>JAWNGG020000029.1:0-600000 GCA_036937485.2 Tetragonisca angustula
ATTCGATTAATAATAATTATATTCACGTTTAGTTTTAGATTCGAAGATTTAGTTCCCTTCATTGGGAACGGCAATGAATTGAAACCCACGTTTCAGCGAACGCTAAAAACAATTTTTAGGTGTTTTTTTTAAGAATCGTGTTTTTAAAAATCACGTGTCATATGTCGAATGACCGTAGCAATCTGGTTGCTCATTAAGCTGAAATTGAAATCGTCGTGACTTTTGTTTCTCTCGTGCATATGATTTTTTTTAAAAAACATAGAAAATTTCGTTCACGAACTTCTCGAAGCCGGCAAATTTTTTTTTCTTTTTTTAGTTACCATGTATAAAACAGGGAATATTCCGAAAAACGTATACTTGATCGAAAATGACCTCACGTTACTTTATTTACTTCAGTCTGGCATCACGCAATGATAAAATGGTTCCATTCAGTATCTATTATACAGTAATTAAACTATGTAATATATCATTAAATGTATTATAAATATATTTAATGTATACATTAAAACTATTAACTATTTACGTCAGTGTAACAAGGGAAACATACTACCTATTTCATAAAACATCGACCGAACCCCCTCCCGAAATATGTATCTCCGTAAATCCGCAAAATTTTTATAAAAAAAAAAAAAAAAATTGTACAAGGTGTTTGGTTTTGCTGTTGAAGCATTCACGCGCGAAACTCGAACTTCCAAAAGGGACAGGCCAAACACGTTACCACCGAAAAATTCATCAGTCTTGAATAAAGTTGCGCGCGCTTTCGATCGTTCCTTCCCAAGCTCAAACCGAGCACAACAGAATTACAAATCACCCTGTAACCACCCTGAATTCTTCGATAAAGCGAGTGAAACTTTGAAAAATCCGGTAGAATGGACGGATATGGATCAACAATCCTCTACAGAAAATCGCGAGAATCACGTTCGTCTATTTTCCCCAAGAAAATTACATTGCACGAGCAACGTGAGTGACGAAGAGACGGCGAAGACAGCTTCTCTCTGGTACAACTTCCCGTTCTGATTAAGGACAACGCCGATGTCAGTTAATATCGGGTTTATTAGGTCGCTGCCCTCCCCCTCCCCCACCCCCGGTATTCTTATTACCGGGCGTTACGAGCCAGCGTACGATGCGGAATTTTAATAAAAACCCGCCGTGTATCTCCCGCAGCTACTCCATACCTCGTCGTATCTGCACGTTTGTACATCTGCGCGTGTAATACACGGCCGACAACATGGATGTACGATGCGCAGAGCGTAATTAATTCGCTCGGAGATTCAAGACTCTTAATTGAACCGATTCTGTCAGCTGCAGGGAAAACGGCCGACCTTTATTATGACAGCGTGTCTTTGTCAGCGTGTTGATTGTAACTGACTTCAGCCACTGCCCGGAAATATATCCGGATCGATATTTGTAATCGAGTTTCACGCGTTTTTTTTTTTTTTTTTTTCTTTTTTGCGAATACGTTTCGTAATTATTGAAAGAAATGACAGTGAGGCGATTGTTCGATCTCGCTTGAGCCAAGGTTTGATCCTGTTGGAAAATGTTTGGGCGACTCGTAGATAATCTTTTATCGTTGACGATGAACTTCTTTTTCTTATTCATCCGGATGCATTTGTAGATCGAGTTTTCGGTGTTTTCTACGAATACGTTTTATGATTATCAGAAAATAACAATCAGCCGACTATTAGGAAGGTTCGATTCCGTTGGAAAAGGTTTGGGCAACTCGTAGACAATCTTTTATCGTTGACGATGAACTTCTTTTTCTTATTCATCCGGATGCATTCGTAGATCGAGTTTTTCGTGTTTTCTACGAATACTTTTTATGATTATCAGAAAATGAACCGATTCTTAAGGAGGTTTGATCGCGTTAGCAAAGGTTTGGTTGATTCACCACGAACTTTTTACTGTCGACGATGAATTTCTTTTTCTAATTCATTCAAATGCATTTGTAATCGCGTTTCACGTGTTTTTCCTACGAATACGTTTTACAATTATTAATAGCAATGAACTGGCTGTTAAGAAAGGTTTGATCTCGTTGGGAAAGGTTTGGCTGACTCGTCAAGAATCTCTCGTCGTTTTCTAATTTTCAAGAGTTTCTTTTCTTAATTCATCCGAATGTACTATCTGTAATCAAGTTTCACGTGTACGAATACGTTTCACGATTATTGGAAAATGGCAACGGACCGACCCGTTAGAAGAAGGTTTGGCATTGTTGGGAAAGGTTTGGTCGACACCAAGAATCTTTCGCCGTCAAATTTCCTCTTCTAATTTCAACAGCTGACATTAAAAAGAATTCCTAAGTGATTCTTACGAAATACATTTGCGCATTTTAATGCATAAATGAATCTAACGAAATAGAAAGAGAAGGGACTCCCCCTCTGAAAAGTTAATTCCAAGATACTTAACCCAAATTAACTCGAAAGGAATATTATTTGAACTTGCGCAACGTGCAGAAACGTGCTTAATTAACAAGAAAATCCATTGCACAGTTCAGGTCGCGCGAAAGGGAGCCTTCCGAGGGAACAAATCGCCAAACTGGGTGGACGTGGGAGTGGGGAAAAGCCGTGTCTCGAAGGAGCGAACAAACGAAACTAAAAGCCGGTGTCCCCGTCGTATATTCCCCGCCGCGCAGTTATATTTAGGCCACGCTAATTTTTGCGACCTATTCCCCATTGGCTGTACGCCGCCGGATTTATTCCCGCGGAAGTTGTGAAGGACGCCGGCTTAAGAAATAAATTTAAGGCACCACTGGGTGCAGTAGAACGCGCTGTTTGCTTCCGGCGAACTTTACTCCAAACTTCTCAAAAAAAAAAAAAAAAAAGAAAGAAAAAAAAGAACGACGTCGTTTCCCTTTTTTTTCCCCTCCCCTCCATCTCTTCCCTCCGGTTTTCCGTTTTATTTTGCATGTAACAGTTCGTTTAACGCGAAATTCGTCGCTGATCCCCGGGTATTTTTACAAGCATCTTTCTCTCTCTCTCTCTCTCTCTTGAATTATCGCGCCGTTTCGAAATCTTGTTTCGCCCGTAAATCCCCTTTATGGCAGCTAAATTCGCGCCGTTTCGAAATCTTGTTTCGCCCGTAAATCCCCTTTATGGCAGCTAAATTACCTGTGAATTCTTGTCAACGTGAACACTCCACCATATCTTGTAAATCTTTGGAAATTCCCCCGTTCGCGGGAAATTCGTTAGAATTTTTTTCCAAAGATGTCTGTTGTGCATTGTTCGTTTGTGTTTTGGTAAACTTTTTCCTTTTCCTTTTCCGAAGAGAAATGTTCGACGATACAAAGCGGATTGAAAAGAGCTGTTTTTCAAAGAAAGGGAAGAAGATTTCAGATGAAATTGAAAACAATCGTACTCTTTGAAGTACTTGGAACTCGCGACTCTCGGATACTTCAGAAAGTGTCGATTTCCACGAAAATTGTTCCTTCTACGTGAGACGAGTATCGGCAAGATGATGAACGGGTTCGGTAAGTATCGTGGGAAGTTAAAAATGACGGTAGTCGCGGTAAATTCGCGGGGGAAACTCTGTTGCCTCTCCAAATCTCCGATCGTTTCCCAAACGTTTTCAACGTCCCTCCATCGTTAAATCGTCGCAACGTAGCAGCGGAATTAATGGAACCCAATAAAATTACGCTTTTTCGTACATTTATTCCCTTCGTTGGGACAGCGAACGAGGCACTGACGATCATTAACCTTTTAGCTACGGCTGGACTGTATTTCTGCACGGCAAGCTTCCACGCGGACTGCGCATGACGTTTCTTACTGTGACAGTAGATCAGAATAGTGTCATAAATGAACATGTCACAATTTATTTACATATTTTCACGTAAAGAACTCGAAAAATACGCAATAAGCTGATATGAATAGTATCGTTCGGAAAACTGACTTGCACGAAAGCCACTATAGTGACGTACCACACCCGAAAGCCATTACAGTTGTAACACACCCGAAAGCCATTATAGTTGCGTTCAGTATCTAAAAGGTCAATTTCGCCTATTGTCGTCCCGTTGACAATCAGCCGACGAAAGTAAGTTGAAACAATTATCCCCGGGGGAGAATTTCAATGACAACGAGAATTAAATAACCACGCTCGCCGGAATTATGATTAATCTGAAACAGGTAAAAAGCAGAGTTGTTGCCCCATTTTCCACGCCGCGTTCGCCATTTCACGTTGTTTCACTGTGAAACACGACCACACCGCCTCGTTTGCGTGAACGATCCCGTTTGAAAAATGGCAAACTTCCGATTGTCTAACGAGCTTCTCCTCTCGGGAACCGACAGATATGACGGCTGTAAAACAAACGTTTTCTGATGTAGATGTGCGCGCGGAACACCGTACATTAAACAGAATTTAACAATAGACCTGGCTACCTTGCGGAACGCTTTCCGAAGCGGTATTGTATAATTGAAAGCAAACACCGGCCGAACGATCAATAGAGTAATTAAACTCCGAAATGAATAATTAGCCGTGGCGCTGTATTAGCTATATGCTGGCCGGGGGTTTGCACAAACCCTGGTTTCGTAATTTCGACAAGGGTTGCGGTTGCTCGATCCCTTTGTTCAAAAAAAAAAAAAAAAAAGAGAAAAGAAAAACGTCGCGATTTCTCTCGCGAGTGAAGTTCTCTGACGAGCAAAGTCACCAAATTTGGAATTTTCTCCAAATCAGTTTTGAAGATTCGAAAGAAGATCTCCCCCCTTCTCTGCGTCGGCAGAAATTCTCAAATTCAGCCGACTTTCCAGATGTTTGTAATTTAACTTTGAAATTTGAACAGAGCGCTTCCTCCCGAAGGGGAACGAGTCGTTCTCGAGAAAAAATTACGAATATATAACGCGTGTTCGTGCAGAGAAGCGTGTTGTGAAAATTTCACGATGCCCGGGGAAAGCGCTGATAAAGCGGGCGGAGTTTTTCAAAAAAAAAAAAAAAAAAAAAAACTTGCCGATTCAGGGGAACAATGTTACCTATTAACTTTTCACGGGCCGTGCTTACAGGTTAACGTAACGATTCGTACGCCGACCCGGCATGTAGAACCGCAGCCAGTTGTTTGTTTAACCATTTATTAAAAAGTCTGCTGGCCGGGCCAGTGTGTTCCAGCCCGGTAAACAATTTGTTATCTGTCCGCTTGTTTTAAATCTAATCTCTGGTCGCTGGGAAAATTGTCACGTAACAGCCTAATATCAGCATACTTCTAACGCAACGTGACGTAACGCAATATCAGTATGGTGTTACTAAACGATAAACGGTGTTATTAAACGTTAATTTAACGTCGGTTTCGAGCCTGCCTCCCCTCCACGATATTGAAACATCGTCGCATGTATAATTTGATCGCTCATCAGGGTTCACCTAAGTGAAACACCAAAAGTAAAAAAGAAAAAGAAAAAAATGTAAGACAAACGATCTGTCGTTCTTTGACGATTCGGTGGAATTCCCTCGACGAGAGTTTCTTTTTTTCTTTTATTGTTATTATTCGATAAAACGTGAACGACTAGAAATAACGAAACGAAGGAGACAACCGGTTCACTATTTGCGAGCTCACGAGCCCGGAGCCCCGAATTTACAACCGAACCGACGCAATAATACGTCTCCATAAACAAGGATTTGCACGGCAATGGAATCGTTTCGATCCTCGACAAATTCCAGAGGACCTGCTGCAAACCGGAATTTATTCGATACCTTTGCAAACGAAACGTCATACGGACACCAGATTAATCTCTCGATCGTACCTTCGGATCGACGGGTATATTCTAATCGAGAGGGAAAGAAAGAGAGAAACAGTGCAAGATTTTCCCAACGGGTGCACGTTTCGCGAGATAATTCTAATGCGACTAACGCGACTCGAAAACGATCGGAAAGATTTATGAGTTTAAGGAGTCGATCAAGGAACGTGTTTATGATTTTAACGAATTGACGAAAGAAGTCGATGAAAAATGAGCTGAACGAGCGTTATTACTTATTAATTTTTCTAACGAGCAGCAACTGCAATCTGTGAAACGTTAATAAAACAGAGGAGGGGATTGGACGTATCTATTTCGGAGGATAGACCGGAACGAAAAAAAAAAAAAAAAAAAAAAAACGAGAGGTTTCTGGTTTTTCTTTCTTTTTCGCGAGAGCCCCGGTGCGTGTCCTTTGAATATACGGCAGCTGCTTAATTGCCAGCAAGAACCGACCGATAGGGCAATTAACGATCCGGGGACAGCCGGGGCGGCTCGCGACAATATAAAATCCCATCAGACGGGGCTCGATACGGTGCGATAAACATGGAGAATGTTAATTCCGGCATGTCGGGCACGAAATTAAATTCCATTGGATTTTACAGCCTTTCCGTTCGACCAGATTCGAACCCTTCCCCCCCAGCTGCTGCTCCCACCTCTGTTTGCCGACGTTACGTAAATTCTGACTTCTTTTCCCGCTCAACTCTGTCCCTTGTATTTTTTTTTCTTTTTTTTCTTCTTTGTTTCTTGTTTCTTCTTTTCTTTTTTTTTCTTTTGTCGCACACCATCGTCCACTCGTGTTAGCTTGCTCGCTTGTTGCAAGTGTTTGTTGGCCGTTTAAGTTTGCCGATTACTCTCCGGCAATGCGTGTTTGGCCTCCTCTCGGCTTCAGCCTTCCAGGGGAATTTCGCGAATTACTGATTGGCGAGAGGAACTCGCAACACGGCCCGTTAATGCTGAATTCCAATTCACTCGAGTCGCCCTTTTCGTTGCCTCGTCGCTAGAACCACCACGTGTCGAGTATTTTCTTTTTTAACTACATTTAAGTTACAAATTTCATCGAAATCGGTGACAAACACGTTCGGTACGTTCTCTCGTTAGAAACGACAAATTTATCGTTTTCGTCAGAGATTTTACGAGTTGCAATGCATTTTTAGAGACACGGATGGTTTTTCGTAGAACGCGCAAGCGAAAGCTTTTCACTTTTGAATACATCTAAATCGGCGATTGACACTTCAATAAGTTCTCTCGTTATAAACAGTCGAAATGATCAATTTGTTATTCTTGTCCGAGATTTTACGTGAAACAACGCGTTTTCAGAAACACAATTGATTTTTTTTCGTTAGAACGTGTTAGTGAAGGCTCGTGAAGTTTCACTCGAGTCCTGCCTCTGACAGTTTCGCGCTTTGACAGTTTCAGCGTTAAAGAAGCGATTAAAAAAAAAAAATTGGGATTTTTGACGCGTCCGCGCTGGAATTTGCAAAACACGACACGATCCACCAAATCGAACGATCTTCCCCAAAGCGAGAAACATCGGCTGACGACGAATCGAACACACCGAATATCAGTCGAAAGATACTTCGAAAGAAAAGAAACGTTCCCTCGTCAATTTGAAATTTTATATTTACGCGTAGAAGAAGAAAAAAAATCTCCATTCCTTTTTCCTTTTCTGCTCTCAAACGAGACGCGAGAATTACAGAGGAGACAGAGCAAGTCGATGATAAAACAAAAATTGGAGAACGAATCGCGGAAAATCGTTGGCCGTGTTTCCAATGCGGGCACACACGTCCAACAGTTCTATGGTATTATGCAGATCTGTGTTTAATTACGTGTTCGCGGAACACAACGCACGGCTTCAACGTGAATACTCATTAAGCGTGTCGCGCGCGGGGGGCCAACGATGATCGATATTAATGACGAATCAATGGTGTAATCCAATATCATCAGTTCGGCAGGCCTCTGGTTATCAAGGTCCAGGAATTAATATGAATTACTGCCGAGCGGGGCGGCGTTGTTTCAATTAAAATCCAGTCTACCGCGACCTGAAAAACCGAGAGATTCTCCGCGGGGAAATGCGTTCACGAAACACTCACTCGGTGTATAATTGATAATGTTTTGTCCTTTTGTTCATCTCGTTAGTTTATCTTTCCTTTTTATTTTTTTCTTTTTTTCTCTCCACATTGCTCGATCATCCGATAATGGAACAATCGCGACCGAGGCGAGAATATTTCGTAACATATTAAATGATTATCATATGTAACATATTACAATATATAATATATAATATTATATGTTATATATTACAACATACATAATTAATAATTAATATAATAAATATATAATGAAATAAATAATGAAATTAATATATAACAAATATGTTACATAATCGACCTATTATATTATCTTACATTATATTACGTTATATTGCAAATATATTACATAATCAACTATGACATTAATTCGAACGAAATTGATTTCTCACTTGTAACCGGACGAAATTAATTCTCGTTCGTCGCCGAAGAAATCAGAGCGACACGGCTAAGAACGGTTTGAAACACCTCGACAGGTCGTTAACTTCGATAAAAAATATTCGCCGTATGTACATCTTGCGTGCAGAACTTGCGAGGGGCAATTAAAATCACTGAATCGCTTGAAACGGTAGGTCTAGGCCTCGCCTACCATCTCGGGGAAAAGCGAGAAACGCGCGAGCCAAACGAGATTTCGCGAGGAAACGTAATCAACGTGGCGATGGCTGTTTCCATCTCAACGATAGTTCCAGTGACACATAACGCAAAAGTGAAGAGGCACGATGTTACTGTTTATATCATTTCGATTGATTTATTCTTACGTAAAGAAAGTCGGTGGCGCATAAAATTCACCACGAGACAGAGGATTTTTAAAGGATCTCCTAGGAACTGTTCGACCCCTTAGAAGTGATAAGAGTGCTACCTGTAAGACTGTGAATGACACTCGGCGACGAAGAATTCTACGCGTGCTATCGAACGAGTCAGCGTTTTTTCAATTAACGAGTCGAATTGTACAACTGTATTCTTCACCCTCGTGTGTATAGAAGGCAATATACGTGTAATTCTTGGAATATTTCCCCGTCGTAAGAAAAAAAAAAAAAAAAAAAAAAAACAGAAAAAAAATTTGAAATGTGTTTGAGAAAAAAATGTGCGGCGGAGAGTATGTTATCGGGGAATTATATGGGTGTTTTGTTGCAGTCCTTGACAAGGCAACGGCCCCGAGAGACGTCGCAAACCAGACCCGAGTCACGAAGCTTCCCACTGAGCGTAATCGACTATATGTCGAGGTCAGAGGCGGCGACGTCCCCGGAAAGCGGCCAGGACGAGGAGGAATCCTTCTTCGACAGGCCGCCGCCACCCCCGCCGCCGCCTCCGCCGCCGCCTTCGCAACAATCGCAACAGTCTCAATTGGAACAGCATAGCATCGGTGACCTGGCGAAGGATGACGAAGACAATGCGAAAGTCGCGGACCTGCTCGATTCAACGGGCGACAGAGAAACGTCCGAGGAATTGGTCAGGTGAGCAGTTACTATAATTGTAACTGTAGGTGAAATGGAATGTAAAGAAGAAAATCGATTTAAAGTTGAATTATTGACAGAGAATCCTCCTCATACTCATTCGACAATTATTTGTCCAATATATAAGGTAATGCTGATAGTAAATTAGTAATTACTATAGCTCCAAAAGATATTTGTCCTCGTGGTAATACATATCCTGAACATGCAGTTGCTATTGATAAAAGTGAAATTATTCTAACCAATTAATCAAACATATTTAAGTTTAAATGAATAATAAGATAAATTTCGTCTGATATGAGTATAAATTAAAAAAATAAAAAATAAAATGATGCTCCGTTTATGTGAATTAAACGAATTCATCATCCTGAATTTGTATCTTTCATAATATGAGAAATTTTTTTAAAAGTAAAATCAATATTTGGACAATAATGTATACGTAAAAGTAATCCTGAAATAATTTGAATTATTAAAAAAATTTCTAATATTGATCCAAAATTTCATATATAATTAATATTAATTGGTGTTGGAAGATTAATAAATGATAATGGAATTTTTATTATGATATTTTTATAAATTACTTTGTTACTTGCTGTTAACGTTCTTCACGTTACGAGTAACGTCCAATACCTTTTGGTGTAATTAAACACTTTATTTACCTGTTAGGAAGCCTATTGATCGGCTTTTTTTAGACGTGGTGGTCTACGTGGGCATAAGTAATTATAAACTTGTAACAATCATGACTTGTTAAGAGCGGTATCACATATAGCGTATTTAAAGAAATACTTAAAAATTCGTTCATTTCACGAAGAATATTACTATTAGTTTACAAGTAATTATATTGAGCTTAGCTTGATAAATAGGCAAACGTATATTCTCGCGATAGCCAAAAACCGGTCAGCTTCTCATCCTCAGCGGGAAACATAATAGATAAAGTGTGAAATTAGATTTAATCCTGTTTAAAAATTTAAACATTCCTGCCAATGTACACGATTCTTCTTCAAATATAAATCTATATAATCGATTTGTTTGAATTGCAAGTGGAAATTAATGGAGATTCTACCTCGTAGGTTCGCCTCGCAGAAGGACGACAGGACGACGATGGATGGACAGGTCAGAAGACCTCGTCACATTTCGAGGGACCATTACATTTCAAGGTAAAAATCCTTCTCTTCTTCTTCCTCGCCCCTCCTCTTTGTTTTTGTTTTGTGTCCCGTACGATACAAATAGTACTAAAATCGTGACGTATCGTGACAAATACCGCTTACGCGAAATTTCGAGCGAGAATAAAAAGAAGGGGGGGGGGAAATGGGGTTTCGATGCTCGGGGCTTTGGATGTAAGGAATAAAAATAATCCAAACTTCGTCGAGCGCGAAGCGTCATGATCTACAACGAGAAAGAGATTACAGAAAAACGAGTTGGGGCAGGGCGAGGACGACGATGGTGCTACCGGATGACGGGGTGACTCTCAGAAGGGATTTGACCGGTGCTACGAGAATCTCGCCGAGCACCATCGATCGGATATTCGACAACAGTAACAGGCGACAGTACGGCATGGGTATCGTTGGAAGATTCCTGGGGTGAGTTGCTACTGAATATCCCGTCATTCTACCAGCTCAATCCCGTCGAAATCTAATATTTTCCTGCGTTTGATCGAGAGAGAGAAGAAAAAAAAGAAGGAACGCGTGCGTTCCGTTCGTTTTATTTGCGTGATTATTTCAATACACGTGTAGCGAGAGCAGCACCGTTCCTCGTGTTTGCCAACGTGAAATTATTTGCAGGAAGATAAATTTACAAGCCTTTTACTGGGACGACTGTTTTATCATCCGAGCGAGAAACACTGGCAGCACGTTTGCAGCTCATTGCGATTGATAAAACTTTTGCCTTTTCCTTTTTACGATCCCTTACCGTGCAAAATTCACATCTCTGTTTATCCCCCGAAGCGTAGGAAAAACACTCGCGAATTTAAATACCGAGAAAACAGATATGAGAAAAAAGAAACTCGACCCATTTTTCAAACTACGAGGTACAGATTAACGACCATTAACTTTCAAGAAAATCGAATGTAACAACGTTACCCTTTCGTTTCTACGAGACACTGTTTGCACAGGGTGGTCGCTGGAAGACTGAACGATACAAAACGAAAATAACTTTTGCACGTTTTAAAAGATTCTTTTATTATTTTATTTGCAAGTGTAATTAATGGATTTTTTTCTATAACTTACGAGAAAAGAAAATAAAGAAGATTGATAAACGAACAAGTTTTGTGACTTTTTCGAAATTTCCCGTCAGTATCTCAGTGACCACCCTACACAGAAATATTGCCACTCACCCCGTACAATACAGGACGGAAGACTTTCGAGATTTGAACGCAAAACACGCTCGACACGTACATACACGCGGAGAATGTACACTTGAAGACGCACTTTGTCCCGTGCCGATATCTCGATCCGTTCCCGAGATATGGCACTTTGAGGCTGCAAACGCGCGGCACTAGGGGGTGGAATGGCGGCGTGGCCTACATTTTTTCCTGGAAATGCGTCTGTCCACTGACCGCCGCAAGTATAAAGGTAGAAAAATTACGGGACAGTCTCTGCACGAGGCGACCGACCATTACGATTTTCACGAAACCAAAATCCGCTCGTGGAGGAACGGTCGGTTACGATCGGGCAAAGTTTCGAATAATTTCGATACGGGTGTGATTAAGGGGAAAATTGGATTAACACATCCACCGCGGGGAGGGGGTGGGGGTGGCTGAAGAGAAGGATATACATCGATGGCGTTAATTAATTGAACCGAGCGAGCAATTCGTTAGATATCCGGGATTTTATTGGAACGAGACGTTGCACTGTTAATAATTTATGATTAATAAATAATTACAGCCACGAGCGTTGAACGTGCAACAGCCTCGCCGTGTTTGGATTGAGATTTGCATTTAAAAATGCCGCGCAGCCGGAGAACGGTGTGTTGCAGCTTACTTTTATAAATAACACGTCGAATAATCACCGGACGGCGCGTATGCAATGTTCCCACCCCCCTCCCCCACAATGTTGAACGTTGAATCCGCGAGTTTACCGAAAATACCTCGCGATATAAATTACGTGGTGATATTTGGTCGTTAAATTTGGTAAATTTCGTTGCGTTTTATTGTTGTTGCGTTTGTTGCTTGTTACATAGACAGACGTAAACGGCGTCGCGTGATTGAAAGTACATCCTTTGAAAAAAAAAAAAAAAAAAAAAGAAAAGAAAGGAATAGAACGAACGGCGAGCCATTTCCAGTTTGACATTTTGCGTATTCGCGTTTATCAGATGTCGTCTAGTCATTGTATATCGATGCGGTTGTTCTTCCGCGTCGGTGAAGAAATTGATTTCGAAACGGCCGGTAAATGAATTTCCACGCGAGTAATTTCATTCGGCCGATATTTTCGTCGAGCCGCGTGAATCCTCCGTCCGATGACAATTTGCCACGATTTCGTGACACGTCGAACAAAGCCAACAAGATTGGAGAATGAGATGGAAAAAATTACGGTCGAAGTGAAAAGAAGAACACACGTACGTCGTTAAACGTTGGCGTACAAAGTGAAGAGAATAAACTCTCCATTACGCGTAACAGACTAAAACAAAAAAGGAAAAAACAACCCAAGTGGAATAATTCCGAAAGAGGGACGAATACGTCCAAGTTAATTCCACCAAACTACTAAAATTAACGCCTGAAGATCTCTCGAAGAGAGAAACGAGTGACAGAAGAGCGTGAAAGGTGTGAACGAATGGAAATTTGTTTTTACTTTATTTTGTATGCGAGAATGGCACGATGGAACTTTATCGAAACAACGTTCTCGCTGGTTCTTCTTCGTTCTTTAACGATCGCGCGAACGCTTTATCATGTACGTACGACCCAGTTTAAGATACACGCGGAACACAAATAACAAACGTGGATAAGCGGCAAACGTCAGGAATGAGAGAGGGGAAAAAAAAAATACCGTGACGCAAAGCGTCTTGCTGGGGCAGCGTGATATTTAAAAAATGCCAAGAGGGATATAGTTATCGATCACGCGTTGCAGCTTTTGCGGCTACGAAACCTCCTTCTCCCATTTTCCATGAAAAGTTCATTATTTATGGCCGCTTACACGAACAATGTAGATGTTATTTTATAATACATATGAGCTCTATTTTTTTTTCTTTGAATGTGGTATAAATTTAATTTTGAAAAAAAAGAAAATGAGTTCAGTTAGACTAGTTTCAGTTAAACATACCTTCTTTTCATGTTTGAGATAACAAAATTAATACTGTCCATTGTTTCAATTGTTATTCTGTCTATTGAAAGAATACATTTCAATTAAAAAAGCCTGCCTCAATTAAAATCGATATTGTTCGCGTTTGTCCGGAATTGATATTGTTCGAAATTTGTTGCAAGTCTATTTGTAGCTAAAAATAAAAACTCCCTTTTAGTTTCTCATTTAATTATTATTGCATGATAAAAAAAATATTTAAAGAAAAAGATCACATGAAAATAGGATTCTACAAGAACACATAAAGGATACCGAGGATACCGTTTCGCGATTGCAGGAGGTCTTTCCGAAAGAGCGTGTCCCAGAAACCGGACGTGAAGAAACAGCTGGACGACTTCGAGGATCACCGACCGTATTTCACGTATTGGATCACCACCGTGCAAGTTCTCATTTTGATAATATCGTTGGCGTGCTACGGTTTCGGGCCTGTCGGCATGGATCTCAGTCACAGATCGGGCCTGGTGAGATCTTGATTTTCACGCGGAAGCATCAACGAACTCGACGCGTGACGATGGCCGATACGTAATCGCGCGTGTGCCAATTCAGGTGCTCGTGACCAGTCTGTCGTTGCAACAAGTGGACTACCAGGAACCAGCGAATTTCTGGTTTGGTCCGAGGGCTGCTGACTTGATCCATCTGGGCGCCAAGTTCGCGCCGTGTATGCGCCGCGACATCAAGATCCTGAAGGAGATCGACGTCTGGCGGGAAAGGGAACGGGATACCGCGTGCTGCATCAGAAACGACGACTCCGGCTGCGTGCAATCCAGCAAAGCGGACTGCTCTGTGAGTTGTTACCTCGCGTTATCTCCCGAACATGTAAGCCAGAGTCTACTACTATCAGAATCGTGTGTTTATAATATAATCTTCTCTTTTGCGAACCAACTGGTCCGGGGACTGAGATCGACCGCCACGGTAAATGTTTGCGCAACTTCTCACTTGTATTTATTTGCTCGTGCTTGCGTAAAGATACAATTTACAATTTTTCCGTTCGTATCGATTTCACGTGCATGCATCCACTTGTTCTCGGAGTTCTTAATTTCAACTCGATACTCGAGTTCATTTTCTTCGGGTGTATTTTGCGCCGCAATGTAGTGTGAACGTAGCGATCGTACGAGCCTTGGATGAATGCTTCGATTAAATTGTTTAATGGTGAAAAAAAAAAAAAAAAAAAAACTCTAGAACACGATATCCACGTGGAAGAAATGGGGACCCGGGGACAGCGGGCCAGGAGGGCGTATAAGCGGATCGGTCTGCGGGTTGGATCCAAAGTTCTGCGACGCTCCAGCCAGTATAGCGCCGTACGAGTGGCCCGACGACATCACCAAGTGGCCGATTTGTCGGAAAACTAATCCGTTCAATCAGCGATTTAGGTAAATTCGTCATCCAAAAATCCAAAAATCTGCTTGTCAGCTTCATTCTTCAATAAAAAAAAAAAAAAAAAAACAGAGAAAAAAACTTTAAATTCCGTCGTGTTTTTAAAAATGTCCAACGTCTTTCCCGAATAATATCGAGGAAACTTGCTCAACGGTAGTAACTTTTATTCGCCAATGATAAAAAAAAAAAAAAAGAAACTTCAAACTCGTGTTTTTAAAAATTTTTCAAACAATCGAACAGGATGGTACAATGTTTTTCCTGAATAATATCGAGGAAACCGTGTTTTCCTTGCTCAACAGTAGAAACGGGAGTCAACGGGGCAATGGGAACTTCCCGGTAGGCCGGTACAAGGACAAAATGGCGGAGCACATGGTCTGCGAGGTGATCGGTCATCCGTGTTGCATCGGTATCCACGGGATGTGCCGGATCACCACCAAGGAATACTGTGATTTCGTACACGGCTACTTCCACGAGGAGGCGTCGCTCTGTTCCCAGGTCGAGTGTTTGCACGACGTCTGCGGCATGATACCGTTTCTTCATCCCGAGTGGCCGGATCAGTTTTACAGGCTCTTCACCACCATGTTCCTTCACGCTGGGTACGTGTGTCACTACGCTATGAATTCACCTCGATTTGTCAATTACTAAATCTCGAAAAGAACATTTCAAACGAATTATCGTCCGATTATATACGCTCGATTCGCAGAATCCTTCATCTGTCCATCACGCTAATGGTTCAGTATTTCTTGATGCGAGACTTGGAGAAGCTGACCGGCTCGCTGCGCATCGCTTTGATTTACTTCATCGGGGCGCTAGCTGGGAACCTGGCCAGCGCGATATTCGTTCCTTACAGAGCAGAGGTACGCGCATAATTTTTCATACATTTCCAGAGATTTCTTCTTCCTTCCTCTGGTCAGAACCTGCTCAGAGTAAGGGAGAGCTTCAGCTTTTCTTCTTGCTTTTCTGGAACACGATTCCATAGTCCAGGGAAGCAAGCACAAGACGAAAACAAGCTTGGCCAATAAGTGAAACTAACTTTGGACAAACAAAGTTGAGAAGCTAACGAATTTTCAATGGAGAGCACAGACCAAGACGATCGCCATAAGCGTTCGTATCCCCAGCCTCGATAAAACTTTCTCGAAGCTAGCTTTGCACCTCGATCTCACGATCTTGAACGGACGACGTCTTGACGCAAGAAAATCAGAGGAGAAAAATCGTTCTGCTTGCCGCAGAAATTATCAAGGGAAAGCCAGTGGCTAATTACCGGGCGGCGATGATTTTATTAGGCGGTGCCACGTAGAAGTTTTAATTGAATAATCTCGCGGGACGTTTAACGGGCGCGTTTCATTGTGTATCGTCGATTTAATCGGCGCTTTGGACCCGGCCGGGCAAAGTAATTGCCCGGGGAGACTAGGTTTGCACCGTGGCTCATACCCATGAAAAGGATTAACAACATTACGATCGTTTCCTTTACGGTGTTTCCTCAGCTCACGGCCGTCTTATCGCCCCGATAGTTTACCACCCTTAACACCTCGGTGAACTTGGAGTTATACGTCAATTCTATTCCCTCTAGTCTCTCTCTCTCTCTATTTCCGAGTGTTACTCTCTATCAGCGAGCGTACACTCGTGAGTTGGAACAGCCACCACCGCCACAGCGTGGGCGAGAAGGGGCGGGAGAATAAAGGGGCGGACAGAAAGCACCGTTTCTCGAGAACTAATACCGTCCAATTTGTTCTAATTAGTTTGGTTAAACGTACCTTCCGCTTTGGGAAACTTTGTCTCCCTCTCTCTCTCTCTCTCTCTCTCTCTCTCTCTCTCTCTTACACACACACACACACACACACACACACACACACACACACACACACACACACACGTACACACGACTCACAAACCTTTCTCTTTACGCGGCTCTATAGTGTTAATTATTGTTTCACCCTGACTGCTCGGAGAAAGCTGGTCGCGCACGTTAACGCGATTTCTCGTGTGCGTGGATTATCGACAACTTGCTCAACTCGTTCAGCCGTGGTTTCTTGCGGAAGATATGTATTAAATTTCTGTGCAGAGCACGGCGAAACGAAATGAAATTTGAACAACAGATCCACTCCCTTTTCATCGACGTACTATGATTTGCAATGAATTGTTTGAACCCCTGGCGAACATGTTTTCGATCAAACAAAAGTTGTTAAAAATCTCTCGCGTTCGTGAATTTAATTAAAAACTGTTTAATTCACTTTTTTTCGCACGTGTGTTTTAAACAAGTATAATTTTATACATTTCTTTCGATACTTACGTAGACTTGCAACTGATGAGGAAATGAATCTTGAACACGAGTATGACTCTAAAGAGTCGACAATACTAACGGAATACAGCTCCTAGAAAAATTAGTTTTAAAGATCCATATACATACAAGGTTGAAAATAAATCTCAAAGTGGAACATTTTACACGAGTGTTTCTAAATTAATCAACATTCTAAACGAGTAGAGTATAAGATTCCTAGGGAAATTATTTTTAAAAATAATCTGTATACTTATGTATATATATCATAGGTATACATGATATACATACAGGATTGGAAATAAATCTTAAAGTGGAACATTTTACACGAGTGTTTCTAAATTAATCAACATTCTAAACGAGTAGAGTATAAGATTCCTAGGGAAATTATTTTTAAAAATCTGTATACGTATGTATATATGTCATAGGTATACATGATATACATACAGGATTGGAAATAAATCTTAAAGTGGAACATTTTACACGAGAATTTCTGAATTAATAAACGTTCAAAACGAACAGAGTGTAGGAAAATTACTTTCAAAAATGTATATACATATACATATCATAGTTATACGTACTTACACATATATATATATATATATATATATATATATATATATATATATATATATGTACGTATACATGCTGAATCACATATACAAATGAACCTTGAACATTTTACACCAGCATTTCTGAATTGACAAACGTTCCAGAGGATCGAAGCTGGAAAACTACTCTTCCAAAAGATCCATCTGCTAAAATCGCAAGTCAAAAGTCTTTCAACTGCTGACTAAACTCGTGATTTCAGGTGGGGCCGGCAGGGGCTCACTTCGCCCTCCTCGCCACGTTGATCGTCGAGGTGTTGCACTGTTGGCCGATGCTGAAACATCCACGCCGTGCCCTGTCCAAGCTGATCCTCGTCCTCCTGGGCTTGCTGGTCCTCGGCATACTGCCCTGGGTGGACAACTACGCTCACCTGTTCGGCTTCATCTTCGGCTTCCTGGCGGCGTACGCGTTGATGCCGTTCATCTCGTTCGGCCACTACGACCGCCGACGCAAGATCTGGATGATCTGGATCTGCCTGATCCTGATCATCGTTCTGTTCACCCTTCTCCTAGCCCTGTTCTACAATGTGCCGGTGTACGAGTGCGAAGTGTGCAAGCTGTTCAACTGCATCCCGTTCACGCGCGACTTCTGCGCCTCGCAGAACATCAACTTCAAGCGGGAGGAGCCCGTATGACACACGGCGCCGTGTTTCGAAATCCAGTTCGAACCATCATTCCACGTGATTCATGGCCAAACAGGGACGGCTGTGCCCGGCTCTGCTCGTTTGGCCGCGTTGGCTCTGTTGGTATGCTGTTCAAACCGGTATGCAGAAACCGTCGTCATCATCATCATCATCACCATCATCGCCACGATACGAAGGAGACGAGGACGAACGCGATCCACGATTGGACGAACGCGAGCCTCTTCCGCGCGGATGACTCGGTGCGTCGGTTAGAAGAAGAAGAAGAAGAAGAAGAAGCATCGAGGAATCTCGGAGGGACGCTCGTCCAAGACGAACGACACTGCCTTAAAGTAAAATAAACTCCACCGAAGAGTCCTCCGCCAGGTCTTTTTAGCCAGTGGGCCCCCTCTGCGTGGCTCCTCGGTGGCATGTAAATATTAGAGAAGAAGAAGAAGAAGAAAAAGAAGGAGAGGAAAATAAAAATAACGCGCCTTTTAACGTAACGCGACCATCGTTCCCGACGATCGTGCTTCGAGGGTGGACGCTTTTTGGTCCGAAGCGAAGATGAAAGTGAAATCGTTCGTGATGGAACGGAGACAGAGAGACAGATAGAAAGAAAGAGAGAGAGAGAGAGAGAGTGAAATTGGAACGAAAGGACGACGACAATGGGGACAAGGGACAAGGATGTCGGATCGTTGGAGATGGATAAGACTTCTTCTCACGCCCTCTCTTCGGACGAAGAAAGGAAGGAGAGGAAACGCACGTGTACATAGAATGAAAGACTCTTGTTGCATATACATATATACATACGATCGTAAGAACGACCTTTAATAAGTTTAACTTAGAAAAACGAAACGAGGGAACGAACGAGAATGGGAGCAAGGGAACGTGTTGAAAGTGTTTAACTGCCCGTATACCTCCGACGCTGGGACTATCTGTGATCGGTGGACACGAGAGAGAGAGAGATAGATAGATAGAGAGAGAGAGAGAGAGAGAGAGAGAGTGAGAGAGAGAGAGAGTGAGTGAAAGAGAGAGAAAGAGAGAGATCGTCTTCGAGAATATTTTTCATAAAACACGAGCCAAGAGGTGAGAAACATCCAGGTGCGGGACGATTGCGAACGCGAAATCGAATCGGTCAGGGGAGGAGGGAGCTTGATTCATCGTGGTTAAGATTAAGGGGTCGGCTGTAGGTGATCGCGAGCAACGTTAATCGAGAAGAAAGTGTTTAACGATAAGTATATCTCGGGGTGAGGAGCTAACAGGAGAGAGAGAGTAAAAAAAAAAAGAAAAAAGAAAAAAAACGAATCAATTTTTTATAAACGGCGTGCGAGAGCGGGAGAAAGTGAGGAACGGAGCGATTATCAGAGAACACTTAATCAATTTCCACCCTGTACATAACAATAGCTGCGAGGAGAAATCGGCTGGGGCGGGGGGAGGGATAGAACGAGGGCGGGGGGGGGGGTTGGTGAAACGAAGGGAAGAGGAGACGAAGAGAAACAGAGAAACAAAGCAACACTGTGACATTCGTGAATGTGTATTTTATTAATAACGGGTATGTAAATGTAAGAAACGAAGAAAGATTGTCTGTCTGGCTCTGTGTGTGTGTGTGTGTGTGTGTGTGTGTGTGTGTGTGTGTGTGTGTGTGTGTGTGTGTGTGTGCGTGTGTGACAGCGTGTGTATGTGAGAGAGAAAAAGAGAGAAAGAAAGGTGGAGAATGAATGTGTTTCTTGTCTGTCCTGTAAACGATGATATAATTGAGATGAAAAATAGCAATAGCGAACGTGATGTGCCACAACGTGGAGATCGTCGCAAACATAAATGTTTGAAAGCGAAGGCAAAGGAAACAAAGAACGCAAAGAAGAACAACGGTGGGGGAAAGGAGCGCGTTTCTTCTTGCAAAGAAAAAAAAGAAAAAAAATGTCGTGTCGCGCGTTTCAGTCATTCGCGATCTCTCTCATTTCATTCGAACGTAGCATGCTCGACGAGAGGGAGTCGAATTAGGTTTCGCCTCGGTGTGCAGGCTCTATCCGGTTTTCACGGGAATTGTAGAAACATGCCACGTTGGAAGGAAAGCGCGCGCTTTCTGCTTCGTGTCCAAAGTTTCAATAGTTACCTTTACGTTTTCCTTTTTTTTTTATTTTTTTTATTTTTTTTGCCGGTACTCAATGTGGCGCGCGTTTCGAAACCTAGGAGAGAAATTACCCGATTTACGAAAAACAGATCCTCCTGTCATTTCTTCATCACGATACATACATATCAAAAAGTTTCTCCGTTCGGTTGCTGGACAGATTGAAAATTACCTCGGGGATAAAATTCTGCAATTTCGAAATTTTAAACTTAGAAAAGAAAAAAAAAAAAAAAAAGAAACTCGTTCCGAGATATTTAAAATCGCGGAACTGCGGGGACGCGAGTCAGAAAAGCGTCGTTTCCTTCCTTCAATAGCAACCCTTTCTTCGTGCTATTTTTCAGAAATAGATAACGATTAAATACCAAATGTTAACAATTCTAATGGATTAATTAACGATGTATTCTTAGCGTTCCTTTGTTCGAATCCCGCGAAGGCATGGTTTTCTATCCTCGTACGTGTTGAGCATGCCGCGAGAGCAAGGAAAAAACAGTGATTCGTACGTGATAGTTGTAATCATGAATGAGTAAATATAAATATATATATATATATATATATATTTATAATCGCTCGTGAATATGTGTACGTTGGAGTATAAACGCGGTATCAAAACGCACTTTTTCAAAGGGACGAGAAGTAAAGGGAGAGTCAGAGACCCTACGAATGATATATTAACGTAAAAAAAAAAAAAAAAAAAAGAAAAAAAAAACGACATGTAAACGATTTCATTATTCTTCGTATAACCGGCGAAACGATTTTTATACATTTTTCCCTGCGTGTAATGTATCGCTAGCGCTTGAAGAAGAAGTCTCGAAATTTCCAGCGGAAAATCCAACGTTCTCTTTCGTTCCTTTATCGGCGAAGGGCAACTAATCGACGTTCAATTAGTTCAAAGACTCACTTCACCTTCTGGCTTCTGGATATACTTGTGTAAGAGATATAAACGTAAGGGAACTCGTAAGCGAGAACATTTGAAAGTACAATAAAAGCCGCCACACATCGGTCACTCGTTTGATTTATTCCATTTTTTTTCTCTCGTTTTTCTTTTTTCTCTTTTTCTATTTCTTCTCTTCACAAGTGTGACAAAATCAGGGAGCAGCCCTCTGCGGACATTACTATGGCAAACGCGACAATTACGATAATCGAAAACCATGCTCGATGAATAGGGAGAGAGAAAGAGAGAAGTTTCGTCACGTCTCGACTAAATCTCGACTCGCGTACCCTCGATACGATTTTTGGGACAGATTGAAACATTTTCCCGTGACACACAACCTCGTGCTTCCTCGTCGACTGTTCTTTTTCCTCTTTTTCACCGTTTGCCCGACCAGGCAACGCACAAGTTTCTACGCCACATAGAGAGCCGCGTTCGGCCACGAATTCACGTGTTTCTATCATAAAAAAAAAAAAAACTCTCGTTTTCGCGACTTGGTGAAAAAAGTTCTCTTTCGTAAAAAATTATCTCTACGTTGGGTAAACGGATCGGTCGAAATATATTTTTAACGAGCGTTTTCACAGTGAGACTTCTTTCCCGAAACGTCTGAATCCGAGCGGCGAATGGCTAGTCGCGATACGATTAATTAGAGGAATTCTTTCAGCTTGTGAAAGAGATGCTCTCTTTCGCGCGTCGAATTTTTTTTTTCCTCCACGCCCTTGGAGAAGCAAAAGAGCCCTTTTCAAAAGAGAAAATCCTCCTTTCGACCAGAAGGGCCACCTCTCCACCGAGTGAATTTCCATTCGCGAGAGCGAGGTAGCCTTCTAAAGAAATTTCTAAGAAAAACCGTGGATTCGAAACCAAAGTCCCAAATTCGATTAGAATGTTCGCGGCATATAAATGCAGGTCTGTAAATTATTTCTTGCCAGATTTTTACGAAAGGAACGCCCGCCGCGAAAATAAGAGTTAGAAATTGTTCGTGCCACGAGAGACGAATTTGCTCGACCACGCACACGATATTTCCACGTTACGACGCGTGAATCCGCGAAGCGCAGCAACACGAGAGCACGCACGTCGCAAGAAGACGACAGCACTCGAATTCATTTTCTACTCTCTGCCTTCAATTGATTTTCCCACGGACGAAACGGAGAACGCAACTTTTGCTAACCGAGCCCTGCCTTCAATTGATTTTTCTCGTCGTGCTACGGGGGAGGCTTGACAAGCCTCGTTGCCGGCCACTCGCGTGAAAATTCTACTTCATTGTAGAATTGACGTTCAAACAAAATCTCGAAGAAAGGAACGTTCGTTACGTCTCGTTTCCAGTGGACGACGACTCGAATTGCACAGCAGCGAATGCCTGCCACGAAATTTCAGCCTCCCCCCAGCGATTCGATACACTGAACACGCATCAAACAAATTACAATCGAAACGGATACATCAGTACAGATCGTCTCGTTGCTCGGAGCGAGCGGAAAGAGAAATGACGCGTTGATTGTCTCGCGGTGGGATTGATTGACTGTTTGGAATTTTTGGAAATTTGTTAGAAACCGAGGACTCGAATTTTCAACACTTTTGATACTTGTATCTCGAAATTTAAGCGAAGAGACGACCAGTGTGAATTGATCGGCGCGATTGTTTTGAAGAACGCTTTGAATTTCTTGAAAAAAATCAAATCTGAACAGCGACAAGTCCATCCGCCGGAAGTCAAGTTCGCGCCATTTTATTTCTCCACGCCGTGCAACGCGACCGCGAAGAAAAAGTCAAATCGGTTTGAACCGAATTGTCGCGAATGAGACAATTCGACCGCAGAGCAGAGTTCAGAAGGAGGCGATTTCAAGCGAGAGGATCGTGAGCAGCGAGAGAGAGAGAGAGAGAGAGAGAGAAACGGTGACAGTTTCGGACGTTCGGCGACGCGTTCGAGAAACATTTTTTTGTGATAAACGATCGAAAAACGAGAAAGAGACGAAAGGGGTGGAGAGACGAAGGAGAGGGGTGGGAGTGGCGATGAAATAGCGATGAAGGGGGTCCAGGACCTTTGAACACTCAAAGTCGGAAAGACACGCTAACACACACACACACTTACATAGACACGCGAGCCACTTACACACAGACACACACACACACACACACAGAACTTTTTCGGATTATATAAATATATAAATATATAAATATGAATATATAAATATAACACGTATACATAAAGATGAAAAAAAAAGTACGAATTAAGGACCGAGGTGGACCGAGGTGGCGATTGTCGATGAGTAACATATTGTTATTATTGTAAATGTGTCATATACAGGTAATAGCATGTCATACAAACGAGAGAGAGACACTGTGTGTATGCGCGTGTGTATGTGAAAGAATGAACGAAAGAGAGAGAGAGAGAGAAAGTGAGACACGTGAGGGAAAGAAAAATTGAGCGAAAGGAAACTATGAAATACCTTCGATATTTCCATGTCGATCTCACGGTGAGATGGAACATCGTCTCTCGCCTGTGGGGACGATCGGAGTCAGTCCAGTGTCACGTTCGCCTATGGAGAGAGATAAAGGGTTACGAGAGTGACGATCAATCAGGGAAAACGATGGCACAAAAGTTTCAAAACGAAATTTGCAAAATGCAATTCGTTCGATTGGTTAACGAAATCTGACAGAAATTATATATATATATATATATTAAATCTTCATTGCATATATATATATATATATGCAATGAAAGTTTTACTAGAACAGCGATGACTTGAAAGAAAAAAAAAAGACCTCTCCATTATTTTCACTTTTAAACAAACTCGCGTCTTCTTGAAAATCCCCCCGATTTCACGAAGAACGAAAGACTCTCGTAGTCTTTATGATTTATCTGCCTCTGTGAGCGAGCGCGTATCGTCTCGAAAAGTGCTTGGCAACGTTTCATCCGAAGTACCATCCGACGCCGAGATTGTATTCGTTCGAGCTGATATCGTCCCTCGATGAGAGAGAGAGAGAGAGAGAGAGAGAGAGAGAGAGAAACAGATTGAAAGAAAAGAAATTAAACGAGTAACGATAACATTAATGGAAAAGAAAACGACGGACAAAAAGTCGATACGCGAGTTTTCCCGATCTACTTGTCGACGTGTGAAAACGATTTATATACACGGGAGGTCCTCTCGACGATTCGCTCTCGATCTGTCACGAAGAGGATTAATTTATGCATACAAAGAAACCAAATGAAGTAAAGTAAATAACTAAAATAAATAAAAAAAAAAACAGAGAGAAAGTGAGAGTAATGCACGCACCAAAGAGAAGTAAGAGAGAGAGAGAGAGAGAGAGAGAGAGAGAGAAAGAAATGAGTAATAATGTCTTGTAAATAAAACGTATGCGTCGAAAATGGACCAAGGACCTAAATAGTGCAGCTCGTGTAAAATTGATATCCCCGATCTCGCTAATCACGTAGACGAGCTCGGCTGGTAGAAATCGTTAAGTAAAGCTACAATTTATCCTAACGTTGTTTAAAAAGCGACGGCGGAGGAAAGCGACGTCGCCAATGTTTTGCGGTCCGGAGTTTCCCTGTGCATCGATCCGTGTCGCGAAACAGCGAGGACAGCCAAGGAGTGAGAAGTCTCTCCATCCTTTCGGTTAACAGCAAGTTTCATTGCCTTCTAGAGTTTTTGATATTTAATTGTTAAAGGTGTTACGCTAAACCGTAAATTCGCGCATTGTAAATTCCATCGTCTCTTAGAGTTCCATTCCCAGAGTTTAGACTGTTCTTCAGAGGTTCGCGTCGACGTGTTGCGTCGCGCCTAAAGAAATTTCCAGCTTTTTTAACATTCTCGTTCCCGGTGCGAGGCATCCGCCAAGAAAACACTGCAGAGGAGAGAAAAACGCGACGATATACACGCGTCTGTTGAAACACAAGTTTTATAATACTTCGATGAATTTACTTACCCTACTCTAGCTAGCTGCCAAAGCTTTTGTATGTTAGTACCTTCTACCAAAATGGGCAACAGCGTGAAATAGAATAATCGAGGTTCTCGGTGAAACTGCGAAATTGCCGAAAAGTCGTGTAGACATCCGAAAAAACGAATCAAAAGAAATGGGAAATAAAATGTGTATGTCGCGACGAGGAGGAAATAGATGTACACTCCCCCTCGAGCAGGGGAGATCAGCCAGTTTCAACCGTTCTCGAAAGAGAGAGAAACGAATGGAGAATTTCAATATTTCACAGGCGAACAAGAGAAATTTTCTCCACCGCCAAGAGGTAAAGAATTCGGACGAATTTCGTTCGGAAAATGTCGTTCGTTTCGCGAGCGGATCGTTGCACGCTAGATCCTGGATCGCGATTGTGAGAAACTCGATACCGGAGACAGAGCGAATCCGTGCGAGAGCAAAATTTATTCTAATGACAGTCCTCGATCCCCTTTTATATATATACATATAAATATAAATATATATATATATATATATACATAATATACTTTAAGAAGATTCCAACCACAAGCCGCGCGGTATTATTTTTCTGTATCCCTGTATCTATAACGAGTGATATAAGCGTTAAAGACAAAAGAGGCGAAAAACGAAAAAAAGAAAAAACGAAAAAAACGAAAAAAAAAAATGATAATTGAAAACCACACTGATGGACTTAAGGGTTACGAGTAATAAACGACTGTACTAATTAAACGATTAAATTTAACTTATGGATTACTTCTCGCCAGGTATATTTTTTCGGTTTCATCTAGTAATCGGTAAGGTTTTCGATTACGAATTATTATTACTGATCATAAACGATGCATTGTAATTGTCGCTGTTATATACAAATACATACATACGTGCGTATATAGACGTATACGATATGTGCACGCGTGCGCACACACACACGCGCGCGCGCGCGCGCGTCATTTACACATGCCTGTGCACATATGTATATGTGTATAAGTCCTTGAACAACATATTAATTTAATAACAATAAAGAAAAAACGTGAAACTCATCTGCTGGATGCGTTTTATGTCCACCTCTTGCGTTTCTCAAAAGTGTTTCAAGTATCCGTTCGTTCTTATGATGATGAAAAAAAAAAAAAAAAGAAAAAAAATACCTTTCTTTCCTCTCTAACGTCTCTCGCAATTTCTCGCAATCTTTCAAGAGAGAAACCCGCGGTTTCTCTTCTTTCACGACGCGACCGAGGGGATAACCGATAAGCGGGACTGCGAAGTACGGGAGCGGTAAGGTAAGAAAACAATTTCTCCTCAGTCATTGCAAAAAAAAAAAAAAGAAAAAAAAACAAGAAAAGGACTTCGTATATATAATTGAGATTTTTTTAACGAATAAATATCGTATAGTTGAAAGAAAAAAACGCATTACTTCATTTCACACACTACCAAATGATACCCAGAAAAATTCTGTCCAACGTTTGGTCTCTACCTCTACTCTACGATCTAACGAAAAAAAAGGAAATATACGTCAACGTTCATCGCACGTTAATTATCAACCCACGTTAATTATTAACGATCCAGTTAGTTTGCACGTTAGTCCGACTTTATTCCAATTCTTACCGATCTTAAAACACGAGGGATGTCTCTCCCTCGTCGTTCTTCGGTCTAATGGTTTATTTATCGACTATTCTGAATTGTTGATATATTTTGAATTTATTTATCAATTGCGGAATAATACGCACACGTCTAGACCGTGGAATAGAGAAAGGAAAGAAATTTACAAGGGGACTGGACTGGTCTGTAGTTGAGAACTTGCGTAGTTCTTAGCTTGATATCGTTTTGCAAATAATAATGTTCGGAGAAATCGAAATTTGGTTCGCTTTACAAATAATGATAGACTCAATATTTGGGAAACGGTACCAATTACCGAGACCCACCACGTGGAGGTGACTACGCACGGCTCTCATTATAATGTATTGTAAATCAGTATTGTTTCGTATATTCATCACACGAGTCACGATTTACACTCGTATTAAATTTAATTTGTTAAAGAGGAAACGATATCTGAAAAATACAGACACAATAGTTTGATCAATCTAACGATTAATTTACGACACTGAGATAAACATTCTTGTTTAACAAATTAGTAGCGAAAGACGAGATTATTTTCTTGATTAAAAATTCAGAGATAAATACTAAGAGTATCTGATGACATTTAAATAGTACTGTTAAACCAACGTTACGCATGTACGTGCAGAAAGATAAATCACTGAAGGATGCTAACTATCAAAATATATCGTGTACGATACAGCTCGTGATAATTGAATTCAAGTTCAAATAATCACGATCAAGTATTAACCCAACACCAAAGGAACCAAACTATGCGAAAATTTTTAAAATTTTCATTTTAATGATTCTTAGTTTTTGCATTTCTGCATTTATTAAATAATGCAATTTCTATATTTTTTGCAAGCTAAACTTATATTTAAAACTGTTGGTTTTTTAAACTCTCAATTTACAGATATCTTTCGATGTATATTAACATGCTGATTTATGTGAAAAATAATTATATTACAGTAGAGCGGTCGTCTCATAAGATTAGTCACCGAGAAGTAACAAAGCATTCGCGTTCAATAAAATAATTTTCGATACGCAACATTATCTATATTTTCTGATTTTAATTCCTACTACTAGCAGCGCTGCGGTGCAAAACCCGACTGAATCAACATGATCGAATGTGACGCGAAAATGATAAGGAGATTCTCGATGAACCTTGCGAAATATGAAATACAAAAAACCATTGGATGTCTATTCTCTATTTGGTCGATGATAGAGCACGAAAAAACATTGGAATGTCTGTCCTAGTCAACGACGATACTAAATCGTCTGTGGATGAAATCAGATTGCAGCAAGATCAACGATCGGCACAGTAGAGAAACGCTGGAAAATTATATACATATATACTTTGTTGGAACGATTTGTTCGAAAGATATTCGAAAAGATTCATATAAATATACAACAGTTAATATTAAAGTTCGCAATGTTTCAGAATAATTTACACTCTCTCTCTCTCTCTCTCTCTCTCTCTCTCTCTCTCTCTCTCTCTTTCAAATTCAAATCGAAATGTTCACAGCCAGCACGAGGCTGCATATCTCCTAGCTGCGTTTACAATTTTCATTAAACCGCATACATATGCATTTGCGTTAGTACGTTAACGCGAGATACGAATTTACGTTATTGCTGTATCGTTTTACTTGATCCACCGCCATATATCCTTCTTCCTCTCGGTTATGACAAACAGTTTACTTGCATCGTAATGAAATACGCAATTGCATTTGGAATATATTACAAATAATGGAGCAATATAGAATATTATGCTGCAGGAAAGAATAAGTATCAGAAAAGAATAATTTGTAATAAATTCTTGAAAAGAAATGTAACATATTACGATATATTAATAATAAATAATATACAATTAATGTATTATAGTTTTATATAATTTTCGTAATATATTATAATTTTAATGTTAATAACTCTTCTTGGAAATTTTCATCAAATACATCGAATTAATTTATTAATATTGCTATCGAAAGATCCAACGTTCCTCCTCTCAACTTGATTCAACGAAACATTATCAAACGCAATTATACTGGTCGCTCGTTTTAGTGGATTAGAGGCTACGAGAGATCCTTTTTCTTTTTTTTTTTTTTTTTTACGACACGTACGATAACTCAGCCACCTTGTTCTTCTTTCGCAAATGGAGCATGCTTGTTGACACGGTTTTCGTTACGAGAGTCATGTATTAAAGATGAGCGAACGAAAATGCTCAACCAATTCCTCGAGAATTCAATCGGGAAAACAAACGCGTTTGCGTCTCAAGCGGACAGAGGTCTACGAAGCATCGAGTTCGAGTTAATTTTATTTCGTACCAATGAATATTAAATATTACTTTCAAACGCATTTGTAACGTTCAAAGAAAAAAAAAAAGAAAAATAAAAAAGAAAAAGAAAAGAATATGACATGGCTCTCCTCACAACGTAAACCACGTTCTGCTTTAAACAGTCGATTAATAAATATTCATACGAAGAAGAGAAATGTTATTAAAGGAGATATATAGCTATAGCTCGTTCGATTAACTGAAATAGTAATTGCCATAAAATAAAATATATAGATATATATACATACATATATAACGCAACGTTTGTCCATTTATCGCGCTCTGTTCGTTCGCCAAGCACTGACCCGTCGCAAAGATTTATGGCTACTTTACTCTCCTTTTTTCTTTTTTTTTTATTACCCAGCACACATAGTTCAACTTGCCGCTATCACGAACATTTATTTCGCTTTATTCCACACTCATTTTCGCTCGTCGATCGATTCACGATCGACGCAAACCGAACAACAAAAGCGAAAATCCAAGCGATACTTTTCATTTTCGCTTCATTTTCTTTTCTTTGCCACGTACGATCGTCTACAATGCAGACTGATTTAAATGCCGAACAAAGAAACGTTAATGAATGTCCGAATGACAAAACTGACCTATGTCTGTGAAGGGCAACGTTCATCTGCACATGGAACATTTCGTTCTTCGACGATGTGCTCTCGTGCGATTTATTAATTTATTAATCGAGTGATAGACATTCTCTCGGCTACTTCTCGCACGGTGATCTCACATTGAAAACTTTCGTCAAGTTTCATTCAACGCCACAGCTATCAAAGTAATCAAAAATAGTTCATAAATTTTGTTGGAAATTTTGTAGAATCAAAATGGCAGTTTAAATGATTTTTCGTGAAATGTATAAATAAAAGTTGGTGTATTCTATTGAATTTTAAAAATTTTTAAGTTTCAGTGTTTCTTTTTTTACTTCAATGCGTCTGATTTTAGGCTTCACTCGTCGATAGTTTCAGTGTTAAATTTCAATATGTTTCGATTATTGTCGACACTATAGCCTCATTGTTATACTACTTTTAGTTTAGAAAGCAAAGAGCGTAGAAAAATTCGACACTTTAAAAACTTAGGAAAAAATATCAACAGTTATTGTCATTTGCAAATTGCATAGAATGTCTCACGAGTCCAGCGCAAAATTATGTAACTTTTGAAAACCTTCGAAAACCTAACCCAAACCTAACCCAAACTTTCAGCTCTTCGCCCGACGAAAATTGCATTAACTTTGAAGTACTTTTATAACCTGCTCCGTTTGAATCTTCATTCCACCGCAAAGTACAACTACGTGTACATAGAGGAGGTAGATTAAAAGAACATTGCTCGAGAGGAAGCAATATCTTCAAGAAATTTCTCTGAAAAAATTTACAACGAAACATAAGGAATACGGAATACTCTCTATACACCTTCAATAATCTTCGTCCTACACGCACAAAAGTGACAATCTGTAAAAAATCGAATCTGTAAAAAAATGAAAAAGGGAAACTTTATAAAAAGAAAAAGGAAAAAAGAAAAATTTCTTTCGCGAAACTTTCCAAAGAATCGATCGGCTTACTTTTGTAAATCTCTTCATCCTGCCATGAAAAATGGAGGACAAGAATAAAATGAAATAAAAATTTCAAACTGTCAAATCAAAATCGATCGAAAAATAACTTTCTCTGAAAAACGACATCACCTCTAGAAAATTTAGATCGATAACTATATTGTTACTACTAACATATATCAGTCCTCTGTGTTAATTCAGATAGGCATATCGAAAGTTGGTTTGACAGATGGCTTCATTATTGTATTATTAATATCATGCCATTGTTTTATCATGGTATCACTTCTGCATGTAATTATGGTAAATTACTAGTGGCTTTATCCAACTTTGCTTGGCTCTCAATGCTCTTTAATGTTTTTTAATGAGACCATCTCACGCTGCTCAGTACGAAAGATTGAAAGAAAACGAGCTGTTGAATTAGAAATCTATCATAATTATTTCTCGGTTCCATAGATCTTATTTCACACGACTAAAAAACTTACACGTCGATTTTACGAAAAACGCACGTCGCGTAAAAATCAAGATTGAATTACACCCACGTCGCAGCGAGCGTAATCATTACTGTATACTTAGCTGCGCACCAGTTTATCTAGCTCTCCTCTCTGAGTTTTCATCGTTACGCACTCGAGAGAGAGAGAGAGAGAGAGAGAGAGAGAGAGAGAGAGAGAGAGAGAGAGAGAGAGAGAGAGAGTGTGTGTGTGTGTGTGTATAACAATTTGTTCAGCTAGTTATTTCTACTTTATCACCGATTTGTAAGGATCGTTCTACTTGACAGTTTCATTCTTTCTTTTTCTTCCACCGAGCACGAGTTGCAGTGGTGGTGATTATTATTTGTCGACTACGTCTAACATTGTTTCACCGGGAAAACCTGTTTCACGACTCGAGGTCTTGACGACGCGTTTAGAGAAAGTTGAATGGATTTCGTCGAAAAGAAAAGAAGAAAAAAAAAAAGAAAGAACGAGCGCGCGCTTGGGACTATGCACGTTGATACTGTTTCGCATCATGCTCCTTTCAAACCTCTACGCTGAAGAGAGATCGAACGAATTTATCACTGAAACGAAAATTCACCGGGCCGCAGTTTCGCAGAATCTCCCTCTGGCCACACGAGCGACACGTGTAATCGCAGCAAGCGAGACTACAAGTTCCCAAAGTTTCGGATCAGGCCAATTTGCCAAATTGCGATGTATACTTTATCTCTCCGAGTACAAACTGCTTTCACGAAGAAGAAGCTTTAACCCCTCAAGTTACACGGACGCGGGTATGCACGTGCTCCGCCGTATATTCCTTTGCCCGGGGAATCTCATCAGCGCCGCGTGTCTAAAAACACGCCTCGCATACCACGATAGTAATCTCGCGCAACGTTTCGTGAACAATTGACAAATCCAAACGTGGCTTCGAATCGTTCAACGGCATTTAAGGGGGCAGGATAGTGTGACGAGTATACTTTGGAGGGCTAGTAAAAAAAAAAAGCTATATATTTGATTGACACGAGCTTTCGTGGTTTACTCTGACGCATTACGAAGCTGTAGAAAGCAACGTTAAAAGGGAAATAGAGAGGCATAATTTTTACATAACTTTCTCTTTACATTATCGGTGTGCATGATTCCATCCAAAAAAAAAAAAAAAACAGGATTAGTTGCAACAAAAAGGCGAAAAGAGTTTAAGAGTTTAAACGATATTCTCCAAGGATTGACGATCCAACATTTTCATTTCTGTGAAAATTATGAAAATAGCAGCTATTTGTTTTTGATGTATCGAATCTATGCCAAACATTGCTACGTTTTTTTGTTTATATTTTTCGAAATTGTTAAAAATTTAAAAAATTTTCGATCGTCAATCCCTAGTAAATGTTACGCTAAAGATACGTACCAAGTTTCAAGGTAATCGGTTGATTAGATTCCGAGATATCTTGCACGCCGTTTCTAAAAACCTAGTTTCGAGAGAAACGCGTTTAAAGTTTCAGAACGTCATTTTTCATATGTATCCTTTACTTGCTTTTTTTTTACTTATACATCGTGGCTCACAGTTCCTACAATTCACAACTAAATTGAATCCAAATCTAATATTCGATTCACCAAAAGTAATATTTGAATCACACGATTTACACTTTACAATACTGCTTAAAGTTGTAGAACAGTGATACAAATTCAATGATTCTGTATCCGCCAGATTTACGATCATACCCCAAAATAAGTCGTATTGAAGGCCAGGACCTTTTGCATCTTATTTCTAAGACTTCAAACTACCAATTTAAAACAAAAACAAAAAACGAAAGAGTCAATTTTTCGAAAATTTCACACTGTCCTGACCCCTTGACACCAGCCGAAAACTCGCTGGTAGATCGATTTTCACCCTTTTCGCGAGAACGTTACTTTCCACTCTGATTCCCCCCCCCCCCCTTCCCCAATCCCCTTTTGACAAGCAAGTTCCCGGTGCTTCAGTCGCTGGTAGTTCCACAGGTCGAACAAAGAAACGGCCCGCGTAAAATACCACAAAAATTCCGCGGCAGTGCTCGGGTATTTTTGAAGGTAAAAGCACGAGGGTTCCATTTCTGCGTGTTTCTGGCGGTTCGCGGTGGAATCGTCGGGACATGGTTCACAGGTACGCCAGATACGGTCGAATTGCAAAAGGGTGGAGAGAGCGATCCGGGTTCTCGTTTATCGAAGAGAAACGGAGGGTATCATCATACGGCGCGACCGTCGGTTAGAAATTGTATCTCTTGATTAAAACGGATATGCAGATAAGGGCGGCGCTGGCGACGTCTGCCGGTACTTCTTTTTTCTTTCTTTTCTTTCTTTGTTTTTTTTTCTCTCTTCTCCTTTCTTTTCCAAGACAGTAATGTATCAGTCGAGAGGGAATAGTCAAGGGAACGAATTTTCAGCCAGGGGAAGAATTTTAATTTATGCCCGCGCGGATGCTGGCGTAATTAAATTTACAAAACGAGAAACTCGCGGAACACACCGGTGCTTGTATTAATTAAAGAATGCCTCCCCCTCCCTCGACGCTTTTTACGGAAACGGTTTCACGGCATTCCGAGTTATTAGCCATTTATTAATGAACTAAATAACATCGTAAGTCGCGAGTTTTCGGGGGAAGAGTCTTTCTCCTTTCTGTATTTTATTTGGTTATTTAGGGAAAGTGCGTAAGTGTGCGATGCACGATTAAATAGACGATTAAAGACGTCGATGCCGCGAAATATTTTCCAATCGATGGGAGAAACTTCTCGCGCAACTGCCCCGTCGAGAAATCCCAGCGTTATATCAAATATTCCGTTATCAAAAGTTTATTGTATAAGGATTAAACAAATGAAATGATAAAAAAAAAAAGTGGCACGCCCGCGCCACTTTAACTTTCAAATTGGCAGCCAGCGGATCCATGCAAAATGCAAACGGTGGAACGCCGATGCATTATACGCGCGCTTAGAGTCCGTGAAAATATACATACATATGTACATCTGGCCATCGATCGCAAATAATACCGTTCCTATCTTATCGTCACAGACGATACAGCTTTATCACCGTCTATCTTATCGCCTTTCTTTACTCTGCCATTAAAACAATTACTTTTCCCCGGAGATATTGATCAACGACGATGTCGTGTCTTCACAATCTTACTTAGGTCGGCGAGAAGTGGAATTTCTGGCTTGAAACGCACGTTCGATTTGGCGCGACTTACTTTCGCGACGCGATTGAGCGTAATTTGCCCTCAAGTAGAAAACGTAGATTTTTCAATTGTTTACCGTCTTGCTATAAATTAGAATAAATTATTTTAAAATCATCGAAACATTTCGATCGGTCCTACTTGAAAATAAAAGTATCTTTGCTCTTCTGTGTGATCTTGGATTATAAATAATCCTTTGCATTTGCAAATTGAAATGAACGATAACCTTCTCCCTTCTAAAAACAATTTGTCGTTTTCTACAGGGGTTCTTTAATTATTAAAGATCGGCGAGTGCTCGTAGAAAACGTAGACTTTTCAGTCGTTTACTGTCTTGCTATAAATTAGAATAAATTATTTTAAAATAATCGAAACATTTCGATCGGTCCTACTTGAAAATAAAAGTATCTTTGCTCTTCTGTGTGATCTCGGATTATAAATAATCCTCTGCACTTGCAAATTGAAATGAAAGATAACCTTCTACCTTGTAAAAACAATCTGACGTTTTCTACAGGGAGGGGTTCTTTAATTATTAAAGATCGGTGAGTGCTCGTAGAAAACGTAGACTTTTCAGTCATTATACCACGTATTCTAATATACAATACACTCTCCTTGAAAATAAATATATCTTTGTTTTCCTATGTGCTCTTGAAATGAACGAAATGAACAAATAATTAAAAATAATATAATATGACAATAATTATAATATAAATAATGTAATATGATAATAATTGTAATATAAATAATGTAACAATAATTATAATATATTATAAATAATACTCTTCTCTCTTCTGAAAAAAATGACAAGACAGGTTTTCTACAGGGATTCTTCAATTATTAAAAAATCGACGACTGCTCGTAAAAAAGCGTAGATTTTCAGTCATTATACTGTATGTATATGAAAATAAAAATATCTACTTCTCTATATAACCTCGGGATTAAACGAGATAATCCTACGGCATTCGTAAAATGAAACGAACAATAACCTACTTCTCCCTCCTGAAGAATTCACAAGTTTACCGTTGTCTACGAGAACTCTTCGATCACTCGATTAACAAACACACGAAACTTGCCTGTCAGTGACAAAAGCTAGAAACAACATTTATCATTAAAGCTGGAAACGTTGATCATTCGCCGGAGAAATTGGAGAGTCACCCACACCGAAAGAAAGATCACGGTCGCGCGTCGTTGGCACGAATCGAGGTGTGTGTTAACGTGCAATCCGCTCGCAGACGGCAAGACGCTCGCAACGTTCATTCCACGTGGATTTGACAGGTCGTGTGACGGATACCGTGAAAATCGCCGACGACCCTCGCGAACGCGGGCAAATCATTCACCGCTCCGACTTGCGCGATCGCGAGGGTAGTTTTTCCATCGCGATTCTCCCTCCCGCCATGTTTTACGACTTATTTACTTTTCGGCGACGTCGAGAGGCCCGCGCGAAACCGTCACGTGCCGCCACGACGAAAAGGAGGCAGAGAGGTAGTAGCTCACCGTCGATAAGGGGGAAATAATGGGTATACAGTAGTTGGCCGAGGAAATTTATTCGCGCCCGAACGGAGACCGACCCCTCGGGGCCAACGTTATTGAAACCTTTCCTCCTCTCGAACAAAAGGCGCGCCCGTGTTTTTTTCCTCCCCCGGTGAAACGCACGCTACGAAACGTATAAGAACACGCTTCATCGTTTTCCTTTGCGGCCAACTATAGACGCGATGGGGAATCATCGCATCGGGGGGTGGTTCGGCACTGTAGTCTCTCCGAGGGGTAGCTTTCTTAACCGTTATTGTTGCGGACACTGACGTTCACGTCTGCTTGGTATCTTTGTACGAATTTTTGTTCACTCCCTCGTACATGATCGTTTAACTCTCTGCCCTTGTGTCTGGGCATCTGTCAGTAATTTATTGAACGAAATAGCGAGCGAAGCATCGCTTCGAATAAAGTATGACGTAGCGCTGGAAACAATCGTCTTGGTCTAAATTTAGATATTTAGCGTGAAATTTTCGTTGATTATATTATGTGACTTCGAAGCAATCACCAAGTATACACATAATTTCAATCTCTTGGTAAATTTCCCAATCACTTTCGTTCTGTTAACTTTCGTATGAAGCAACGGAAAGTTTAGTTTGTACGATTTTGTTGGAATAATAATTCGACGAGTGTATTCGATGGCAGTGAGTGTCAACTGACCTCTGCCTTAAGAGTTTCTTCATTTGAAATTTTCTTACTTATCTATCTATAAAACATTGTAATTATGAGCAATTATAAAAAAAATTTACAATTGCAGCCGTTAGTAGTTAAATTCTAGCTAAGTAGAATGCAAACAATCGATAAATATTCTTGATCTAATTCAATTTCGTTTCTTTCCAAATCTTTCTCACGCTGTCAAGATTACGCGAGAACATCAGTATTGGAAGATCGCCTCCTTTTCCTCAAAATTCGAAATATCCATCAATAATGGAACGAGCAAACTTCTTGCGTTGAAATTATTAGCTCGTCGAGAATTTTTTTGTTCCGAATTGCAACATTTTCTCAGTTTCAAGTATATTTAAATGCAACCCAGGCGAAACGAATGATAAGTTTATTACTTTTTAATAATTTCTATTCAGTGATGTCATGAAGAAAGCGACGATTTTATCGTGTACGGACCAATTGCCAGCGCAAGGGGTTAACCTCTTGCGCTAAAATGACGCACGTCGAGAATCTTTTTATCCCAAGATTGCAACATTTTCTCAGTTTCAACTATATTTAAGTATAACACAGGCAAAACGAATAATAAATTTATTACTTCTCAATAATTTCTATCCAGAGGTCGAGATATCGTACCCGACGAGTTCGAAGAGAAAGCGACGAATTATCGTGTACGGTTCGGTCACTCGTTATGGTCCGCGCAACCAGTTGCCAGTGGTTAAAGACAGAGATGATCCGGCGAGACACGCGGGGATATTGAATCGATCTTACATGGTCGTCGAACAATCCAGGGCAGAACGTATATTATGCGCGTTTACACGACTGTTTCTGCTCCGCGAAGGGAGAAGGGAGGCTTTCATGCGACGCGGAAAGAAAACCGAGAGACAAGAGACGGTCGGATCGAAAGCTTTTTCACACCGATGCACATCCCACGGTTAACGCCCGCGGTATTAAAAGCGTACGATTAAAATTTCCCCCCGATCGACTCGTCTCGCGAAATTATTTTTGTACACAGCTCGTGTCGCATTAGCGACGTATAATGTAAAACGCGAGATTAAGTCTCGAAGGAATTTCTGTTTCTTTTTTTCTTCTTTTTGTTCTTAGGTAATCCCTGTCTCGTTTCATTTTTCGCCTATTTGGAACTAAAAATTTGGAATTAAAGATTTCTAAATTAAAATATCCCGACGAAATTCATTTCTTTTACTAGCCGAGTCTCAAGGATTAGAATTCGATTGTTCCTTACAATTCAAGGTCTTTCAAAAAAAAAAAAAAAAAAAAAAAAAAAAAACGCAAGAAGACTCGTGTCCCCGCCGGAAAAATCACCACGCGAGATTTTCGACTCTACCCCTTTCGTTTCTCCCCCTGGCCCATTAAATATCCGTGTTTTACGGCCTCCATTAGAAACGTCGCAATCTCCCCAGTTGTGGCTGCCTTCTCTTCACGGGGACAATAAAACACGCGACAGCGATTTGAATACTCGAGGCTCGACGCTAAGCCTAAAGATCCCCCCCCCCTCTCTCTCTCCTCTCTCTCTCTCTCTCTCTCTCTCGCGTGGAGAAGAAAAACGTTTCTCCGCAAGACAGCCAACCGATAAAAAGCAAAAATCGACGAGAGAGATCGAAAGAACGCATTTACATAATTTACATGAAAAAAGAAAAAGAAATCTCTTCGAAATTCGCGCACATTCGTCACGTAGACTTCTTTACAGATTGTCACAGTTTCTTTGTTACAAAATGTATTGCAAGGTATTAAGACGCTGGATAGAGGGACGTCTTGCTCCGATGGATTAGCATACGCTTTAAAATCCACTGGGAAACTACGCGTTATTAATACGTTATTTTGCATAATGCATGATGGAGCGGTGGTTCTTTTCTGGCGTGCTCGTTGATCTAGCTCGTTCGTCTCTGTCCTGCCCGAGGATCGTGTACGGAATTCGGAGGTCCTTCGTTCGCGGCCGTTTCGGAAGATAAAACGCTCGAGCGGCGCCGGAACGTGATTGTGTACGAGAACGGCGGAATTAGAAGGGCAACCGGATTCCACGAGTCGTTCAACGATGATCGAACCTTTTGTTTGGCTCGTTGGCGGATCCAACGACTATCGCTTCGGCTATTTTTCTTCGTTTAAATGTCGCCAGTTCCCTTCTCCGTTTAAATTTCGCGCCTTTCGCCAGAAGTTCGTTCCGGCACGCGTCAAAAACATTCGATCGGTAATTAATCGCGAAGCGTTCATTCTCGCGAACGTCTCCAATCAGCAAATTATGTGAAAATCGAGGGGCAGCTGCAAAATTTCGAAACTACAAAATTTGTAACAACAGGATTGAAATTGCGAGGGATAGTTTTTTTAGCATGCTCCTGCGAATTCTTCCACGTTCGGCGACAATCGCGAGTTTAATGACCCGAGTAGAAATTCACGATGCAAATTTCCACGGACGAACTTGCGTCGGTTATCACGTGACGAAACGTGATGTGCCTTCTCGATGAATATATTTATTTATTCGCGAGCAAATTCCGATATTAACCGAAAATGGAGCGGACACCGGGGAGTCGCGCTCTTTTGTGCCGTGCAACATCCAACGCAAACTTAGCGAAGAGAATGGGAAACGGGGGATGTTAAAACGCGAAAGTGGTAATGGCGAGTAACAGCCTGATTCAGGTGTCCCTAATGCACGTTTCAACGAATACTTGTTTCGGTTATGGACGCGCCCAGACGACCAAGAAACTTTCGCCCCTACATTCTCACGCGTGAGAATTTTACAGACGCGTTATTTTTCAAGCTTCACAGATGCGAATCGTCTCTCTCTAAGAACGAGATTCGTAATTCTTTTCGATCGTGAAATTCCTCCATTCGTCGATCGAAACGATTCTTAGTAATTTAAATTCGGTAATTCATCGAAACTCAAACTTTAACTACCAGAGTGGTCAAAATGATCAATTTATAATATTTGTGGCGTGAAACAGATTTAAATAATTTTTCTGGTAAAATATATAAACATAACCTTGTATATACTGTCCATTGCAGTATAAATTTTTTGGACCACGATGTCTCCGATTTTTATGCTTCGATCGTCGATAGTTCTACTGTTAACTACAAAGATAAGTATTAAAATTATTACTCTCGTTGAAGTTAAATATCGCGAAAGACGTTACACCGTGTGTCGAGAAATAATTGAAACAATTATCTCAAACAGAGAGTAACTGGGCCAAAGAGTAAAATTGGATCTTCGTGAACTGGGCTCGGCTAAACGGATTAAAAAAAAAAATATATATATATATATATACACATATAACGAGGGCGTGTCTTCCGTGGAAACACGGAAGTGATAATTAACAACGTACCTAGTGGTATTTCTAAGACCTCGCTCGTTCCCCTTTATGGGATTATCATACGTTGGGCTGAATACGGAGTGAGAGAGAGAGAGACAAATATCAGAGGAAGGGAAGCCGTAGTAACAGCACACAGGAAGTCTAATGCTCCGAATGCGTGCACTCAGGTGTCTTTAATGTAGCGCGTACGTTGCTGTCACTTTATCTGCCACCTACTTTGCTTTAAGCACAGGGGGGGGGGAGAAGGGATGATACCGCCGCGGGGTAAATGGGGAAAGTTCGCGGAATATCTGGCACATTGCGTCTTCCTTTTCATTAGCCCCGCTGCAAAACCTTTCGTCTCGCTCCTTGAAAATTTCCTTTCCCCCCTCTTCGCGACTTACTTTCCTCCCTTAAATGAATTCCCTCATTTCAAATTTCATCCCCTTAACGAGTATAAAAAACGACCGTCAAGCTCCGACGTTTCTACGATGATTCGTGTCCGTTCAAATTTCAGCTTTGAAAAAGTAATTGGTTCAACGTTCCCGTCACTCACTATACGAATGATTTTGAATAAGTGTATTCACGAGATATCGAAGAATCGCAACATCTCGGCACGTCGTGTCGTAAAATGTGCAATTTTTCCAAATTCCGTCGACTAATGGCGAGATTAATAAGAGGAGCTTTGATTAATGCGAGGGATACGAGGCGCCCTGTTTTTCATCCTCCTTTTGATAGAACAAATCCTCCTGAAATTCGGGGATTACCGCGCGAACCGCTCCCGATACGTCCCGGAAAAGTGGAAGAAGATCATAGAGGTCCATCTGCCGACGTTCCGACGGGCGAAATCCTGCGTGAACTATTGAAATCGCCTAAGTTAAACTATGTTTGGTATAATAAATTTCTCGTGAAATGTTGGAAGAGCGGTCGGACGGTCTCTCGTGGTATAGGGTAGCACGGTAAATTGGTTTGAAAATTTAAGGGCTCTCGCGTGCTTAGCTTCTGGATCAGCGCGCGCGTGTACACACACACACACACACACACACACACACACACACACACACACACATGCATGTTTCAATCGTACATTTTAATGAATTCTATCAATTTTCATTACGTGCCTGCCCCCCCCCCCGCACCACCGTTACGAATTCAATTTCCACCGACATTTTCTTCGGATTGTTGTATAAAATAATGATCATCGGAAGCAAAAGGCGCCGGCGTGCGTGGCCATTTATCCCGATATTTCTGCACTCCCGCCTCCTTTATCCAATTTAATTTCAACATTGAAACGGGCGTAGCACGGCAGAGCGTTAGACAAAACGGAGGAACGTTCGCGAAACGCGCGTTGCGCGATGTAAAGGCTCGATTTCATAATGGGCTGGTTTTTTTTAATTTTATTTTACAGCGCGATGGTGAGTTGAAACGGCGGCAGAGAAAGAATTAACGCCAATATTCGCCTTATTTTATTTAATTCGTACGGTTCGACCGTTCCAGACGCAAAGCGACGCTGAGCGTTCAGCGCGTTCCAAGTTTACAATCCGCGAGTCACTTTTGCGAAAGCACTTTCGAAAAGTCGTGAACGCGCGACGCTCGAAAATGTGAAAATTTTGAAATTGTCAACATTGATCGCTCGTTGTCTGGGTGACAGTCAGGCTTCCTATTGACGATCCAATTTTCAAGTAAAGTAAGAAATATTCAGTAGAGAAATGAGTTTTCAATAGTGAATCATTTTTAAATGAAACTCGACGTCAAACAACGATATAACGATAATATCGTGGATTTTTGAATTATTCTGAAGTAGTCGCAAATTACGTTATTAAACAATTTATTGAAAATACACAATATTGTAATAGTTATTTGTGACATACGAAATTTCCAGTCTACACGTGCAAAGAATGTGTGAAAACTAACTTGGCAAATCAACATTGACAAAAATCAACATCGACAAAAAGAACGAAAAACATTTAAAAAGTATAGAAACAATAGTCTAAAAGATTCATGGGCTCCGCAAGGAACCTACTCGATTTACGCTCGGCGATCAACGTGTTATTAATCTCTTTCATATCTAGTAAACATTGCCATCCAGCGACGATAGCTTGAAGAAAGTAATTTTGCACAGTATTGTTCCGTACCAGAATTCCAAAAAAGACGGAATTTTCCGACCACGGTGTTAGTATCCCTTTACGAGTACTAACTAGTTCAATGTTACCGTCTTGTCTTAGGAGGATTGCCCTTTTATTTACACTATTACACTATTGTCTATATTATTATATCTCCTTTATTATGTGTTAGATTTGTACATTAATTGTGACGTTGTTGTCTCGATTGATTCCCCTTTTCGACTGACTGTCTCGAATCTTCCAAACGCTGTCGACTGTCTTTTTTCTTGGAGTGTATGTAAGTGTGCGTGCGTGTGTGTGAGATGTAAGCAAGGCGAGTGTAGTAGTGAGTCGTGGATGATGGTGTGTCACAATGCGTAAGACGGAACAAGTATGGAGAAACGACGTTAGTTAAGGCTCTGTTCCGCGCGAGGGAGGAAAAGCTCGCGAGGGCTCAACTTCCGTTCTCCGCGCGCGCATGCGTAAACACCGATAGGGACAAGGAGATCGCGTTACGTAAGGTTTAGCAGACATATTGTCGGCTCGATGTTCCATCTACGGGATCTCAGTTGGCACAAAGGCCGGTCGCGCGCTGTGTGTGCGTGCACAACCCTCTCCTCGATCCCGTATTGTTCCTACGTAGTCGCACGGGGATGCACCATAGGCGTTATCTGGCCACGCACCTGACGGTTCCTCGTTCACGTGCGTAAACGCAACGCTTCTCGCGCCACAGATCGAAATTTCATCCAATATTTCGAGCCACGGTCGCTTCCTTCCGTTTCGATTTGCACGGGAAACGAAATCGAAACGTTGTTTCTCACCAGTTAAACGGCGAAATCGAATGTCGTTGAACGACGAGCGTGTCCCGCCGAAATGTCTCGTCGTATGTGCGCCTGTCTCGCGGCGTAATAACCGCGCTAACGACGACCGAAGTTAATGGCAACTTAAACCGACGCTCGCGGCCATAGCTTTTCCGTGCGACGGGAAGCGTCGTCGCATGCTTCTCAAGATGCTGCAAATTACTGGTGTCAATTACAGCGTGTTTGATTAACAACAACTATGCCAACATCTCCCTTACCGGAATATTCGCGCGACAAATTCGCCTCTCGAACTCGCGAGTCGCGCGTCTTTGGATTTTTCGTCGTACACTCTATCCCCTCCCCCCCGCCCCTCTCTCTTCCCACCTGAGTAATTACGTCCGTGAAATTGCTCAAAGAGATCGCAATCTTTCGATCCTCCGTAATCAGGATTTAAGGTACAAGTTTAACGAGCGGCGTGACTTGCGTGCAATTCTGCAAGATCCAGGCAACTCTAACGAAGCAAACCGATAATTTCGTAACACGATTATGCATCTGCGGAATTTTTATGCACGAGAGCTGCACGATTCGTCCAAACTCGTTGCTACGTTCGCTGATCGGTACGAATGTGAAAAGAGCATGATTTTCAGCGTTCTATCCGACGATGGAGCACTACCAGCTACCATCTCCAGGCGAAGGAAACTCGGTGGCTCGCGAATAGTAATCAAATTGCGGTGGAATTAAGCAACAGGCAAACATCTGCAGTACAATGAGTCGCGCTGTGCCGTGCACAGTTGTTTTGTCTGCTCGCACGAAACGCAACGTCAACCACCAGAACCGTAATGAATGTTTCACATGCCGTAGATCGTTCATCCTCCTCCTCCCCCCCCCCCCACCCGCGCATTGCCACGTTTGTTCTTGTAATTTGGCGGAAAAGTAGCTTACGCTTCCTCCGCCATCCCGCGCACCGTGGAAATTTCTTGCCCGCGCTCGCTAGCGGAAGTTTCGATATGCCCGGCGAAATATACGAATTATCATCACGGGGGGAGGGGGGGGGGAAATTCAAGGGAATTCGAAAGGAAAATTGGCGAAATTAATTACCGGAAAGGCGATTAGTGTTAATTCCACGGGAAATAAATATTAATTTCGCGAGTTCCCCTTAAATTCCGCGGCAGCAACTTTCCCGAGGGGGAGGGAGGAGGAGGAGGGGGGTGGGAGGGCAAACCGGCCATGAACACGAATATGAAACTAGCTGCCGGGATTAAACAATTGATCAAGCGACGCAAGCGTGGAAATAGGCGAACGTCGTTGAAAGAGAAAATTTCTCTATCGAAATCGGCACATACCGTGTACAACCGCTAACGTAATTTGCCTCCGAGCAGTCATTGCTGAATTTAATGAAGCATAAGCAAGCCTAATCAGACCAGGCCAAGAGGAGCTCCCGTCGCCGCCTGCAGCGTTAACTCGTTCAAGCACACCGAAACCACTTCGCAAATTGCATTTCGCCGTGATCTTGATACACCGTCGACTGGTAATTTTATAATTGAAGAATATCGAATTGCCCACGCTCGTCTATATAATATATATATATATATATTCATCTGAATTTTTTTTCATTATTTTTAGACGTACAATCGGCTCTCGAAATGGGTCCCACAAGTTACGAAACATCCTGTATAATTTTTCCTGGATCGAAATCTGCCAAGTTTGAGAAAAAGTTTCGAAGCTTCTTACGTCGTGTAAAAATTAGGAAATTAGAAAAATTGGGCTAAGAAATCTCCTCGGCAGGTGAAAGTTCCATGTTGATTAATTTGTCGTTTCTCTCCCAATTGCAAGCGCCGAAAATCGGTGACACCTCGCTTTTTAGCGTCGCGTGCCGCGGCACGAGCGGAAAGCTTGATCGTTCGACGTCGGGATGAATTAGGATCAACGGGCTCCTCGGGAGCGTGCAAAGTTTAGACGGCGCGCGGCCAATTTATCACGAACAAGCATCGTTAAGCAGAAGCAAATAGAAGCAAGTTTATTCAAACTCGATCAGATGAAATCGCGATTAACCCAAGTGGTTGCCCGGGAGCATCGCGTCGGATGACCGTGTTAAATTCTCCTAATTTGACGTGACACGCGATTGCTCGAAACGTCTCGTTCGCGCGGAGTGTGAGAACTTGGAAAGGCCGCGGGAAACGTTGGAAACACGGTAGTGTCGATTTTTCCGGCCATAATTTCCAACCGAATCGAAGCGAGACAGGTGTACGCGCATGGCGAGTTATTACGTAAACCGGAGCGGTGTTCAAACGCGTGACACTCAAATTAAACAGGAAGAAAGTGGTCACGGTGAGTAGAGCAACAGACGATACACTGGTTATCACGCCTGTGCGTAACAACTTTCATTCTCGACTCGCCAATCTCACTTTCCTTTGGTTAAACATACCACGGACTAACCTTTAATTGGAATTAATATTATTAATCAATTATAATTGGACGTCTCAATTAGATCGAAACAGTTTCTTTTTTTTTTTTTTTTTAGGATTTTAAATTTCATTTCGTATGTGCATACACCAAGTACTAGAGATAACGATGCTTAAATATTGTAAATACAACGGATAAGCAAATCGTGAAACAGAAGATTCAACTACTTGCGCTGGCAACCGATTGCGGACCGTAACGAGCGACCGAATCGTATACAATAAATTCGTCACTTTCTTTTTGAACTCGTCGGTATGATGTCACTGGGTAGAAATTATTGATAAGTAATAAATTTTGTTGTTTGTTTTGCTTATTTTGTTTTACTTAAATATACTTGAAACTGAGAAAGTATTCTAATTTTGGGACAAAAAATTCTCGACGTGCGTCATTCCAGCGCAGGAGCAGAAACTATTTCAATAAGTATATAACATAATAATATAAATATAACAAAATAATAATGTATAATAATAATATATACGATTCATTTCAAATTCCACCAAATATTTCTAAATTTATTAGTACTATTAATTGTAACGAGACGTACATATTTCAAATTCCATCAAAATATTTCTTTCAATCCCAAATTCGACAACTAATTCCCAAGTACGTGCATATATAGCTCTCCTTCGGCCCTGATTCGACGAAACAAAACAGCAAAATCGTTGCCGACCGATTCAGTATCGATTCGGCGTGAAAACAGGTTCGTAAGCGTTGACGCGAGGACAATCGAAGAATCGGAATAAGTCGCGATTAACGCGTACAAGCGTGGCGAGGGAGGACACGGTGGGCGACTACCATGTAAATTGTAGCCCGATCCGATGTGCGTAACGAACCGATGTACCGGGGCCTCGGACTTGTTCGAAACGTTGTACGCACGCGTCCCGCGCGTGTAATTAGAGAACATACGTGCTTCGCTTGACAGTTCGTTCTGTTCGACCAAGTGTTTTCAGAGTGATTCGCAAGGGAGATCCCAATTCCAGCCGACCCTACAAACCTTCCGCTCGTTTGCATAGCAAACCGATTGGAATAAATATTTCAAGGAACGAGGTGGTCCCTCTCCGTCCCTGTAATTTCGCATTTTAACTGGCGAATATTATATTTTCATGCCATTTTCGAGAAAGAAAAAGCAACAGTCCATATCTCGTCTCGTTTTTCACTCTTAATTTGATAAATACACGTACATCGTGCCTGTTCTTTTCCACTTGGAAAGCGTCACAGTTTCAAAAGAGTTGCCTCTCGGTAAAAAGAGAAGAAAAAGAAAAAAAGGACGCTATATGTTTGCTAAATTGGTGACATTATTTTAATGGTCGCGGTATTGCGACTGCATGCAGCGGAGACAAACACGAGGAGGAGTCGGAAAGGAAACGCTGACACAGAGTCGGCACGAACGCGAGGAGAGAAGCTATCTCGCCGATCGAAGATGATAGGGTTCGGATACGAGCAATAAATTTTAGGTGCAAGTGGGTCGCCATCGACCGTGGATTGCCCCCGATTCACCGCATTTCGATGGAAGCCACGATGAAACTTTCGTAATCACGTTTTTGAAACTTGTAATCACGTTTTACGCGACGTCGTCTCGGTAAAATAACGAACTTTCGATGCCGGTGAAGACACCGGTGTGTTTCCAAACGAAGATCGATGATCGTTTGAAAACAAGAGAAAGAGAGGAAAAAAGGAAAAGGGAAAAAAACAGCCTCTGAAACAGAATGAAAGAAAGAAAAAAAGGAAGGTTCGATATCACCAATTAATAATTTCTTAATGAGTAAAGTAAGGCCTCCTCCTCGAGGAAATAAAGAGTTTCGTCATTAAAGTTTCATCAAAGATCCATTCTTGTTAATTTATTAAATCGAAACTTCTTGCATTTTCATGCTACGCCAGTTTCAAGAGTTCGTGCTACAAAAAAAAAAAAAAAAAAGAAGAAGAAAAAGAAAGTTAGAGGGGAAAAAAAGTTGCTCGTTCGAGGAGCAAAGTTTTTCGAATTTTCAAAAATCGGCCATACTTTCCTAGCCGTCTGACAAGAGGAGAACTCAAACAGCCGTTCCATTTTCTAACATTATTCCTCGCACGTTCCCATTCAAATTTGTCGTCACTTTAAAACACGGCCGGAAGATTTGCATGCACTTACTAACTCCATTAGACTGGAAACATGACCAGCTGGAGACACCGGGCTCCGGCAACCGGTTGAGAGACTTATTCGACCTTCATTCCGGCCTTTACACCACATTCCAACGAGAGCCGACGAATTCCATCGAGTCCTCCTTTCGACACGACCCCATAAACTCGAAGACATCGGTGGCCATCGACGTGCAATTAGAAAATCGACCGGCGGCAAACCGTCGTTTGTCTAAGAACCTGTACGTATCGCGGCTACCCGCGAGTAATGTCGTTTTTTGATACTGTAAAATTTTGTTTCATTCAAGAGTTAATACAGTGATCTGTAATATATTATATTTATTAGTTTATTTAATAATATTATAATATATTGTAATAATAAATATTAAATTAATAAGTATTATTATAATTATTAAAATTATTATAATATTAGATAAGTATTATAATATTATGATATATATATATACTGATCTAATGTATAATTTAACAATAAACACGTTGAATGTCAATATATTCAACTAGAATGTAAGTTATGTAACAACAAATCAAATTATTGTCACCAGGTGACAATGTTGACTTGCCTTGTGCAAAATTTCATTTCATTTAATAGCTGATGCAGCTTCAATCGATCAAATAATTTAACAATAAATCCTACGCCCTTTTCGTCGAAACGAGATTTCGTTTCGCGGTTTCTTTTCGCGCACGTGGCAAGAGGAACGAAAGCGCAATTTCAAAAGTAGAAATATTCGTGGCGAGTTGAAAAACGAGGCGCTAGTTACCGTTATCGCCGCGGCGCGATACATCGAAACAGAGATTTTTCATTTTGAAATTGCACGCCGCCACGCTTGTTTATTACATTAATTTCCACTTGTCGTAAATAAATAATCGTAATACCCTCGCCCGCGAGAGATTAATCGCGCAAGCATATTTTAATACGAAAAATTCAGCGACGTTCGTAGTTTTCATTTTTATCGTTGTCGTTGCGGGGAAAATTTGCAACCTTCTCTTAAGAGGATAGGTTAAATTCGCATGAGACGTCGATGATATTCCACGTGCCCCGACCATGCTTTCCCAATTTATCACGTGCCTCGTTAAAATCGCACGACTCGATTCCCCGAAAAGCGAGACTTTATCAAAGTCTTTCTAAATACCGCCGTGATTTTATCTCTTGCGATTACGAAATCACTCGAGCCTCGTACAAGCACGAGGATTCGAATTATTGGCGTTGGATTTTCACGAATCGTCTCATCGAATCTAATCTAGTTCGACGCTATCTCTTTCGAGCTTCCTGCTGAGCCGCAATTATTAAAAACACTGTTTTATCGACGATGATCAATCGATGGATGTGAATTTACGGCAGATTTAATTTAGTTGGCAAATTCTCGTAACGAGATTATTTCGTTTCGCTCAAAACACGTTGATGATCACTGGTGACCGTCGTTTCTATTTCTATAAATATTTTAGAACAATTAAAACGAGATGATTGCCATTAATAATGAATTTCGAATGACGTTAGCAACTGGATAATGGTGTAAATTTCGTTCGTACTAGTTCATTATATGACACAGGGTGGGCCAGAAGCTTCCTCCCATTTATTTCTTTTTAACGAAACATCAAAATATAAGATTTATTAATATCGAGTTAAATTCAAGTTCGAACATGGTCTTTTCATTACGTTATGAAAATTATTTCTTCCAAACGTTGACCGCCAGAAGGTTTCGCCAATTATCGAGGAAAGAATAAGAAATCATTTATCTCAGTAGGAGGTGATTTTTGGCCGACAATACCCCATAGAAATTGTCTCAAGGACAAAACACGAAAATTTCATGTAAACGAAACAGAGACATCCGAAAATGAAAATCCCATAATTTCAATCGGCTCGACTCCAATAATCAAATCGCTCCGCGAATCTGCGAATATCGTTTTCAAACTATCGTCAGCGAACATTTCGAACGTTTTCACAAAGTCAAATTCAAACGAGAAAGAGAAAAAGAGTTCGTATTAAAAAAAAAAAAAAAAAATATCTCCATTTCATCAGCAGCTCGACTTATCAATCGTGCCAGTATTCGCGCGCGCGTAGCGCGATTACGATCGCGATCAACGCGTTTCGCAAGAGGTGCTCTCAGGGCCGATCGACAACATCGCGCATCGTTTGACAGAACGTTGCGCGTCGGTTGATCCGCGTGTGTTGACTACTCAACGTCGCTGGCACGATTATTCTCCGCGGGCCACGTTAAAGTAGCGTGGTTTTGCAACGTGGACGCGCTGAATCCTTACGATCTCGCACGAACGATACCCCGTTCGTCCGATTCGGCAGAGGTCGGCCTGGTCTGCAGCGACTCCGCCGCTTGGAACTGGCTCAGTCGCTTCGCGCGCCTCGTGCCGTGTGTGTTTCACGTTTGTTCGCTCCTGCTGTTCACTGATCCGTGCCGAACAAGCCGTCGTCTCTCGCGTGACAATCGCCGCGATCGTTGACAATCAATCTCGTGTCTCGATCTCCTTCGATCTGTGGGACCGGTACCTGTCGTCAAGTTTCTGCCAAGTTTCGAAAGAAAGTTCCCGATTCGGCCCAACTCGGCTCAGGTGAGTACCAGAGACGCGTGTTTTTTTTTTTTTTTTAAATTTAATACAGAGTATCAGATCGAACGAATCGTGCCAATTTACAATTTTATTGCGTAGCTAATTTCGTAACAAATCGAAGATTCTTGCACCTTTGTGAACGAATCGATTCAGGAATCGTTGCGCGATCGAAAATAATGTTCCAGCATCTAGGAAAGTAAGGTTGTCGCGAACAACGACGAGAGGCGACTGAAAAGAAATTTCTTCGACGAAACAAAGCAAAGGTGTTTTGTCAAACAGACGAGACTGTCTCGGTCGTGACGGTTGCCGTTTGTGTAACACAAACAGGTGTCTCAGTGTGCGTTCCGAATCTCCATGAAAACGTGACGAGAAATCCTAATTTCGTTCTAAGTGACTGGTTCGAATATTCTTCCCCCGTTCCATCCTCCGGGAGGAGGGGATGGGCGAAAAATAGCACGATTTTCGGTCACAATGCTTCATTTTAGAAACAGATATATATATATATATATATATATATATATATATATATATATATATATTCATCTGTCGCATTAAACCCTGTATTACGATCTAAATACGAGCACACGGCGTTTTTCGCCGTGCGACCGGACTGGCCGTGAATTATTTGTCATTTCGTACGGGCATAAATTCTGTTTTGGAGCTGACGTTCGGTAGCGTTCAATATGCGTTCGGTCAGTTAGTTTTCTGCTCGCTCCAATAATTCGAGGCTATGCGACGTGTTTTCGGAGAAAAATGGAACAGACTCTTTTTTTCTTTTTTTTCTTTTTTAGTGGCGAGCTCACCGACAGCCGCAGCTTTTTTTTTTTAATCCTGACACAATATTGTTGCTTGCGATTAAAAAGAAAAAAAAAAAAAAAGAAAAGAAATATCGACGCATGAATTTGGAACTGACGAGAAGAATTTCTGTGTATCTTCTTCATCGATTTAAAAAGAAATTTATCCCTTCAATCTCTCGCTCCTCCTCTCGTCGTCCACTTTTTATTAAATTTTTAAAAATTTTCATCGACGGATAAGTGACAGCATTTTTGCGCGTCTCTTTTCTCACACATTCTCTCTCTCTCTCTTTTTATCTTGGCAACGTGATTAAAAATTTCGATCGATACCCGACTAGAGTGGCGTTATCTAGAATCCCAGAGTGGATGGTTTTTAACGAAGACCGGGCAGAGATTTCATAAATCTCGCCGCTTAGAGGTCGAAGAAGTTGGAGATCCACGAGAGTAAATGTTTAGTTTTCATCTTTCCGCCTTGGAGAAGCCAAGCACAGGGAGAAACGCGCACGACACGGGCAACTTGAGCGTTGCAATGATTGATAGCGGGTAGGACAGGGAAACGAAACACAACGCGGGCTGGATTTCCGCGAGAAGTTTTCGCGTTTCCTCGCGCTAATCGAGAGAGCCGCCGGAAGTCTTATCGAGGGACGCAGAAGTCGAAACTCAATTTCAGTCGAATCGCCGAACGTGAAACTCGAGTGATACGAGCGCCAATTTTTTTTCTTGCAAGCACAGTCGTTCGGCGTCGGTCGTTTAACAGTTTATCGGTTTTATTAAACGAAAGAGGGGATACTCGAGATTACAAAAACCGATAAGAGTGTCGATGGAATGAATCGAGGCAATAGATAGTTCGCAAGCGTACATTATATACGCACACAATGGATAAAGAGAGTAAACTGGCAAAGCAGGGGCAAAATTAATTATGAATGTTAAATAATTAGCAGGCGATAAATAGCTCGCGGTCGCTCCAGGCTGTTGCTAAAAATATTAGCTACTCGTTTTCATCGATTCAATGGGAAAACCAAATTGCGGGCTTTAATGATCCACTATCGCGCACGAGGAGCGCGCTCTCTCATCGATTCCTGACGAAATTTATTGCGATGACGTTATACCGGGTGATGCACGAAAATAAAGTCCACGCGAAAAAACGAGTGGTCGACTTCTAGTTGTTTCTGTTCTTAATTTGAAATTTATTTATAGACATGAAAGTGTCTATTAATCTGCCAATAAAAGAAACTCGTTGGCTTTTAGTCACTTCTCTTAATTTTGATTTAACATTTGAAATTTATTTGTCATGTACACACCGTGGACGTAAGATTATTCCTCTGCCAATTAAGACAGTAGATTCTATTGATTTTTTAAATTTATCATCTGTAGATTAATTTCGAAAACTTCGATTTTTTAAAAACTTGTCCACTGTCGCTTTGACGAACGCGAGCCTTTTCTCTTTTCAATAAATGAGAGACAATCTCGCAGAAGAGAGAAAGGTGATTCAGTTTCAGAAGCTCGTTTCGCAAATAATCTCGCCTACTTACAAAGCGGGCCACACGACGTTGACGGACATTTTTTCAATTTTAAGAACGTACGTTCTAGCCAGCGGCAAGACGGCGTATTAATTACACGGTATTCGGGGGACGAGAGACTGCGTTTTCCTATTTAGAAGCGTCTTTTGAGAGCCTCCTACCTCGTCGTTCTCTTTTTCTCGATTATGCAAATAAACCGTCGAATATTACGCGTTGCCTAATTATAGGCAAGGTCGTTTTAACCGATGACGTCCTAACCGGGGAAAATTATCGCCGTAGACGGTGCAGACGGTTGTTCTCTTTGAAGCGATCGCTTTCAACTTGGAACTTTATACACATCCCTCTCGTATATGTATCTCCCTTAGTTAGGCACTCGTTTTCGGATTTCCTGTATAATCTATCGCTCGTTTTCCTTTGCACTCGATCGCCGATGATTGTCCCCTGTCGTTAAACGAATGTATCGCATAAGACGTGGCACGAAAATTCCGTAAAAACAGAAAAAAAAAAATAAAATAAAATAAAATGAAATGAAATAAAGGAAGAAAGCGGAATGGATCAGATATGTTTATACAAACATCCATCTTTTCGTTATATCCGCGTTTTCGAAACTCGATATATATGTATTATATATATGTATTTAATGATTATACTTTCGCTCGCCGGCTACAAAAATTAACGTCACTTCTCGCCAGAGTAATCCCGCGTCCCGCGCTCGAGCATAAAGAAGTTGGCAAATAAATTTTCATCTTCGCGGAACTTCAAAAAAAAAAAAAAAAAGAAAAAGAGAAAAAAGAACGAGAACCGTGCAATGAGAACTTATGGTCGAGGAAAGTCCCCGCTAAAACCGGAAACTTGTTCTCTGGTTCCATCAGCGAACGAGGTACGTCAAAATTAAATTATTCGCCTGTTTCTTTTCTTTTTCTCTCTCCCCCCTCCCGCTCTTTCGCTCCCTCGAACCGCTGAAAATACCGTGTTTAACTTAACCCTTATTACAAATTGAAACCTTCGAATCTCCGAGAGATTCTTCTCTCTCTCTCTCTCTCTCTCTCTCCAGCTCCAATTTGTCTTGGCGGGAATTTTTTTCCTCGGCTGGAGAGTCGTCGAGAACTCCCTCGGGGTGAGTTGGAGAATCGCAGTCGATCGAGGACAAAGGTCGATCGAAAGGTTTTCACCGGTGAAATAAACGCGTCTGTCGATCGTGGAGAGAGATGGCGAGACGGAACCGAGCGTGATACTTGCACCGGGGCTCTTGCTGACAATTAGGAAAGTTTCAATTAGAGGAAAGAAAGCGAGGAGAAAGAGAGAGAGAGAGAGAGAGGCCGCGAGCCTCCCGATAAGGAAACGGGCTCCGCTTTTGTTTAAAGTACCGTGCTTACGTCGCTGAAACGAGTGTCGCGCGTCTCGAATGACCGATCGAGGAACGATAATCGAAGCCGTGTCGCTTACCCATTGTCTCGTAATTAGCATTCTGTTGGCGATTCACCCCGATTGATGATACATCCCACGGAGAGAAGATTATACACACACAGAGACTTTCGTTCGGAGAATGAAAAGAAAAGAAAAGAAAGAATCAAGCGTAATTGCACGTACTTGACCGATTGCGGACCATAACGAGCGACCAAACACGTGTACGATAATTCGTCGCTTTCTTTCCGAACTCGTCGGTATGACATCTCTACCACTGGACAGAAATTATTGACAAGCAATAAGTCTATTATTTGTTTCGCCCGGGTTATACTTAAATATACCTAAAACTGAGAAAATGTTGCAATTTTGGGGAGAAAAGATTCTCGACGTGCGTGGCAGAAATTGATGGTATGTTCAAACTATTACAACCGAACTGTTTAAATATCATATTTATATATTTAATATACCGGAGAATTATGTTGATCAGAGAGATAAGATCATTCCGGTGGAAAAGTTGTTGAACGAGAACACTGTGTCGCCTATTACGCTCGCTTCACAATGGCGATGATATCCTTCGTTTGGACCCGTCTCGATTTGTTTCTCAGACGAGTCTTACTCTCGGAAAAGAAGGATTCGTTAATTCGATCGAACATCAACAAACGAAAGAAGCAATTCTTTTCTCGTCGACAATTCCCATGTCAAGTCGAACGAACGAACGCGACCGAGTAACGTCGTGTTTTATCTTCGCAGAGCTGAAGAACAATTTCCAGCCAAGTCGCGCTCGCAGTTCGTTCTCATCTCTTCTCGCGCCGGTTTTTATTCTACCGCGGTCGTCATTTCCTTTCTTAATCGGCGCGAATGTTCGTTCTCGTTCGCACTCGACCCGAGGATCGCGATCCTTTCCCCCTTGGCGCCGCTTTCTCTCTAATCGGCGAATTAACAGGCGGGAAAATCGATCGATTCCTCTTTCCCCTCTCAAATAAATCTGATAATTTCGGCGACTAATTGTCACTCGGGCGAGAGATTCACGAGATTTCGCGATCGAAGGTGTACAAAACTCGATGAAAAATTCAACGACGCGAGAGATTCGTACGGAACGCCAGGCGCGTTGTTGCGTCGGGCGAGTTTAAAATAGAACGCGGACGAAAATTTATTCGATTCCTCGGTCGGATGGCCGTCGATAGCGTTTATTTCGCGTGATTTGTTTCAATGAGACAGGATGAGCGTCGACAGCAATCGGAGCGCCGGAAGAGAGAAGGAAAACGATCCAAAGGAGCACTAATCGAAAATGTTTCTCCTCGTTTAAGCAGTTGTATCGATCAGATCTAGCGTCGCGGCTAACTCCACCGATCACGGTTGCGTATTTATTTCGCGGGCATAAATCACATTGCGTTTGCTGTTACGCTCGCGTTAAAATCGCCGTTTTTACCTAGATCACGGTGTATCGTGTCGTGTGGCCGTATCGAGAAACAAAATTATTATTTATCGATCGGTGTGCGCGCCGATGAAGCCGATGAAAAATTCTCATCGATTCGAAAGTTTCGGAGCTCGTGGTGTCTCAACCCTTCGTCCGAGAGGAAATTACTGGAATTTCGTAGAATGGTCGTTCTTCCGACGAGCGTTCGTTAGAAAAAAAAAGAAAAAGAAAAAGAAGAAAGAAAGACGAGGAAGAAAAAATTCGAGAGGGGAAAGAACAGGACACGTGTAACGTGTCCGAACGAAAAATTACGAATAACTCGTATGGTAATTGCGTTCGTATTCGAAATTAACTCGAAACGGTTTCATTTCGACGGGGGCAGAGTGGGGGGGGGGAGGGGAAAGGGTTTGTTCGCCTTCGTGGTATAATTGAAATAGCTGCTTGGTACGCGCGCTTCGGATAACGTGTAATCCTAATTAAAAGCGTTTCGCGGAACTTTACAACGTTCGCCCACTTGCCCCGTTAGTTTCTTCATTTCATTACGGCAGAATGCCAGGGGAGAAGACCGCGTAGAAACGCAGTGGCAGAGAAAGAAATTCGCGCCAAGGAAATAAACACGTGGTCCCCTCTCCCCTGCCGATAGCGCGAGATCATTCCCACCAACGTTCGCATTTTCGAGCCCTCCCCCCCAATTTTTCTCCAACAGGCACGAAGCTCGCGAATTAAACGAATGAAATCGAATCGATTTCAATGTAAATTCTAGTCTGGTTATCAAGGGAACAACAACGTGCCGTTGTGTTTTGATAAAATTCCTTGTCGCCATTTCGAGGTGCCGATATTGAACGACACGCGAATCGAGCCAGGAATTTTCCTGCCCGATTTCATTTCGCGTGTCGACGATAATTATATGTACGCGTTTGTCGCGTGTAGTATATATATATATATATTTTTTTTTTTTTGCGCATTACGGTAGAAAACAGCGCGAGTCGCGTTTCTCCTATTCCTTTCTTCCTTCTCGTCGATGAAATTGAAACAAACGAACGAACAAACGACGAAGAATCGCGTAATTTTGCTGTTTTAACAGGAATTCTCCCCATCGCGGTTGATCTTCCCCCTGTTTTCCACCGATTCGCCTATTTTCCCTCTCGTCTCGTCTCCGCGAGGGAACGCTCGCAACTTGAAACGAAACCGCGTTTTATCGATCGTTCTTTCGAATACAAGGAGACAAGGCATTGATTGCGGTCGGCAACGTTCTTTTGTGCCGCGTGTCACCCAACTTTTCTCTCGTCAGACCTTTCTCTCTCTCTCTCTCACCGCGCACCGACGTTCCCGAACTTCGTAATTTATTGCACGCGGCGCGCTTCTGTTTTTCGTTCTTTCGCTTTGTTTATGCCTTTCGCCTGACAAGAGGAACCTCCGTCCAAAGTTTCGGATTGCGTTCACGTAATTACTTTTGCCGGGCTTCGTAATCGTCGGACGTTTACGAAGCGTAAATTTCCCGCGGTGTCTCTGTTTAACGAAGGAAAACTGTAATCTCGCCTCGCCTATATTCGAAAACGTTCTAAAATCCACAGAGGTGGCGCGAGTTCGCGTCGGAGGAGAGGAACATCGAAATGAGCTCGAGTCTCGAAGGGTAGCTGCGTAATGGGCAATCGATCGACGTTATCGAAAGGTTCCTCTTGTACACGTTTCACACGTGGCGCGCGTAGGCGAGGACTCGCTGCGTTTAACTATACAGGTACACACACGCCGGTCGATGAAGTCGTACAGAGTAACGCAGCGTGCGTTACTGCCTGCAGGATATCAGGACCGTTTTATAACTGTTACGACAGAAGAGGCAGGACGACATTCCAACGTCGGCCCGATTTGAATGCGACCTCACGAACAAATCCCGATAATTCTCCGGCGGGCGCGCCTTTCACATTTTTTCCCTCTCTCTCTCTCTCTCTCTCTCTCTCTCTCTCTCTCTCTCTCTCTCTCTTCTACCCCTTCGGCGGCCAGCCGATAAAAAGTCACCGGTCACCGCGTCTTTCTCTAATTTTATTTGATCCCCGTCGCATTCTTTTTTCTCTCTCTCTCTCTTTTTTCTTTCCACCGTCCATCCGTTTTCTATATCGCGAAAAGAAGCGGCGCCGCTCGCTCGTGCGAGACAGCAGCGCCGCCACACTCCAGGAATTTGTCCTGAATTCCAGCGAGAGCTACGCCTTTCTCACGGAAAAAGAAGCGTTTTCATCTGGCTTCTCTTTCTCTCGCTTGCGAAGTATCACCTGGCACGGGACTACCAACTGATACGGAAATCCGTTTCTCCCTCCCTGCGAAATTTATTGGACGTGCCCTCTTCTTGCGTTTCCGATCCCATCCCTTCTCACCCCCCCTCCCGTCCACTCTCTCTTTCTCGTCCTTTTTCACCACCACCTTAGGCAAATTGGTATCGGTATTTATTAATGGCGGCCATTCCTCTTTTCGGACAGTAGCCGAGAATTCCGAGAGAAATCCGCGGGAATATTTAATTCGGGCATCACGGCGCGTCCAACTCCCCACCTTCTAGGTTTTTATACGCGCTCGACGATGAACTTTCGCGTACTCGCGGCAGATTTTCGTCGAAACCGCCTCGGTATAATTAATTTCCCCACGGCGCAACCGGGATTCCTCTCCCCCTCCTTACCCCCTCCCCCTCCCTCCTGGTGCTTCAGTTCGATGTTCAGTTCAGCCGTTGGATTTTACACGTTTTATTTCTATCTTTCAATCAACGGGAAACAGTTTCTCTCTCTCTCTCTCTCTCTGTCTCTGTTCGTTAATTCGTTGCCGCCGTTTGTAACGTTTCGCGCGGATTCCGTCGGAAAATTCACACAAACAATATCTCGACCGATTCCGCTAATTTCATTTCTTTTTTTTTTTTTTTTTTTTGCCCTTTTCTGTTTCATTCAATTCGTTTTTTCTTTACAGGCGCTCGCGCGCTCCGTTTCCTCGTCAGACTTCTCTTCGTCAAACGTGGGAAGCTCCGTGGAAATCTCGATTCCTTTACCGAAGAGTTTCCCCGACTCACTCGCGAAAGCGAGTCTTCCCAACTTGCTCCGGCACCTTTTGTAAATATCCCAAGCTTTTGGGACACCGTAGCTTTTGATCTAACTAGACAGCTCGGAGTTTGTGAGATTACTGATAATCGTAACGAACGTTGCGGTGCAACGCAATAGTGGAATATCTGAACAGATGCCCTGAAGTGAAAGCTGTACTAACGTTGTTTCTGACATTAAGACAGTAAGAAGTATCGTACAAAAGAATATTTCAGACGAAACTTTTCAATCGATTAACTTCGAACAACTCGAGATAATTCACGAGGGACTAGAGTTCTCGTTGCTTTGTACGAAAGCTTAGAAAATAGACAGGGATTTCATAAAAATCCTATGCACGTCAATGTAAGTCTGGAAAACCCATAACGTACGATGTCACGTTGTTGGAGAAACATATCAACGCTAACAATAAGTTCCATTTGAACAGCATGGTCATCTCCTATCGTTTTATTCCAAGTGATACTTCACTCTCACTTACGGTCTCGTAAATTGGGTTGTTCGAAAAGCAATTTCGTTTTTTCTCCCGACGAGTGGCAGTTGTATCTTTAACAAGCCATCCGAACCATATTGTCAATATATATTTCAAGCTGACGTCATTTTATTAAAAAAAAAAAAAAAATTTTTTTTGATTCTGTGCAGTTGCTTTCTTTGTCGTATCAAAGATGAAGAATAAAAACGAGCATTTTCGGCATATTTTGCCTTTTTTTCTATAAAAATGCTGAAGAGAAAAGTTACGTATGTATTACGAAGTGTACGGAGATGTTGGCCAGTGCCAAAACTGATTTGCAAAATTGTCGTTCAGACAATCTCGATGTTAAAGATGCATCGCGTCCCAGTAGGCCAGTTGAAGCTGACGAATAACAACGCGAGAAATTTGTCGAATTCGACCATATGTGAAACGACTTGGTTTCGTTTCAAAGTCTGATATTTGGGTTGAAATTGATTTACGGAAGGAAGGAAGAAAAACTCTCCTCTCTCGATCGAAATCAAACCCAAGAGAGATCGAGACGCTGAAGAAATTGCGAGGGTCGTTGCTCGGTTAATTCGAATACGCTTCGACGAGGTTCTCGCGTTCTTGCTGCGGAATCGAGCAAAGTGCACGCCAAAGCGTACGAGCGTGCAAGGAAACGCTCGCAGAGCAGCCTAGCCTGCCCGTCCAACAGGTTTTACATTCTATAAATGCCGCAGGAATTACAAGCCCGTGGAATGTAAAGGATACAGACGCGGTTGATGTCATTTCGTTTCATCGACGCGCAGATACTCCCCGGTCGCATTGTCTTCGCGATCCCCGCGGCTGTTTGTCCACAAAGATCGTCCGTCGTTGCGTAATTCCTTTCACTCGCAATTAAGTCATAAAACCTGCGAATCCCATGCACCTCTCGAGCAGCAGCAGCAGTCACAAACTGTCGAGATTCTTTTGGATCGTGGCTGCGCAATCAATCTTTTTTTTTTTTTTTTTTTTCGTTGTGACCATCGTTGAAACTTTATCTACAGATGACGTTAGGCGTCATATAAATAACGCGCGGTAACAGCCTCGGTTGCAGTTAAGATTTCAGTGTACGCAAAAGTAACGAAGTTTACGCCTAATATTTATTATCGTGACTTTAATATTTTAAAGACATGGCATAAGAAAAAAGTGGATGAGAGTATAAACTCGGAAAGAGTATGTAGATACTAATAGTGACTTTGGCACTGACAGTGAGGATGTCGTTGAGGATCAATATTTTAAGAGAGTTAGGAGACGTTGGTTATTTTGGTGTGAGAAGAAGATTATAATACTTCTGGGAATGCAAATTCCAAGTAATTGCAACGATCCTGCTGACGTTGTGTCTCTGTTTATCTTCTTCTAGGTCTGACATTTTGAACGAAATCTATGCACTAAAACTGACAGATATTACAATGCTCGTCATATTAAAATAATATTATTCGACTGCTCAATATTAAATTTGTAATAAATTTTTATTTCTACGATTATATTGTGATATATGTGTATTTTATTTTTCAAAAAGTCTAACTTTATTGCAAAATTTAAACACGATTTTCTGTTTTTGTTAGTTTCAAATTGAAAGATGTCGACATTTTGTAGATGTTATTTGATTATTTTTATATTTATTTTACCATACATTAATTTAAATTTATACATTTAATTTCCAATTTAAAAATTTATTTAATTATAATATGTACAATATTAACATATTTATTATATCAATTTCAATAATTATTTTTAATTCAAATAAATTTTTCTCGATAAATGAAAAAACCAATTTAGAAAAAAAAAAATTCCATTTGAATGTGGATTTAATTTCAAAATTCATATTACCATTTTCAATATCCTTTTTTTTTTTTCCTTTATTAGATTATTATTTTTAATTCTTGATATTGAAATTACTTTATTAATCCCTATAGTCTTGCATTTCAAACATATAAACTTTTATTACATAATAAATGTTCATCTCTCCATTAAATAAAGACATTTATAAACAAAATTAGCGTGCGTTTAAAATTAAAGGTAGGAAAATCAAGGGTTGTCAACTCCGTCGACAAGGTGTTGATCGTCGACGTTGGAATTCGTTGGAAATCTCAATAATCGCGTAATAGTCGGCGACCAATGGTCCGTGGAAGGAATGCATTCCCCTGCCGGAGGCTAGTTTTCCGTTCATACCAGAACGCAGAAAAATGACAGAGGCAACTGTACTGTCATTCCGTCTGTTGGAACACGGTCGATCGTTGTAAATGTCGATTTGTTCGTTTCCATGGGATTACACGTATCCTAAGCACGTATTCCAACGTAGCTGGCGCACGTAGCACGGTGGTTAATTCGTATCGAGAGCAGCTGTTGGAAATCGGGATCGGCGAAGGAACCAGAGAGGCCAGGTTGGCCGCACGGTGTGTGTGTGCGTGTGTGTGTTCCCGCTCGAATGCGCTTTCCTTCTCGCCGCTGCATTCTTGCGGCCGCCTGAGCGCGAGCACGAGGAGAAAGATATTGGTTATTCAACGTTATGAAACTGAAGCGCGGAGAGGAAAGGGAGAACATTACGCTTCTGGAAAAGTGAGAGCAGGACGTTGATTTGAGAAGATACGGGTTGTCGACCGCGCTAATAAATATATATATACACGGTGTATTCGTTTTCGCAGACCTCGCGTGACGTAACGTGGCTGTCGCGCAGATCGCGACGAAGAAAGTAGCAGAATCGTTCGATGCGTTTGCACGATTCGAACGACTGGAGAAATGGAATATTTTTCATTTCTAAGGAAATCGCTGTAAACACCGGTAACTGCACGAATGACAAAGAAAGAAATTGTCGATTTAACTCGGAGTTAAGTCGACGCGATCTTTGTGAAAGAAGATCCAATTAGCCTCGTTTCAAAGCGCGAAGTCGCGAGTTCGTTCTCGAATATTGCAAAAGTTCGATCGTAGGTTGAAACGTTGAAAATCTTCTTGGGTAGATCCATCATGGCCTCGAGGATTGATACTTTCCATTCGCAACGAGTTATTTTATCGAACTTGGTTGAACTTTTGTCACTTAATCCTAATATTCAACAAACAGAAAACAAAAAATCGTACAACTAATTTTAAAGAGAGACTTCACTCTTCAAAACGATGATGGTTTTTAGTTAAACGAAAAAATTTTTTCAATATTTCTACGCGCACGTTTGAACTTTTGACAATTTTCGAGAGTGGATCGTTACGCGTACAGTTTTCTTTTTATTGCAAAGTTGTGCGAGCAATTTCACGCTGTTCGCTGTAAATGAGTGAGAAACCACGCGAAAGGGACTCGTTGTTTAGAAACAGCCAGCGTTGCAACGCGATAAATTCTGAAAGCTGCCAGCAATAATTTTGCAAAGCTGCTGGAAAATGCTAATGACCACCTGTTAAATTTGCTTGGATCTAGATTTTCCAGCAATGTACAAGCAACCCTCGAATAACCGAATTAATTGGTTCCATGTTATACAAATCCATGCTGGTCGAGGTAGAATTTCATACAGAGTTGTGTTCCGTGTTACTGAAAATCGTGTTATCCGCCAACGCGGATACATAAACGTACACCGTGTTTCGAAAGGGAGAAAAGAAAGAAAAGAAAAACAGCGAAAAATAACCAACCTCGCGCGACGTATTATTTAAAAGTTAGATTTTAGAGGGTACGTACACGCGTCCGCGTAATATCGCGGCGGCTTTTGTCGTATTTGAGGAAAGTAAGGGCAAAGTTTGCCGAAGATCTTTGGCTGTTGGAACTGTCTGGTTTCCAAGACAGTGTCTGGCTCGTCCGATTCTCTTTCCGCGGCGCGTGACTTTCCTGTATCTTGCTTAATCGATAAGTAAACTCGCTCTCCCCTCGCTGGAAAACTTCTTCAATTTCTTAGATTCTATTTCGTATCCGTTTATACCACCAATTTCCATCCCCGCGTACATTTAAATGCGCGGAACGACGCCCGCGGATTTACGGCACAGGGTACGACTATAAAACCGAAGAGATTCATCGCCCGCCGGTGAAATCTTTGCAAACTTTGTCCTCCATCTTCAGCGTTTTGTTATCAGCGAAATTTCGCGAAACGTTTCACGATTTGAATGATATTCATAGCAAACTTGCGACACAAATTATCGTTATTATTGTTACGACCGCATCCCTGAGAACCATTTATACAGGATAAGTGGTGCAAGCGTGTGGAACGTGAAAGAGCGAAAGGAAAGGGTAAAATTTTTCATTAAAGTCTTTAAAGTTTCAAAAATTTATCAAACGTACTTGAAAAAGAAAAGAACAAAAGAAAAGAGCAAGACGAATGAGTCGAGTTTGAATATTTATCGTACAGAAACGAGTCGCGTTCAGATATCTCTTTCCCCTCCTTTTCAGAACGATGACTTTATTCTACACTTTTCACTACTATTTCTGCAGCCAAAATTCCAAATTTCCAAACTCGATTCTCTCGAGAACGAACAAACTTTGTTCTTTCTGCTTCCCCGTGCAGAATCCACTTCCCACTCGAGAGAGACAGACATCGACGAATTAACAAAGGAAAAAAAAAAAAAAAAAAAGAAAAAGTTTCGCAAAGACACGTTCGACTTTTCAGTTCGCGAATATACAGAGAGTTCGCTGCTCGCCCCCTTTCAGAATCGTAGGAGAAACACGCGCCCGTGTGTGAAATGAAATATTTCAAGTTTACCGCGGAGAGTTGGCCGGCCTGCACTCGCACAGAAAAACATCAAGGGGACGGGGGAGTGGGGGAGAGCAACAACATCGGGCGTATCGAAACGAAATTCCCAAAGTTTCGCAAGCGTGCGCGAAACAAGCCTAGCACATGTGATTAGAGAGATTAAAGGGAAACATTTTATCGTAAACGTTTCGAGAGAATTTAATTCACCTGAAAGCTTTTAGAGGGGTATCGCCGACCCGTTTCGAAAGTTACTGCAAAATTCACTTTGCGACTATGCGAGTCGTGCAATTGCGCGATATATTTTCAAACCAGCCGGCCGATCGAGTTTGCCAGTCTTCCGCGTGCCGTGGCCAGCCATGGGCTGACAAAATCTTTCGGTTCCTCTCCTCGTTTCCTCGTTCTTCTTTCAAAAGGACGATTAAAATTCACGATCCATCTCGTCCCGCGCTCTCTCGCCGATCCGTCACCGTTGTTTCGAGGAATCGGGTTCCAACGGGCAATTTTTACACCTCACGGTCTCTCGTGGCTTTTCGCCTAATTACATTAGGCTGGATTATATCCCGCGATAGGGGGAATTAAAGCGAGAGGGAGGGGAGGGATGGAAAAAGCACGAAGAGGGATTGGCTCTTAATATCTTAATCCCGGGAGAGATTAATCCAACAAACTCGTGCTTACGAAGCCTGAAAGGCTGGAACAGCTGACTGTGTAACATGTCCGCTTCGTGCCTTTTCTGCCCCAGTGAGCCAAGCTTTTCAACTAATCGACTCGTTCGCGGAAAATCGGCCGCGATCATTCGGCGGTCTCCGTTCCCGACAGACTGGCGACAATAGAGCAGCGTCGAAGAAACGGAAATTTCTAATTTGTCCTCTGTTCAGCTCGGCGGACGCGCGAGGAGAAAACGAAGAGACGCGTCGAGTCTCCTTCGTCCGTACTCTATCGCGTACAGTGTCTCGTGCTTTCACGATTTCTCGGTGCTGGAAACTGCTCTCGAATCAGGTTCGAAAATCAAGCGAGAAAACTCTCGATCGTCGATCCGTGACAGACACACACGCACAAATACAAATCGAGCTACGTGGTCTAACACAGGCTCCATGCGTCGAGAGATAATACGGCCAAGTTATGCCGCTTTTTCCGGTCTACTCTCCCTCCTCTCTCACACACACACACACACACATACACGAGTGTATGCACCGGGTGTCCTTGCGGAATGAAAGTAGCCTGGAAAACGTGACCTCTCGTTCCACGTATGAGTAACGCTGAAACCGCACCGACCTAGGCATGCTCAGAGAGAGAGAGAGAACTATTGTAGAACCGCGTCGATAGATCTCCGGAGGCTGCGTGGTAAACGCCGACATTCCCTCGGCTGCTTTCTCGGCAATGGAAAAGTTTTCAGATCTCTGTGGCAGCGAGAGCGCGATTCAAGCGCAAGTGTCGGGACGCGCAGGTTCTTAGTTGCGCGGAACGGTGTACGGTTATTGGGCTCGCGTGGTTTTTCTTCCACCGCGCCGAGGATCACTCGCGCGAACGTGCAGAAGTTTGCTCGACGGAGAAATTTGCCAGCGACGCCTCGCCGGATAATTGCTCGGGGGCAACGTTGTTATTTCTAGTTTGCAAGCCTCGCGTGCGATTGAATGAATGCCTCTCGCAATCCATGGTTTCACTCTCGAGTTACGGCAAGACGACGAATCGAACGAGTGTTCGAAATTGGACTTTGAGATTTTGTGAAATCTCGTTGGCGACGACGACGTGCCAGTGACGCGATGAAATATTGTCAATTATCGGAGCTGATTCGCAAAAATTAATTTCTTGCATAACGTTAAAAAAATTTCTCCAGCCTAATGGAAAAATCATGTTTGAACTTGAATTTGACTTTGAAAATTAATAAAATTAGTTGTTTCTTGTATTTTAATGCTTAGTTAGAAAAGGTAAGCGGGACTTTTGGCCCGTCCTGTATATATAACGATTCATCTGGTCTCGCTTTAAAACGTGGAACCTTTACTTCGACAGTTGCGAGTTTTTTTTTTTTTTTTTGAGAATGATTTTACGTCGCATACGAGTAGGCAAGTGAGAATTTTTTTTTTTCTTTGGAAATTGCAAAAATTCAAATGCACGTATGATTAAATTAAATTTTTCTTCGCGACGTGATTATAGTCTTGAAGACTGACATTTTCTCGTTGCAACGATCGCTTAAAATTCTCTGTACGATTACTATCTTTTTTTTTTTTATCATTTACAACTTGAAACACTAAGTGTAGACGATGAAATAGGATTCCTTAAATTTATGTCGTTCAACTCTAAAGAAAAAAAAAAAAAAAAAGAGAAAAAATCTTACAAAAAGCTTCGACAAAGCTTTGCAAACAGGAGACTTTAATTCTCGAAACGACGGTAGATCTAGTCGCAGAGAGAAACATTTTTTAAACTTTCACGCTGAGTCAAGATGAGACCAAGTGGATCTGTTTGAACGAAGTGTGTATCAACTTTCAATCATCGACAATGTTTCGACTGCCGTTGGCACGATTACGCTCTACACTGTAAGAAAGCTGTTTTTATCACGGTACATGTAAAACCCACGGATCATCGGTGAACGAGGTTAATTACCTTTCTCTTTAAAGAGACGCTTGCACGTTGATCGTGTTCGAAGGGAGAGCAGCGAAGTTTCCTGTTAAGAAGGAAGCAAAGTTAAGCGCCAGCAAGCAGGTTCGTTTCGAGGGTGAGAAAAAGGGAACTCGCCCGGGGGCGAACGTGGCAACATTCCTGGGCCACTGTGTTTCATTAAGCACGCGAGAGATGCTGCGAGTCGTTCGGCGAGAATTTTAATGCGCGCGGCATTAACATAAAAGCGTCGTTGGATTGCCGCTCAAGATTTTGTAAATTGTTATTCCAAATGCGCCGGTTACACCGTGAATTATTGCACCTCGGGTATATACGCGCGCGGCCGCGGCCGTCTACGCCGGTTTCAAAGATAATTCGTGCAATTTCGTTGCCCGTACGAAACTTCACCGCCCGACGAATACCAGTTAAATTCACTTAGCGCTGTATCAGCGTGATACATTAGCATGCTTGGCAACTGTTTCGACTTTGTTAAGCCTCTTTATATTAATTTGAATACAGGAGAGGATCTCCTTGAATCGTTCGTCTGTCTCTCTCTCTCTCTCTCTCTGTCTCTACGTTATAATTTACAGATTTCACGAATCTGCATAACGCCCAGAATCTCTCGTACGGGAGAGTTCATCCAAACTTTACAACGCCCCGGCGCATCGTTTTCACTTTGTCTCGCGATCACGGTGTGACAATTGTCTGTCACATTCTCCCCTCCCCCCCTCCCGGCGAAATTCGAGAAATTGAACAACGATCGACTCCTCGGGTTTCTTCGACTTTGTTACCACGAGTATACGACCAATCGTTTGATTTTCATGGGACAGACGATGGGCTACGTTTCAGCTACAATTTTCATAGCTCGGCCCCATTCCGAAAGTTCTTCCCCCTTTTCTTTTTTCAAGCCACGCGCGCGATTTTAATTTTAAAACTCCAACCCAAGGACGCGATTATGACTGTTCCGGTAATAGAACGTTTAGATAGCGGGACACTCTACGAATACTGAAACGTTCTGGCTAGAGCTGTGTGCTGGAGACTACTGCGGCTCTTATCGCCGATTTCGAGAGTGCAGCTCGTTCGAGAACGAATTAAAAGCCCTTGTCGTTATCGTGCAAAGTGCATCGAGTTGTCGGGCATCAGACTAGCTCAGATAAACGCTCCGAGATACTCGTTCCAATTTTCCTTCATTCCTTCTTTTCGTTTTCTTCTTCTGCTTGCAGGTCCCGGCCGCCGAACAGAGGCCGAATTAGGAGATTCGGCTCGACTCGACTCGACTCGAAAGTGGAACAGCCGCGGTGAGATCCGGTTTCGGGAAGAACGGGGGAAAAAAATATGAGCATCTCGTGAAGTCGGCTTTAAAGTGCAGCTTTCAGACACCGAAGGAGGTACAAAACACCATGGAAACCGAGGAACTCACCAGACTCGTAGACGAGATCTACAAGGTAAGCCTCGTTTCGATCGAGCGACGATCTCGCCGACCATCGATCGTTGGTTTCTCCTCGGCAGTAACCCAGCCGTGGAGGGAAACGGGAAAGTTCTGTTACACTCTCGATGAAACTGGCCAAGTGGAATCTCGAAGGCGTTCGATTAATTACGTAATTAGGCTTTCCACTCGTTAGAAACGCTTGACAAGAAAGTCTGAACGATAACACTGTCGCTCGAACTCGATCGATCGGTGTGTGAAAAATCTCGCGGAGCTCGATGCTTGTTTACGACGGTCGAAATGGTTTGGAGAATACGATACGATCAATTGACGAACGTCCAATTTGAGCGAGTATATTTTTCCTCGCCAACGGATAAACTTGGGCCAAAATTGGCCGACGATGTTAATACGTGACTTGGAAGAAACACATTTCAAGAGAGCGGACAACTGCGAGGAGAATTTTAAAACACCTTCTACGTTTTATCGCGCACAGTGGACAAAAAGTAATTTTTTTTTCTAACAGATGGACATGTATGTGAAAATGTAACGAACTTCGTTTTTCAATCGTAAATTCATCGTGCGAAGGATCGCACGAAAAAGGAAGAAAATGCGCGACCTCGTTGACAATTACTCGTTTGTCATTTCAACGTGAAAAATCAGAGAGAATCATTTTCGTAATTGTCGACGAACATTTTCGCCGTACTGCTTCCGAGAAAGGAAGACTGCAGGCTCGTGAAAGTAATCTAATGTATACGGTGAAGAACGAAGGCAATGTCAGAATTGATTTATATAAATTTCATCTACTGACGAGGATATCGAATCGTTTCTTGTTAACTATTTTTCGGAATAAATCATCAAGTTGCCAAAAAGATTAAATGAAAACGTAAATAGCAAAAATGACAGAATATAAATATTAAACATAAAAATGTAACAACGAAAATATGAAAAAAAAATGGCAAAATATATTAATAAAATTCGCCTTTCATTTGAAAATACAGTTACTTTTTGGCGAATATGCGAATTGTTTTCACACACGCAACTCAACGATAATAATTTCCAGCCAGCCTCGCTATTTGACGAGCGCGAAAAGCATCAAGACACCTCGAACACGTGTCACGCAAGCAATAACGAGAAATGGATTTCCGCGAGCGAACTCTCTCTCTTTCTCTCTCTCTCTCTCTCTCTCTCTCTCTCGAGTAGACACGAGTGCGCTCTCTCTCGAGAGAGTCTGTGCTCGAATATGAAATTTGCTCCAGAATCATCCTCTTCTTAACGGTTTAGCAAGTTTTCACCTACCTCGGTTCATACATCGTGCAGCGTGATAAGCTACCATCCCCAGTTGTCCAGCGGAACAGTTTGATAAAATTCGCGCGTTCGATAAAGTTCACTGTAAAGTGAAACGTGAAAATTCCCCGGGTGGACAATATTATCTTTCTATCCTCCTTTCTCCTCTCTTTTTTTTCCAAGGGAGGTATCGCTTATCGTTACTCTGACGATCTGCCATTTCTCTGCTTCTTCTGTGTCGCGTCTCCACTTCCTTCTCCCAGGATACTGGTTTTTCGTGTCTCTGTACTTTATCTCTCTCCCCCCACCCCCCAATTCGCTGTCAAAGGAGGAAATGGGTATCGACCTGTACTCCTTGGAAATCACTTTCATCAATTTCTTCAGGTCTTCGATTTTGAAAACCGACGAGTGTATTTCTCGAATGATTCGATCAACTTGAAATTTCTGTCGTACGAACGAGCGCGCGAAAATTTTGTCTCTCGACGCGAAATTCCTCTATTATGTGAAAAACCGCGGAGTAGATTTTTTTTTCTTTGTGCCCTCCACTACGCTTCGAGCAAAACTGGCGCGAACTTTCGTAATACAGAGAGCGCATAGTTTTTAAAATTCCGCGACCGCGAGCTTGCAACAAGGAACTTGCGCGTAACCGCGTTGTAAATTCTGTTTTGCACGAGGCAAATCGAATTAGTTTCACCGAGCTCGATGATGATTCTGCTGGGGAAATTTGGAAATTTACGGTTATCTAATTAGGAAAATCAGTCGTCTGACGGTCGCTTCTTCGAGTATGTGAAACGTTCTTCGTTCGAATTTGTTATTTTAAAATTCCTAAATTTCAAAATTTTGTTTTGTTATTTTAAAATTCCTAAATTTTAAAATTTTGTTTTGCTGTTTTAAAATTTCTAAATTTCTTTTTGTTTCGCGTATGGCAAGTGTCACGAACGGTAAGATAGCATAAAGGTGGGGATAGTTCCAATTCCAAATATTGGTGGGGATTATTGAAGAAAAGTGTATTTAACTTGGGACTACCATATTATCCATTTCGATCCCTGCGAGATACTTTGAGGAAAAGAATCTCCAACGACAACCAAGTTCGAGAGTCAAAAACTTGTTTCCATAAAAACCAGGTGAATTCCATACCAAAGAGCAACAAGCAATAGTAATTAACGTCGACTATACCAAAGATTAGGATGCAATTGTTTATTTCATTGGTGAATAAACTTGTGAATAACTGTAACGCGGCAGAATGTCTATTGCAAATGGCTGGCGGAAATTTTCCATCTTGCGAAGCCTTCGATGCTGACTTCGATGCTGCAGAATTATTTGTCGCGGCATCAACAGGTACGGGAAATTGTCACGTGTAGATAAGAGAATCTAAACCTCGTCTCAATCTCGGGTCGTTAAAGATACTTATGTAGTTGTACCTAGCCAGCGAATGTCTGTGGGATTCACGCGTGCAACGATGGATGAATAGCCAGCCTCCTGAATAGTAAATCCTTTGGCCACTAACGGGACATTCGCGCGTGTTACCTTTTAAAGGTGGGGCTTTTAAAAACCTCCAACAAATTACACATCCTCGACACCGGGCTGCTAACGAGACGTGCGTGAATATACGCGCGTTGCGAGTGGAATTTGAAATCCGAAAGTAGGAATCTCTCGTTTCCTAATTGCAAGTTACGGATCATTCGAGCGGCCGTGCGTTTAACAGATTGGAACGGAAAGTTGAAAAATTGAAAGAGTTTAACGACGTGGTGAAATAAACAAAGGCCGAATCACCAGTGACAACGAAGAACTGTCGATTATTCAAGCTAAGAAAAATTGAAGCCTATATTTTAAACATCGCGAGGAGACTGAGACAATTTCTCAAAAATTGTAAAGATTCAAACGTGTGTAGAAACGTTAAAAAAATTGTCTCGCAACTGAATCCACCATCAATTTGAAGACTGAAGTCTCCCCTTTGTAACAACTTCTTAAAACACGCTGTTCGACTTTTCTTCGATATTTTATTAAACGTCGAGTATCGAGGTAAGATACAATACAAATTCAAGAAATCTTGACTTAAATTCCAAGTTTGATAAAATCGTACAGCGAGTTTTAACGGCTCGGTGAAAGGAGAAAATTTTTTATCTTGAAGACCACGCGGTCTTGTCATTCAACGTTCGATTTTTCACAGTTTCCAAGAAAAAAAAACAATATCCTCATTTTTCCACCCGCCACACATCAAAATAAAAGCTTCACGCTTTAAAATGACTTTGCAAAGTTGTCTCAACATAAATTTTCATTGTCACTGGTGCCAGCTCCTCGTTACAGAAACCATAACGAAAGGTTCTTCTTCTTGATTGACTTTTATCAAAAACGAAATTTACCAACGATACCATAATTTCTAAACAAGCACCCGTACAAAAAAAGAGAGAGGGGGGGAGAAAAAAAAACGACGATACGTTTCGAAACGTCGAGACCCAAGTGTCTCGGTCCATTTCCAAAGAGAAGGAATTTCACGGGGAATTGAGCATCGACACCGAAACACCGTCGACTTTCTCTACGCGCGAACCACAACACCCATCGCTCTCTCATACTCCGCGGAACGAAAGCTCGGTCTACTTAGCTGACTGTACAAAAGTTTCCATCCAGTGACGCGAGCTTGCAGTTAATCCATCCGTTTATCCCTCCACTTATCCGTCTGTCTGTCTCGAAAACGTGCGTTTACGCGGAAGCCCGTAGACACAGTTGCCGCAGAATTTCCCCGATAATTAGGTGTCGCCTCGGAAAATTATCCGTCGCGGAATACAAGCATGGCGGCGAGACTGTATATGGGTAGAGAGAGGCAGAGAGCCGTGAGAGATCAGAGGAGCGAGAATGATTAGGCGGAAGGTAATCTTATTAGTCGTTCGGCAGTCAAGCTTTCCTTTAAACCGTAATACCCTTCTCCTCATCTTTGTCGCGATCCTTCGAGTCGTACACTTCCGCTTCCCCCATTATCCCACCCCCCTTCCAACCATCGTTGTACCAGCTAACGGATGTTTCGCGGAAAATAGCGAAATCGCGATAGCAAGCACGAGGTTTACCGTGGCTTAAGTTTCTCTTGTCATTCGCTTCGAGTCATATCGATCTCTCCCTTCTCTCTCTCTCTCTCTCTCTCTGTCCTCGTCGTACAATTTCGTCGCATCACCGGCGGAAGATTCTCGCCAGTTTTCGGATGGAATGGCGTTGGCATTTTCCATCAATCAGGGGAAAATTCCACTTTTTCCAAAAAAAAATCGGGGAAAAATTCCACGCGTCATTTCGTTCGCGTTTCACATTTTCTTTTTTTCTTTTTTTTTTTTTTTTTGGTCGAGCGGAGCGCATTCGCGACGATGATACGCGGGAGATTCCGCCGTCGACTAATTACGGCCGTTGATTGGAACGAGATGTAGAGCCGCGAGATGGACACGCAGCCGCGGAGCAACGATTGTAAATTTAGAACGAAACCTTTTTTTCCCAAAAGGGAGTCTCTCTCTGTGCGTTGGCGCCGCGTCGTCGACTGTGTGTCGGGTGTCGCAATTAAAAAACCTCGGTTCTGATTCAAACAACGAAACGCGTTTAAAGACGAGCGGCATTTCGGTCCAGTTACGCCGCTGGAAATTGTTGGAACAACCGATGGGTCGATGGAAGTGTAAATATCGAAAACATCGCTGCGAGCGTGTGCACTCGTGTATCATACGTACGTATACGTCTCGTTGAGTCTTTTCCCTCTTCGCAAGTTTTACGAAGGCGAATCACGCAACGAGATTATAACGATCTGGCACCAACAATTTGCAAAGTTTCTCAATGGAAGGCGATCCTTTGCACGTCGGCTCTCAACTTCTTCGACGGCTCCAGATCGCAAGTTACGAGTTTTATCACGTGTATCTTCGCTTGTCGTCGCGACGTTTTACAGTTGAACTCTTCGCGCACAGTTCATTCGACTCGGTTTCATCTGAACGAAAGGAAGAAAGAAAGAAAGGAAATTTCGAGAGTGGCGCGCGCGGTCCACTCGCTCGTTTCCTCCATAAACTCGCAATCAAAACGGCGGGGCGCGTAATTCAGCGTAGGAACAAAACGATTCTCGAAGACGTTATAAACGTCTCTCGGAGTGTCTCGCTGGCCCGCGAAGAGACCGAGACGAACGGAGGGAGGAGGATCTCGTTGAGTAAAACAACGTTGAGATAGTCTCGAGCGTCTTGCCAGAAACGAGATTTGTATGGAGCTTATTATATTCTCTAACACAATAAGCAGTTCCAGTTCGTTCAGCGAGAGCGGATGCAAACTCGTCGAGCCGAGGAGAGCCTCCTCCTCCTCCTCCTTCGTAACTCCCCCGAATAACTTTCGCCGGGTATTTAATGCGAGAGAGCAATAAAATTGTTTACAGTAATTATCGTCCTCGCTAATGAAGTTTCCCCCCAGAGTTAAGGTTTTCCGCGTGCGTATCGGACGGATGTGCTCCGCTGGACAAGAGCGCCGGGGCTAAAGGGCGTGAAACGAAGAGTATCGGGGCTCGAAAACGAGGGAGGAAAAGAAGGAGAGAGCGGGAACAACGATCGCAACGACCCGAGAAGAACTCTCTCGAGGCGGAAATTGGACTATCGTTAATAAATCGTGACAAATTGAGAGATCTCGCGCGGCACCGTCCAATTAAACACGACCGAGCGAATGAATATTACCGCGAATGGCTTCGTTAGTTAACGACACCGTCCTGCTGCGAATTAGCGCCACCCGGTCGCTCCTCCCACTCCTCATCCACGATCTTTTCACTTTCTCGCGAGAGAGGTCCATAAATTCTGCGGCCGGTTGAAGTTATTAACGTAATTACCACGTGAAAAGCTTAAGGGGTTTGGCTCCCCTTTTCGCGCCCCTCCCCTTGGTAATCGATCTAACGTTGGTGGTCGTCGGGCAGCCAGTACAGGAAATAAAGGATACAAATCGGTTTTCCGGTGGCTTGGAACGCGTTTGAAAATTAAACTGCAGCCGATGATCGGCGGCGGGTGCCGGGCGTGCGGTCGCGACGCTGTTGCCGCTCGTAATCCCGGATGATCCTTTAATTTTTGCGGATTCCGTTTTACATTCGCCATCCACGCGGGCGCGCGCGCAAACTTCAAACTCGCACACGGTGGCACGTAAAGACCCGCTATTTGTATCCGCCGGCGCATATATTAATCATACGCGGCGAACCTGTTTGAATGGTCGCGGTGCGCGCGCGGCACACGCGGAGATTGCTGCGTGCACGGATCGTGTATCGAGACGCGCACACGCTCGCTATCGATTCGGGCAACGTGCTCGTGTTTGCCCCCATCTTGTACAAGCCGCGGCAGAATTTACAGTTCCTCCGCGCGCCGATTCGTTTGGATATCGTTTACGCATCGGCAACAACGCCCTCGTTACGCGCTCGTAATAAATAAGTTTCGTCGAAATTAGCTCCGCCAGCAGCGTAACAAGAGGATTTGCGTGAACAGGATCGACCGATTCTCGATTTTTCTCCCTTTAATCGCCGTTACAACTGCTCAGGATTTCACGCGCGAATTTCTCGCGTTGACAGGAACGTTTGTAAATATCGCACGAAATCACGCGTGTCGAAACGATCGAAATTAGGCAAGCGACGGTGCACGAGCTGGACAGCGAGCCAGGAGAGAGTCGATCGTCCCCAAGATTCTCCATCAATCAACCGCCGGTAGCCACTCGATCGGTTTATTACGTATCCGAGAGAAATTAGTCGACGCGCTTCACACCACTGCGACGTGCCTAAACTCACCGCCTAATGCGGGTTTCGCGTGGGTTGCGACACCTCGCGGGCACCTGTTTCCGAGAGGGTTGGTTGGCTGCTCACCCACCGACGGTGGTTTCGACCGGCAGATCGGAAGCCAATTAACACCCACCCCGGCGTTCCTTCCGTTCACCCTATGGCCAGCAAACACCGGGCCCGTATTCACTCCCCCCCCTCCCCCTCCTCCCCGTTGAAACATAACTGCGCGGACCGTGATATACTCGCGCCATGGGGCTCGCTTGTCGACGATGGAACCCCATAAACCCCGTCATGCGATAACGGCGTTAACCTGTAGTTACCTCGTTATTTTCTAACGGCTCCGGCCGACATTGCCGGCGCGCCGTCTCGAGGAAATCGAGATTGTAACGAGACGAGAGAGCAGCAGCAGCAGCAGCAGCTCTCTCCTCTCCTTCTTCCACTCGGTTCTTCCTTTCGCGAATCTTTCGTGTGATTTACTCCAGCCTGATTTATCACGGCGATTTCCACGGCGAAATTTACTGGCGGCCGTGGAAGAAAAAGAGAGAGAGAGAGAGGTTGGTTATACGTTCACTCCCTTAAGTCTTATCGCGCGCGGACGATGTCGCGTGTCGGATGGTTCGCGCGATTTATTAGGCAAATTCCTTTATTTCGAAGGAATAGCTGAGAGATTAACGGAACGGGAGAACGTGGCTCTCTCGCGGCTGCTATTATTAACCGTGATCGGTCGATTATTCGTTACACGGGTAGGCGGTTCCGTGCGTTACACCGCGGCACGTGGATCCGATCGTACTCGAGACGCGAGTAAATTACGACGCGCCGCCATGCGCGATGTGTTTGCCATCAAAGCGTTGGAATTATATCCGTAATACGGCATCGCGAAGTTTATTAACGCAACGGATAATCGAATGTTCCGTACACTCTTGCAATCTCAAATGTTCGGAACGAGATTTCCGCGAGTGTCGGCACACACCTGCACGTGTACCAGAAGCCTGTGCACGCGGTCTATTCTGAAGGCAGCTCAAAGTATAAAAAGATAGATAATTGCAACAAAAACATATTCGTGTGAGTGAATTTTAATTCGATCGACTGCATCTTCCCTTGGTTATGTGTATTATTTAAACGTGATTATCTAGCAGTTGTCTCGGTCAATATCCTTGAAACGAAAAGGTGTGGTAATCAGAAAAAGACAGAAATATGTAGCGTGTAGGAGACACATTACAGACGCAAGGAAATGTACATTGATTCATGTTCCGAATTGTCTACCTGGATTATTATGAAATAAAAATATTCATTAGTATTCATCAAATAGTATTTCACTCAAATAGTATTCATTCGACGTAGTGCAGTTCAGTTTCGATTATTTTCGATATACTTTCCGAAAAGTTTCAAATTCCGAAAAAAGTTCCGAAGAATTCCAAAAAACGGAATTTTCCGACCAAGGTGTTAGTATCCCTTTACGAATACTAACTAGTTCAATGTTAACCACCTTGTCTTAGAAGGATTGCCCTTTTATTTACACCATTACATTATTGTCTAGATTATTATATTTCCTTTACTTTGTGTTAGATTTGTACATTAATTGTGTGACGTTGTTGTTTCGATTGATTCCCTTTTTCGACTGACTGTCTCGAATCTTCCAAACGCTGTCTTCTTTCTTGGAGTGCGTGCGTGTGTGTGATATGTAAGCGAGGCGAGTGTATGTCATAGTGCGTGAGACGGAACACGGTGTAGGTCCAAAATACATTAAAATGTGAATAAAATTAAATCGAGGAACATGCTCTCGACGCTCGGTCACTGAAAAAAAAAATGTAACAATTCGTTTTCACGATCTCACCGCGAGTGGCACATCCCCAAATTGATCCGCATCGGCGACAATCGATCATTCCGCTACCGACACCACCACCACCAAGCGTCATCGAGGCCTCGGGATTCCGACTCGTTCGCCGTCATTTTTCATTCGGCCAAGTTGGACGACGCGGTGAACTCTCGGATCGCTTCATCACCGGGACTAACAATATGAAACGGGGACGGTCGTCGGGGACAAAGTTAACATTCAGAGCGGCGCGTCGGTGTGCACGCCCTCTCAATTAAAAAGCCGCTGTGATTAGCCAGAGCTCCGCAGCGTAAAGGTTCCCAAAGCCGTGGGGAGGGTGGAAAGGGGGTGGGACCGCTACAACACCATTAATAATCTTTAAAAAGGTGAGCAGAAGCCTGGTAGCAGGGTCTGGTAAGCCGCGACTAACGCGGTTTAGTCGGCCAAGTAAGTGCTACAGCACGTGTCCTAACGAGGGTCTCTGTTCATTGTGCATATTCATTAGGACGTTCATTACGACCACTTGTCGTCCACGACACCTCCCTGAACAGTAGTGACGGGAGGGGGGAGGCAGTTTCGTTTTTTAATATCCTGCGCGACGTTCTTTCAAAAGAATCCCTCGGTCTCGCTTGCACGATCCATTAGCTCGGCGACCCGCGATTACTCGTATCGGTATACGACAACGAATTTGAAAATGATTTTAATCTGAAATTCATCTTCGTTTCCTCCAACAGAGTCGTGGTGGGAAAAAAAGAAGAATTCATTACGGTGGCCACGACGTGGTTGGGTAAGGTTCGAGGCGAGGGAGAGGTTCCATGGGACAATATAAGAGAACGGTGTAATTCCGCCAGGGCGGTTCCGTATCGAGTCACCCTTCTTCCCTTTTTAATAAAGCCGCTCTCTCGGATTTAACTGCCCCCCTCGCCGCGACGCGTCCCGACAGCGATAAGGAATTTTCTGATTCGGCTGTTTGTCTTTCTGCGCTTAAGCCCCGCCCCCCCCTCCTGGAAATTTCGCAGGCCGTGAATCTTCCGGAAGGTACATTGATTAAAACCGCAAAACGAGGAGACAAAACGCGGACGACCGACGAGCGTCGAATCGTTCTGAAGGACCAGAAAAAAAGTAAAATTTGGGACTCGTACGCAAGATTTTTCAGTGATTCTGTATAACATTCGACGCAATTTTCTTGCGAATACTCGATACTCACAAGAACGGAATCGTCGAGTCGATGGGTGAGAGGAAAAATCTAGCCGGTTCACCCGGTGGATGAAAAATGAATATGATCTATCGGGAAAACAAAGCGCGTATCGTAAAATCTCGATGGAAAAGTACGAGGGGAGAGAGAGAGACAGACAGACAGACAGAGAGAGAGGGAACTCGTTTCCAACTGCGGAACAGTTAATGATCGCATCTAGATGCAACTGCGATAAAATATCGTTCTTGCGCCAGCAGGCAGGAGGAATTCGCGTCATTTTTCCCTTTTTTTTTTTCCAACCGATAGTTAATAACTATAAAGATAAATTTCGTTCGTTATCTCGGTGGCTAGCCTCTCCAATTAATGAGTCGCGTGTTTTCTTTTTTTTTCTCGAAAGAAGCAGATAGCGAGACGTGTCTCGATAGTCGGCGTCGTTAATGAGATAGAAACAGTAATGAACTCGCTTTGGTCTCCTGTCGAGATTATCGCGAATGAATGTGGAATGAACAACCTTCTTCCCCCCTCCGTCTGTCCTCCTTCTCATTTTCTTCCCTCCTCTCCGCCGGCACTTATCCAACGCCCTTTGAGCCTCTCTGTCTCGCGACTCGTTAGGATTCCTCCGGGTGTATTGAAACCGCGCGTGGAAACGCGTTTCGCTGCGCCACCGTGCGGCGAACAAGGGGGCACGTCGAAGGAATATACGCACGGTGGGACCCCCTATAACGCGATGAAAAAGTTGCTGAAAAAAAGACTCGTTTTTTGATATGGAAATATGTACGTCTGTTGAATTGACTCGAGGCACAGTTTTACATCAACTCTTGCGCGATGAGGGTTATTCAAAGTGTGTATTGCGCGGAAGTTGTTTTGTTATCTGTGCAGATTTCATGTCAGAAATGAGAAACAATATTTTCCATTTTTATTAGCCACGATCCCCAAATATTTCAGAAAAAAAATATATATATATATATAAGCCGAGTAGATTTATATCGTTGAAAGAGGAAATTAGAAATCGTTGAAATCTGGCGAGATAAGTTGATACCTCTTTGCGAGAAATTTCACGAGAAATGAATCAACAATTCGCGCAATTGGGAGAAGTGAAAGTGAAACGAGAGCTAAAGCTTCTACCGTAGAAAAGATCTTTTAACAAAAACAGAAAATTGTTCAATTATATGGACAGAAGACTGCAAACAGAAAGAATATCCCTTTGAACATCTACTTATTCGACAAAACAGAGGAAAAGATTTATTTATTTACAGTCATAGTTTCCTCGCGAGTGGCTCTCTTGGATCCATGCAACGCGAGATCTGTGCAACGTGGAACGGTTGATCCGCGTAGCATGGTCGGAGATTTTTCAAACACTTTCTCCCCTTCGCTTTATCCGCGACGAAATTCCCTCGGCACGATAAAATCGACGAACACGTGTAACACGGCTGTTCGACCAGCAGCGCGCAATTAATTGTATTATTAACGTCTGCAAATGTTTCGTATCCGAATTATTAAATTGGGAATTATAATTTCGGCCGGGCCGAAATAAACGCGGGCGGCATCATGAAAATTCATTCACGCTGCTGGACAGCGACGTTCATTGAATAACGGCTTTAATAATAATGTAACAACAAACGCGACCGGGCTGGTAAATCCTTTGTGGACAAACGCGAGATCGTCCCTCGCCAAACCGTCGCGTTAATTTCCAATCGCGTCATCGAGTCGGAAAGGAAAATTTCTCTCCCGTTTGCCGCGGGACGGAAAAAGTCACTTCCCTCCCGCAGGAAAATCCTTCGAGAGCGAGTTGGGGATTCTTCGGCGAGGTCTGCGAATTGCGGGGATCGCTGGCGCGACTCGCCGGGATCGCAATCCGAAACGTGATATTCCACAGGTAATGCTTGTTTCCACGGAGGGAGGCGACAGGGAAGGAGATGGTCGCGCTGTGCAAATCGATGCGCATGCCGCGCGTTATCGTGCCGCGTCCTGTCATTCGAGAAGGACGCAGGATAGAGAAAGGAACGCTAGAAACGGCCAATTAAGGGCGAGGATACCGAGTCTCTGCCGCCGCATACCGCGTTGCCCGACGTTGCCGGTTGGCCTGCCGACGAATTCTTCGCACCGCCGCTAGCTTTCGGCCATTTTTATCCTCGATTATGCCGCGTGAATGCCGGTAAATCGAAGCCACGCTACGAAAGGAGCGAAGGTCGATGATAGCAGCCAGTTTGGAATTTGTAGAAAGTGGATTCTCGATCGACCAGCAACCCTCCTCCGTAAAGATAAAATATGTAGAGATGGTCTCGAAGATCCATTGGGCGCACGGCGTTCGAGCCAATGAGTTGATCTAACCGACGTGAAAGTTCCTTTTGTTCCATTAACACTTGGCAAGCTAACCGTTTTTTTTACGACCGAGAGAGTTTCACCGTGTTTCCGCGCGACGGTATAAACTTGTTTGAAATAACGCGGCCGCTGAAAACATTCCAACGTTCCGCGTGATATACAGAAAGCTTGTTCCTGAGAGTTGGCAACATTTATGATACTTATGTACCGGGCACGATCCAGGTGTTTCGGGCTTCCCTGGCTATTAATTGTCAAAGTAGTCAACCTCGGCGGGTCGTGTGTTTGCGCTGAGAGCAGACTTGTAACTGACGTATAGCCGGCGCGGGTTTCGCCTACTCTCTCTCTCTCTCTCTCTCTCTCTCTGCTTCGCGCTGAGAGGCGAGCACACCCTCGGAGGAAAAAGTGGAACAATACCTCGGCTGCTGTTCACCGTGAAAAATCTACCCGCGACTAACAAACCGTTCGTTTCCTTCTTCAACTTAATTCATAGTTCGTTCGTCCATTGACTGGTTGCGTGAGAGATCGCTGAAACGGTCTTGATTTACTAGCTCTCGACAAACTTTTCTTATATCGTCATCAACACTATACTTACAAAGATTAGAGGATATTTCAAAATGAATATGAAGCGAGAAAAAAGAGAAGCATTTGAAGAACATTGTTTAAAATTTTATTCGAAGCAACCACATCGTTTGCTATTTTGATGTTCTTGAATTCAGTATAGAGTGGAAAGAAACATTCGTACCTGACTGTTACAGATGAATTCTACACCTTCAATTTGATGGAGGAAACAGAAGGAAAGAACCTGCTGTAAAATTGATCTCGATTTCGAACCTCGAGGTCAAAATTTTTGTTCGATTGCTCGTTGTACTCTACTCGCCACGAAGGTAAAATTATACGTCGCAACCAATTCGCGTGCATCTTTTTTTGCACGTTCATTAACTGCAGACACGAAGCGCGTGATGACGCTGCGTATGGCAAATTGCAAAGTTAAACTGATCGGTATTTAACCGCTGACATGTATCAACTGTCTGTGAGACGCGTGCAAATTTAATTTACTTCTAGTGCAAAAATTATCATTACTCATTAGAGATACTTCCAGAGATAATACCAAAATACTTGTTCAGTGTTTAAACCGTTGAAGGACCATTGAGGAATATTCTGAAATGTCTGTTTTGAATTTTTTACAAAAGCAGTAGGGTTTTATTATTCAACCGGAAGAAGCAAGAGCGTAGAAACGATCTTTGTTAAGTTTACACAGATATTAAAACGCAAAATAAATATCATATCGGAGTTTCGTTCGATTCGTCTGTCAAAGGGTTAATCATCGCAACTGTCGTGAAGTCGCAGTTCGAGAATCACGAACACGCGACAAAAATTCAAAGATTCTCGTCGTCCCCTCACGTTTTCTCTAAGCCTCTCCGCGAGTTTAAATCTCTATCGCGTCGGAAACGAGTCGCGTCGAGCATCGGGCTTTATCCGGAAGCTGGCTGACTGACTGACTCGAGGCTAAATTCGGTTTCACGGCCGATAAACGTCGGCCGGTGAAACGAGAGAGGCGCGAAATTTTCCGCACGATCGCGCGCGGTTAGGGTTTCTTCGAAACTCGACAGCAGCCTCGATCGAAATCAAAATTCGGCACGGGGCGTTTCGCGCGCGATCGAAAGTAGGAGCAGCGTCGCGGCAGACGTTGGCGCTGGCCCGCCGCCAATTATAAATTTTCCCTTTATGCAAAGGGCAGAGAGCCGCGTGCGCGCCTCCTCATGCAAATTTTCTGAAACGCAGCGGCGAGCGAGCGGCACTCTGGTGGAGAAATTGTTGTCCGTGGCACGAGGGAACCCAGTGAAGAGTGGGAGAAGGGGGGAAGGGGAAAGAAAATCGAGGCGAGTCGCGATATGCGGCGAAATGAGCGGAGAAGAAGAGGACCCACTCGTTACGCGAGACTCATTGAATATATGTATGTATCTTGAAGATTTGTGACCAAGCCAATTTGAATACCAAGCTTTTTTCCCCCCTTGCTTTTTCTCCCGGTCTCCTCCCACGAGTCGGATCTCCGCGATCGATCGAGCCAAGGCCTCTAATTTTCACAGAGAACGCATTTCTGATCGATTTCAGCGTCTTTGCTCGCCACCGGGTATACGCGGAATAAAGGGGTAAGCTTCCTTTGAAATTTCAAACCGAGCTTCTCGCGCAGACACGAGCTTGTGGCGCAAGTGTGCAAATATAGTCGGTAATATGATGTTTAGTTTACGTAGAAACGTAGGAATTGATCGTTCGTGGTTCGAACGAGACAGAGAGAGAGAGAGAGAGAGGAGAGGGGACGAAGAGAAGGAGGAAAAAAGATCCTCTGTCTGCGGAACGAACGAAACGTGAAAGAATGCTGTTGGAATCGAAAACGCGGCATATCGGTACACGCTAGAAATGACGCTTTCGAGCAGAGAGAGAGAGAGAGAGAGAGAAGAAAAAAAATAAATTTCCCCTCGATATCGATTTCCCAACTTTTTGCAAATAGTTGCTGCGGACGCTTCGCTCTACGCGCTGGTAGACGAAAAAAAGGGGGAAAAGTAGAGAGGCAGCGAGGGAGAAAGGAATCAAACGAGAGAACACGGGTATATTTTTACAGGTCACCGAGCGCGCGAATTTTTCTTTCGTGGAAATACAGTTGGAAGCGAGAGAGAGAGAACGGGTTGCACGCGCGATTTGTCACGGGCGCAGGCCGAACGCGAGCGCTTCCTTCGGCATTAAAATGGCAAGATAAATTTTACGGCACGTCATTGCGCGTGTTGTTTGCCAAATAAAAAGAACGTCGCTCGATTGTCGTAACTCGAATCTCTTTATAGCCTTTCGCTGCAGCGGCACGGTGCTGGAAATGCTCGCGCTGCCGGCAAGCTTAATGCCGGGCAGCGTTATCGCCAGCCTCCGCCGCTGCCTTCGTTGCGTGTAAAAATGTTGCGAAAAAATCCTTGACAGATCCTGTCAATAAGATCGATTCTCTTTTTTTTCAGCTAATAAATCCACCGGGAGTAAACGTGCGAAACAAAGGTCGTCGCGTAGCTGTAATCTGCAGCGGATGGCTCGCCAAGCGTTGCGCGTGCCTCGCGTGCCTGATTTCTACACAGTGTGTCCTCTCCTGTGTTTAAATGTCAAAATTCCGGGAACGTCTGGAAAATCGATAAACGAAATGGGATAAAGTTCTGTATTTCAAAGAAAATCGCGAAAGAAGCTATCATTCAGCAAAATGTAGTTTGATACAGTCGAACGTCGTTGTAACAATCAAATTGGTCAGATTTGCATTTTAAATTAGCATCTTCAGACAATGAATACAGAGGATAACACCGAAAAGTGGAAAAACGGAGAAACGTTGCTTTTTCTGATGATTTTCGTCAAAGTGAAGTAGCAGTTTTGAACCGACCACGATGAAATGCAAAAATTAATCACGACCGATGCAATCTGTTCTCTCTGACGTTTCTCGTTGGTCGCAAGAACTCTCTGCGGTGGAAAAAGTTTCAAAGCGACTCTATCGTCTGGCACGTGGTACTGGATCGCGAAGTTTGCACAATCGGCGGAAAAATTTGGAGTTCTGCATTCATGCCTGAACCGATCGGATTAATTACCTTTCGATTATATCCAAGAAGACGTTGGGGTTCGAATTCAACCTAAAGAAGAGCTGTCGGATTTTCAGGAACATCGTTGTTTCCACGTCGACCTTCTTGCTTTTAAATTCGAACGCGTCCAAGTTGCTGAATTTTCTTACCAGTAAATTCACACGCGGTTACCACGGATTGCAACGCGCTACTTGATTTCGTCACCTTCCGTGCCGTTAACTCTTATCTCTGGTTTGGCGGTGTATCTTCCCTTAAATCCCCGGGTTAAAACGTAAACGCAGCGTACAGATATTTCTCGACGGCGGCGGCGACCGATCAGAAATTGGCCTATGGTAATTTCCCTCGTTTCTCTTCGCCGCCGGTTTGGAATCATGCCGGGGCCGCGCCGATCCCCGGTGCTCTTTTTTCATTTGTCGTTCACGAAATTGCCGAATGCAACGGGGGCACACGTGCGCTCCTACAGGAATGGATGTTTTCCTGGCTTCAGGAATTCCGTATGAATATTTATGAGCGACCATCTCGACCTGGGCGCGGTGGATGGAATTTCTCTCTCTTTCTCCCTCTCCCTTCTCCGCGTTTCCATCTCTTTCTCGTATTCTTCTCCTCCATTCGCCGTGTCGTTTTGATTCTCTCCCACCTCTTCGTTCCTTTCGTTCGCTAGCCTCTCGCCTATTTCCCTTCTTACGCCTCCTCGCGTCCGTGCGCCGCCATAATCGTTACAAAATCATAGTTTTCGCTTCTACAAATATCGTTAGTGCCGAGGAGATCGCGGCGATCGCGATCGAAAGATGGAATTAACGGTAGAGTGATTCGACAGCTTCGAATGCGCTCGGTGTTTGTTCTTGCCGCTGTTTACAAGTCTTTCGTTTTGAAAAGACAGAATAGTTATGACAGGACACTGCTCATGAGTGTAGCACTATTAAAAAAAAAAAAAAAAAAAAAAAAGAAACAACCGAATAATATCAACCCATCATCTGCTATTTGAGTGCAGCAAGTACCACGCCTAAACGCAAAAATCACCAGCAACCCTAACGTCACAGAAACACATAGAAACTGTCCTGAACTATCCAAAGGAAACGTCTACCATTGAGATATAATCGTCTAGAGAGAAAGGAAGACACCAGGCCGTCGCTAATTACCAGAAGGTAGATGCGACGTTAACCATAAATTAAAGAGAAAAGAAAAGTCCTTCTTTCTTTTCCCTTTTCGTCCACCTCGAATTGGTGAATTAGAAAAAAGAAAACGTCATCGATCGATCAATGCGTTTTCCCGTGTCACTGGGCCTTCGGTAATTATCCTTGCCGAACATTTTCACGATCGACGTTCCGTTTCGCCGGTGGATTTATGAAAAACTGAAAAAATTTAAGAAAAAAAAAAAAAAAACCAACGTCCTCGCAATATTTGCGAGATATTTCTGTCAGAATCGCGCTGTTTTCATGCAAATTTTACAACGGCTCAGCCGTGCGTGCAACGCGGAGTCACTTTCCCCGTAAGCCCGGTCGATCAGTAACGAAACGTCGAGCGAGCTTACGAAACGCATCGCGATGTTGACAATGACCGAGCAAATACGACAACCGAAGTGAATCGGCGTATTTGCACCGACAGTTCCTCCAAGTATCGTGACGCGTCAAAATTTCAACGACTAATTTTTGTTAAGCTAAAGTTAAGTCCAACTCCTGCCGAGTCTTTCGGGTTAGATTTTGTTTCTAGGTCTGGCAGCCGATTTTTTTACGGGAGGTCAACGGACACGATCGTGATCAAGTGGGACGGAGCTAAACGTGTCACCGATTTCTTCCGACAATTTTATCTCACTTTATCTCTCGCTCGTCACACAGTGCTCGGCTTCGCGCTTTTACCAAACGCTGCATTCGTTCCTCTTTCGTTCGCGCTTCTCCGGCCCTTTTGTACAGACAGAATCGTTCGTCTGTGCGATTCTCGCCGAACTGTGTATCTCGCAGCTCGAGCACTTCTTCGTGGCAAACGATTCTCACGAAGAGACACGCGAGCACGATCCTCTGTATTCTAATCGCGAACGTGCGATCGAGGGAATTTGGGTATTTTCGTACGGTCCGCGACGTTCTTCGATTTCCACTCCGATCCCTCGATTTGCCGTGGTGGGGAAATGAAATCACTGTTCTACACCGCTCTCTCTCTCTCTCTCTCTCTCTCTCTCTTTCTTTCTCTTGTTTACAGTCGAAAAAAGAAACAAAATCCTTTCAAGTCAGTTTGTCAATTTTTATGTCACGAGCGGAACGAAATCGGGCAATTAGCCTCCGTGGAATTCCAGCTCCGGAAAACCGGAGAGTTCTCCAAAGTGGAGGGGGAAATTTATCGACTTGTAAAATTCTGCCAACAATGTCGATTCAATTATGCAAGAGAGCGGCGACGGGGGATATTAATGCCGGATCTAATATTTAAAGCGGCGCAATTACGACGAGTTCATTACGGCGGTGGTGAACTATTTTGTGCAACGACGCCGGGGCTAGGTTGAATAAAATACCGAGTCGAGTTATAAACGCTGGTTGTTGGCCGGGCCGTGAAGCCGTTGCGATATACACACAGTGACGATAACAACGCGTAACGATAAAATCCGCTCCGCGGATCTCCAGATAGGACAATCAGTTTTATTAGTTAGCACAGAAGGGCAAACAACGCAATTTCCTCCGCCGGATATGAAATCCGTTTGCGTGAGTCATATCTGATACGAACTGATGCGAACAGCTCGAGGGCCAGTTCGGAACTGAAGCATTAGCGTCTTGTTTCCGGCGTGGAAAAACTTCCCAAGGCGCTCTCTCTCTCTCTTTTTCTTTTGTCACAGTCTGTCTCCTCCTCCCCAGACTTATTTCCAGATTATCGATCCGATTTTTTAATCGCGCGTTCGTCCGTTCTCTCTTTCTCTCCGGCTCTCGATCTCGACGAAAATGGCCGTACAGACGTGGTTTTTACACCGTAGCAAGTGCCGTGAAAAATACCTGTCTCGTTCGTCTTTCCTTCCGAGGGATTTTCCTTCGACCGCTGCGCGATTTTTGAGCAGACGAAGAAAGAAAGATTCGAGAGACAAAGGAAATCTGACAAGCTTTGTTTTACGTCCGTGATGCTCAAATTGCACGCAAGATGTCCAACTTTAATCTTTAATAAAAGCAATTATCTTTCGAAAACTGTTTGTTGTTTGAAAAATATTCTTCTATTCCGAGAAGGCAGTAATTTGGTACAATTGGTTTGTCTCTAAACAGACGGATGTACGAAGGTGACTATCATTTTTTTCAAGTATAATTGTGTAACTTTTTTTCTTTTCAACCGATGCAACAGATTCATAGTTTTCTATAAAAAAGAAAGTTAACATATCTACTCTCTAGAACCTATTATTTTAGGAGGTATTTTAGTCTAAAATCTATACGTAAAAGACAAGAACAGTATGAATACTGCTCTTGTCCTTACTCGTCTGTCGTACGATAGATTTTATGAAATTAAAGTTAAAGTATCATCACATTTTTTTTTTTTTTTTACAGAAAATGATCTGCTACGTCGACTGACGTAAACAAAAATTACACAATTACACTTAAGAGAGTAGTAGCGACCTTTGCTATATATAATTTTAAATCAATATAATTAAATAAAGTTTTACAATAAAAATATATTTTAATAATTAAAAATTAATAATGTTATTAATAGTTTGAAGTAACGAACATCAATTTTTCAAGCGAATAAATAAGTAAAATTAATTTTGTACTTTCGCATCAGGGTTAATTAATTTATTTCAATAATTTTAATCATCTCGAAAGTAAATGATCCAAATATATATATAAATATATATTTTTCTTTTTGTAAAATAGAAAAAATAAATATACATTTAGAAATTAAATGTTTGTCGTATTTATCAAATGTCTAGTCCCTTTTCAAATAAATTTAATTTATATTGAGTATACGTATTTGAGACATTTTTTAAACGACATTCCGGGACATTTTGTGTGTAATACCGTTCTCCGTCGACCGAGGTACGAAACAAAAGAGAGCAAGCGAGGCTAGAAATTCGCGCGTTACACGACTGTTCGGACTTTGCGACAAATTGAGAAAATTCTCACGTTGCCAAGGTGTATTTGGTTTCCGTAGAATCAGTCTTCGAGTGTCTACGTCTCTCTGTGCTTTGAGATCTACTTCTTATTCAAGCCGGAACCACGTGCTCGCTCTCTCGGAAATTGTTCGTTCCGTTTCATTTCCTTCGGGCGAGAACGTGCATTCCGAAATTGTCGGGTACACGGTACAGGTTCTCTCGTAAGGTCGTGTCTCGGGGGACCTGATTGCCCTAATTCCATTCTCGCGGAAAGGAGACCATCGTCGGTGTAAATTCGTTTCGATTTGCGAATTGTTTTCCAAATTTTCTAGCTGCCCTTCCTACTGCTCGTCGTTATAGATAAGAGATCTTACGATCTTTCGTGAATTTTATTATCAAGAAAAATATTCAAACGTATCGTCTTCGAATTTTTCACTAAGAATACTTGGTACGTGAAACAATTCTGATTCTAACGAATTCGTGAGCCTTGGTGAAAACACCAACAGCGTCAATAATATTTTAACGATCGCGACTCTTGCACCTTCACCGTCCTTTTTCGTTTCGAAGCAACCTTCTTCCTCGAACAATTACGAATTCTTGTAAAGGTCGACTGGTCTCGCGTGCGTGACGATGAGAATTCTCTTCGCGAAAAAAAAAAAAAAACAGAAGAAACACACACACACGTTTCGAGCGACGTGTGGTAAAAATACTCCGCCGTGAAAGTAAACCTCGCGTACACCAGATAATGTTTAATTACACAGCATGCTTTCCATGCTTTCGAAAAATTTTTACGTAACGCGTTCGACGCTTCTCGCGTCCGTAAATCAATGACAGAGAGTTTATTACGGCGCATTCCTTACCGCGGTTGTTCTCCGTGGCGAATTTCTCCGTGCATTATCTCCGCATCATCCGCCACGGAGAGCAGCAACTATCCGCGGTCGCGCAAACTGCAAACGAGGCGAACTTTCTTCCAATATGCTTATCGCTGAAGCTAGCTTTCGGGGTGGGGGAGATAAAAACATATCCGCGTTCGAGGTTGTGTTGCCTGTTTCCGTCGTTTCGAGTTTCCCGTTTTGTAACAGTACCTACACAACCGCCCAGCTCGGTAAAAGTTGCTCGCGAGCGAACGAACGAACGCTATCGATAGCTTGTTTATCGAAACTTTCCTGCCCTGAATTTGTTTTCGCGCGGGATTTTCCTGCAATTCGGGCGGGAGACTGGCATCGTTTCGAATGAGCCTCGTCGCCTCATCCCGTTTTGGAAATCGAGTCGTACACGTTCCAGAATGAATAACGATGAAATTTCAGGGGGTGACAAACTTTCATACGCATAAGTCGAAAGAACTTGAACCAAGTCCGCGGGAGAACTATACAGACAGGATAGACCGTGACAAAGCAAACGGAAAGAGAGCAGTAGCAGGGAATTAAAAAAAGGAAGAGGTGATAAAATCGCATTTTCCACATGGGATGAAAATCGTTAATGGCCCTGTGATGTCATAATTCGCGCTGATAATTTAGCGTCGGGGTGATAAAAGTTGAGAATAAATTCGCGAGATAGATGAAGAGGGTCAGGTGCGAGCTGCAGGCGAGGACGAGAGGTGCACACGTTTCGAATTCTTTCGCTGCGGAGAGAAAGAAAGTAGAGAGAGAGAGAAAGAGAGAAAGGCAAGCTGGTTAGGGCATATCGCGAGTTGTCCCGAATCCCGTGAAATTTTATACCGGAGGCGTCTGCTTTTAAACCGAGCCGATGCTGGCCGCGTCTCGAGGACGAGGAACTCTTTCGAGGGCAAGAGGAACATCCAGCCTTAATGGGAAATAATAAGGAACGTGGCCGGTGAGCTCGATAGCGAGTACTCGCAGCCGAGATACCGGAGGCCACACCAGGGCCGTAGCAAGTTACCACGCGGACCATCTTCCACGCTTTCTCTCTCTCTCTCTCTTTCTCTTTCTCGTTCGCGTCGCGTTTCTGTATCGACGTTAAAGTCCAGAAAGGTGTTTTATGACCCCGACCAACAACGATCCCGTGGCACCGGCCTGTCCAACGACCCACCATTTCCAAGTTAATCACTGTCCAGATAAGATTTAGTGCCGTTTTCCCCCGGAGATTTACGATTTCACGGGGCCGATCGGAAACCGAATGAAAAGAATTTTTAGCGCCTGTCGCGGCGTCGCGAGGCCAGTTTTCGGACAACAACTGGACGCGATCCGCGTAATTCTGCCAGGTTTATCACTGAATATACCATCATTTGCAAATCGTTCGTCAAAATCGTAAAGAAAATGGTAATATAGATATACGATGATTTCGAAAGCGTTCGTCGAATCTTGCCGTTGCATCTATTTATGGAACCTGTTTGAAAGAAAATTCCAACAGGCGAGCCTGTGATTCGTTCACGAATGAAACTCAACGATTAAGAATCGTATTCCGTGTGTAATAAAGTGTCGTTCTGCGTGAAACGTGGACAGTCGTTGATTAACGTTGTTTTTTTTTTTTTTTCTATTGCGAAACGGAATATAAAATCGGACGCTTAGCAAGACCAAGTTGATCAATATTTCTCTCCCGCGTGTCCTCCACCACCGACTAATCACGTTATTTACTCGCGCCAGACCAGTCAGAAGTCGTTTGCATAATTTCGTACATCATCTCCGGCCGGTTTCTTCTCCACTTTCATTAAACATAACTGGAAATAAAACGTTCATTTGCATGAACGACGCGATAGCGGTGGGATACCTGTTGGCGCGAATATCAGCGCGTGAAAAACGTGCGTCGCCCGAATCGGCGAGATACGAGCGCGCGCCTGTTTTTTTTTTTTTTTTTTGTCAAAGGATTAAAAATTTCTCGACCAAAAGAATCTCCTGTCGCCGAAATTTGCCCAAATTTCTTTGCGAGCGGCGGCTGTTCGACCGAATTCCAATCGCTTCACGCTTTGACGTTTCCACTTGTACCTTGTACCGATTTTAAAAAATTTCCAACTCACCTCGACACGGTCGTGAAAATTTGCAAACCGATTTCAGTTCAGCTTCACGATTGCTCGGGTGATTGTGAAATTGAAACGGAACGAGAAATCGTGGACGAATCGCTGGTATCGAATCGAATTGAAAGGACTGTCACACCTTTTGGACTGATTACGGCCCTGGACTTACCAGTGGGCCGTCTGTGTGTGCGTGCGTGTACGTGTGAAGCGCGTTTTAATGCCTAGGAGAAGTAGCCGATCTCCTCTCGAGGGGACCGAGCGAAAGCAACTTTCTCGCGGTGCCGCGGCGATGTTTCCCTTCACGAGTTCCTCCTTCGCCAGCTCGACACGATCCTACGCGATTTTCCATTCGACGAGCATTGCGCGCAACCGCTGCGCAATACCGTCTGCAAGTGTCTAGACACTATGATGATACACAAACGAAGACGAAAATGTGGAGAAATTCGAACGTAACGTGTTATCGTCTCGTCGCGAAACGCGTGATGCAACGAGGCAAATAACGATCGGTGCATTTCACTTGAACGCTTATCAACGACGCGTCGGAACACGAGAATCGTGTCCAAGTGTTGATCGGTTTTAAATGTCGCTGCCACGATCAATCACAATTCATCGTTGCGTGTATACACACTTTCTCTCTCTCTCTCTCTCTCTCTCTCTTTTTTATACAAGGTTGTCACAATTAAAAATCATTAGCTGAAAATAAATTTGAAACTCACGGCGCGATGATTTCGCAAATGTTGCAAAATTGAAACAGTCACGCCGGACACAGCTACTGAAAACACCGATCTTTCAAACGCGAAATGGCATTTTCCATAATATATCGCGCGATACCGATTCCATTAACAGCAACTGTGTCATATTGTTCCAGTCCAGCAACCAGAATAATAAAATCACAGTCGATTCTTTCGTTTTATCGTCCGGCGAATTAAATGACACGCATGTGGCCGAAGATAAGCGCGAGGTCTCCAGTTACTTTTGTCCGGCAACGGTGTATGCGTGCACTTCCAACGAACAAACCCAGCGGAGAAACGTTCTTGCCATTCCGCTTGACTCGGCCGTTTCCTATCGCCGGTTCTCATCGCGCCGACTGCATTAATTAATCCCGAGAGTTCCAGGTAATATTCGAGACAAAACCGCGAACGGACGACCGCGATTTCCCAATAAGATGAAGAGAGAGAGAGAGAGAGAGAGAGAGTCTTCCTTTCGTTAGAAAATTGTCCACTCGATTTGTCCGCGAATCTTGTTTGGTAGCAACGTGAGGGACAATAAAACCACGTTCGACGCTTGCAAACGTCGTCGGATCATTCGCAGCGGTTATGGTTGTGCAACCACCGCGCCGCTGGAAGGTCGTAGGTGCTCTCCCAGGTAGGTTAGTCGCCCAACAGGTTTCCGTCGTGACCGCCAATCTCCTGGAAGAAGCGTGGAAAGTCCGCCAGTTTGCCATCGCGAGGAGGATGAACGTTGCGAGAATGTTCTTCCGCGTAAAAGACGCGCTCCCACCGGCATACATTTGCATTCGTTTCTCAGTTGAGCGGTGGAGCGCGTGTGGCGTTACCCCTTTGATAGAAGGTTCACGGGTGAATTCTAATTAACTCGTCCTCCCTCTCTTCCTTTAACCTCTAATAATCAGAAGTTGGTTAAACCGTCTGACTCTGTGCCCGCCATTTTAATATTAAACCTTCTTCGAGGTTGAAAACGTCCAACGTTTTGAAATATAAATTTACTTGTACGTTTATAACTTACACTGATACTTACGATTAAACAAAGGTTCATAATAAGAATGAATTTTAGTAACAATTGAAAATTGATAATATTATTTACATTTTTACAAGTAATGAAAATGAACTGTTTCAAAAGTAAACAAGTAAAATTAATTTTGTACATTTCGCATCGGGGTTGATTAATTAATTTTAATAATTTAATTGTCTCGAAAGTAAATGATCTAAATGTACATGAATATGTTACTTTTTTTTCTTTGTGAAATTAAATTTAGAAATTAAATATTTGTCGTATATTTATTAATATCTAGTTTCCTTTTTTGTTTCAAATAAATTTAACTACGCTAAAAACGTTTTCTCTGTTAAACTTTCACTGGCCTGTGCTTTGTCGATAGAAGTGGAACAGATAATGATAGTTTTCCGGATCCGTGGCTGGTCGATTAAGGTTGTGCAATTGCGGCTGCAAACAGCCGCAGAAAGGTCGAAGGTGCTTTAGGCGGTGCACAGTTGACTGACGAGTTTCTACCACGGTGACAAAACAACAGCCGTGTTCTTTTCAACGCGCCAACGATTCGAGATTAAAGTGCCGATGGAGATTTCAAGTCCGCGCGTATTTATCCACGGGCATATTTTCATAGTTATCAGAAATGTATAAACAAATAGACGATTCGACGCAACGCTCGAATATTAAGTTTTGATTTATCTTCTGTCTGATTATTTGAATATACACATCGAATATACGATCTGATGCAACCTGATCGAACGTTAATGTAAATAAATAATAACTGACATTCAAAATACATAATAAATAGATTCTTAAATATTGCTATCAAAGATATATAGTAACGTTTAAGAACATTTTGTCAATGTGAATTAAAAGAGTGCATAATATGCATTGTGCAAAGTTTTCCTTGTTGCTCCAAAAATGTGCGAACGCGCCGAATGCGGTACGCAAATGTGTTAGGATTTCATTCAGACAGTACGAATGTATCTCCCGTCTGTCTGATTATTCGAAGCATCGGAATACATCAAATCCAACAGACTGGCGTATTAGAGTGAAGCTAAGCGTGACGCAAGATCTATTATTCCAACGTACCACGCAAATTCCGCCTTACGTACGGCGTTAAAAAGACGGCGTCTGCGGGAAATTTTAGAGGCTCTCCTTCTAGGTGGTCGTCGCGAGGAATAAAGCGGAATAAAGCGTTTAACCACTTGGCGTGAATAGGAGCCGCTCGGCACGAGTTGCAGCTTCAACTTCTTCTTAACGACACGTTTTTCTAAAATTTAACGAGCTCTCGACGAGAGGATGAAGCGAGTTTTATCCCCCGCCACCTCCTCTCGGTAAGCACGTTGCAAGCTTTCAAAGTTTTAGAGCCTTATTCCTCCCCCTCCTCGAACATTTCGAACAGATTTGCGTTTGGACACGCAAAGACGAGGCCTAAGAAATTTCGCAACGAATCGCGCGATCGCGTCTCGTGGAAACCGGTTGGACGCGCGCGGGTCGGCTGCAACGCTTCGCGGTAAGCTTCTTTTATAAACGACCAGACGTAAAGCAGACGCGAAAGGGCTACGTGCCTACCGTCCAATTAAACGCCTCGATACTTGCTCCGTTAACCAATTACGTCAGGTTACCGAGAAGCTGCTCCGCCGCGTTGCGAGATTTATTTATCGAACGGCCATTCGTTTCGTCACTTCGCTCCGCATCGACCTCTGCACGCAGAACTTTTCAACTCGAGCTTCGAATCAACGAACTCCGGCTCGTTACGAACGACGACGATCATAAGTTTGTTTCCATCGAGGACCGGTTTTTCTTTTTTTCTTTTTTTAATGGAGAACAGTAGCAAGATCGTATTTAATTAACGGAGACGCGTGCCTCGGGATTCTTCCTCTCTCTCTCCCTCTCTCTTTGTTCAACGAGCCAACGAAACCTTAAACCTTCGTTTCGTAAAATGAAATTGAGTAAACGACGGGTAAAATTAATTAGATAAAATATTCTCCACGGAGCCTAGCTGTACAAAGAGCTAATGAGAAACTGTCGATAATTTAAACTGATGTAACTTCGTAAAGGGAGATCGCGAACAACGATCCAGTCTCGTTTCAAAGCGCGATGCCTTTACTCTTTTTAACTCAGCCGCGAGTTGAATCGCCGAGGTTCAATGAGGTGCGTGTGAAAACATTGAAAGAAAGTTTCTTTTTCCTATTAATTACGTATTAATTATTTTGAAGAACGAAAATTCTTTCTTTTTATAGTGACTCGTTGGAACTTGTTGTACGATGTTCTCTTCGTCGCTCTATCGAATGATAAACGTTGGGAATTCAAGAAATCCTAGTTCAAAGTTCAACGAAATGGCGAAGAGAAATCGTACAGAGAATTCTAGGGGCTCGTTGTAAGGAGAAAATTTCAATCTTCGTGGCCATGGTGGACTTGATCAATTTTTTTTTTTTAATGCTTTTACACGGGTCTCAATTTTCACAATTTTCGGCGAAAAGATTTTTTTTCTATTTCACTTTCCCACCCTGTCGCTACGCGATATAAAATCACCTTTGAAAAAAAACGAACTCACAATTGCCAAAGCAAAAGCTTCAAGCTTCAACACTAAATGTACCAATGGCCGGTCAAATGACCGGTTTAAAAAAAATTTGATTTCAAATATAGAAAAAAAATATATATATATACATTTATAAATATATAATTCCTTTTCTTATTTAAAAAAGTTCCTAATATACTAAATTGAAAATTGGCTGCACCATTTTCGCAAAAGGACCTTTCAAAACCGGTTATGGTAGGAACAGGTGTATATATATATATATATATATATAGTGCTGGTACGTTTAACGTTAACAATTTTGCGAACTATTTACGAAATGGTGAATAAAGTATCACTTCGAATAAAATGTAGCATTGGAAATGATCATCCTGTTTAAATGGTATTTAACATTTGGTATTTTTGTCGATTATCAAGTATAGTATACACAAGTTAATAATTCAACCTCCTGAAGAATTTCCTTCACTTTCATTTCATAAACTTTCATCAGGAAGCAACGAGAAATGTAGCTTTGTACCAATGATCCCGAATTATTCGAATAGTAATTCGACAAGTGTATCCATCACGACTGCCTATATCTTCGAGAATTTCTTCTTTTGACATTTTATTATTCCTCGTTTCGTCGTTGTATCAACACTATACGCTCACTATAATTATAAAAAATTTCATAATTTCAACTGTTAGCCAAATTTAAATATAATGGCCTCTTGCGGGGGACAGTCGAGTGCAAACTATCAGTTCGAAATATCAGTTTTTTTTATACAGTCGAATTTGAACGTTGAATAACAAAACCAACACCAAAGCTAATTTTCTTTGGCGAACTCTCTTTTTCCTGCAAAGCTGGCCAATTTATTCGGCTGTTATATTGTGTAATATTGCTGAGCGGAGCGTAGGAGTGTGTTACTCGCGTTCGCGCACAATGTGTGGACAATGTTGGTCGCACGGGATCGCGAACGTATCCACGGTGTGACAGACTCTCTCGGACAATGTCGTAGTTGGGGCGACGGTGTATCCAAAGGATCGTATAGATCGTGGACCCACGCTACGGGCGAATGCAATTAAGGATTACGCGGGCGGGCGTAATCGTTCGAACAATGCCGGACTTTTACTCCTGATATTATCACGCTATTGTACCATTGTATCCCGCGCGATGCTAAATCGAGAGATAAAGGTAAAGGTTGAATGAAATCGGGTGACAGAAGGGGAAAGGGAGGAGAGAACGACGCAGTTGTATAAAACGATTTGCGGCTTAGCCATTAATATACTGAAAACTGATTTACACGAAGAGACGAGACCGCCTTGGGAAAATTTCGTAAAAATTTCACGTCAATTACAACGCAGAAATTTTTCACTCGACTCGCGCTACTTTCGTGTACAAATGTGACTCGAATCGCGAAATTCCAAGTCCGATCGAGACTGGCGTGGAACGGTTTCTCTCTTCGCTTCTCGTTGTCGCGTCGCGTAGAACACGACCTCTTTCAGCCAGAGGCTGCCCGACAGGCGCTAATAGATCAGCTTTCTATGGCGGAGTCATTTGTAACGCGAGTCCCCCCAACAGAACAGCGATTACTGTGCTTGGATTCTAGGCCATCCGATGCCTCTTGAAGACGCGTCGTGCCTCGCTGACGTTTCTCTCACGGCGAATCCCAGCCTACAAAGAAGAGGAAGCGAAAGAAAGAAGAAAAAAAAGAAAAACTTTCATCTCTCGCACGACGATTCTTCTGGCATCGACGCTGCGCAGCACACCGTGCACTCTGCTGCTTACATCACGATAAATTAACTGAAAGCATACTGAAACGATCGAAAAGTAGCCAGCTGGTGTACAACCGCGATTGTATAAACCGTGCTATCGCGAATCGAGCGAGAGGTAGAAGGCTAGGGAGAAGTGATTGCGCGGTATGTGTGCCTCTGTGTGTGTGTGTGTGTGTGTGTGTGTGTGTGTGTGTGTGTGTGTGTGTGTGTGTGTGTGTGTGTGTGTGTGTGTGTGTGTGTGTGTGACGTACACTCGAAAGAGAAGGGTATATCCCTTTCTCGAGCGATAGTAAAGTCTAGTTGCTCCAGGGCACTTAGTTGGTTGCGTAATTCTGCCAGAGCATTCCACCGGTCCACTGTTAGCAATCTGTCTGACTATCCGGATCACGACTGACCGATTGGCAAATACGATAGGCACTGGGCTATTCGCTTTGTCCTCCTCCTCACCCCCTCTGGTCTTTTGAAGATTCCGCTGTTTAAAGTGCCCTGGCTCCGTCAGAAGTCAATAAAAGTGGAACGACGGGTCAACGCGAAAAATGTTGTCGGCGAACAAATTTTGATACGCCCGCCGCGTCTGTCTCATTCTCTCTGCGTTTTAACATCCATTTCTCTCTGCGCGTTTTATTTCCATGTTGTTTAAAACTGTCGACTTGTTGTCGGAATTGATACTTGTTGCCGTGAGAAAGAATTGAACGCGGTGTATTTTTGTAGCCGTCTGTAGCGTGTTTTCGAGACCGGGCGAGTTGTTTACCACGGACGCATTGCGGATCTTTAAAAAAATAATATTGGCGGTTCACTTTCGATCGAACGAAAAAAGAAAAAAAGAACGAAGCGAAACGAAATCGCGGATTTTATCCGAAAGAATGAAAAAAAAAAAAAAAGGAAACAAAACAAAACGAGGGGGGGGGGAAGGAAATAAAAGTAATCGGCGATTTCGTTCGCACGGAAAAATCTGTAAAAATTTGTAAAAACCGAAGCTGCACCGAAACGATCATAATACCTCTTTTGAATTACACACGATGTAGTGGTGCTCCAAATGCGAACGAACGAACAATCGGAAACGATATTTATTTCCAAAGCCAAAAATTTCGCGTTGACGCGTGTAAAGGTTTGCACGGGAACGTGGTGCAAACCTTGGTCCAATTTAATAATCTCCTGTTATCCTCTTTCATACCCTTTTGTTCTCGCGTTTGCCAATTAGTGGCCAAACGCGTTGGTCACCGAAAATTCCAAAGTGCCCAGCTTGTCGTCGATCCCGAGCGACTCAAGAAGTCGACTCTCACGAGTCTGTGAATAATGCGCAGCAAGAGTTGGACGTTGGAGGAAATTAGGCGGGGACCGAGGAGAGAGTCAGAGGAGGATCAGACGAAATTTGGGACCGTGAAAGCTCCGAGGCGTCTTTCCTAAAGCTGAAGGAAGACTGGAGTCAAGAGAAGTCGGGTCGTAAGGGGATTTTGGGACTAAGACGCGTCTAGGATCGAGACAATCCCAGCAGTAAGACTCCAAGAGACACAGGGACATTCTGAAATCAAGCCGACTCTAAGCCAAAGGGATTCCCTCGAACGGTTAGATCCCTACGTACATTATCGCTGAAACGTGCATCTGGACAGTTGCTCACATTTGACGGAAACGTAATTTAATCAGAGAACTGCAAATGTGAAACTTTTTTTTCTCACGAGGAAGCTTGAGCACTGGGAACTACCAAAATGGTCACGATGGACCAATTTATGACTTTTGTCGGAAATTTTGCAGAGACGTCTATCTTCAGCGATTCGAATAATTTTTCGTAAAATGAACAAACGAAAGCTTGCTCTGTAATTGTATTACAAAGTTATTTTTTTTTTCTTTCTTTTATTTTAAACGTGTGGAAATTTTATGTTTCAACCCTTTGCCCTCGAAAACTTTCTTCGTATCATCTACGAAACATCACTTCAAATAAAATGTACACAACATTGGAAATAATCATTCGAATACTATTATCACGAGGTTATATATATATATATATATATATATATATATATATATATTTCTAACGTGCGACGTCGTTTCAATTTGAAGCGATGACCAACGTGCATCGCGCGTTTGCTAAAACAAGTATAATATACAAGCGTTGATGAATACATAGTTTCAATCTCTGAGAAAATGATACCCGCTAGAAGCAATAAGAAGTCCAGTTTGTACGAATCATTCCAACGAGCGTCAATTGACTGAGGATTGTCTTCTGAAATTCTTTCGTTCTTCTTACGTCTTTACTATGATCAGCAGATTATAAAAGGAGAAAGTCCGAACTGTCGAGTGCAAAGAAGGTAGTTCTAGCACTAATTTCAAGTTATCGACGCTCAATTTCGAACCCCCTCCCCCCGAAAAAAAAACTTTTCTTGTCTTTGCGTTCTCTACGTAAGAAAATATTCGAAAGAAGTGATTCAAGTTGCAAAGAACTGACTGGCCGTCGAATATTAATCTCAAGCACTTTCGAAGTCAGGCGAGAAGAACCTTCCTCGGCGCGGTTTCATGCCCAAGTGCCTCTCGTTGTTCCCACGTCAATTCCTGCGTCTGTTTACGCGTCACCGATAATTACACCGGCGCGATTCCGCCCTTCTTGTTTTCCGTCTTGTTTCTTAGCGTGGGCCGACCCCTTCGCGAAGAGACGGTGAACGAGGGTGAAAGCCAGGGCGGAAGGAACACCACCAGAAAAGCCAAGCCACGTCGAGAGATCCCGCCGTCTGATTTCATGCCCGTTTTGATGCCCGCTCGGACTAATTAACCAGGAACGTGCCGAAAGAACTTTACGATAATTAGCGTCGGCGGGCAGTTTGAAATTCGCACGGTCAGCCAGCGTCGTGTTCGAGTGCAAAACTCCGCCACTCTCGCGGTTTCGCGGACGTTTTCCACTCGAGCGATTTATCGTTCGTTTTATCGCGACGTCTCGCCGCTGATATCGAGCTTTAAAAACCGACTACATCGACAAGTTATCGAGGAAAACGAAGCTTGAAACACCGTGCATCGATTGCTACGTGTCAAAGGGAGCTGTAACAGAGCTAGCAGAGTGTCTAAATATCATTCTATGGGGTCTATGATTTCAGTAGTGTTCTAATGTTTTTTCACTGAAGCTGGCAAGATGAATTTCAGCTACAAGACGACGAGTATTTGCTCCTCTGTCTATCCAATTTCATTTCTCAAAGTATGAGCTACTCTCTCTCTTTCTCACCGCGAATCGTCGTTTTATCCACCAAACCCAAAGTATCAACTCTTGCGTCCTCCAGGTGGAAGATCATTTCACCGGGAGACAACCGCGGGTTTCTGTGGCCTTGGAAGAATCTCTACGTGGAAGTTCTTACCGCGCGTGAACGAAGTAACTGGCCGAGGCACGGAGCAACGTTTCCCCCGAGGTGCCGCAGCCCCGCCGCAATTTATCTCGACGACTTAAAACCGTCGTGTACCTCGCATTTGTTCCCCGCGTGGAAACGTAATTCCTCGAAGGGCATGCAACGACGAAACATCTGCCTTTCCGTATTATTCCGGTGCCTACGGGCCAACGGTGGAATTTCCTCCCGCACCGCGAGAGAATTTATACCGCCTGACCAACTGGAAGCGTCTTACTTAACGCCGCGAAATTTCCACCGGAGAGCCTCCGTTACAACGGAGGAAAATTACGCTGCGTGGCAAGCGCGGCATATTTTTCGCCGGCGATAAAGGCAAAAGAAATTCGCCCCGTTTAAAAAGTACGTTCCGGTTACCTCGGGGCATGAAGCACCAGCGACCTGGAATCCTTCTTCTGCCTTTGGCAGATGAAAAATATCGAGTTTCGCGCTGCGTATCACTCGACGTTGTTCCGCGTTACATCCTCAAGGTATACCGCGAAATTATTTCCAAGCGCTGCGCGTGGCACTTAGACACAATTCCATTTAAACGTTTCCTCCCCCCGTTTTAATGGCCAACTCTGAGACTCTGCCCGCGGTAATCAACAGGCAATGTACTCGCGCGAGCGAGTGATCAATCTTGCGCTGGCAACTGGTTGCGCGAATCGTACACAATAATTCGTCGCTTCCTTTTTGAACTCTTTGAACGGGTATGATATTATCTCTACCTCTGGATAGAAATGGTTGAGAGGTAATAAATTTATTATTTGTTTCGCCTGAATCATAATTAAATATAATTAAAACTGAGGAAATGTTGCAATTTTGGGACGAAAAAAATTCTCGACGTGCGCGGCGCGTCATTTCAGCGCAAGAGGTTAACAACTCTGATTCGCGGACCATAACGAGTGACCGAATCGTACACAATAATTCGTCGCTTTCTTTTTGAACTCTTTGAACGGGTATGATATTATCTCTACCTCTGGATAGAAATGGTTGAGAGGTAATAAATTTATTATTTGTTTCGCCTGGATCATAATTAAATATAATTAAAATTGAGGAAATGTTGCAATTTTGGGACGAAAAAAATTCTCGACGTACGCGGCGCGTCATTTCAGCGCAAGAGGTTAACAACTCTGATTCGCGGACCATAACGAGTGACCGAATCGTACACAATAATTCGTCGCTTTCTTTTTGAACTCTTTGAACGGGTATGATATTATCTCTACCTCTGGATAGAAATGGTTGAGAGGTAATAAATTTATTATTTGTTTCGCCTGAATCATAATTAAATATAATTAAAACTGAGGAAATGTTGCAATTTTGGGACGAAAAAAATTCTCGACGTGCGCGGCGCGTCATTTCAGCGCAAGAGGTTAACAACTCTGATTCGCGGACCATAACGAGTGACCGAATCGTACACAATAATTCGTCGCTTTCTTTTTGAACTCTTTAAACGGGTATGATATTATCTTTACCTCTGGATAGAAATGGTTGAGAGGTAATAAATTTATTATTTGTTTCGCCTGGATCATAATTAAATATAATTAAAACTGAGGAAATGTTGCAATTTTGGGACGAAAAAAATTCTCGACGTGCGCGGCGCGTCATTTCAGCGCAAGAGGTTAACAACTCTGATTCGCGGACCATAACGAGTGATCGAACCGTACACAATAATTCGTCGTTTTCTTTTTCTTCTGAACTCGTCGGCACGACATCACTGGATAGAAATTATTGAGAAGTAATAAACTTATCATTCGTTTTGTTTCTGTTACATTTAAATGTACTTGAAACTAAGAAACTGTTGCAACTTGGAACAGAAAATTCTCGACGTGAGTGGCAAGTCATTCCAGCGCAAGAAGTTAAAGAAACGCAAGATCAAGATCAAGATCAAGATCTTGTGGCTTCTTCGATGGCCTTCCCAATGGAATTTCCCGGAGTATTGCGGAGATTCCAGGTCCCCTAAATTCTCGTACCGCGGATCTTGATTTATTAGCCTCGCGCAGTCGTCGCATGTAAACTTGCACGACAGCTGTTATCCGTTTATCGACAGAGAGAGAGAGAGAGAGAGAGAGAGAGAGAGAGAGAGAGAGAGAGAGAGACTTGTAAACGCAGTCTAACTCGATGTTAAGGGGCGCGCGGCAACTCCTCCCCGACGTTCCTTCGTTCGTTTATGATATTAATTACCAAGTTACAACCCTGTTAACGAACTTTCGCTGCGTCACCAACTTCCGAAAGCGTAAAATCGGCTCGGGGGACCTCTTACTTTCGGCGAATCAAGAAAAGTGAAGGAGCGGCCGCGATTCGATTAATCATCTGCTTCTCGCGAAAGGCGTACCTCCTCCTTCGTTCGAACGCCTTCGATCATTCAACTGTAAGTAATCGATTGATCGATGTCCACTAATTGGACGAGAGTTGAAAATCGAGATTTCAGAGTGTAACGCTGAGAGAGAAAGAATTTATCGGGGAAAATTTATAACGTGACACGTCGTTTCTATCAAGTGTTCGTTTCGCGAGTGAGGCATTGGCCTCGAACGTGATATTTCTACGATTGCGACGAGAGGAAGGAATCCAAAGGCAAGAAGAAAGTCGAAGACAGACGTTTGAACGGTCGACTTGCATCCGCATTTCGGGAAATTTAACGCAAATGTTTCGCCGTTATCGTTGCGTAAAAGAATTTGCCACGCTGCCGCGATCGCGTGCACGCGCGCGTGGAGAACGCACGGCTCTCTCGCCGGCATTCTGACGATTCGCCAGATTGATATTGAGTGGTCGAACGAAACAGAGGAATCTCAGATATCAGAGTTCACGCGCCCGTATTTCTACACGTGTATCCTCTGTAAAAGAGAGGGGAAAAAGCAGAAGCGTCCTTGTGACAAAGGGAAAATTCCTCGAACCGTAGTCACCACTTGCCTTTATTCTACCACGTTGAAAAAGAATTAATTTTATCAAAAAAAAAAAAAAAAAACAAAAAAAAACAAAAAAGAGAAAAAGAAAATTCCTTCTCGAGCACAGTAGGTAACGTTCTACTTTCCTCGCGTGCGAGGAAAGTCTTTAAATCACTTTCCTCCCCTTTCGCTCTTTCAAAATGAAATTGAAACGATTCTTAATGATCGATTGAATCTAAAAGAGAAATATACGAGGGAGAGAGAGAAAGAGAGAGAGAGAGAGGGGGTGGAAAATGCGTACTTTCAGCAAAGTTATAACGACGTGCCGTCTCTCATCAAAGTTGGGGAGCAAGGATGATGGTACATTACAGTCTTCCTTTGAATAAAGGGTAGCGAAAGGGATATCGCAAAAAGTTCAGCTGGCCCAGACACATGGTGCTTTCAGAGCTTTTTCCCGCGCCTTTGAAGGGAGCACTAAAAGTGAGGGGAAAGGCGGGAGGAGCAGACGAACACGGAGCAGGACGCAACAGATAGACACACAGAAATAACAATCCGTTCTTCTTCTTCTTCTTCTTCCTCTTCCCTTCCCTTCCCAAGGATTTGAGTGACTACGGGGGCAAGATTCCTTCCTTCCTTCCATTTGCGCATTCGCCCTTTCGTATTTCCCTTCCGCTGCCACTCTATAAACGCGTATATCCTCTTTCGTAGCTTTCAATAGCTCTCAATCCCTCGTTCGAGACACCGGATAAAAGTATAAAACAAGAAGAAACCGCGTGGTGGGGGAAAACACGACGCGCAGATTCGGCGCGTACTCTGCATTCTGCGTCGTCTCCTTCTTCCGCTCAATCCCACTTCCTCCGCGACGAGTTTCACGCAGGACGTTTACGCGAAACATTTCTCGACGGCAGTCTCGTCGCCTGCTGTCCGCGTTTATCGCACTTCACGCGATCGCGGGACATCTCCTTGTTTCCCCGCAGCTCGAGCTGAACCAAACGGAAGCAAACTCGTGACGCGTGTTCCCTCAGCTCCCACTCCTCCTTGCTTTTTGCTTTGACGGGGAAATATCATGCACGCACGCGAGCTTCAACTTGGCGATATCAATCGTTTTAACGAGATTCGTCGAATTTCAAGTTTCTCGATCTCGAAAGACACCCTTTTACGTACCCTCGCTCACCGTGAAATTTTCCACCGTCGCCACAAAGGCGTTTCGTACGAATAAATTCACAGAGATTTCCTAGGTATCTCGATCAAAGGGATCCTGGCCGTGCTCGCGAGCCACTACGCTTTTTCTACGCCGTGGAACACCTGAACTCTCTCTCTCTCTCTCCGCTCGGTCCAAATTTTTCTAATTAACTTCCACTTTCATCCTCCTTCAAATCGTCTCGAGTCAAAATCACCTTTCCCTCGACCGAGCTCTCGGTGGAAATCGTAAATTCGCCGGTCAATTTCATCTCGCGCGCAGCCTCGAGAGAATTAAAGCAACCGCGTTCCCCTCCTCCCGTGTCCAACTTCTTCGTCCGTAGTTCGCCTAATTTCGATCGGTCTCACGCGTTATTAAATCGAACGCGCCGCGGTCCACGCAAAGCGTCGCGGTGCAAACTTCATAAATATGAACGATCTTCGGCGCGGTGACGCCGGTTGAAACAGAAACGGCGCGGCAACTTCTTCCTCTTCTTGGCTGAATTTAATTAAAACTTACGACCAGCGAGCGTGGCGCGGTCTCTCTAATCCGATAGAAATGTCTCGGTTGTTCGGTGGTTCACCATCGACCGACGCAGGACAATCAGTTGTCGTTGAGTGACAGTCGAATGATTTCACGCAGCTTGCTGTATTCGCATTCGTGTAAATTGGAGAAGCGATCGTTGAACGACTACGTGGTCTGAGTCTCCTTCGTTTGGAGCCATTGCCTGGCGTTAATGTAGATGAGGCAATAATTTTTTCTCAAAATCAGCTATGAAACCAAAAATGAATATTGCAATCTTTGAAAATAATAAATAATTCTTATAATTTTGTTTAAGAAATTTCCATGTCAAATTGTTGAATAAATCGCTGCTGTTACAAAAATTGATGAATGAACTAAAGATGATAAAGGAGTAGGTGCTGTTATGGCCATTGGTAACCATACGAAGAATGGAAACTGTGCACTTTTAATAAAAATATTAATAATCTATTCATTTTCTAAATAATTAAATTTCAACTACGTTCACAACGAACGTGGCATTCTGTGACTTAAACTCTCGCTAGATCGAACGATCATTTCTCCAGATTATAATTTCAAAATTGTAAAAAGAAGGTTCAACATTTTCTTCGTGTTTCTTTTAAATTTGCTAAAATAGCTTTATCCGACGAAATACCGTGAAATTTGGAAGAACGGAAGATGATTGATAAATTTGGAGACTGCAACGTTGAAAAAAAAAGGCAAGGATTAAAACCTAAAGCCAGCGGAACACTAGATATTTGATTATCGGATATTAAAGGCGTAATCCGTCGTTTATATAATTAATGAGCAAATTTGTCGATCCAGTGCCTCTGTCTAATTAAGCTCCATACTCTCTCTCTCTCTCTCTCTCTCTCTCTCTCTCTCTCTCTCTCTCTCTTTCTCTGTTGAACTAGAAATTTCACGCTAGTTCTCCCGATTGAATCTGTTTTCAACGAATTTATTAGCTACTAATTAATAGCTGTTCGACAAAAGCTGTCGTGTTCGATCGTGACGAAGCCCGAAATCTTGTCGGGCACATCGTCCTCGCCGAAAATTTCACGTCAACTTGCGCTCTCATTCTCGAAATGGATTTTTGTTAAACTCGGTTTAGTGATCTCACGATTTGTTTTTCTTCGAAGCAGAGCGACGCAAATAAATTGCACTTTTACACGCTAGTACACCGCAGCAGTCGGTCGTTAATGAGTCCAATCGATGCAATCTGCTCGCCCAAAAATTCGACCGGTTTAACTTCGTAATCGTCCCTCCACGTACTAACGGTACATCGACTTCTATCGTTGCTTTTTTTTCCCCCCTTCCTCTTTCCTTCAGCGATCGTTCCAACCGAGTACACGAGAAAACGTAGCACTTCCTTCAACTCGGTGTAATCGGCTTCTTTCATCGACACGCCGTCCCTCCTTTTAACACTCGTTCGAAGACAATAATTGCCAACGTGCCTAGGAAACACGTGCGTGCAGTCGTTTGAAAAATTTATTTCACTTCGATCCACTTTGTTTCACTTTCCAAATCGCTCTCGTCTTGGATTTTGGCGACGACAGCCTCAGGAACGAAGCTCGCGACAAAGCCGAGTTTCGTCGTGTATCAGGTGCATCAGCCACATGGAATATATTTGCATGAAACAGTCGACGCAATAACCAATTTTACGGCAGAGGTGTTTATCTCAAGTTTATTTAAGTTCCGCGTGGATTCCAGGCAGATGTTTCAAGATCTAAACAGGGGACCACCACCCAGCGCCAGCAGGTTGTACGCGATTGTGTACGTTTCCCCCCAAAGTACAACCAAGTCTCACCAGCTTTAGTTTGAGCGTTGAGCAGAGTTCAGTCGCGAAGTCTTCGGCGTTAAACGAAGTTTCCACCGGTGAACTAAACCCAAAACCCGATTGGCTGAGCTGTCAGTTAAACTCCATTTGGCGTGGTTGAATCGAGACGCGGGGAAACGGCATCGAGGCGAGCTAAATGTTAACGTGTAATTGATTCGAGTCCAAAGTCGGGATCTACGGCTCCTCCGAGGATTTCCATCGTTACGTTCACGAATGGAATATCGAATTGATTCTTCCGATCGTCGAGAGTTTACGTGGGTCCCTATCTTTCCAAATTAAGCTCGTCGGCTCCTCGATTAAAGTGAAAAACGCTCTTTGTATTTGCGTGAAAAACGCTCTCTCCTCCGTCTTCCAGCCTTTTCTTCCGCTTCATTTGAAAAAGAGAATTAATCAATTTATCCCTGGATCTATCTTCTCGACTGCGCGTTGTGTGTCGCGTGACTGATGACGTTTCGGCTATTGAAATTAAGTAAAACGATGGATTAAGGGAACGGAAGAGTACGAGAGATACTCTCTCTCTCTCTCTCTCTCTGTTTCTCTCAGTGAACGGTGATCAGTCTTGGACCAAGTGTTAATCCCCGTTTTATTACGGCAGCTTCTTCGAAACCGTCTGTGAATCGTACGCCTCATTCATCAAGGAATCCTTCTTGCCCCGGCTATCAATTAATAGCAATTATACTTTATTACTCGAGCCCGGGAGCCCGGGTTAAAGGATTGTTTCGTTCAACGCGGCTCGATTGCCAGTTCAATTTCCACGTCAGCTATTCATCCGGCTGCACGCGTCGGCCAATGGTCCGTTTAATTAGAAACAAAACTCGTTAAAGCCGCCAGTGCAATTAATTTATCGGGCTCTTCAGGTCGCCAGGCATTGATTTTCGTAGTTGCAGCTGCCGAAAGCTCCTGGCAACGCGTAAAACGAGAGAACGCACGCACGGCACGAGAAACATCTTCGCACGAATAGGCAATAGAATCGTTGACCCTTTCGTTACGAGCGTGCACTGACGTATTGAAGTAATTGCGTGTCAAAGATAAATAATTTTTCTATTCGATACTGTGGAACATTTACGCGTAATTTAAGAAATTACTGTAACGAAGAATCTCTCTTAACCTCCTGGAATAGCTTTTTTGCCTGAAAATTGCAAGTACCTTCTCAGTATAACCCAAATAGCAGGATACAAACAAATAGTAAATTTATATAAATAAATAATTTCTATCCAGCGATGTCGCACCGACCAGTTGAAAAAGAATTATGGTCCGCAATCCAGTTGCCAGCGCAAGTGGTTAATCTATTGCCATCTAATTCGGAGAAGACCGACACCATAGGTGTAACTGTTAATTAACTCTTGAAAATTTAAAGCTAGGTTTGAAAAATTAAAGTAACATTCCAGACCCTTGTCAAAGAAATTCACAGAAGATTTCAACACGGATTAACTCGGACAATGTTTCTCGATCAATGCGTGCGACACTTTCGGCATGGGTTCAGCGTCGACGCGAAAGAGTTGACGCTGACGACGTCCGCTGCTTCGACAATGAAACTTCTCGTGTGTTTTCTCGTTTGGAAACCTCGTAAATTTCCTCGAATGACAGCTGGCAGTGTTTTACGACGTCGGTTCACTAACCTTGGCGACCCGAGGCTACTAAATTATTGGCCAGCGGAGGCTCGGAGGATTTATCCCCGGTAGGAGACGAGCATGACAATCGCCTTTTAACTCGCGGTGGGGGAGGGAGGGGGGGTCAGGAGGTCGTGCCCAAGAGACCCACATTTCTCGTCTTCGCCTCTTTAACGGGAGGAGGTTTCTCCGTTGCCTCCTTCTTCTTTCCCCGTCTCCTCGCATTTCGTCTCGTCTCGTCGCCTCATCTCGTTCGATCTCCAGTTTCTCCGACGCTTCCCAAGATCTATTTGGCTTATCCGGTCCCTCAACGGCGGCCGTAACGCGTTACGCCGGAAGCTCATCAAATATTCGACGCGTTCGAGTACGAAATTTGACGACGCTGGGCTCGTAAGTGGAATGTTATGTACCTAACGGCGGACCGTGCGATCCGTGCAGATTCGATGCAAGCAGCGAGATGCAAAATTCAGATGTCCAAGGAAGGATCTGGGAGCGTTGAAGACGGAGTTGAGTGAAATTTTTATCGAGAATCAACCTTTTCCCATTTGCAATTTTTCTCCCTCTTTCACGTAGATTTGCAACTCGCTCGAAATTAGAAAAGACTGTTGTCTCGGTATCGATTCATTTTGCAGAGCAAAATACACCCGAATAGCAGGTGGTTTTGCGAATAAATTCCGAATCTATGGCGTGGAACACGTATGAATAAATTCAACAGCGAATATCGATGTTATCTTACGCTTACGTATTTCCGCATTCCGAGGAGATATTAAACAAACGCAACGTCGTCGAGTCAATAAATTCAACGAACTCTACGTTCGTCCATCGTTCTCCCTCTTTTCTTTTTTCTTTTCTTTTTTCTTTTTATCCCGAGCCGCATCGAGAATGAAGACACTGTTTCCCTCTCCTCTGCATTCCACGCTCTATCGGCAGAGAGCCACGAAACTGCAATCACGAGGTTTTATCAAACATTCAGCTCTCTCTCTCTCTCTCTCTCTCTCTCTCCACCTCTGTTTTTCCTAATTTCATTCCCACGTTTTATTTCGGGAACGAGTAATCCAGGTTGAATCCGCGCCGCAGGAGGAAGCAAGAGAGAGCAAAAACACAGAGTCCCGGCCTCGCGTTTCATCCGGTTAAGAGACGCCCCTTTGAAGTCCCATCGTTCCCATCTAACGGCGAATTCGTTAACTTCTCTTCATCGATGGTCCGTTTCCAAGTAGAATTACACGCGACCGCGCGGGGATGGGCGCGGGGTTTGTTATTTAAAATCCAGTAGCTCGTACCCTGGTCTTTTTTCGGCGATTCGTTTAAAGCCATACGTACATACATATGTACGTACGTACGTACGTATGAATGCACGTCGAAGGCTCGCGCAGTCGCGGTCCTTGTCATTATTTAATTTAATCCTCAATTGGAGTTGGCCGCGCGCTCGAGCCAAGCTTTCTGACCGATGAGGAATTTCACGAACGCTCGTCCACAGCGCTGGAAACCAGTGCTAGACCGGCCCCCACCCCTCCCAACCGGATCGATGAAATTGAAGAGGATAATTAGACGCTCAAGGCCCTCTCTCTCTCTCTTTCGCGTTTGACCCGGCTGAATTGCAGCCAGTTTCGTCCGGGGAATTTGTTTTTCACTCGGGTACTCGCGATCGAAACTCGTCCTCGCGTCCACCGAAAAATCCAGCCGGAAACGTTGCCACGTGGCTCGCACCATCACCAAACAGCATATCGACTGGAAGTATGTCGCAAGAAGCTGCTTGCTGAAAATAATTATATCCGCTCTGAGTTTATTTAATCGCGAAAACAATGCAATTATTCAAATTCTCAGTCGAGAATCTTTTGTCCTAAAAATTTTCTCAGTTTTGAGTATAATATATTAAAGTATAACCCAGGCAAAACAAATGACAAATTTATTACTTCTCAATAATTTCTATCAAGTGATGTCACATCGACGAGTTCAATAGAAAAAGATAGCGACGAATTATTGCGTACGGTTCGGTCACACGTTATGGTCCGCAATCAGTTGCCAGCGCAACGTGGTTAACCTCTTTGTCCCAAAATTGTAATATTTTCTTAGTTTTAAGCATATTTTAAGTATAACCCGGACCAAACAAGTGATAAATTTATTACTTCTCAATAATTTCTACCAAGTGATGTCACATCGACGAGTTCAATAGAAAAAGATAGCGACGAATTATTGCGTACGGTTCGGTCACACGTTATGGTCCGCAATCAGTTGCCAGCGCAACGTGGTTAACCTCTTTGTCCCAAAATTGTAATATTTTCTCAGTTTTAAGCATATTTTAAGTATAACCCGGACCAAACAAGTGATAAATTTATTACTTCTCAATAATTTCTACCAAGTGATGTCACATCGACGAGTTCAATAGAAAAAGATAGCGACGAATTATTGCGTACGGTTCGGTCACTCGTTATGGTCCGCAATCAGCTGCAAGCGGTTAACGCCGAACGGAAATCTCACCGATCAAAGTGACTTTCCCCACCTTTGGAATTTCCCAACGTGGCGCGGCGTTTCGCAAACGCGACTTTCATTTTGAAAAATGCAGATCCTCCGTCAGAAACTGCTTCCACCCCCGCCGAACTTGTTTATCGCAATTTCACGCGAGCCGGCTGTGATTTAAATGTGCATAATTCAGACGGTTCGCGCGCCAGTCGTGGACACGGGGTTACATCTTTCCCTCGCCGGTTTTCCTCTCCGGTTTCTTCCACGTTTCCCCCGGCTGCTGACTTATCCGGGGTCATAAATAGGAATCACAGCGACGCGCATTTTTTCTCACGCGGCCCCCCTTATTCCGATATTTATGAACGTTTCCTTCTCGTTGTTCCTTCCTAGCTCGCGCGGCCGCAGTGGCAAACGAGCCGAGTCTCGCAAGATTTTCCCCTCTCTTCCTTCACTCTCTCTCTCTCTCTCTCTCTCTCTTGTCCTTCGGCGTTTCGCCACGGTTGAAAGCTTTCGCGCGTTCCGCGGAAATAAAATTGTTGCAACGTGAAACTTCGTTACACGGCCGCGCCAGCGAGAAGACAGCCAGTCAGGCCACAGCGCGCGCACACGTGCTCGCCTAGCTCGCTTTCAAATTTCGACTTTCCATCGTTCGTTCCGATCGCTTTTAATCCGGGAATAATTCACACTCGGCCGAGCTTGAAATCGTATCGCGCCCCGATGCAAATTAACGTACTCGGTTGCAGCGGTTCATTCCACGGTGTTGTAACGTTGCTTGGTTAAACGCTCCGTTTCTCCTCCAGCGGCAGAACTTGACAAAAATCGACGCGATCGATCCCAATTTTTCGTTTTTTTTCTTTTTTTTTTTTCTTTTCAGTTCTTTGTCTTTTGTACCAGGTACCGCAGGTACCGAGGTAGCATGAAATTCTTTTCAAAGAATATTTTACGACGGGGAGGAAGGGCCGTGAGACGCGGCTGGGTGGTTTTCCACGCGACGATAAAACGAGGATACCACGTGTCGTAAAAGTCACGGAAATGATCCGTTCAGGACGCTACGCGGCTGGAGCAAACGTATATATTTCTGCAATGTTGCCGGCTCGTTTCCGATTACGAGCCGCACCTGGACGGTGTTCACGAATTTATACCGACTGCTCGTGGCAAATCGAGCATCGTGGATCAAGGCCTCGCAGAGAGCGCATCTGTGATTCAGAACGTAGACGCGTTCCATTTTTCCTCCGAGTCGCGTGTTGTTCCTCCGATCTGGTATAATCGATCGTGACACGTTCTCCAAGGTAAAAGAGTTCCGTTTTTTTTACTTTCCTCGCTTCCCAGTTGTCACGTATAAAATCAGACACCACGTCTTTCACATCTTTCTGTCCTCCGGAAGGTGGAACGCGGTTCGTCGTCGCAGTTTCGTTCGAGTAGAAAGTTTCCACGTCCGATTCACGAGAACGAGCTCGTGTACCGATGCACGAACGTACTTCGCGCCGCGTAAATGTAAATTACGCTCGACTCGTCAGCTGGGCAAAACGAGAGGCGAGTAGCTTTCGATTTACGTAATCTATCGAACACCCTGTCTGACAACTGTTTTTTTTTTTTATAATTTATATATATAAATCATATATATTTTTATTTTATAGATTTAAAAGGGAATCTTTTGGGAAGAGAAAACTTCTGGTCGTCTGTGAAAAAAAAAAAATTAGCGAAAAAAGAAAGGGAGAGTAAACTCACGTGAGAAATTTCGAATCACCTGACAGACGACAGGGGGAGGGGGAGTGGAGGGAGAAAAGCCGATAGGAGGGCGAGAGATATACCTTTTGGCCGTGGAAAAATGGAAATGTTTATAATGCCTTGGAGGTGGCCGTTCGATGAAACGGTATTAATGGCTGAGCGGTCACAGGATTAAATCCGCGATCCTGTCGATCACAGGCGAAGTTAATCCCGAAAAGTCCCTTTAACAGGATGTAACTCATTCCCGGGTTTATTGAGAAAGCCCCGGCGAGTCACAAAGGCGTGCGCGCAGGCAACTCGCATCTATCATCGCTATTATACCAACCGTGTACCGCACACGGTGTACACCGTGCACCATATCGCACTGTTACCAGTAACCGATACGCACGCACACACACACACACACAGACCAAAAATTACATTCGTTACAACTCGCCTCCTGCGCGCTGACAGATCGTACGTTTCCAGGCTCGAGCGTTACTTGCCGGAGCGCGCGGACACGGGCAAATCTGAAATTCAGATCAGTCGATGGCGTTCCCAGATAGTCAGGATGAATTCACGGATAGACAAACAGAGAATCGAAGAGCCGGTGAACGGGCGAAACAGAGAGAAAGAAAGGGACAGGCTGCGAGCAAGACAGGCAGACGTATCAGCGATTCGTGCCCGCCACGGCTCGGTTTAACGATATTTTTGTTCCCTTTTGAAGCTGAAAAGTTGCGAGGGACAAGGCGCGGAATTTGAACAAACGTAGAAACACACCCGCCAGCCCGTGGAAGGGGGGAAGCGAGCGGAGAAAACAAACGAAACGAAACGAAACGAAACGAAACGAAAGGTACGTGTTACGTGATGGATTTATAAAATTCATCGTAGCATCGGGGAGCATCGTAGCACTTTGTGGAAACCTCCACGTTCCAAGGATATCCCTCCATTCTCTCTCTCTCTCTCTCTCTCTCTCTACGTTGTAACGGATCACGCGACTTACTGTGAACATTTCACGAACGTTGAATCTCATTTCGACGCACGAGCTAACGGCGGTCGTAGCAAAACTATGTTCGACGATCGGAGTATGTGGCACAGCTGGCGCGAGAGGACCGTGGATTTCGAGCAGCACCGTGGAGAATTATCGAATTGAAACGTTACCGAGTTTCGAAACTCGTCGACGCTCCAATCGACCCGTTCCGACGTTCAATCGATGGAAACGGAACGATCGCCAAACTCGCCTAAGACACGGGTTAATACATCCAAATAGTTATGCTCGATCGTCCATAAACCGAATGAGAGGTCTCCTCGTGACAACCAGGATTCAACACAAAGAGAGAGACAGAGATAGACAAAGAGAAAAAAAGAAAAAAGTGGAAAGCAAGTTTGGAAACAACGCGAGATTTCGAACGTCGTTGCACCAGCCCTGAACCAACGCTTCTACACGTGTCGAATAGCATTTACAAGAGCTGAGCGCACCGATACATCGGTGCACACGAAATTCATGCATCGCGTACCGTTAGTCGACATTCATTGGCTTCTTCTTCATCTCCGCCACCGTCCTCGTCTACTTCTCCTTCTTGCCTCGCGCGCGCTCGTCTGTCTGATGACTTCCTCCCTCCCTCCCTCTCTCTCTCGATCTCTCTCTCTCTCTCTCTCTCTCTGTCTGTGTCTGTCTCGGTCCGCGCTGTTTTTACTGCCGGCGGAGAGGAGAGACCAACTGGTTGCCAATAAGAGAAACCATGTTGCTCGTGTTGCTTCCATTTTCTTGTCCGAGCGCCGGTTAGCCAGCCTGGCCAGTTATGTGGACTATAACGGAATCGGTACCGGGTTAAATTTAACCTCGCCGCTGCGCCCGGTGTTGACCTTGTTTCCCGTCCTGCCAGCACCCTTCTTCCTGCCATCCTTGAACGGTCGTCGGATTTTTCAGCCGTCCGCATTCCTCCGCACCTTCGATTTCTTGCACGACGATTAATAATAAAACGTACGGGTAAGGTACGATCGTAATTGACGTTTAATATTCGTTTACCGTAATCCGGGAATCTTCGATCCTTCGACGTTTTACGTAGGTTTTATTGATCTCTCGTGGAATTAAATGCTTGATGGAATTAAACGCTATGGGAAGTAGAGAGTAGTTCGAATGACCAGTTCATAATTTTTGTTGGACATTTAGGATGATTTTTCGCGAAATGTGCAAATAAAAGTTTGTATATTCTGTTGGATGACCAACCCGGACAATATTGAATCTATGCAAATACTGGCAACGAGCTAGCAAAAGTGGACTGTGAATAGTTAGTCATAAGGGCAAGATCCAATACTTGGTCGTCTATGCTCCTTCCCCTTCCACTTGACGATGATAAGCAAATATATATACAAGGACATGCTTTTAGAGACATTCGAGAGCACAAAACATTCTAAATCGTTATAGAGACATTCTATATCATTGAGAGCATAAAACATTCTAAATCATTCTACATCACATTCAAGAGCATTAAACATTGCAAATCATTCTATATCATTCTATTTCATACACGACCACGACTGTAAGGGAATAAACTCTTCTAAATTGTAAGCGTGTTGACTTCATTACACGGAATCCAACAATTCCATTGGGTGATAAAATTTCTCCATTTCTTTGTTTCTTTCGACTTGAATGATTTTTTTGGCGGAAATTTTATGCCTCGAGAGTCGACTAAAGTTCCAATATTAACTAGAAATTTCTCGCAGTCTTGAAATTTTCAACATTTTCGAAGAAAGAAGACAGCGAAAGAATGGGTCGAGATACAAAGTGACAGATCGTGGACGCGCACGACGACAATTGGATGCAAACGATCGACCAACTTAAGGACATTTTCAATTATCGATCGTCAAGGATGGGACCTTGAGGCGTGCAAAATCACGATGACGCCGGTGGTCAAGAACGCGTGGACAGAAAGGATCTCGTTTCTCAGTATTTACGAAGCACACGGTGTCGAGGACGAACGTCACAAAAATTTTACACGCCGCGTACAGAATGCGTACAAAGTGTTTTCCACGGCAGTGGAACGGAAACGTTTAATGAAATTCCGTTCATCTGTCTTCGAGCTGTCGTCTCTGTCCTTGGCCCGAGAAAGAGAGAGAGAGAGAGAGAGAGAGAGAGAGAGAGAGAGAGAGAGATGGCTCCGATACGTCGAATGCTCGTCGTGTGCTATCGCGTCACGCGGCTGCGACGCATTTTTCTAAAACGTTCTCTTGCCCCTCGGGCAGAATTTCCACGGTTATATGCACGGTACGTGATCTGTTTACAGCGAATCTAGTGTGTGTGTGTGTGTATGTGTGAGAGAGAAAGAGAGAGACGACAAAAAGAACGGCACGCGCTAGGAGAGGCACTTTTATCGCGAACAAAACGCTTCCAATGGAGTAGATCGCCATTGTGGCCACACCGTGTGGTAACAGCCGTGTGGCTTGTGTAACGGTATTGCTTGAAATCGAAGTGCACTGTTTTGCTATTCCGTTCCGTTTCCGCCAGCCATCTATCTTTCATTCCGACGACGATCGACGCAACTTTGTTCGCGAAAAAAATCGATCGAAAACGTCCGGCTTCTCGAGGCGAAGGTGAACGAACTTTGCAAAAATTCCGCTCGTCAAAACAGAGCAGAGTGTAACGCATATATCTCGAGGTGGAAACGAGCGTAACATTCAGCCAAATGAAATTTACCCCCCCCCCCCGCTCCCCCCAGCCCGTGAATCGGACGCAATACGTCGCTGCCGTTTATGCCAAAAATTTTCTGTCTAATGCTCGTCCCGCAGAAAAATAACTCGACGTTCCGACTAGCCGGTGAGATATTGCGCCATTACTACTCTCTGCCGTTTATTCTGGCAACGCTGTGTAATAATGGCATAAAATAAGTCCACCCTCGCGCACCCTTCCCCTCGTGAAACGATAGTTCTCGACGATAGCACTCGGATGTCAAATTCATACATTCATGCGTGTACGTGGACACGTAGAAAAAATACTGGAAGATTAAAGCACCGCGTTCGCAAATTTATCTTTTTCAGTTTTGGTCTACCCCGTTCCGGATAAAATTTCAAAAAAAAGGAAAGAAAAAGAAAACGGAAAATACAAAATTATGCACCCGCAGCGACATTTCGATGTTTCTCGTAAAGTAATAATTATAAATTACGTAGCGCGGGATGGAGTAATGAATATATGTCTTTTTTTCTTTTTGTTTTCTAGAAATTTATACTTGAAACCTATCGAACAGAGTCAAGGGGGTAGTGTAAAGTGCGTGTTTCTTTAATTTTGTTAGGGAACTGTTTGCAAAGAAACTATTATATCTTTTGCAGTCAAATTGGCAAGGTTTATTTGTACATATTTCAACGACGTTTGAAAATATTTTGCGACAAAAAAAGTTAAAATCAGTGGCACTGCATACTCTCAAACATAGTCGCTTTTAAAAAAGGTCGTCTCACGATCCCGGCCATTCTGCTTGTCGGAAATAAAAAAAAAATAATGTTCCTTAATTAGTATGGGTTTGGCTATAGCAGGTACCAAAACAAAAGAAAACAGTCGGTAATTAAAAAAGTGGCGATACTCTGAAGTTCGACTATCGATTTTTGCATGTCTTTGTTAAAGATTTCGAAAGCCTAGAAAAATATAAAAAAAACAAAATATTTTGATTGATTCTGGTAGGGGCTATAGTCACACGTGTACTAAATGCGTACTTAAAATTTCGAGTCAATTGGTCGAGTGGATTTTGAGTTCTGAAAAACATAGTTTCCAGAAAAATGCCTTTCAAGCTTAGTACTGCGGTAACAATGACGCCGGTCGTCGCGTCCTTCAAACAACCACAACTTCGTTAATTTTATGAGTTCACATGTAACGTTACAGAGATTTATTTTTGAAACCATGTCCTTTAAGAATATGCAAAAAAAAAAAAAAAAAAAGAAATCGATTTTTGTCAAAAGTTCACACCAGAATACCTTCTAAAAATTTACTGTCACCTAGCGACAAAGAATGCCTCTAATTACCTACGATTTTTTTCTCTTCTCTTCAACGAGATACGGCGCTGTAAATTAGTATTCCCGAACGTATCGCGACAGTTAACATTGACGTACGTACGGTACTTGGGGATATTCATTTCTTTTTTTTCTTTCTTTTTTCAACGGGCGGCGAGGTCAAGGATGATGTGCTTTCCGAGGGGAACCGGTTTTCTGAGAGGATCTCGGCGTTGGTAAATTTGCCGACTCGCGTGGCAGTTGGTGCTTCGGCCGTGCAATGCTCCGTCCCCGAGATCGTTCGCGAGTCATCGAGAAATACCGGCGATTCCATTAGATCGCCCGATAATTCCATTAAAGGTATTTCGTTCGCCTCGATCCGCCCGTGAGCGAAACGTTTCATTTAAATCTCCTTTCAACGGCGTCAATCCTTTTCGAGCCGGTGTTGCTACCGGATTCCAAGATCAATCGACTAGATTTAAACCGCGTGCAACTGATTTAACCGACTGAAAGGAAGCAAGCTCGAGGTAATTTAGGGTGGACTGCACGGTGAATATCTCGTTTCTTTCTTTTCTCCTCCCCCCCTTTTTCCGCGGATAAAATGCGTTGCGACACTGCATCGACGAAGGATTTGATGTCGAGATATTTCGTATTTCAACAGAGACGGGACGAGAGTTTCGGCGAGCACACGCGCGATTCTTCAAAGTAACGACGTATTAGATGGGACTATGAGCGTTACACGTTACGAGCCCGAGAACAAGCACACAGCCAAGAGGACAATGTCTGCCTAGGGAGAAAGTAGGGTCCGCTCGCCACGGACGTCTGGCGAAATGTGGCATTTCGACCGGCGGAATGTTGCCTAATGGGGCGCAATATCGGCGGGCAAACAAGTCGTTTTCTTCGAATAGCGGAGGACCACTTGAATTTCCATCGTTCGTTCACCTCTCGTGCACGTTCCAAGCTGACACTGTGCTTGGCTGGCCGTACGAACGAACGAACGAACAAACGAACGAACGTAGCCGACGTTTTCATCGGTCCGCGCGGGTCACTGCGAAACGATTGTCTCGTGACACCGCCGATCCTCTCGAAATGGCAATCGCACGGATTAAACCCTCGGACGGTCGCCGACGTTCGACGAAATTCTCCAAGCCTTTAACGACCGTGTGGCCCGCGAAATCGCGCCCCGGACGCGCGCGACGTCCCAACGATTTAACCGAGCCCCAATGATTCAAACGGGGCTCCCATGTGTCGCAGAAAACGTTCCATTCCACGGCTCCTTCCGATTAAATCTCCGTGGAAAATTGGATTTTCTAATTGGATATAAAGTGAAACGATAGCCACCACGTTGTGGAACACCGATCACGTTGTAGAAACACACAGAGAGAAAGACAGAGAGAGAGAGAGAGAGAGAATTTGCACGCTTGGAGAACAGAAGCTTTCCTATCGATAAAATCAAATTGTGCTCGAGAGTCTCGCATAAATGATTAACAGAGTGAACTTTCAAGCCATTTGGAGTTCTCATTGTAAAACGAAGAATTTTATAAATATTTGTTATAATATGTCGTGTATTGACAGTGACGATCATTTTTCCCAACTATCTGTTAAGGAATTTCGACTGAATTCGGTGAAAGAGCTGAAAATTTGTTATCAAAATAACGTTAAAGTAAATATTATTTACTGGCATTTAGTATCATCGCATGGTATTGTACAATTTGCACAATAAATTATTATTATTCTCGATTGATTCTGACATTGTTAAAAAATTGTTTGACAAAGCAGTATCTTGAAATTAAACGTACTCAATGCTTTGTTTTGTAACGCATCTTAAACCTAGACCACTTTTCTTGACAATTGTCATAGTTTTATCATAGTTTATTATATATTATTACAGTTTACATAGTATGTATAGTTTCTGCACTTAAAAATTGCGAGACACGTTTCGTGTCAAGCAAACCTATTAAAATCGGTGACAGCGTGACCGAAACGGAAAGTGACCAAAAATCGGCCTAAAGCGGGACTCGTTGAACGTCGTTTTAGATTTAGCTCGGCACATTCGACAATGTGCTGCATTATGCAGTGCATCTAATTAGCAAAATCCTGGTCGAATCTAAGAAGCGGAATCCTCTACGGATCGTAGCGGCATAATGGATACGGCCGGTGTACGTATCCGCCGTAATCATCTCCGCAGGAGAGGAATTTCGAATTCGAGTCAGCGCCGGTGCACCGGTGGGACTGGCCATGAGAGAATAGTCGGCCCTTTGACCGGTCGCGCTGCCACGTTCCCAACCAAATTATATAATGGTGATAAGCAAAGACGTTTCCTGTCCTATGCTCCAGCGCGAACCCGTCATTCCTTCCGCCAAAGGATACGCGCTGTCATCGTTGCTTCGTAAACGATGTTACACCCCTTTAGTCCCGAAATCAGATTTCTCCAATTCGAGAAATGTTTTCATTTCGCGATTTTCCATTTTTTCTTCTTTTTAATTTAACATTGACTGCCACACGAGTCGTTTATATACTTTCCTCTCGTAACGACTACAGTTTGTAACGTCTGATATTGAACGCAAGGAGAGTTGAAAGCCCTTATCATTTCGATTCTTCGACTCTTCGATTCGGTCATCGTCGGTGATCAACGCGCTAAAATACTGGTTGAAATTTGATAGGTTTCATTCTCATCGAGCCACTATGGTTGTTGGCTCTCCGATCGCGGCGAATGGAAGCTCCATTCCGCGCGGAATAACGTGGAATTACTATTTTTATACAGGCGGTGCGCGCGCTGGCGCAGATTTCCCGGTTGAGAAAAAACGAAAAAAAAAAAAAAAAAAAGAAAGGAAACTAATACGAGAGATTCTCGAAAAAGAAAAAAGAAGGGGGAGAAAAAAAGAGGAAACGGTAGCGTCGTACCGTATTATTACACTCGTGACGTTAATTTCTTCAAAGAGCATTAAATTCAAACCAGATCCCCACCGGCCGGTTGTGCCCGTCGCGAAACTTGCGCGAGGTTGCAACGCCGTGTCTGGACCACCGCTGTTTGCTCGGGATCGCATTTATAACCGGGCGTTGTACGAAAATTTATTCGACCGTGATTCCGTTTATCTTCAACGCGCATTCACGCGACGCGCGCGCGCGCGCGCTGCATTTATACGCAATCAGACAACCAACTACAACCTCCAAGTATCCCTTGAACTTTCCCTTCGATCGTATTTTATCTCTGTCTCTCGTGGCTGCGAAACAACAACTCGACGCGATAGGAAACCGCGAAAATTACTATCAATTACGGCGCGGCAAAGTTTCCGCGAAACATCAAAATTCCGCGAATTCGCCAGTTACCGGCGCGCTGGCTGGTGGAATTACTCCAGTTTTCAAAGCGCAGGGATCATTACGCTACCGGTGAGCAGAGAGGCAGACGGTTATTAACATTCCCGGACGAGGCAATTTGTTCCATTCTTGGGCGGGTGCCGGGAGGATCGGCGACAAACCGTGCAAACTGTGCAACCCCTTATTAGCCTCCAGTGTCGCTAGAATTTCGGTGTTTTTGGCATTAATCGCCCGCTCTACCCGCCTGTTCTGTCTGTCTCTATTCTCGGCAAAACACGAGCTAGCTGGGACCGCGTTCTCTCTCTCCAGGAGACGTCGAACGCCACGACACGCTTTCACGGTCGGGTGAAAGGAGCTCTTCTAGGGTGAAAAGAGAGAGAGAGAGAGAGAGAGAGAGGAGGGAAGAGACAGACGCAGGAAGACGGCGAACGCTCGTCCTCAAAGGTGGAATGCCGCAGGCGTTCGTACACGCTCATCCTGATAGCATGCAACCACGTCAGTCAGTAGCTACGGCTCTCGTTATTCGTGCGGCCGCGCACGTCCCCGAGAATTCTGTTTATTCGAGCATCTGCCAGCCCCATCAACTGACCGCCAAGTTTCCCCCGACATTGTTTCGGTTTACTTTTCTGCTCCGTTTGCTCGCGCCGGAGCTTTGTTCGCCTCGACGACGACGACGACGACGACGACGACGACGACGACGACGACGACGTTGACGAGGCGACGAGCAAACGTCTCTGAATTTCGTAGCTTACTGGCTAGCGAGTGAATTCAACGTCGAGTATAGCGAACGCGGAGAAAGGTCCCTGAACTCTTCTCCACTTTACGATTAGGTTGGAAATCGAATCTGAGAACAGTTAGAGAGTTATTTCTCGTCACGATGGGAGTGGTCTCGTTGATTTTCAAAAAACAAATGCGCGACGTTTAATTTCGAAGGACTTAGTTTGGTGGGATCGCCAGAGACTACGAGTCTACGTGTTATAAAATATCCATACTGGACGGAAAGAAACGATGGGAAACGTCGCGCGTTTCCTAAAGACTATTGAACAGAATATTAATTTGTTCTGTCACAATTCTTTTCATTAATTTTGTCCATGTTTACGACATAAATATAACAAGAGTATAAGAATTATCTTTGCTAAGTTTACGCAAAATAAGTCATATCGAATGTCATTTAATTCGTATTATCGTCAAGGGGTCAACGACTAAAAATGAAGATTTACGCGTAGGAAATTATCAAAGTGTTACGTCCAAAAGAGTATCTAGTTAACTAGGCTCGACTCTAAGTCGAACGGAGTAAAATTTAAAAATGAACCTCTTGCAACATCTCCTCAGTTTTAAGTATAAACGTAACCCACGGCGAAACAAATGATAAGTTTTATTTTATACGGTTCGGTCACTCGTTATGGTCCGCGAACCAAGTTGCCAGCGCAAGGGGTTGAACGCTTTGTCACTTCTTTCGATTTTTTTTTTTTTTTTTTTTTTTTGGGTCACGTTCTTGTACTACGAGTCTCGGGGGTCACAGTTTTCGGGGAATTTTGGGAAAAATAGCGCGACAGTTGCGCAGAGTCGAGCGAGAATTACAGCGACGGCGGTATCGAGAATATTTTTAAAGCGGTAACACACGGTGAATGGAAACTTTTCTGCAGCCTTCCCAAGCAAGGCCGACTTTTGCTCGGGAAGCTAATTCGTCATAGTGACGTAACCCGATTAGCTCGTGCTCGTTAACACTTGGTCAGCCAATATATGGTCAGTTATCGATCAAGGCCTGACGAAGACGTGCCTGACGGGCCTCTGTTCAAACACAGGCGCAATTGCCACTGCGTGGCCAGCTATTTATACCATACCGGGAAAAACCGGGGTCGTTACAAAGTCGAAAAGTCGCGCGTTCTTCGTCCCGCATCCCGCCATCTATCATTTTAGCCAATTAGCAATTTCGACAATGCCGCGCGGGTTTATACACACAAAACGCGCGTGAAAATAAATTGATCGATTCCGCGTTGAAAGCAGAATCGTTCGTCGCAATTTCGTTGAACAGCAAATCACTTTGCCGATCGAGTTAAAGGTTATCGTTCGATCTTCGCGCAGCTACAGCTTTCTAACAACCTCAATCCCTTCGTCTTTGTCCTTTTATCCGGACTTGCAGACTCGTGTTCAGTCGTGAGCGTTGAAACGAAGCAACACTTGGGCCCCGAGAACTTGGCGCGACCGATCGTTTTTTAATTGCCAGCTGCCCCAAAGGAACCACGTGGCGAACGGTCGTCGAAAAGTTCATCCAAAATTCACGTCGCCTGGCCACGTCGTCTATCAATTTACTCTCGATTCTCGATAAATTATTCCCTCGAACGTGGTCGAAACTTCCCCGGAAACATGTCCCTCAACCTTACCCCGTGGTGTTAGAGAAAGAGAGAGAGAGAGAGAGAGAGAGAATGGTCGAAGAAGGCGATAAACACGTTTTACATTTCTGATTGCAGAACATCCTGGACAAGTTCAACCCAGGGGCGAGGCAGCTGATCAATGCCGGCAAGGCATATCTGAAGGCTCTTCACGGTGAGTGAATCAAATTGAATCTTTAAGGGGAACGGATCGGGGAACAAAAAGACGGCGAGGCTCGCGAGACAAATAGCCGACAGACGGACGAGGATCGTGAAGTGTCGGGCGGAAGAGATGAACGGGGAAGGAAGGTTAAAATGAAGAAAGAAAGGACAAACGAGCGTGGAGGAAGGTTTATGCCGTCTCCAGAGTCCTGTTTCAGGATCGAATTGCCAGCTCGTCAGAATTACACGCTGGAGGGGTGTCAACCTCCTATTTCATTCCCTCTCCCGCTCCCTCTCTCTCTCTCTCTCGTCTTTCGTCCTGTTTCTGTCGTTCGACACAAGCATCGTCGTTTCTTTCTCTTCTTTTTTTTTTCTCGTCGATTTCTCCAAAACCCTGGCTCTGCCTCTTCCCACAGGATGTGTAAACAGGGTTCATCGGGACCCCGCCCCGTTCAATTGAAACTCTGGCTTCGTTTAAATTATTTTTCTCGCTGATCGCTTCAGACAGAAAAGCGCGTCCCTGGCGACGAAATTTCTCTCTCGTGGGGAGAATTTCACGAATTTTAAAGCAACATCGTAGTGTACCGGTTATTACAATTAATCTGTAGCAATAATTTTAGTTATGTTTAAATATAACGGATGGCCTGTTTGTTGATCATAGAAGTATGACAAAATATGAATGTGACGCGAGAAGTCCAACGTAGGACTTGAAAAAAAAGACCAAAGAGAGAGAGAGAGAGAGAGTGAGAGTCGTGAGAGAGCGTTGAAAGAGAACTGTTAAAAAGTGTCAGCTGTGTTGTTAAAAGAGTTTATTTGAGTTGTTAATTCGTGTGATTTATTGCATTGAAAGTAATTTGTCTTGTTTAATTATTTGTTGTTCTATTATCATTACTTTCATTAAATAAACATTATTTATATTATATCTCTACAATATATACAATAATCTCATCTCCAACGAGATGAAATTCTACGCGTTTGAAAACGAGGCCGAGATTCGCAATTAACGAGTGTACATTTCGTATTCACTTGATTCTTCAATCGAGGTGCAACGATCGAATTCCTCGGGAGAAAACTATCGATCCGTACCGAGAATTAATTGCCACTTGCACTTTGTCGACTGTTGGATTCCGTGTAGTGGAGTCAACACGCTTATAATTTTGAAGAGTTTATTCCTTGTTCGTGGTCGTGTATGATGTAGGACGATATAGAATGACATAGAATGTTTTATGCTAAGCTCAGCTATACTATGCTATTCTGTAGTGTTCTGTAGTATTCTAATCTGTCTCCTTATATATATTTGGTTATCATCGTCAAGTGGAGGGGGAAGGAGCATAGATGACCAAGTACTGGATCTTGCCCTTATGACTAACTATCCACTTTTATGTTGCTAGCTCGTTGTCAGTATTTGCATAGATCCAATATTGTCTGGGTTGGTCATCCAACACGACGAGGCAAACGTTGATTATTCAATTTTTTATTAATCACGTTACCCTCGTGCCAGCTTCGATCCTTTTCGAGAAATAACCCACTGACCTTGAAAGAAATTTCGCTGCTAGACGTCGACGAGTGGAGCCATCGTGCATGCCCGATTCCCGACATTATCTCTCTGGTATGGAAGATTAATCCCGACCGCAGGTGCAGCAGTCGCGGACGCGAACGACAACATAACGGAACTCGAAACTCGGTTTAAGCTGCCGTTTAAGAGCCGGCGCTCGGTTAATCGAGACAGCGACGACAGTGTCACGGGACTATCACTACGGTGACTTTAAGAATGTTAATGCTTTAGAGTTAAACTCTAATATTTTAAATATAATACCGACGCGTACAATCACGTATGATTATAACGACGAAGGGGCACGAACGAAAGAAGTAAATTTGGCGAGAAGGCGAACAAGAATGCTTTATTCATGGTTTGGCTTGGTGTATATATAGGTCTTTACATCTGTTGATTGTTTGAGTGGACCTTGACTGAACTTGGGCGATACGCGATATGGGCGATTGCACACTCTTGGGCTTCTGAGTCAGTAGTGGACCTTGGCTGGATTTAGACGATAGGAACATTTGCTAATTCCTTGAGTTTGTCCCTGAGTCAGTTATGGACATTGACTGAATTGGGGTGATAAGAGTTTTCACAACAGCCACGTGTTTTTCACACCGTTTGCATCACGACCGAAGCGATTTCCCCGCGTGCTCTTCTCATAAAGTTTCGCAGAGACGCAACAAAGGTTCGAGTCACGTCCTCGAAGAAAAATCGCGTTTCGCGCGAACTTCGCCTCCCGAGTTTGGTCGGCCGTCGATTTTCAAATTTCGGCGACAGGACGAAGTTTGTCCTCGGGCAACGTGGCAGAGAAATACGCGACTCGTTGAAATATTTAATCGCGCGAAACGTCGAAACGACGAAATACCTTGGAAAAACAAAAGGATAGTGCGGGAAATATTTGGCAAGCAGGCGACGACACATAGTCGGGGGGGGGGGCACATTACGCGCCACAAAGGGCGGCCATTGTGTCCCCGTGGTTTTTCTCCCCCCCCCCCTCCCCTCGCAGGTTTTATCCATTTCTTTTCTTGTTTCCTTTTTTTTTTTTTGTCGTTCGAAGTTCGCGGGGACCACGAGCCCTGTGAGCGTCTCTCTAAATCTCGGCGCGCGCGTACGTTCGTCTCCCCGCGGTCTATTATGGCTGATAACGAAACGTGGAGGGGAGAGGGGGGAGGAAAATCGTTATACAGCGTCAGAGGCAGCGTGTAGCGCGGCGAAAGAGAGAGAGAGAGAGAGAGAGAGAGAGAGAGCAGTGTAGCCTGGCTCCAGTGAGCTTCGAGCCAGCTGGAAAGCTCCGACTCGTAAGCGGAGCTTAAATCTGGCTTTGTCACGGTGAAGCGCACACGTGGAATCACACGGCCGTCGGAGGTGATGCTTGTGCACCCTGGTTCGCCAAGGGGGTGCGGACCGATCCTCCGGTGAGGTGGGGCAGGTCAAAGAGGGAGAGAAAGCGAAAGGTTGAACGAAGCACGTTGGAAGGTAGGGAGGGAGGGAGGGAGAGGGTGTGGGCATGCAAGTAGCAAAGGGAAACGCAGACAGACGCGTAGAGTGCGAGAGCAGGATTGCCGGAGAATAACGGAGGGTGTGGGAACGGATTTGAATAGAAATAGGGGGCAATGTTGTAGGAGAAACGTTCGTTCGGTGCGAGAGACGCGCGGAACAGGTCAACGCGGAGACGTGGATGAAGAGATACGAGTCTGGAAGGAATCGACCGACGACGTAGGCCGAAGGAGAGAGGGGGGGGGAAGAGAAAAAGAAAAAAAAGAAAGAAAGAAGAAATAAAGAGACAGAACGGTGAGTCATTGTCGTACGAGAACGGGGCGGGTGGCCAGAGGCGAGAAAAATGGTCTGTAATGAGGGTCAAAACGAAGACAATTAGACGAGGGGGAGAGAGATAGAAAAAGGGAAAGCAGGGAAAGCAGCGGCGAGAGAACCAACCCCGAGAGCAGTACGTACGGGGGCTATTGAACGCCGGTGAAAGAAATACGGCGGAGGTCGAGTAAACGGGGAAGCGGTGTAGAAAATTAGAACCGATGACGGTGTGCGAAAGGCAAAGTCGTTGGCCCAGCGGGCTGGCAGAGAGGAAGCGCTTGAAAAATAGCAGGAAATTAAAAATAAGGAGATAACACGAGGAGGGAGGGGGGGAGAGAAAAAAGAAAACAGGAAACGATAAGGGGAACATTTATGCGCTGTTTATCGTGCTCCCGGGTGCTTTTTAAAAGGAATAACTGGGGTAAAGTGAAGGAAGGCTGAATAAAACGCGAAATATGCGCTACGAAAGTGTCAACTGAAGATAACGGGCGTCGCTGAAACAGGAGAGAAACAGAAAAGTGAAGAAAACGGAAAGGATCCGGCGAGAAAGAATTGAAACGAAAACGAAGAGCCCAGTCGCAGCGAATTCCACGAGATCCGTAGAATTAAACAGAAAGAGAGAGAGAGAGAGAGAGAGAGAGAAATATAGCGCGAAAAATGAGATACAAAGAAGTGAAAAAATAAAGAGAGCAAACGAACAACCAAGAGGAACGAAGGAATTTAAAGACGGTGTTGATGAGACAAAAGAGAGAAAAAGAGAGACACTGTTTAATGCCGAAATATGGATTAGATGAGAACAAGGAGAATGGAGAGTGCCAGGATGAGAGAAGAAAGAAAGAAAAAGAAAAAGAAAACACGAAGAAGAGTGCAACGAGGAAAAGGGTAGAAAGGAAATATCGGGCTCAAGATTCAGCTGACATCGGCTAGAAATATCGACGTATTTATTCCTGCAAATTTATGGTGACCACCGAATGGATGATTGTGAAATTTTTGTCGAGGGTCGAACGTGCGTGGATTTGAATAAAACATTTTCACGATTCGCAATAGTAGCATCTTCCGATAATACGTGAACAGCAAGATTGTAATGATCATTTTTTCTTTTTTTCTTTTTTTTTTTTAACCCAATGTAAAAACGCGATCTAAAATATATAATTTTTCTCTGTTTTTCGACGAAGGAGATTTTTTTTCCAAGAGTTACATTTCCGCCTCGCGACTTGACACTTTCGCGAACGTACATTCATAACAATGAAGCGCAAACTGCCGTATCTCTGGGTTCTAGAACTAATCCGCGACACTTTCTGTCTTTCTTAGCACGCTCGTAAATATCTCTCCCTTAAACGTTCCTTTTCCTCCGTGTGTTTACTCTGTAAACATACCTAATAAATTCTCGTTGCAATCGTCATACCTACGCAAATACACGTCCTACCATGGAGTTTCTTCCTCTTTCGAAAATTTATACCATCCACGCCTACGAACGCGTTATCGTCGCCAATTCCTTTTCAAAGATCTCAAGTAACATAAAGAAAGAAAAGCAGAGGAGGAAAAGGTCGAACTCTCGTCGAAAGATCGCCGCGCGATTACGTTTGGCAGGAATTTGGCAGACGATGTTTAATTCGCGGAGGCATTCTTCGGAATACAAATGACGGCTGAGAATACAGAGGCGAATGAAAACGCGACTCTGACATGAATTACGTCTCCCCGGTTAATCGGCCCCGCCGAACGCGACACTGCGAAAACGCAATGAATTATGCAAAACGTACGTAGCTAGTCGGCAGCTCGTAACCTCGTTATCGCAAGCTATTAATTGCAATTCACGAAATTCTCTCGAACCGTGGTAAACGAAAGAACCGAGACGAGGTTCCTTGGTTGACACATTCCTTGGTTCTCGAAGCATCCGAACGTACCTTTCGCAATATGCAAATTCGTGTCTCGATTTGACAAATATCGTTAGAGTGAAGAAAAATTACGAGACACCGCCTCCTTTGACAGAACTTCCCTCCTCGATAACATAAAAATTACCACGATAGGAGATTCCATTTCCATTAGGAGAAACGTTTCTTTCTTTAAATTTAGAAAAACTCCCTGCTGCAAGCTCAAGTTCTTTCTCGATATTTTCGCGTGTCTGCGTCACATTATAAAAATATCAAAGCTTTCTCAACGTGTTTCGCAATTTCCTTACAACGAAACAACGCACAATGCCGATTGTTCAGCAATTTGCCAAATTCTTTAATCGCTACCTAACATCCTGTGGACGTTGACTCAGTGGCGAGCGAAGAGCGCTTTAAAAGCGCGATTCAGACGCAGTCGATTCGTCGCAAATCCAATTAAGTTCTTCGAGCTGCGGCTTTTTTTTCCCGTTCCCAGTGGCAGCGAATTCGATCCGCACCTTTTTCTCCGCCCTGGCCCACCCCGCCGAGGAAATCATTAGGTACTTCTTGCGATATCACTGATATTTCAGCAGTAATTAGAGAGCATTTTGTCGAAAGCCGTCTACCACGCAGACACGCAAGAAACCGTTGACAAATTGCGTTTGCCTTCCTGCTATTTAAACAGCGCAAGAAAAGCGGCTTCGATAAATTTTAAACAGTTGGCCGTGAAACACCGAGTGTCCAACGCGACTCACAACGTCCTGCTGAACAGAGCGATTCAGCAATTTCCAACTTTCCGCCGCGTCGGATCGAAGGCATTTCTGCGCTTACTTGCAACCGCGGCGCGAGATTCGTGAAACGACGTTCCGTTGAACTGATTCGTAATTGTAGCTTCGCCTACCTTTGCGATCCTACGACGCGTGCGAGTCGTGATGCACGACGTTTCAATTTCGTCGACGCCGACTGATTCGTCGAGACTAACAGAGATTAAAAAAAAAAAAAAACGAGATGTTCCTTGTGTATTTCGTCTCGGTCTCGTCATTTCGAAAGAAATCGCTTGTTGTCGGTGCGTTTGCGCACAGGGCTAGAATCCCTAGTATAGGCTTATTTCTCACAAAAGTTAAAAAATTTTGATTTATTAATTGGACCGTGGCGTAAATGTATGTACAGCGGCAACTGAAAATGCATCTGAAGACACTGACAGTGATTATACAATTGATATTAAACGTGAATTTCAGAGAATAGTAATAATTACTAAATATCTACCTATCTAACTGTAGCGCGTACCAGTTGGAACGAAACGATGAAAATTGCGCGGACCGCAAAGGATTGAAGGAAAAAGAAAAGAGTACCTTACCAAACAGTTTCATGATGCACACGAATTCAGGGACACGGAGAAGAGAAAAGATGATCTCGCTGACTTTCGCGGCGATTCTCGCAAAACTCTCTCGTGTTAGCGCCTGGCGGGGGAGGAAGGGGGTGAAAACGAGAGAAAAGAACGAGGGAGAAAAAAAGAGGGGGTGATGACGCGAGGGCGATGGGACAAGTTCGCCACTGTATCAGCAGAATAGCAAAGAGAGACACAGCCCTGTGCAAGCGCGTCCCTTGCTCTCGCGCCGGACTCTCGAATCCAATTGCGTCCTTTGAATCCCAGCATCTCCCCTTCCCCTCCCCCCCCCCTCTGCCCCCCAAACCCCTCCCGCTTTGTTCTCGAGTTTTCGTCCTTACGGAATTAATTCGTTCCGTTCCTTCCTTTACCAGTCGGAAGGAACTTGCCGATAGAGGCAATCCCATCCCCACGGCCATCTCCTCTCCACGCCATTACGCCGCGTCGTTTCCGTAGAATCCAAGGTGGAGCAGTCGACGACAATTTATAACGAGTCGTTGAGCTACTTTGAGGGTGCTCCTGATATACGTCCTCGAACCAGCTGCCGCGTCCTCGAACTTGGATCATCCCTCTCTGATCCTCAGCCCGGTCTATTCGCGACCACTTGCAATCACTTATTTGCCGAAATTTTTTTTCTTTTTTCCGCCTGCAGCCGCACGGATACACGCGCCTAACGAGCTGATTAAATTCTTTCACCGATGGGTGATTCGGACGATTCGGCGCGTCCTTTTCAGAACGATTCGTGCTTCGGTGACCGACGAATTTCACGGATTTTTTTCGAACACGCCGACCGACGCTCGTTGAAAGCAAAGATACAAATTACTTTGCTCCAGATATACATATACATATTTTTTTCTTTTTAATTTTGTAGATGGTAATTTGCAGACGAGATGAAAATTCGCCGGTCGAAATTGAATATGCTTCCGTTGGTATAAAGAAAAAAAAAAAAAAAAAAAAGAAAAGAAAACACGGCGTGTTTCATTAGTCAGGGCGATAAAAGTGTTTCATTGAACGAAAGTTACAGCGCGACGCGTCGCACTGTTTTCAGCTCCGGTTTCCGCGCGAACGGAGGAAGCAAATGGGCACGGTGAATTCCCGCGAAAACACGCCCTGAACCCTGTACCGTTCTTCTCACTTACACCGCCATTATCGTAACAAGAAAGAACGCTGTTAAAAAGTCTGAAACACCGTCGCACAATGCCGGCGTTGCACGCCGAATGGCAATTAACGTTCTAACGATGTACTCGTGCGACCCTTAACACTCTCCTGCATCGAAAGCGTGAAAGACTTTCCCTCCGTGCAAAGGGGTGGAAGCACGCTGTCGTCGTCGTAGTCGTCGCCCCTCTCGCGCGACAGTTGAAACCACCGTCAAATTAAAATTCAAGCTTCTCTGTCCGAAATGTATAAACGGTGTTGTCTCGTCCTCTCCGCCGTGTTAACAATCGACGTGATATCGAGTGATAAACAATTCCAAGTGATATTCAACTCCCACGAGCGGGGGGAGCACAGGATGCTTTGAACAGTCCATCTCCAAAAGAGATGGCTTGAGTGTCAACGATACCGAGTATCAGAGTGACATCTGATCCCCACCTCCAAGTACTCCCTTTCGAGTAAAGTTTCAAATTTCTAGTCTGTGGGAAGTCTAGGTGGCGCGATGGATTTCCTTTTTTTTTTCGTCGTAAAATTTGCGTTTCCGCCAAGGACGGAAAGGAAGGTCCGTGTCGGTCGCGACGTATTTCATCGGAACGAAACAAAGGGGCGGACAGCGCAAGAGTGGAGAGAAACAAAAGACGATAGAAAGGACGACCACCTCCCCACCGGCCTGGTAAAACGTTATACCCGAATTGGAAAATTGCGTCGGCCGCGAGGCCGGCCGCAAGGAGGGTGGAGAACAGAGGGGTCAGGTAGATGTCAGGGCCAGATACAACTGTTAACACCGGAAAACACCGAAACCGTAATTACTCCGGACCCGTAAAACAGCCGTGCCGGTATCACTCTGTCTTTCTTCTCGCCGTAGGTCCTTCTCCCCCTCGTCGACCACCTTTCTTCGCTCGTACACCTTTGTGTCCAGCGTGGTCGCTTCCTCTCCTGTGCGCGCGCTCTCGTTTTTCTCCCCCCAACCCTCGCGCCACGATTTTCCGGCTGACCGTTTCACGCGTTGTACGTACGTGGCTCTTTTTTTCTTTTTTTTTTTTTTTTTTTTTACTCCCCTACGCGCGCACGAAGCAAAGAGAAAATGCAGACTGGTGGTAATTCGGGGTGGCGAATGGCCGGTATATTTTGAACTCGCTCGCGAAGCTAAATGGCTCCGCGCCCTTTGACTCTGGCGGACCAATTGCCGCGACAAGCGTGCCTCTTTCGTTCTCTTCTTCGCTTTGCCGAAAGAAGCTTGGCTGTCTGTTTTCTTTCGTCTCGCGGAGAAAAAGGAAAAGGTTTTCTCTCGGGGAATTTTCCGGTTCACCGGACAATTAATAGTCGGCCGGGAGGGTGTAAAGGCAAGGGCGGGGGGGGGGGGGAAGACAAGGTCCGGTAAATTCAAGAAAAATACACGGCGAAGGTGTACTTTCTGAAACAGCAAGATCCAGCTTTGAAAACTTCATCGGAGCTTCGTTGCTCTCCGGAACGATTTTCATTCAACTTTCGGCTCTCCGCCAACTGAAAAACTGAAAATAATCGCGGGCGATCGGACACGAGCGGGTTGGTGGGGGGGAGCGACAGAGATTCGCGGAAGCGAAAGCTGGCGGCGGGCGAAACACGCGGGGATAATTTGATAACGGGGTGTAATTCCGAGCGTGAGTGTCGAAGGATGTAATACCGACGGTGCCGACATCTCATCCCGACAGCCCACCACTGTTCATTTCTACCCTCGCCGCCGCGTTACGGAAGATCGCGGGGGAGGTGGAGGGGGGGGGGAGGGAGGAGAAAGAGTACGCGAGCGTTTTATTTGTTATTCGACGAACACCGGCGAATCGTAATTCGACGTTCGTCGATATTTTCCTGGAGTCGAGTGGAAATCGATCGCGCGGCAGAGGGATGGTAACGAAGAGGGATAGAGCTAGAGAAAAGAGAGAGAGAGAGAATGGAGGGGGGTGATGAGCGTGCAGCAGGGTGGCAGAGGGACACACGCGGATCCGGCGTAGAGTGGGTTCGATTGAAATTGCAACGCGGCCGTGCAGGTACGACCGAAAAAAGAGGGCCAAAGGCAGCGAAACGATGGGAAAATTGAGCGTTTTACCTGCGCGGATTCCATAATTAAAATCAGTCGCTACGCGCGTCATTGTCCGTCCGCGACGACCGGTCGGTCCACTTTGTCTCTGCTCGCGGACAGCACCGACCCGGCTGTGGCCCGCGGACGCGTACCGCACGCATTTTGCGCAATTTAACGAGAAAACTTTTCAAATTACATTCTACGGCTGCCATACCCTCCCCCTACTTCCACTTTAACCCCCGACTGTCTTCCTCTTGCCGACTTTCCCACCCCCTCCTCCCTTTCTCGCCCGTCTTCGTCGTTGTTATCCCTTGTACTTTTCTTTTACTCCCATCCCTCTCCGCTCTCGCGTTTCTTGGCTCTCTCTTGGCAGGGTGGGCGGGCCAAGATTTATCCCACACAGGCCGACTGCTTATGATAAATCTCATTTGTTCTCTGGCCGGCGGATGTAATAAGGGAAATCCCGCGGATGCCGAGTCGGATAACTGTTTTCGAGAGCTTCTCTCTTTTTTCCCTCCGTTGAAAGGAATCCGCTGGAAAGAGGGGCGGGAGGGGAGAAGAACAAAGAATCGTCGAGAGAGCAGAAACGAGCGAGAACGAATCGGAAGAAAGAAACGATCGCTGGCAATCACTTATCGAGGTACCCAGTTCGGGGTCATCTACACGCGTTCTACGACTCGCGGTTCAGTGGGCGTCGATTCCCTCGGAATCGCTCGGAAATCCATCTATCGCGAACGCGCCCCAGTTCCGTTGATCAATCGGCTCCGATCGCGTGGCTTCTCATCCCTTTCTTCTTAAACGGAAGCGAGATTTTAGCGAGACGTGATTACTCCGGGACAGAGAAACACGCGATCGCTGTGTAATCTCTCGCGAGTGTTGTTACGATGTCCAACGAGTTGCGAAACGAGAATTTAAAAATACATTCGCGCGGCGATATTTTGATACAGGCGTGTCAAGCCGGCAGGGGATAAAGAAAGGAACACGTAAGAGTAAGACTTTCTGATTTTCGAGAAAATCGAGATCGAAAATTCGATTCCTTTAGGTAGACTTGAAGTTAATTAACTTCTAGACGCGACGTGACGTTGGAATAATTTACGCGTCGGAGACAAGTGAAAAACGAGGAATACAATTTCTGTAGAGGTCTGAAAACTTATCAAGATTTTGACGAAACACGTTCAAAGTCAATTATCTCAGAAATGTAACTTCTTACTTATTTTCGTACGCAAAACAACCAATTATTCTTTTCTGTCACTGGAATTAGCCAAAGTCAAATATATTTGACAAGTCTTCACTTCCAAAAAAGTTGATTCACCCGAAAACAATAATACGCCTGGAGTAAAAAAATATTTCACTCTACGTTTATTATTATTTATTATTCTTCTTTTGCAAGGAATCATCTTCCTCCCGCTTGTGTATATGTTACTTCGACGCCACCCAAATCTAGCCTAATTCGAGCAAGTTCGAAACCACGGTTACTTTCAACACATCCCTCGGGCGCAGGTCGCTGCATTAGCTTACCAAATGCGTTGTTTGCACAGAAAACATCGCTCGATGATAAAAAGAAAAAAAAAAAAAAAACTCTGACCACTGATATTTCCACTGGTATTTTCTGGCGTCTGTTGATTTTTTAAAATGCGCGCGCACACACGCTGGCATAATATTATCTCGGAGAGCCGGCGAGTGAAACGCGAGTTTCTAAAAGCTATTAGCTACCGTTTGTGCACTCGAACGATACTTGTCGAACTCGAGTCGAATAAAGTCGCGGATTATCGAAGACGGTCGTGCAAAGAAGCAACGAAGCGTTTTCGAGAGGCCCGAAGCTTTTCAGTTAAGGAGTTAATCAGAGTCGTCGCCAGACAGAGCCATACCAGATCGATCTATCCACGCGGACGTGCGTTCCCGTAATGGTTCCATTAGCACACCCGCTATGCACGACGGGAAACGATGCGTACGGATACGAACATGTAAGGTATTCGCGATTAACCGAAATTGAGGCAGATTCCTACACCGTGTTGTGCTACATTGACTCCTCTCGATGGTGTTGCATCGTTTCGTCGACCGCAATTCTCCGACGATCCAAACGAAACTTCTATCTTGCGGAATCTCTGCTCAGTCTTGACTTAACTTGACTTTCTTGCGCGCTGAAATTTTTTTCCGCCCCAAAATTTGCAACAATTTCTCAGTTTCAAGTATATTTTCGCCCCAAAATTTGCAACACTTTCTCCGTTTTTAAGTACATTTAAATACAACAGTGATGAACTTGTTGCTTCTTAATAATTTCCATCTACAGGTTCAAAAAGAATTGTTGTACACGGTTTGGTCACTCGTTACGGTCCGCGAACCAGTTGCCAGCGCGAGTGATTAAGCGTGAAAACTAAGCCATCAATCTACTCAATCGAATTGAGCTTCCTTTCGAGATTTAATTAGAATCGAAGGAATTTTCAACGAGGGAAACCTCGCAAGATCGAGGTTTGGAAAGCGTTCTGAAATGCGCTAATCGACTCAGCGCTCTCAATTGGCTTCCAAACGGTCGTTCGTGCGAACGGTTTAACATTCTTTCTAGTCGTCCTTCTTCGAAGTTCGTAATTCGACGCTTGGAGAAGAGAGCGGCCTTGAGAAAGTTCCCTCCCTCGCATAATCCGGACCGATTACACGAAATTCTCCAATGTTTTGCTTCAACGAACTACGGAAATAACAAGTGCGCAGTCTCGTCCAAGTTCGAAAGATTATCGCGAGATGATAAATTAAATGAATATTCGAACTTTCTCTCCTCGTCGTCTGCAACCCACTGAGCTAAGAGAACTCTGCTCGAAACTCGAAGGAGGATCGTTCTCGATCGGATTTTAATTAGGACGCTATGTAGGAAGCAAAATTTCCCAACGATGAAAATCGAACACTGTTCTGGAAAGAGGAACTGAATTCTATTTCTCTTGTAGCGGGGAAAGTGTACCATTGCAACGTTGAATTTCTTCTCGCCTCACGGTCGATCCTCGTACGTCGCACGTGCGCACGTTTAATTAAGTTTAATGAAATCGAATCTTCGTCCACTGTATCGCGAGGGAACACAGAAGAAAAAAATACGGGAAAATAGAAGGCGGTAAAAATGATTTCGAATGAGAGAAGAAAGCGTCAACCTGTTGCACCGTTTCCTTCGAAAACGCGCGAATGTAGCTGCCTCGTATGTATAAATTTCTCGGGAAAGAAAGAGAGGGGGGAGGGGGCGGTAAGGAACGAAGTTTAATTTTCGAATTAACATTTTAAAATACGTAACACGCTGAAAACGTTGTTGTTACGCTCTACGTATTTAATCAGTCATATTTGACTTCGTGTATTGTTACCGCGGACCCCGAGTGAATTAATTAATGCTGTTTTCCTTCCGTCCGGCACGTTTATCAACCGCACCCGAGGAAATGGCCAGGCAGAGTAAATATAATTAGAAGCGATTTTCTTCTGGTAACGAGCTGCCTTCGCCCCGTGTCACTTTACATCCTAGAAGAGAACGAGATATCGACTATTGTCCCTGCAGAAGTATTTGCTCGAGGTTTGCAGAAGCGAAGGGACTGGGAAACAAGAGAGCAGCGCCCCGGCACGAGATAGAGAAAGGAATTGTGGTTCGATTAGAAATTCAAAACCAACGTACGCCGCGGCTCGTGAAATTCGTTTAAATATTGAACATTCGTTACGTCGTCGTTGGCGGATTCGCGAAACGATTCGAAACGCGGCTCTTCAAACGTTGAAGAAGGCGGAAGGGAGTTGGTTCAAGCTGCTTCGTACTTCGAACTTTTTAATTGTCTCGCTTGTTTCGTTTCTTTCTTTTCTTTTTCTTCTTTCTTTTTTTCTTTTTTTCTCTCAACACGGAATACGAAAGCAGACGAGCTGAATCTCTGACGGTGTACGAAGCGAGAGATTCCCTAAAAAACACTTCTCTATCCTTCGTCGAACGTCTGAATTTCCTCCGATTTCCTCCCGACGTTTCCTCCGCCCGCTTCCACCGTGGGGGGAGGGGGGGGGAAGGATGAAAGAAAAAAGAAAAGAAAAGAAACGGGGAGAGGCAAGTGTCAGCTACCGCCTTCGACGAAGTATTTATCCGAACGGCGCGCGGGAACGAACGTGCGAGGGTGAAATGTAAAAGCAATCAGTCGCTTTAAAAGATTCAAAAAAACGTCCAAAGGGATGCGACGAGATGCGCCATTATAGATTCTATTATGCACGGTACACTGGAGAGAGTTAAAGAGCCTGAATAATTCCTCACCTTTCTTTTTTCTTTTTTCTTTTTTTTCTTTTTTTCTTTTTTGGTCATGTGGGCGAGGAAAATGTTTAGTACCTTCTTCCATTATCCCTTTCCTCCGTCACGGACCCCCAACCCTACCTTCCCTACTTAACCCCAATCGTACTTTCCCGTTTTCGACGTAGTCTTTTCATCTAAAACCTAACGCGCGTGAAAGCTTTTATTTTGATCGATCCTTTTTTCTCTCCTCTCTCTCTCTCTCTCTCTCTCTCTCTATCTATCTTTTTTTCACCAACAGCAGCCGATAAATATATATCAGAGATCGAATTCGGCGTAAACTAGTTCATAGTCTCGGCCGAGAATCCGGCTTATCGGGGACACGGCTCGTGCTCGGTAAAGGAATAATTTCGGTTCGTTTAACGACGAAGATTCCCCTTTCTGTCGCTTTCATGCGGCAACACTCGACGGTTATCCGTTCTACTCATTCCACTCGAGTGTTTGTCCGCTGTCTGACGGAATCGAACGCGCGGCGAGGAAAGGGGTGGGAGCCGCGAGGGAGGCGAGGGGGGGGGCGGGGGTGAGGGGTAGGTGGAAACGGCCAGGCGGAAGCACGTTTCCCCACAAAAGGTTTCAGAGTAACCAATAAGTAGCGAGGATTCAATTATTTTCGGTTGGTGAACACTTCGAAGTAGCCTTTTTCATCGCCCTCTTGACAGAAGGAAGAGAGAGAGAGAGAGAGAGAGAGAGGTATTCGTACGATATCAGGGTTTCATCCACCGGCACCGATGAAAGAACTCGCAGCTTTTCATTCCGTTCAACAGTTCTCTCTCGGCATAAAGAGGGGCCTAGCTATTTTAGCCGTGGACATATTATTTCTTACGTCCCCATTGTTACGGGGGAATGATCTCCCTCGAGATCAAATTACGCCAGTCAATTAAAAGTGAATCGAGTCCGCGAGCCGCGTACGAAACTACCTGCGAGAGGTAGTAACTCACTGTTATTTCTTCGAGAGACAGAGAGAGAGAGAAAGAGAGAGGGCTTTTAATTAAAAATCTTTTTCAAAGATGCGATCTCTCGTCGATCACGAAAAAAGAAAAAAAAAAAAAGAAAAGAAAAGGAAAGAAAAGAATGGGTGGGGGAATCCGTCGGATTTCCAGCGATGGTTTTCCCAGCGTAAAGATGGTTAATTATTGGAACGATATTAAGTTTCACTTTGAAATTGCTTCCTTTGTGAGCCCGGGGATCGTTAAACGAGTACCAATGCCTGCTTTCCAATTCGGATTGCACAGTCAAGAAGAAAGAAATGCTATTTTCATTTGCGCGGCGGCGGCCACTGTCAATGTAGATCGATTTCGTTTGCGTCTATTTGCAGTACGTCGTCGGGGCGCCTGGCTGTCTGTTAATTGATACATTGAGGACACCGGGTACGTTTAATTGAACGAAGGAGCAACGGACGCCCCGACGAATTAACATTTAATTACAGGATTCAGCTGGTATTTCGCTGCTCCCTCTCACTCTATCTCTCTCGCTTTCCCATCAAGCTTTTTCCGTGCGTCTTGACCGAGAAAAAGGCGCGACGCGCGTAATTAGATGATAATTAGTTATTCATTTGAGCGCGCGTCGGTGAGTAACGAAGGCAATTGAATTGCTTTTTCCCTCCGTTTCGATTCGTTCCGTCGTTACACACCGGTGTTATTATTTTCATGAAAGTTACGCGAACGCTGACGCAGAATCGACTGTAACTACTGTAAACGCCTTTTACACGGAAAATTCTGTTCAACGTTCAAAAGGTAAGGCAAAACATTTCATCTAATCTGAGAGAGAGAGAGAGAGAGAGAGAGAGAGAGAGAAACAGACAGAGAGGTGGTCGACAAACGAACGAACGTTTCGCAAATGTGAACTCGAGCGTAAATTAACTCCCTCCCCCGGGGTGTCACTCTCGCTTTCGTTATTCCGATTTGCGAGAAAGCACGAGAAGGAAACAAGCTTCCTTCAGCGACAATGAGCTCGCTCGAACGGCGCTCGAAAACTCGCGGAAAGATCCTTTGTTCATTCATCGCGGCCGACGACTTCTTCTACCGCATATTTATTAAACGGCCGAGAGCTCTTTTCAGAAACGCTTCACGCTGTTTTCCTCTCGCGCGAGTCAGAGGTGGCTGCCCGGCATTATGATAAAGTGACGGAAGGTATCTCCGGTCCTTTGTTCAGTCAATGACATGAAAATTTGTTTAACTCGAGTAATTGTTGTTCTCCTCTTGTCACCCGTGCCGCTCTTATTAAGTCTGCGCGCTGTCGCCGCGATGCCCTTTGTCACGTACTGGCTAAACGACGTTAAGTAAATTGAACGTTGGCAGAGAGAGAGAGAGAGAGAGAGAGAGAGAGAGAGGCCCCGTTTAGCCGGCTGTGATTATATTTTCGCGCAAACATCCACCTGGGTCTTCTCCTCCCCTGGCTTTCGAAGAAATGCAATTTCTACCGATGAAAATTATCCGTCGATTAACTATTCTCTCCCCTTTCCTCTCCGGGGAATATCATCATTAAAGCGCACTGTCTCGCTGTTTAAGAATTTCTACGAAATCCTCCCCTCACTCCCTCCGTTCGAGTATTATCTCACCCTGTGCGAAATTGAGTATCCTTCAGCCTTCTTTCACAGCCACCGTTAGTATCACGAACCGTGTCTTTTCACAAAGAAGTTATTAACTTGTCAGACGTGTACCCTTTCGGGGCGCTTCCTCGAGGAGAGCCTCATCGTAATTTACCCTTTTGACAAAGCGATAGGACGCGAGATTAAAATCTCGCAGGTCTTTCTCACCGGAAGAAAACATCGGCGCGGGTGAATTTCCTCTCGCGTTGTAACAATTTTACATTATCCTCTTCTCTCTCTCTCTCTCTCTCTCTCTCGAAGTAAACGGAGATTTGAAAAAGAAAAAAGAAATAAAGAATCACGCATTATCGGACAATAGGCTGTTGATGAACGAACGAACAATGAACGTTCCTCTTGACGATCGTTTGTCATTAAAATTCCCGAGTGTTTCCGCGGGAGTGTCCGCACCGAAAGCATGAAAAATATCGCGACAGAGGGTGTCGCAGCGTCCCTTTAAAGGGATTCCCTATAATCCAATTTGCTGGTCGAATGATATTAATGGATCGGAACAATGCCTGCCCGGGCTCTCCTTCCTCGAGAATTATTCGAGACGGAATAATCCTTAAATATTATACCTGACGATTTCGAGACCTTCGTCGTTTTTCTCTCGGTCGATTTTTACCCCGTTGCTGCTTCTAGACGCATCGATTTCTCCTCTCTCTCTCTCTCTCTCTCTCTCTCTCGCTCCTGTTTTCATTCCACCGTCACACAGACCCTCGAGCGATTAAGAAACGCTCGCCGGGAGGAATCGAGTGGTTTAACGTCGAATATCGTTCGGGAATTTGACGGGGAAACGATTTTGATTCTTCGTCCTCTTAGTGAATTTAAAGCGACTTTCAATGGCAGCCGGGGCTCACGGGCTGCTTCCCTCCGCAGACGCGATTATGCGAGCCGATGAATTTGCAGCGGCAAAGTCGAAGCTGAGTAAATTGAAGACGTTCGAGAGTTCTGCATCAGGCACTTTTCTCTCTTCGACACGCGTATTTCCCTGGCCAATTCGACAGACACGTTTCTTTCAATTTCTCACTAATTATTCGACAGAATTTTCGGCAACGGTTTGGTTACACGTTTCCGTGATTTCTCGTAAGTCTCCCTACACTTCTCGTCTCTTCTCGACTCCTAGCAAAATGTTTGTCAGCTCGTCGAAAGACCTTTGACTTTACGCGAGGTCGAACAAAGAGCGTGCTACGGAAACTGGGGACACACACGCTCCGGGCTAGAAATTTTCGTCGGAAGAAATGTTTGATTCTTTCTCTCTCTCTCTCTCTTTCTATTTCGCACGTGATAACGCGCCATCGGACACCTTTAGTTCGAGAAAACAAACACGTCAATGCCCAGGGCGCGTCGTCCATCTAATTTTCGATCTAATTTCCAAGATTCAAAATTCCAGTGAAACGAATCGCTCGACGGTGGCAGAGAGATTGCAATCGCGCGGGCAGGCGCGACGAGCGTGTTCAATTCGAAGAGCAAATCGACCAGGAGAACCGTTCCCGTACAGTGTACATACGTACGTATCCTGTGGACTTTGCACATCTCTCGCGACGTTGCTAATGCCACGAACGAAAGCACTTGGATCGCGTTTTTCCTCGGTCGGAGAATCAGGCGTACGAGGAAGAGGCTGCTGAGAAGGGAAGTGGCTGCTACTACAGCAGCAGTCGTTGGCGCGTAATTTGTCGAATCGATTAAACTGATTTGTCGATGGCGATTGCCTCGGAGACGCGGCGCGTCAGTGCAGCTCGGCGCCGAGCCGCAAAACGAACAAATTGCGGCTACGGCAAAAAGACGAAGGCCACGGCGAGGGAATAACGAAATTAAAAGCGTCTGCCGTGTCGCACAGCTAGGCGAGGGTTGCCCGTGGCTACAAGCTTCAAGCCTGGCCTGACAGCCTCACCGAGAGCCAGCGAAAATAATAGAATAGCACGCCGGAGCAGTCTGCATTGTCCGGAATAAAGTTTACGTTTCTCGTCCTCCGCTTCCCGTCCACCCTTTCGTCACACTTTTTTCCCACCCTTCTTCCTTGTCAACCCTCTCGAAACCGACTGTTCCAAGCTACTATACACCACCCTTCTTTTTCTCTTTCGCGTGTTTTCATTTCCCATGGTCACCTTACCCCCTCTTTTTCCCTTTTCTCGTCGTTGCTTCTTCCTTCATCTGTCGTTCCTCGCCAAGACTGCCGCACGCACGTGAGCATCATTTTCAACCCCGCGAAATTCGACAGATCTCGCGTCGATCTGCAGAACTACCGACTGATTAGCTGTTTTTGAGAAATGCTCTTTCTCTCGTTCCTCTGTTTCTCTATATAAAAAAGAGAAAAGAAAAGAACAGAACTGAAACGTCGGATCTCGGAGCTGAGAACACGGGGAGCGAGCTCGTTACGCGCGACGAACAAAGACGGAAAAGGGGGAAAGCATCCTCGTTCGTGGACGACTCGTCGAAATTGCGCGACAGTCTGTTCGCAAGCAAATGCGGGTGTAACGACGTTACTATTACGAATACTCCACAATTGCGGTATTGTGCGAGCCGATGTTCGAGGGGGTCCGACCGATGAGTAGACGCGGCGCAAATAACGCGAGGGGGGGGGGGAGAAAAACGCGTTCGTCTGGCGGCGCGTGTGCTCGCGGGGGAGACAGCGACGAGAGCACGAGAGAGGGTGGAAAAGTACGATGTCGTCGTGTGTATATCTTCGGTGGTACGGTAGACACTCGACACCGCGTGACGTCACCGCGAGGTCACAGGGCGGGGTGCAAAGTGATTCGAAATGGAGAAAGAATGGCAGACATTTCGGTGCTGGTACGGCGTAACCGTGACACTGATGGCGTCGGACAAGGCTTTTTGCTACGGCTTTGGCAACCGCGATACGAGCGAAAGGGGGAGTTTGCGTGAATCAAAAGAAAGAATTGATCCCCGTTCTGTGGCGTCGCGTCGCGCATCTTTTATTTCCCTCCCGTACGTGGGGGAGGGGCAGGGGGGATGGAAATTGGTTAATGGAACTCTAGATGCGTCCATTTTGTTTGATTCGTCGTTGCTTCGACGAAACTCGATGCTTGATATATAAAACAATTTAACAACGAGTTTGATAATAAAACACGGAGCGGACCCACGTTGATTTTTAACCGGATTCAATACTTTTTCATTAATCTCTTGCTCCGAGATTGCAATATTTTCTCAGTTTTAAGGCAAATAATAAATTTATTACTTCTTAATCATTTCTATCCTGCGATATACCGACGAATTCAAAAAGAAGACGAATTATTGTATACTACGTTATGATTAACGATAAACTAGTTACCAGCGCAAGAGGTTGAAATTGATGATGCGCTGGGAAGAAAAAGTCGAGGGAATCTCGCCACGAGCGCAGAGAACTCGTCAATTTGTCCAGTGAAAAAATTTGCAATTCTTCTTGAAAAGAAGCTGTGCGCGACCGCTTCCGCTTTTATTCCACGGACGGTCAATTTACCCTTGCCAGCTTGTTTCGCAAGCTTCCGCGAAAATGAGCCGGACGGCCACTGTTCCCATCGATGCTTAACGCGAAATATTTGTCCCGCGGGATCGCAAACGCAACGGAACAAATTGTTCCTCGTGGCGCTGGATAACGCGGCTAATGCGATAAGATAAAGTGGATAGTCGAGTTTGGACAGAGGAAAACCAGTTTACCTTTGAAATATCAGAAATATCTCGGCGGAGACGAGCCTTTGCGAGAGCAAACTCCGCTTTTTCCCGCAGACTGTGGACGACGATGTATCGTCTCGGAATCGCCGGCTGAACGTAACACCACCGTATCGTCGACGTATAACGAACGACCAAGAATCAGAAAGAGAAACGCCGGGGAAGGAAGCTAGACCGAAATAAGGGATGATTTAGGATTTCCTGCGTCGCTGCGCTCCACTGTGTGAATCCCGCGACTTGTCGTACGCGCCATTAACGCGTCGATAAAAAAAAAGGAAGAGAACATTTTCAAAGTCTAACGAAGAGACTTTTGAGAAGAGAAAATCTGTAGAGTTTCGTCAACAGAGATACTCTTGACAAACAGAGTCGAGTATTTTATTAACAGTGCATTGTTCTTGATAACATTCTGCTCGAGAGGACCCAGCCCACAGTCGTCCAAGAACAATGCAATTTTTTAAAATTAATTATTTAGCCTTGTCCCGCAACTTTATGTTTAAATTATGTTTTTTAAAAATATTCTAAACAATTGGAAACCGTACGAACCGCGGACTGAACGCGTTCATTTGGAAATAATTGACAAACTTACTCTCCAGAAAAATCATTTCGTGGGACGGAGATGCGCGTGGATCGACGAGGGAGAGAAAGGCACGTTATTATACCATTGCCGTTTCCCTCTATTGTAAAAGTTCCGAATCGACTGAATGCCCGCCGACGGCCGTATTTAGCGCAATTTATTCATATTCCGATCTCGAGTCAATGAGGCATTGACGTAGAGTACAAGTAACTGGTTCTCGACTGGGAATGCAACTGCCGGAAGTGTCGGCGGAGGAAGGAAGAGAGAGGTAGAGGGAGAGAGAGAGAGAAAGGACGAGAGTCGAATATTAATTGGTCTTAATTATGCGCGGCGGAGGGCTCGTTTTAACACGGCCGAAGTTTTTCACGACGCCCCAACCCACCGCTTCGTTCTTTCACCCCTTTCTCCTTCTTTTATGGAGATCCCCGGCTGATGCGAGAGTACACGGCAGGCTTTAAAGGAAGTTACGCGGCGCGGAACGAAAATGGTCCCCTGACGAGTTTTGCCATTGTGGTTTATCGAATTTCCTCTTCTTCTCGTGAGAAGTTTCGAGTGCCGGATCCGCGAGCCACGGACACGTCTCGGTCAACGCGCCGTTACCATAAGATCCTCGATTCGTAAATTCCTCGGTCAGTTTTGCATCGATTAACGACGCGACAATTTCTTCCTACCGATCTTGATTCTCTGTGAAGAAATGGAATTCAAAGATACGACCGTCGGTGAATCGGTGAATCTTTATTTGTAAAATCGCGGCGTGTGATTCAAAATGGTATGTAAAATAATCGATCGTTTGCATTTGAGTGAGCGGCTCGGCGGTAGGGGATTTTTACAGCGCAGTGAATCAGGCGGACCTTTTTCCCCATAGAAAAGCCTATTTAGCTTGCACGTGGATACGATGTAAATGCGGCAAAGTTACGAGAGACAGAGAGAAAGAGAGAGAGAGAGAGAGAGAGAGAGAGAGAGAGAGAGTGGCTGCTCTCTCCTCCCCCGAAAGTTCCAATCTCCCGAGGCGAGAAGGAATGCGATTAAGCGTTGATGGCTTCCTAAATGCAAACAACCCCCGAAACCGTAATCACCGGAGACAATCACGCCGCGACAAAGGGTAGACGATGTTTTACCGAAGAAGAATAAATGACAGAGGCACCCGGCCAGGATGTCAATTAACCGACACCTCTTGAGAGATTCGCCACCCTCTTAGGGAAACAGTTTCCCTACCGAATCGATCACTTTCAAATTCCACGTTCGAGTTTATGTTTATTTATCTCGAAGAGTCGAGAGCCATTCTCACGACGAACGCGCGTCGAACATTTCAAACAAAAATATTCGGAAAATGCAGTTCGAAAGGGGAACTGAGATTCGCGTCTGTGGATTCGACGTGTGCTGCTGTTTGTCGTTTCGATGACGTTTCGTCTCGGTTTCGCCGAAAGAAGATCCAAACGAGGTGAGCATCCGAGCGATTAAACGAATTCGAGCAAGAATGGACGTTGATTTCGCGGTCATATCCGAGTCCCGGAAACGAAGAAAAGGTGCTATCGCGTGTGTTATTGGTACGTGATACGCTTAAGCGAGTGGCGCGGCTTATCGTCGGCCGGAAGGAGGGTCGACTGAAATTCGTACGTCTCTCCCTTGAACGTCGCGTAGCAGCGCAGTTGCCGACTAACCCCTCTGTCGTCGGCATCGAGGTCTTGGTGCCTCGTCGCGACCCTTGTATTAAAGGCAGCCATCTCGTTCGACCGGGGTTGCACTCTATCAGAGTCCACGACCACCAGGCCAAGTGACTCACGCGAGGATCTCCTTGCAAGGATTTTCCACGGATCCTTCCTCTCTCCGTCCCTCGCGCGCCGAGGAGAACCGCCAGCAGCGATTTCTTTGCACAAGCTCGTTCATTTTTACTGCTGTTATTTGAGGTATCTCCCTTTGGCGCGGTGCACGAGACTGTAAATATCGTAGGATATTCCGCGGCGCGCGCGGCGAGAGGAATCGGTTTAAATTTAATGTCAGTCAGGGAGGAATTTTTCACCGTCTCACCCTAGCCCAGCCCCTTTGGTTTCGTCGTCCAAGGGATGGAAATTACTCGAGGCGATGCTGTTTTCAAAACACGCAACTATTTTTCCTTTTTTTTTTCTTTTTTCTTTTTTCTTTCGCGGAAAATTAACATACGCCGCGTATCAGGTTCCGCGGACGACCGAAAAACAGGGCTCGGACTGAAAAAAGTTTGTGCTCTTTTTAACCATCAATTAACGAAACTGCAACGAGGAGGAGTGGGGAAACATTGCGTTAACTTTATCATTAACGGAACGAATTTATAAATTCTCACGTATTCTCCATGTAAAAATTACAGTTGAAACGCAATTAATTTACTTCGATTCGTGCGATGAAATTTCTGGCAAATTGCATTCCACTGTCACGTAACGGTGGGAATGTTACAAGTTGGCCGCGTCGCGAAATACTTGAAACTATGACACCGAAATTCTCACTCTTCGCGAGTGAATAATTCACGTTCGCTGAAAAGTGGAGAAACTTACGCATTCTTGTTTCTTTTTCCACCCTTTTTTGCCTGTTTTGCCTTTTCTTTGCGCTGCAGAAGTAGTGCTTCTCTCGTTCGGAAGCTCTTCAACTAGGAAAAAAGGCCGTAAATATTACAGGAATATCCGGAACGCGATACGAACGCAGTGAGAACCATTTTTGGCGTGCAAGTACATCCTCTGCTCCCTTGGCCAACTCTAAAAATGCGACTCCATCGCCCAACGATAAATCGATAGTCACGGCCAAGTGACTAATCGATTAATTTCCGTCGCAAAGGGCAGACGATCTTCGAGACGCTGGCCCTGAAGCGACAATCGGGCCAAATAATAGGAAAACTTGCCGCTACCCGAAGATTTCCATTAATCCGCGTTAATCCAGCGGATTCGTGGGGATTTCGCGAGACAGTGTTTCATCCGTTCCGCGCGCGACTGCTTGCCAGGCCACGATAAACACGCTAACGAGTAATTTAGAAGCTCCGCAGGGACACCTTATTGCTTCGTTCGTTATTCCCGCGCGTTCTAATCAACAGAGAACAAGCGTCGCGCGCGATGATAAACGATACCCGCTGGAGAACGAGCTGTACGCTCCGCTCGGCTACTCGCGCGAGAGCGGGCATAGTTGGAGATTGTTGTGAATTCTCCGGGTGAGGTGGTGAAAAAAGAAAGGAAAAAAGCGCAACTCTCGACGAGACTCCAACAGGCGACGGCCATAAAGTCGAGCGAGAATTTTTTTTAGAACCGCAACTCTTTCTCGCACGCGAGTCGTAAATGTGGGCTTTCCAACAGTGGCCATTCCACGCGCCGCGATAGTTTTCGTCGCGTTTTCATTGGCGCTCGATGGCGGGATATTTCCGATGGTGTTCGTACCCGCTGTCGTCGATTTCGCCTAGAAACGCGGCGAAAGACGAATCATCTGACTCTGGCCGCGCGCGTTTTCCATCGAGTCACCAAGCGTGACACAGATCCGAATTATGTCACACAGAGTCGAATGGAATTAAAATCGAAAAGAAGTCACTTGGACGTTCGACGATAAACGAGGGGGGGGGGTCGATTATTACCAAGTTCGTGGACGATTATTCTGCTCGCGACGTCCGTGCGTAATGGAAAATTGAAAGTGTAATGGCAAGAAATGAAGTTTTAATTGGCCGATAGAGAAAGCATCGCGTCGTGCAGTTCCGATAATCTCTCATCCTTTCTGGGGAGGGAAACACGGTTCACGGGAGGAAATAATCTTGAATCATCTCGTTCACCGATAATTCTCACAGACTCGCGGAAACAGAAGGCGTCCAACTTTTTTAACTAGCTCAGATATTTTTGTTATTATCAGGATGTTCGCGGTAGCGATGAACGAAACTTGCCACGGCTTTGCGAGGCTCGGTCTCGCATTAAAATTTTTACGAGCATCCAGGTGGAAAACGAAGTTCCACCCCGTTCCCCCGAGTGTTTTCGAGGCAAAGTGCGAAATACCACACAAATCCGTTTCCCTCCTTTTAAGAAACTTTTCGCCGAAGGAACAATCCCTTCTACTTTTCCTTTTGCCCTTTATTTCGCGCCCAGCATCCTCCGCCTCGAGCTTCCTTCCTCCGTCCCGTTTATTATTTCTCCAACGCCGAGTAAATTTTATGGGGTCCCAGCGTCGCGTGACTCGCGCGTCCAGCCATCCAACAAAACTTCCTACGAGATTCTTCTCTCTACCTCAACGCGAGTGAGCATAGTCAGAAATTTTCCTTCTTCACGAACGAAACTTTTTAGCCTGTGATCCTGATTTTTTCCCTCCCCAAAAAGAAGAAGAAAGAATTAGATGTGAAAATTCACCTGAACTTTTTCCAAACTACGACCGCGAACGAAAAGGGAAATTTTCTTCTCCATTTCTTTCCCGTACGAAAATCGTCACGTATCCTGGAACAGTCTGCACGCGCGCGTAACGCGCGCAGATTTCATATCCCGAATTTTACGATTCCGGGATCTGGGAACGGCGCGGAGGAGAGACTTGCCGTTGGCAGCTGTTGCCTGCCCCCTGTGCGTCGACGTGCGCGCACCTCCAAGATTCTTCTACAGGCTGTATTAAATCGTGAGAAATGGATTTTTTGATCCGAGCGTATCGACAGCACGGCCCTCGAGCGCCCTTCCCCCCCCCTACTCTCTCGCCCGCCGTGATTTATGGGAAACGCATATCGAGTATATTACGCGAAAAACAATATCGTCTTGCCGCGTGACTCGCGTGCTGCAGCTTGCGCGCGGAGATTCGCGCAGAGAGAGAGAGAGAGAGACGGGGGGAGCTGCCGACGTTTAAAGCGTCGTTAATCCGTGGTCTCTACGCCGGCCGAAAGATTTATGAGAATCGCGTTACACAACGACGACTCGAAGACAGATTGGAGTTCGATTTCGAAAAGGTTCGACGTTTCTTGAACGAGTGAGATGAAATCTCACTGTTTGGAAAACTGTTCGTTCCGGGCTCGGATCTCCCGCCTAAAAATTGTTGAAGCAATTGAAAGTAATTGCGCGCGATTGAACTTTTCGTCTGAATACGCGGAATGGGAAAGAATACCGTAACTAAATTTTACAAGTTTATCGAGAATAGCGAGTACGAAGGAAACTGAGTTGGCGCAGTTGTCGAATTAGTTAAATATTCCATGTAACTTCGACTGACAAAATACGGTCGATGATGTTGAGATATTAATAGTAACATTCGTAGAATCGAGAGAGGCAAGGATCGAAGTATGCGCGTGGCCCAAGTTATTCCATTCGTCTCTGGAAACCCAGTGGGCGATTGTGCGCTTTTGTTTGTCGTTGTCGGTTGAAATCGTTGCTTGAAATCGATATTTCGATCGAGCGGAACGACAGAGAGAAAGGGAGAGAGGTAGAGAGAGAGAGAGAAGTTTTCGACGGACCGGGAAGAATGGAAAACGGGCGCTGACGGATCGCGAGGATACGTGAGGGGCCCCTCCACGATAAAAAGGTGAAAAAACAGCGGCGCCATTTATTCCTGCAAAAGTTTCGTGCTTGAGGAATGACTCTCGTTATGCAGCCACCGAACACGTCAACGTTTTCAATTGAACCCCCCCCCTTCCCCCCACCTCGTCGGTTCTCGCGGCATTTTATTTCGCGGCCCGAGCGTTCAGCCGTGAAATTGCGCCGCTATAACTGCGTGTCTCGATCGCGGGAATGACAGAAAAATCTGTTGCCAGCGTGCGTATCGGTTTTCCCTCCGTCGAGTTCTTTCCAGCGGCCGGAGAAATCTTTCACCAACGGGGGCAATTATCCACCGACCCGAGCCGACGTTCTTTGCAAAATTATACCGAATCAACGGCGTTTTCGAAAGTGATTGCAGGAAATAATTTCAGACGTTCTGTTCGAAAATAATTACCGGAGGTTTTGGGGATGAAAGGAGGCTACAATCAAGAGAAACGACGGACGTCCGGTAAAAGCAAGCGATACCATTGGACTTATAAATGCGTCGTGTAGAATTGATCCGTCAATGGGGGAGAAGCCGTCAATGGCGTTGACAAATTGGTGTGAACAGAGGAGAATGTTAAAGCGAACGAAGGATATTGCGTACACACGAGATATCGCTCGCGTAACCGTCGTGTCCTTTTCCACGTACTGGTTACTTTCGTGTTCAAATTGCAGAAGAACGTAACGTCGAGAATCTGTTCTTCCTCCGAAGAACGACGAAATTTTCCGAGGAAAGGGAATCGTTTCTCGGGTTCGTCGCTGTTACAATGGTTCTTAACTGCGCCGAGAATTCGCTTTCATATTCGGAATGTCTTTCCTCTTAGGAACTCATCGTGAACTATGCCCGCTCGTTCGCCCGAAATCGCAGGACGATACTTTTCGAAGGGAAAATCTTGGCTATGCGGGTTTATGAGCGGCTATCAGCCACGGATTCCACGACTCAATATCGAAATGTCTGCTGTAGGCCAGCCGATCGCGATTCGAAGGTTGATCCATCAGGCCAAAGACACGTTCATTCCAACCGGAGGTGAAAGTTTGCCGATAGTTGAAGACAGACGAACGAAGACGAAGGATGATTGGTTGGCTTTGGGAACAACTTGGAGACAGCTCGAAGACACTGTCCACAGACACACACACACACACACACACACATATATATATATATACATTTACAAATCTCTTAACTGAGAGAATGAGATGGACGGAGTCGCTCACATTCGGACCGACTCCAATTCCTGATGCCTTTGCTTAGTTGACGACGCGATCAGACGAGACGAGACGAAACGAGACGAGACGAGACGCGACCATCAGGTCTGATTCCCTCTCTCCACGCTCGCTGGAAGCAGCAACCCTTCGCTAGGCTGGCCGCAAACAAGGAGGTGGGCAATTTCGGGGTTGCTCAGCGTTTCTACCCCGATGGACCATTTCTCTCTACTCTCTCTCCTTTCACTCGTTCTCTCTACTCTTCTACCTCTCCCCTATCACTCTCTCTCTCTCTTTCTCTCTCTCTTTCATTCTTTATCTCTGTATCTCTTTATCCCTCTCAGAGAGTCGGAACCAGATGCTTCCACATTCCTCGAGGTCGAGAACTTCATTGCCGCTCGTCGAGTACCGGGGATCTTGCTGATCTGGAAATTCGATCGAAGCCACGATTCGTTGGATGCTTTATGACATCATTGATATCGAGCGTCCCCGCGATTGCCGAGGGGAACGCACGAACCTGACGAGCTTTCAACGCAGGGTGTTTCTTTATTGTCGCTTCGTGTGTCGAACGTTTCTTCAATCTTTTCTGCTTTTTTTTTTCTTCTCTTTTTTCGTATTAAAAAACAACGCCGTTCTTCGAAAGCTGAAACGAGAATCATCCCCTTTGTTCGATTCTGTTGGGAATAACATGTATAATATGTAGACATGTGTGGCGACCGTTACCTCTTCAGAATTAAAATCGCTCCGCCGAAAAGTGTGTTTCCTATAAACATCGCCAACTTTGTGAAAAGTCTTAGACGTAAGAACATTTATAAATTATTATTTCATTTTCCATTCATTCATTATTTCATTTTGTTACTATGGAGACTACAACTTTTGTTACTGTTACACTACAGAAATTGTTATTCATTCATTAGCTAACATTTACGGAAAACAGTTCAACTTATTTGCGTTATCAACCTATATATCAATATACCTCTGTTATTTCAATATTATTTAATATAGTTTATAAAAAGTTATTATTTAAAGAGTTATTATTTACAGAGTTATTATTTAGATTTGTAATACTGTGATAGAAATTAATTATCATAGTACCTACACATGTGAGTGGATTTGCAACTATTGTCCTAGTATTAAACTACTTGCCTCGTATGTACATGTGTGTATATGTGTATATGGACCGGATTAAGAAAATCTAAAAAAATAGTTGAAAGCCGGTGTAACTCATAGATCAAAGAGGAAAGTGATTGTGAGCTATAGCTCCTTAAAAACCGAATATCTCTGTCTTACAGAATAAAACCTAATACCAAGTGAAAAACAGACTGTTCGTTAAATTCGTTGTGTTCTCGCAATGTCATGCAGGTTCTCCCAGATCGTCCCAGATACGAGGAACAATTAATAACGCAAGCTCGTAACTTTCGTCGTTAGAACAAATCGAGCGGTGCTTTCAATCTTTTCGTAGCGACGATTACCTTCGAAAATGAAACGGGATCGTACCCATTGTTCGACGCGCTCCCCCTGTTATTCAAAGGGCAATGGGACCTGCGTCTTTCGCATGGGAGAGAACGAGAATTACAAAGACACAGCGGAGGACGCGATGATACTGGCCGCGAATAATTCGGAACAGTCGCGGCGCGTTCCGAGCTATTTTCACGTTAGACTGGCGCCGCGCTTTAGCGCACGTTTGTGGATTATTCCGCTGGTGCAAGTGTACCGGAAACGCAGCCACCAGCAGCGGACCTTGGCGTTTATTGTTATCCAGGTTAATACCCAGGCTCCGTGTTGTGGAAACTCACGAAATCCCAGTGTGACCGAGGGCAGCTTTGTTTCTTCCGTTCTCGCAGCCTCCGCTCTACTTGATTTTATATTCCTGCTCTTTGCTCGTTTTCCGGCTCTCTCTCTCTCTTTCCTTCTCGGCTGACGCTTTAAGCAACACCGGAACAGGTTATGTTCCAAAGAAAAAGCGACCAAATTACAAGGTCGGTATTGTCGAAGTTGTAACCACAAACTTTTTATAGTTTGGCTCAAAGTTCTGGTTCTATCGCGTGTTTGAATATTTTTTCCTTTCCTTTTTGCTAATTCTCCCGGGGCAAACGGGTATTTGGCGACTCGAGCAAAATTTCACTTTCACTCGGGAAAAATGACGAAAACAACTGGAGCTGCGAGTTTCTCAAATTTTTGGAAAATTGAACACAAACGATCCGGTTCACCTACGAAGCACGGGAGAGAGGAAAAAGGAGAAAAAATGCATGCTAGCGGAAAATTAAACACGCAACACTTTTCCAGAAAAGCGACGTCCTGCTCGTTTCTTGGCTCTCGGACAAGAGGAGCACCTATAAATCCTCGTTCGAGCGCTTTGTAGCGCTAGATACTTTACATTTCGGAGCATAATAACCGAGTTTAATAGAATGAAAGAAGGTAATCTGTATTCATGGTGCTCGCGACGTTTTTCGTGCCTGTTCCTTCTTTTTTTTCTCCTTGCCTCGATTTCCATATGAATAAAGAGAAGATAAACTCTCGCGAAGCAGCGGGGCCACAGGGATGGCCTTAAAATGCAAATAAATTTCAAGGAAGACGCAACGTCGCAGATTCGGTGTGCCGATACGTCTGTGAACGTTCATAATGTTTTCGCGATTAATGACATTAACCACCGTTTGGTCAGAAAGTAAGTTTGCAAAGAACGATGTTTGCAAAAGTTTGTAAAAAACGGTGTAACGTTTCTCCCTTAAACCTCGAGTGTTTATCGTTACGCGAGGCAACCCCGTGAAAAATATAACAGTAGGATTTTCACCCATTTTTTATTTTCCTCTTTTTTTACGTTTTCCGTTTCCACGGCGCACCGTTTTCTTCCAGCCGATAAATAACGCGTCTTACAGCTCGCTGAAAAAACCGCGTCGACAACGATTCTAGAAACCGCAGCTGGGAAATGGTCGAACGAAAACTCGTAAAAAACGACACTTTATTATTTCCACGATACCTTTCACTACTCTACACCGGTGAATAACCATTACTTTCACTTGTGTCCAGCAAACGAGAAAGAAAAAAAGAAGAAAACAGAGAGGAAGAAGAAGAAGAAAAAAAAAGGGAAACGAAATTACACGGATCGCAGTTGCAGGCCAGAATTCATAGATCCATCGTTAGCGCGGAGGCAAGTTGGCATTCACGCGATGCGGTGCAAATGAAACAAACCGTGAAAGTACCGAAGCGACGAGAAGCACAGCCTTCGGTTTCCTTCGTTTTCCACTGGCCTATTCAGCGTCCCAGCTCTATTCCCAGCCTAACCGCTTAACCCCTTCTCTTTCGCCCTCGTCCGCTTCGGTTTCTCTGCATCTTTTCGGTTCCTCCGCGGCTTTTCGCGTTGCTAAACGTCAAGGTTCCCTGGTTCAGACGGCGAGAACCCCCGAGAGGTGGGGCAAGGAAAAAGAGAGAGAAAAGGGGAGGAGGAGGGGGTGAAGGCGCGGCTGAATTTATGCTTCATTCGTACACGTTAGGTATACACGAGGAGGAAACGAGTGGAGCGTAAATTATGGTACTCTTGAACGCGAGTTTCACCCGTGTTCCGACCTTCTATACTTCAACCTCAACCCGGTCGTTTCTCGTTCAGAGAGGGGTCTGTTGTTGGTGCGGGTTAAAGGGGTGTCTTTTATTTATTGTTTCTCTCTCAGGCCAGGATACGCCGATGGAGAGAGAGAGAGAGAGAGAGAGAGTACCGTTTCTCCGTCTCTTTAACGGTGCGAGAAATTTAATTTTTGAAAAACCGCCACCGTCCCTGCTTTCCTCGAACACGTCGGACTCGTGCCCTCGTCTTTGTCGTTGTCGCTCATCTTCGCTCTTCTCTCCCTTCTTTTTTTTTCGTTTTCTCGTCGATGAACACTCATCCGCAGCGGGTTCTCGGGTTCGGGGCGCGAAAGAGAAAAAAGCTCGGCGAAGCTCGCGGCAATTTTCGCGAACGAGACCTTTCTTTCCGTTTCCCCTCGCTTCGAGTCTCCGTCAAACACTCGCTCCACAGCTTCCTGCTAGGCTGTGTTGTTTAATAGACAAACGAGCCGGCTGAATTGGCAACGCTCGCGCCTACCCGGTTTCTGCCCTACGGCGCGTTTTCCCGCTTTGTATCGAATTAACACGCGCGAAAGCTTCCGCGCGTGAATTTCCTTGTCTTTGAAAGCCTGCCACCTCGAAGACGTGTGTCATCGCGCGTTACAAGACGTCGAAAGCAGCTATTGTTAACTCGTAAATGCTCCTGGATTTCGAATTTAGAAATCGATCTATGCGCGTACCTGCTATTGACGAGGGCGATTCCCTCCGAGGGGAATTTTAAATATCAAGAGAGGAGGAGGTGTTCGTTTTTTCAATGAGATGGCTCGATCGGGTGCTTCAAGTTTTCCACGGCCGGAATCCCAACAGGTAATCAACGATGGTCGTCGTTGTCGTCGTCGTCGTCGTCGTCGTTCTTAAATAGCTTGGATGGAAAAGCTCATATTTCCGAGGCAGGCTTCTTCCCTCCGCAGGATACAGGGAGAAGGAACTCGCTCGTTCCTTCGTTGCGTCGCCCAGCCCCGGAATAGCGAGCGGAAAGCGCTAATTGACTGGCTTCGTCGCCTCCGGTTTTTGAAACGAATTAATAAACGACGACGAATCCGATTCAGTCGCATCCTTTCAGACCCTTTCTCCTCCTGTTCGCCACGTTCCTTCCTCCCCCTCCCCCCTCCCCCCTCCCTCCCAGCGGGCTTTCTCGTCGTTTCCCCGGCCTTATGGCGACAACGACGAGGCTTGCGTTTTTCAGACCCACATCTCGTTACGGTGTTGGCGGACACGAACGACGAACAGGGGATGACGGGGTGTTGGGAGCCGGCTGGAGACCGGGGGTTGGAGATACGACGAGAATGGGCGGAGGGTTTTTGTTAAGCCATCGAGAATTCGAGTTAATTCGGAGCTGGGCGTCGGGACCGACGCATTACACGCTACGGGACTATGCTTAATTAGCCTGCCATCGAGCGCGTGATTTAATGCCCGCGCGTCCCTATCGGCGAGCGTTTCGATCGCCCGCCCCGTGTTCTTTGAACCCTTCAGGGCCTGTTTCTCTAATTACCGGGGCCGACACCGACGCAGAATAAATTCTTTGTGCTCCGTGGTGAAGCCTACCTTAATGTTTGTTTTCTCCCCTCTTGTCTGACAAATTGCAACTCGCGAGTTAAATACACACACACACATATACAGGTTTCGTAGCTTGTGGAACCGACTTCGGCAGCTGATTGTACGCCGAAAAATAATGGAAAAAAAGTCATGTAAATATACGTCCTATCTGTCTTCGTTTATGAGATACAATGAATTTTGAAAGATGCTCGAAAGCCTTCACGCGTCATTCATCTGGTTACTCTCTCTCTATCGTTCCTGGTGTTTCTCGAATTTGTCGGAAGCCTTGCTCCATTCTATCTCGTAGTATTTCAGCATGTTCAATCGATGTTGCGTATACGATAGATTTTAAATGTCCCCACAAATGAAAATCTAATGGATTCAAATCCGGAGAACGAGCAGGCCGTGCAATAGCACCTCCACGACCAATCCATTTATTTGCAACGTGTCGATTTAAAAATTGTCTAGCCACTCGGCTAAAACGCGACGGAGCTCCATCATGCGTAAACCGCATACACAGTCTAATATCGACTGGAATTCTCTCTAATATTTCGTGTAAACGCGTGCTCGAAAAATCAACGTACTTTATGCCTGTTAGTTTCCCATCAAGAAAGAAAGGTCCAATTAAAAATTTATCAATACATATATTCCGCGTACATTGTCCTTTGATGCGTGCGTTATTTCGACGCTTGCCTCTTTTCGACACAATACGTACGTATTTTAATCAAATGAAATGCAACGACCGCGTTCTTTGCAATACGTGATATTAGAGAATTTCACAGTGCGCGACAATATGCACGTACGTATTATCATAAATTTGCGAACTCGATCGCGTGTATTCGGTACGAAATTTCGGCACGCACGATAACAGAGCTGAAATAAATTTAGATATTAATGTTAATAATAGCAAACGTCTCGTTATTAATATTAATGCTGTTGACAATAATATTATTAAACGCGATCAAATCAAATTACCCGTGAAATGTACAGCAGCGGCGGGGAAGAAATTAAATCGAGTTTCGATTTAAGGAAACGATCCGCGCGATGTTTCCACGTATAAAATCGTCCTCCGGCCGATCGATCCCTCCCGGGAGGAAAGAGCCAAGTTTAATGCAGAAACGACGTATTTGCGTTCGGTGAAATGAATTCCGAAGAGTGATCAACTTTATCTCGCTGTGAAGCTTAATTTTCAATTATCAGACGATGCTTGGACAAAGCAAAGGGATGAAATTATAATAACCGAACGAATCAATTCGTCGATAATCTAATTTTCTCCAACGAAATCCTTTCTCAATATTTCTTATTCGCTCCCTTCAATCATCCGCAGTTCCGCGCGTAAAAAGGAAAAAAAGAAACGGAAGATTGTCTCGACGATTACTCGGATAAAAAACATTTCCCCATTCTCGCGAATAATTTTCCAATTAAAAAAAAAGAAAGAAAGAGAGAAAGAAAGAAAGAGAAAGCCACACAACGAGCAATTATCCAAATCACGAGGTCTACCCTTATCTTAGGAACAAGGTAAAGTAAAGTACTCAATTATCGCGGAATCTGATTATCGCGGTAGCCAGACGCGTTTTCACGGTGGAAAGAAAACGTGAGAAGAAGCCGAGCTGAAAGGAAGCGAGAGGAGGGAGGAACTAAATAAAAAGAGGAACGAGATCGTGGAACCTTCCCCTAGTCTGAAGTATTCACGCGGCTGCCTCGTCGCGAGGTCAGAATCCACGCTCCGTGATAAAAGACGCGTGTGGAGCTGTCGGTGGTTACCGGAGGGGTTGCTAATACTCTGGAAATCTGCTCCCTCGCGTCATATTCGAAACTCCCCCGATATCGGCGGGGCTGCACGCCAGACCTCTTCGAAATTCCCGTGTCGACATCCGCTTGATTACATGCGTCTCTCTTCCGCTTCATTTCCGCGCAGGGAGCCCCGGTGCGCGTCGTCGGCTTGAAAATTTCTTTCTCGCGTCGTTCGGATGGGATTGCCGACGATTCCGCTTAAACGATCCCTCTTCACGGAGGACCGATCTCTGCTTCGTGAAAATTTTATCCGAGCGAGCACGTTCGTTGGACTTTCCTCTCTATCTCCGTCGTAAAACAGAGGACAGACTTTTGGAAACGCGTTTCTGGAACAAGCTTCTCGAGAAACGACAATCCCTGGTAATCTTCGGTGTGTGTGCGCGCAACCTTCGAAATTAAGCACGCACTAGCGCTTAATTTAAATAAGTTCAATTAAGTTCGAAAGTAAGCGAGTCATTAATCTGCCTCGGATTTCAAAGGAAAGCGACTCGAAATGGAATTTCGAGCGAGTGAGAGGGTTAAAAATAATAGATAATTAATTTCCTTCGCCTGGGAGTCTTGCTCCAATTGCAACGGGTCACAGTTAGCCCTTGGAATCGTTGGTCTAAGCGTTACACGATCGACGTTCGAGCGAGGACTTTGCTTGTGAAACGCCGCGTAATTACGGAGAACGAGCGAGAATAACAATTAACACGGTAACGAGTGAGGGTAGTCTCCCCCCCCCCCCGCGCGCGTCAAGCAAAGCTGTTCGGACAAGAACCAGGGAACAGAGTGGAACTCTAGTTTCTCGATGGAGGTTATAAGCTCCAAGGTCGTTTAAATTTCCACACGGCACACGCACGGCCGAGATACGAGATTAGATTCGTTCAATTCTGCTAGTTAAGAAAGCTTTATTAAAAAAAGAAAGAGCCCTTCTCTATCTGTCTGTCTCTATCTGTCTGTAAAGTGACGCGTCCATATTTTAAGACGGAAAAAAAAAAAAAGAAATAAAGACGATAGGGAGGGAAACAGTTCGAGATTTTTGGAGACTTTAACAAGTTTAAATCGGATTCGCGGCGCGTTCGCAATTATTACGATTCATGGAGTGGAGCGGGAAGGATTAAAGTAGAGGGTGCGACTTGGTGCCGAAGCTTCCTCGGTTGCTTAACGCATTGGTATTCGACCGCAGTGCCTGTCTAATGCCTTGCTTTTGTCTCAACTCGTGGGGTGAACGTGGGAGGAACGAGCTCTCTCTCTCTCTCTCTCTCTATCTATCTATCTATCTATCTATCTATCTCTTTCTGTCTCGAGCGAAAAGGACGTAACGTGTAGACCGGATCAGCCACTTCTCCCTTTTTATCTTCCATCCTAGCGGAAAGTCCTTCGCCGAAGAGTTTCGCCAGTACGTAAAGATAAAACGGAGATGGAGGACGACTCGCCCCTAACTCGGCGCGTTTCGAAATCTGGGCCAAACTGGGTTTAGAGGGGAAAGTTGCGAACATTTTATCCAAGATTTTTAAAGTAGGAATCTTCGCGGAAGTAATTTGTCCGGCCCCGTAGAGGAGAGGTCTTCGTTCAACGATTTGGTGAATTTCGAAAGAGAAGCGCGAGCATGAATACGAAGCTGAGAAAAACTCGACTGGATGAGAGAATTCGGAGGGAATTCACGTTTGATACGTATCCTGGTTTGTTCTTCCATCGAAGCGAGAAAGCTGTGGAAGAGCTTACTGTTTCTTCTATCTCTTCGGAGGTTCGTGTCGTTACAATTAAATCCAAAGTGTCCACTTTTCTGCCGGAAGGACACAACCTGATCTCTCGAGAGGACAAAAGGAGAACAAGGATCCTCTCCACGTTTGCCATAAAACAACCCCAACACACTTTTACACAAGTTCGTTCCTCTCGAGATACACCGCGCTTCCTCCCTATCCTCGCTACCTCGTGCCCGAGCTTTCCTTCCTTCCTTCCTTCCTTCCTTCCCTCTTTCTCATCTTTTTCTCTCGCGCGCCACGGCAGTCAGTTACGAACCAAACAACCCTTGTATTTATGAGGGATTCCCCGAACGAAGGAAACAGGGTACCGTACCGGCCAATTTCCACCGATCTACCCTCCGACTACTCGTACCGTCCCTCTTGTTCCGTGCAGCATCGTCCCAATTTTTCTGCCCCATAGGTTTTAACGAGGAGTTTTCGTGGGAAACGATCGTTCTTCATTGATAATCCGAGTACACTTTAACAGGCTTTTTCTACACCGATTCTTTTCCCTTACTCGTGCGAAAGGACGCGGTGGATAGAACGTTAATGAAATTTTTTACAGTCTCTCGATATCGTTGACGCGCGATTGTGTCACTCTGTTCGAAATGAGAGCGGCAGCGATGCTGCCGGTTGACAGAGAAACTTGTCACTCGTCCCAAGATCGATAATATTAATGCCGAGATAAAGAAATTAAAACGCAGCGGAGTATCGACGAAAGGGAGAAAAAGAAACAAAGGGTGGCAATTGTCGAGCAATCCCCGGGAAAAATTAAAACGAGTCCCTTGGCAAGCGAATCGATGGAACTTCCATACGATTAAGACTCGATATATCCTCGCCGCGCAAACCCCTTTAATTAAAGAGAAAGTAGCGGGTGCCGCGTGAATTATCGCGAAACCGGGATGTGGCGGGGGGGAGGGGGGGAGGAAAAACAAAGAAAACGTAGGGAATCGCGATACACCTGCTGTTCAGCCGGTTATATTTGCCCTGTGTGTTTGGTTATTTTGCAGGAGCCGCAGCCGCATCCCGCGTCTACGTGGACGCATTGTCTCGATTAGCACGCCAGGCGCAACTGGGGACGTGGGGTGGTTCCAAGGATGTCGGTAAGTTTCGCAATCTTCTTATTATCGTCGTCGTCGTGGCGAAACTTTTTCTCGCCTCAGTTTCTTCGTCTCTTTCGGTGGCCATGTGCGAGATGAGAATAAACGCGAGGCAAAAAAAAAAAAAAGAAGAAGAAAACAGAAAAGAAAAACAGGGACAATCGCACCGCGTATACTTGGAATTACGTGTCCATAACGCGTACGCGGTCCACGAGGAGTTACGTCGTTCGTCGTAATTACGGTGGATTAATTAAAATTTGTCACGTAATTATCGACGAGCGAACGCGAGCGCTGATCGATTCTTAAACGACAGCTGCGTCGACGTAGGTTAATTAATTAGCGTTGCACGCGTCATTAGACGGGCAAATAAATCGTTGGATTCGCGGCGCAGCTGTTGGCGGGAAATTTGTTTGTCCCGATCGTTACACGTTTCGTTCGAGGCTGGCCTTGCGAACCTCGGGGCGACCCCGCGTTCGAAGTTTAGAACTTCGCCGCCAGTTTTATTTATCTCCGCTCTTTTGTATCCGAAAGCGAGGGACCTTGTCTTTCGATTCGACGTGCCTCTTAATTACCGGATTGGCCGCGTTGTTCCGTGGATAATTATATTTCAATTACGCCGACACAGCCGGCGATGTTTGTAGGAAATTAATAGAGAACCGGGCGCAATTAAAATCGTGCCCGCTCGCCGATTGATATACACACCTGCCGCGTTTTTTAATTGTTTTTCGGGCGATTTTAATGGCCAGCGTGTTCACGCTTGCCGCGCGCGACACCCAGTTAATAAGAATTGAAATTCGAATCGATTTGTCTCGTCGTTACGAGCTTCTCCACTCGAGTGTTAAACGTTGAAAACGAACGGGAAATGGGGAGAGAGGAGGAGGAGGAGGGGGGGGGCTCGAATGCTTTCGTTATGGATTCCAACGCGACAACGTATTAACACGTCCAGCGTTAGACGAACCCACCGCGACCGACAGCGGATGATTCGGCGCGTGTTGCCACTGCCGTTGAAATTAACGTTGTTGCACGATGATACGACAAACAAGGATACGCTGGCAAAGTAATTGCACGATGACAGAATAATTATTCCCTCGGAATACGGGGGATAGGAGCGTGATGATTTTACAAATGCCGGTATTAAAATTCATCGGCGACTCGCCGCGCGATAAACCCGGCCTAATTCCCCTAAAATCGTTTTGACGGGAACGTCGATACGATACACGCCGACGAATTTTCCCAGCGTGGAAATTCACGTGCGGCGAACTTTGCCCGCCGAGCCCTTTTGTTAATCTCGGGGGGGTTAAAGTAAATTCACGGGGTAGGGGGAGGGGGGAGGGGGGGAGGGGTCGCGGACGACGATGGGACACGCCGGCGAAATAAATTAACACACCGTGTAGCGGACGAGAGTCGGTTCATTTTAAAGGGTTGGCCATTCCGCGAGGCCGGGGCGAAGGCGCGGCTTACGTTTTTCCTCGTCCGCTTTCGACGAAAGTTTGGCCGCCGGTGGCGGTGCGAGGAACGAGCACTCTCGTGGCTTCCAAAGCCAATAAAGGCTCACCCGTTTAACCGTCTGTCTCACGGGCCGAAGAGGTGGAGAGGAACCGGGGGAAAAAGTTGCTAACAGGATCATTGCAGCGTGATAAGTGTACGTATTAAGGGCTGGGTCGATAACCTCCGTGGCCGGACTGTCGAGCTTCGAAATAAGAAACGAACGCGCGAGAACAGCGAGGCAACAGCTTTAGGAAGCTGTCCAAGTACGAGCCGAGTTTTTATTTGTTTCGCCGGCCGGCGAGAGAAATCTCGCTCGCCATTTCGAGACGAATTTCGCCTTCGTTTCGTATTTTCCGCGCGACGATCGCGAACGGTGCATCTCGAGTTGACTCGCGCGCGTTACGTGCGAAACGAGTCTGTTCGAAACGAAACCGGGTGAAAATTTCTGGAAAACTTGCAACGCGGGCGGATCTCGAAAGCTCGTCTCGTATTTCGATCGTAGTCATCAACGGCAAACGCATCGTGTAATAATTATAGCACGCGCGCCGATATCAATACCAACTGCCTTCTAACGAGGCAAACTTTGGCACATATTAGGATAATAAACCTCGAACGAAATTCAAGTCGAGTTCAGTTAACACTCGGCAGCTTTCTTATTTGCGCGCGTTGCAATTACGAGCGTGTCCGTATCTCCTTTAGTGATTTGGAAAATGTGAAAAATTTGAAAAATTTGAAAAATTCGTAGAAACCCGTCTGGGACGCATCCTCTGGATTTACGGACGCGATAATTAAGGGCTGGTTCGAGGATTTCACGGGGGCAACGCTATTTTGAAAGATAATACAAAATCGAGTTCGGGAAGCACGCCCTACATTGTATCATCGTAGCGGATCGTAGTGGCCCGAGTTAACTGCAATCAGTGGTCGGGTAGAATATCCGAGCCTTGGATATAACCCCCGTTAACTGCATACGAGACGCCCTTGGGCACCTTCCAATTTAAACTCTTCGCCGTGTGTGCTACCGCGAAACAGGGTTACCGTATTATTATTTCGTCGTTGCAACAAACTCGCGAATAAAAGTAAAAAGGGGAAACTATCCGCTCTATCCGCTTTCGTTCGCAATTTCACGCGGCAAAAACCGAGTTTGTTCGATTTTATCTCTTCCAATTATTTATTTCGAATCGTCGGCTTCTATCCTCGATAACTAATCGCAAGGAGATGGCGATACCAAAGCTGTGAAAAATGTTGCGAAATATTTCTTCAGGCGAAGCAGAAGAAAGTAGGTATTAAGATTAAAACGGAGGGAATTTTCCGGGAAATTGACCGTTATCGTCAGGCGAGTGTCGCGTTCGGAAGGTACTCGGAGTTTCTTACAACAATCGATGGGTAGCGGACTGGAATATCTTATTACCTCCCATTTGGCCGTCTGGCAGTTTTCCAGTGTACGCCAATTTGCACTCGTTAAAGAGATGCCTCCGAAAGTTTCCGCGCTCAGGCAATGTTGACTAAACGTTCTCCCCTTTGCAGAACTCAATTTTCATTAGACGCGCCGGGATCTCCGTGCCAGGATACGCCGGGGCAGCACGCTTCGTTCCCGGTTCCAGCTTCTTATTAAATTCTGCTGTAACGAATGATACGACGTTCGTCTTTCTTCGCCAGCCCCGTCCGATATTTCCACGTTTCCACCCGGGAAATAAGAAAACAACACAGCCGCCTTGCTGCAACCAACTTGCCTCGTTCGGGAACTCTTTCCCATCCCGTTCCACCGTAGATTCACGAATTGCCGAACAGAAGCCTAGTGTTTTTCTTCCAACGATAAGTAGCCATTCCAAGTGACGGCATAGCAACGAGCTGCGGATGCACTTTGCGTTCGATCGCGAAATCGAACTTCCGAAATCGTCGTAGCACGACGCACCAGAACCAGAACCGAAAGAATCGAGAAACAACAGCGAACCTTATCGTCTCTGTAAGCACTTTTCGATATTCAATTTTAGAAACGGTCTCCGTCTCCCTGAATTGTTAAAACGTTCGACGATATTTTTCGTTTTCTAACTGAAAGAAAAAAAAGGGGGAAAAAAAGAATATTCCCTTTTCAATATCTTTCGCGTCCGTTCGCTCGCGATTGTTTCCAACGCACTCCAACGTTGTGAGGGAAATTCCCCCCTTCGCGAGGAAGGCGGGAGAAGTTGAAAAGGCTCGCGCGCGATTATTTAAAAAGTGCGCGCCATTTGAATAAAAAGTCGGCAGTAACGAGGGAATTAATTGAAAGAATTAAAAGAATTGGAAAACTTCGATCGAGTTTTAAACAGGAGTGCCGTGGAGAAACTGCGCCAACTGCGCGGGAAATAATGGGATAGTTTATCGATTGGCTTGGAAAATTGATTGGTCGAACGTCGGGAGCTGGCTCTCGTCGCTGTTATTGCGAAACGTTCTCAAAGAGATTGTTTCACGTTGCATCGACAGTTTACCCCCGTGGAGAAACGTTGCCTGAATAGAGCGAACGGGGTGGGATTTCCTTTGCGACGAACCTTTCAAACTTGTTCACCCAGGAATCCGGCGACTCAAGTTTAAATCGACGGACTTTTGTCAACTGTGAAACGATACACGCCGATACCGGTCGAGAGGTGAACTCGTTCGATCTAGACAGGCGACTCTCGCCCGCTTTTCCAGTCTCGACGCGCCAAACTAAACTAAATTAAACTTTTAATTATTCCAACAGACAGACGGGGAGAAGAACAAAAACTGTTGTCTTGCTGTTTTCTGCGCTTTCGACAAGCATCGCGTACGCACGTTTCCTCGCAAAGTCGAACGGAAAGCGTGCACGAAGACGAAGAACGTCGTGGACGCACTCACGATATCGGCAAGAGGATATTCGGTTAAGACGTATTTGCTGTTGCAAAAGGAATTGCATATTGAGAGCTTATGCAGAGTTGTTGGGGGAAAGTTTGCCGAGTTTCCCTCCCACGATCGATGATTAAATCTCGGTGGTTGGCGAAATTGCGGCCAAGTTATTTACTCCGTGGACGAAACGAAGACAAAACTTTGACAAATAGCGTCGAGGTGAGTCTCGAACTCTCGAAATCGAATAATTCTTCAATTTGGAAGGGGAGGAGGGGGAACGCGATAGAATTTTCGAGAGCAGAATCTCCGCTCGGTGCGTTTTAAACGGCGTCCCGCTGACATTGCACTGGCACGGCGGTTGAATTATAATATTCCCGAAAAGCTCTTGCACTCGAGACTGCAATTTCCATAAGTAAATCGACGAGTTCAAATACCATAGAATTCAAGTGCCCGTTTCCCGACTATCGTTCGCCAACGGCCGGCGCAATAAAACGTTAAATACAGTGTTGGTAGAAGCGCAGAGCCGAGGTTTTCGGTAATTCAAGTTATACTGTAATAGGTAGAATTCGATTTCAAGAGACCTGGAGAGCTCGAGCATCCGGGTCTCCATTGTGGTTTGTAGTTAGTATCGATCACTTGAATCGGTAATTTGGCTGACAATGCTCGTTCAGGCACAAGTTCCCTGAACTAGGCATATTTTGATCACGCAGTGACCTTATCGCCAGTTACGCCGCAACATACACGTACGAGCGACCAACAAAACTGACGACGAGCGTGTATGAAATTTTAACAACAAATAATGTTCCATCGGGTATAAAAGCAAAATATGTACTCTGTTTTGCAGAATGTTCTGCCTTTCGAAAAAATATTTTATAATCTTGTAACCGTATATTCGAACACGAATTGTTTTCATGGAGTCAGTTTTGCACCATAATTAGTTTAAATGAAAAATTCTACTGATACTTTAAACTGTTGTAGCTTCGTTTTTTTTTCTTTTTTTAACTAATCATGTAGTAAATGGCAAAGTGTTCTTTTCTTTGAAAAAAAAAAAAAAAAATTACAAAAATTCACACGCATGTAGAAAGATTAAAAATTTTATTCGCGAGTAAATCCATCACCATCTCGAAGATTAAAGTTTCCCATTTATAATAATCTCTTAAAACTTGCTATATGATTCTTTTTTTCATCGTTTTATTGACTTTTGAACATTAGATTCCAACATTTCGTCCCCACCTTAATGTTCAAAGTTGAATAAAATTGCTAATGAGCAAAAGTTTCAAGAGATTATTGCAAAGAAAAAATCTCAACTTTCAAAGCCAAAAAAAAAATTTTTCTGACGTTTCTATAGACGTTTGAATTTCTAGGATGTAAAAATATGGAAGAAACGAACTTGAGACGAGTCGAAGTGGAGGCTTCACGCTTTAAAACGAGACCAAATATAGTTCTCGTACGATTTTCTTTTGCCAAAGTCGAAAGAATTCAAAGTATTCAATAATTTTTCGCCACTGCGTGTTCAGTTGTCCACCTTACTCTGCGTCACGATACGTTTTCCTCGAATCAAAGTGTATAAATTTCGAAAACATGAATGACAACGACATTTCCCTCAGGATTGATCGAGAGTAGTTTTGCTCGTTTAAAGGCGCTTGTCCTTTAGAAATTCGAAGGAGCGAATAGCGTTAATTTCTCGAGAGAAACCGTGACGCGACTGAAACAATTTCGTTGACTGATGGACGTTTCCCCTTCAGTGGGTCATTCGATTCAATCAGCACGCCGCTATCGAGCGATCTTCATCAGCGAGATTTATTGATACGGGCTGCAGTCAGCATCCATCGTTTGATCTGATAATCCTTTCTAATTCTAACCCCGAGTCAGCGCTCGAATTTCCTGGCGGTGGTCTCTTCAGAGGTTTCGCTCAACCTCCATGGGCGGCCCGCAACCTCTGTGCGTCGAGGAAATTGAAAAGTCGTGTTCGAACAGATTGATCGAGCAGTCGTCGATCGATGGCTCGCCTCCCTGTTTGAATATCCTCTCTCTACTGTTGACCTCGATTATCGCGGTCGCCCCGGCAACTTCATTCCACCTCTTTTTCAAAGATTAGCTACTACCGTTAAGTGATGTTTAAAGTAAAGCGGAACGGCCCGGCAGCTCTGCATTCAAATGAACAAAAATTGACAAGCAGTTGAACATTTATTTAGATCGACGATTTGGAACGTTTGGAAATACGAAAAGTCTGAGAAACTTGTGAAGTTGAAAAATTTGAAAATTGAGTTTCGAAACACCTGGAATTAAAAAAATTTATCTATCTCGTGTTTTCTTTTTTCTCCAAACATCGTGGTCAAGTATAAACGATTCTTCTGATCGCACTCGTAGGCAAACGTAGTTACACCGAAGGGAATAATTGTTGGCCGCGTTTATTTACGATATAATATTAAGATTTACACAAACGCACCCGTCCCCGCCTCCCTCCCTCCACCTTCCGAATATACATTCGCGTATTTATGTTACAAATTATGCTTCCGCGTTTGTTTGGGATACTCCTGTTTGCTCATTTGCTTGCAAAATACACTGTTTGCTGCATTTGTCCCAATTTTACTTAATTATAGCCAGCCTGCCACGAGTTATTTGTTACGCAAATATTTATCATACCGTTCATTATTTACGTGCAACGTGCTATACCGTCACCGCTCAGGCTACGACGCTTTATCCCCCGCCGCGATTTTATCGCAATGAAACCGTATTCATCGATTAATCAATCGCGATAGATCGCGCACGAATTACGCCCAAATTACTTTTCGTTATCATCAACTTTCAATTATCGCCGACAGTAAAACCGGCAGCTAAATCTCTTCGTTCCCTTTCCCCTCGAAATTTGTTCCTCGCCGAGATTATCGTTCATCCTCCCAAGCAGATCGATTTGTTCCGGTACTATGTATCCGATGTTCTCACACGCACGGGGCGCGATCTCTTTGCCAAACAGGTCAGGATCCTTCTATAATTCTGCGCGGAGCGTGGAGCATACGTCGGCGCAATAAATCCAGGCGGAAACGTCTTACACGCGATTACCATAACATAACACATTTGCGAACGCGTGTGTAGCAGGCAGAGGCGGCGATAGCGAAGAAAATTCGTTTTCCCTTCCCATGTCGCGGCCCCACGGCGCGAGGCGTGAAGCGAAAATTCGATGCTCATGATGTTAGCGCGCGGGGTGGCGCCGAAATGAAAGCCTGATAGCGAAATTGGCAATATCGTGACTTTTCCCTCCCATTTCTCTCTCTCTTCCTTAAAATCGATCGTCCGTTTCCCGGCCCTCCCTTTTTATCAGCGGTGGCGAATTTCCTTTTCGTCGAAACACGTCCGCCGTCACCCCCTCTCGTAACGAGATTCCTCAGATTGCATCAAAGATTCGATATTAATTCCCATCGCCGTGAAGAATTCCCGCTTGTCATCAGGTGACAAATCTTTGTTTAACCTTTACTTTACTTTCTAAACGCGTGATTTTACACTGCTCTCGAATGTTTCGTCAATTAAAAAAAAAAAAAAAAAAAAAAAATGGAATCGTCAAAACGTGCTATTTCCTTTCGTTTTTCTTGCGTAATGGATATTTTAAAACCTAAAATTGTGGAAATTTTAAAACCTACTTTTTTCTTTTTTTTTTTTTCTTTGCATAATGGATATTTGATTAAAAAAAAAAAAAGTGTGTATATATATATATATATATATAGGAAATTCTCTTTCCATCCCTGTCTTTCGAGGGAGAGTTCATTTCGAGATCGACGTTCTTTTGTTGATTCACCGGTAATGTTTATTTGCAACAAACAGGATGCTCGTGCGGCGAACGTTCGACGGTTATTTGAAAGTTCACGCTGGTCTCGTTTGCTTGCTTTTCTCTACAATTAGTCCAACGCGGATTGCTGCGTAACAAGGGGACAAACAATCGATGCACGCTGAGTAATTTCATTAATAGCAAATTATTGTAAATTCGCCCGTTGCGATACGCTTAACGAGCTCCTGGAATTTCGTTAAAAACCAGCCGTTCGCCGCGACGCGTTCGAGGTATCACCAACGATATTAAAATTGAAATTGTATCATCAATTAATATCGAATAATACCCGAACGATATACATATCAAAAAATATATATACAAAGCGTACGTTTTTAACACGTTTATTTGAACTACACCGTGCACGAATCATCCTCGAAATGAAAAATCCTTTCCCCAAATTTATCAGATTGGATTGTTACTGGTCGTGTCAAGAAATTAATCGTCATCCGCGGAACGATCGTTCGAACGATGTATCGACGAATACAAGACACAAAAAGAGATAATACCGGGAAATCTGTCGCGAAACAAATTCCGTACGAATGCAGAGGCAACCTTAATCACATTGGAAGGAATCAGCAAACATTGCGTTGCATCGATACCCTGACAGAATCAACAGCGGACACAGCGATGGTCTTAATAGAGTAAATTGAAGCGTAGCCGCGACAATCCGATCGAAACTTCCTCTCCCCTTCCCCTTCCATACCGAGAAATAGAATTTGAGACGTGCATTTGAGATTGATACGACGCAAATCTCCGCGTTGCGTCTGGGTGTTACGTAGACGAGTAATTGATGTCGACTTGCTACTTCGTTAACAAGCTTATCATCCGGTCGATTGTTCCTCTCCTTTGCCGGGCATCGTACTAAATATCCAAAATGTCCACGCACCGTTGACAATTCCCTCGAAATGTCAAACGACATTTTTTTCAACGGAGGTGAGACACGGATTTACGAAAAAGTCAACTCTCAGTCTGAAACTCTGAAAAAGGCGAGAAAAAAAAAACAAAAAAAATTCGATCCACCGAAATTCGAGCGCCGAGAACTTCCATCAACCCTTTCGAACGACACAGGGTGGAAAAAGATACGTGCTCGGCAAACAAGAAAATCCGGGTACACATAACGTTTGCGAACGTATTCGAACGACCGAACTGAGAGTTATTCGTGGGGGGAGGGGTGGGAGGGGGTGCGTACGCTGCGAGGTGAGGAAGGTCGCGACGTAATCGACGCTCGTTTAAAGCGCCGTCCGATAATTTGGCCCCCGTAATTTTATGCAATTATGCGTATTACCACGGGTACGCAGGTTTGTACGTTTGTACGCGGACAGACGCGGAAGGGTTGAAGCGCAGCTGGAATTCACGGCAGTTGGAGGGAGGGGGGAGGGGGCGAGCGAGCGGATTTCGGTGTCCACGTGTCCTCGCGACCCACGCACACACACACACACACACAAATGCATACACTCACATCTCGCAGCAGCTCTGACGGCACCGACGCTACGAATGCCGCGTCGCCTCGTTTCACGGTAAAGTGACCGCGCGTTAACTCCCATTCGTTACGCGTTTACATTATTATTAAAGCGCATTTACACGGCCGTTGGCGCGAGCGCCTCGTGGAATTTTAATTTCCCGCCGAGCGAGGCTTCCTTGTCCACCTGTCATCTTCGATCCGGCGTGCGTCGATTAAAAGTCGCCGTGGGGTAAAAATTTCTGTTTCGGGCCCTTTGTCCGCAATTTTTTGACCACCCTCCCTCCCCCCCCCCCATATATTCTTTCGATCGCGTCAAATGATCCCGCGTAGAGTTTTCAAAACGAAATCCACCACAAAGTGTCCGACCCTCGATATCGTCGTTCAATAGGTGCCGAATTCTACGCGGTATAAATTTCGTAGTCGTGCGTAGGCTTGTTGGAGTGGGTGGCTGTAAATTTTATCAATCGACACACTGAACGAGATTCGCGCATCTCTGCGGGCAGCGTATTTCCCACGGGCCACGTAAACGATCCTGGCTTATCAAACCAGTCTTTGAATTTGCCAAATAACGACGCGCGAGCGTAGAACCATCGGCAAATGTTTGCCCCTCGATTAGGAGACACCAAGATTAACCGAAAACCGATTTCACTTTTGCGAGTACGCGCGACCAATCCCCGCCGCCCGTCGTTAATTCGCTTGTTCAAGCTTCGTTTGTTTTATCACCGCGCTCTGTTTACGGGAACGCGGAATTTCATTTGTTAGTCGGCCGCATTCTACAGAGTCCTTCGCGTTCGCGTACTATCGTGCAAACGCCGGGTCCCGTTTAATCGGTAGAACACGTAAATACACTACCAAACTTCCAACCTACGCTCTGCCATACTTTACACGTTTTCCCACGTGTAATTTCCGTGTAATTTAATCGCGAGACATCCTGCAGTATTATCGTATCGATGTCACGTCGGTAGTTCAATCACAAACGAGCTGCAACGACGACGAACTCCAACTCGAACTTTGTATCGGAGAAAAGGCGAAAATCCTGAAATCCGTTGGTCTGTCGAATCGGACGAGAATCAGAGCCGGCTTTTCATCCGGTGCATGGAAATCATTATCACGCGATCAATAGATCGCGGCGGCGCGCATTCCGTACAGCCGTGGTTAAAGTACACCGTCGTGCTCGGCATCCTTCATCGCGGTTCCGGTCGATCGATCGTGCGGCAGCAGTCGCAAACTAATGCCTCGGCATTTAAATCAAAGCTGAACCGGGATCGACCGCATCCCGGCATGAAATAAAGTTAGCCCGCCGATTCGATGGAGAACACCCGGTCCCGTCCTCAGTGATACTGCTCAGCTTTCACGCAGAGCTGAATAGTCACGCCGCAATTAACTCGTATTCACCACTTTGATGTTGCAACCCCCGCATTATACGCGTCGTCTCGATTGTACCCGGTGATCTGAGCCGATGAAAGGATCGCTGACTGTAGCCCTGGCTGCAGACACGGCAATGTTTATCGAACGCGGCAGGATACCCGCACTTTGCCTGAATATTGGCTCCCACGGCAGCGGCGGAATCGATGTGCAGTTGCACGTTGCAACACAGCCGAGTCCGACGTCGTTGTTAGTCCGCCAATTCCCTTCTTCCCATTTCACAGTCAATGCAGCCGTTGCACAAATGACGCCTTCTATTTACCAACGGGGTACCCGCCCAAAATCCATCCCGCATTTTCTACGATTCGTTCGCCAATTAACGCTGAATCGGCTTAATCCGATATTTCCTTTCGACAAAGTCAACGAAACTGTGACCGCGCGCAAGAGCGATCGACTTGATCTTCTTGAGAGGTTTTTCAGAAACGTCCAAAGTAGGATACCTCCTTCAAAATGTCGACGATCTCGCTCATTCCGTTCGTCTGTCGAAACGTGCAAAAGCTATCATCGAAGTCGAGTAACTCGTCGCGACAATCTCAAGTAGCGAATGCACTCCACGTGTATATCGATTACATCGAGAATCAACCACTCGTCGCTCAATTTTTCAGATACAAATTTCGGTTTCGTGGATCGTCGATAGGCCGCGAGACACGATTATTTGTACCTCTCTTCGAACGAGCGAATATGCAAACAGAGTGCACCGCAGACGACAAAAGTCAAAAGGAACGTTTCGAGGAAAAGAAAAAGTAGAGTCTCGCCGATGAAACTTTTCAACGAGATCAGCCGCGAACTCGGAATTCCCCAAACAACCGATGAATCATTCGTTCGAGGTTACAACGATGAATCTTTCATCTCGTCGAAATAATTGCGTAATGAGCTTACGCGTCATGCGCTCAAACAGCAAAATGGTTTACTAGTAATCCTGAAGCTTATCAAATACAGCTGCAACTATAAATCTGTAGGAATATTATCGCGACGGTAATCCGTCAGCTACGAATTTAATACCGCGTTCCGATGTATAAGCAGTAACGGCGATCTATCTACCTATCTATCCGCGTGCAGGAATATTATATTAACCTTGCACGTTAAACTTGATAACCGATAATTGATATTTCACGTGTAATCCGGCTTTAGTTTTCAAGGTATTTCGATATCGAGAACGCCCGTAGAATTTCTGTAAAATTTCTCGACCTATGGGGGGGGGGGAGGGGCTGCTCTGTGGTCATTGAAAATATTTTCGAGGTTTAAATCAATTTCTCTGAAGTTTCCGTCGCCTGCCTTTTTCTCTCTTTTTTCTATCGCGAGAAATGGAAATTTAAATTGAACGTCATATTCAATGGCGAGAGGATGGGGAAGGAACAGGAAAAAAAAACGCAAAAACAGTTGACTTTGTAAAAACAAAACCAGGCAATTTTTCGTTGGCAAATTGAGATCGTAATCGTGCCGAAATTCTCGATCGGGAAGCAATTACCACGTCGTTGCTAGTTTAGCCTAAGTAGTATGGACTAGTATGGAGAGAGTTACACCGATCACGCTACTAAACAATGCCAGTCAGCGAGTTTTTGTCTCCCTTTCTCCCGAAATTTCTGCTACGAAACTCGGTAACGAGACCGTACATAATGCACGCGGAATTGAATGATTCGAGGGCCGAGAGGAGCGACGCGCGCTTCGTTAGAGACGAAATTTCAAACGATTAAACCCGCGTCCTTGCATTCACATTTTTTAACGAACGCGATGTTAATGAAAGGCACGCGCGTTCGTGGATTGGTCCGAGGAGAGGGTCACCAGAGCGATAACGAGGCCCAGTTGAGCTTAAATTGCGCGAAAGCTCCGAATAATACCAAACGTTCGAGAGACAACAAGAGTCGGAACAAGTTAAATCCGGCAAACATATTTTCTGCATGTACACTCTGCACGCTGCATCTGAAACGAAATGTTGCGCCGGGAGGAAGGTTTTCTCGCAGTCTCTTCATTTATCAGCCCCGTGGTGATGTCTTGCACGAAACGGAGCGATCCAGATTCGTTGGTTGCGAGCGGTAAACAAAGCGGTCGATGCAAAGCTTGGACAAACTAATCAAGGAATTTACAGTGGCACCGGATTGGCCGAGTGGCTGACCAGCGAGGGGTAACGGCGCGACGCGAGGCGACGCGGTGGCCTTGGTAGTCTTGGTAGCATTCGGCAAGACAGCAGGATTCGCTTCACACGTCAGGAACAGAGAGAGGCACGGCCTCCCCGCGCGCGCCGAGGAACACACAGCCAGGAGGAACGTAGACAGACCGTAAAGGATATCGGCCGTGTCCTTGCGCCTGGCACGTTTCTCCCGCTCGGCAGAGCAACGAGACAGAGAGACAGAGAGACAGAGAGACAGAGAGACAGAGAGAGAGAGAGAGATCGTTCCGTAGGTACACGGCGAGAGAGAATGCTATCTGGTGGTAGTGCGAGGCCCACTTAATTGCGTCTGGCCGGCATTGCACGTATAATGGGATGACCGCGCGGGGGATGGTCGACTGCCTTGGCAGATAAGGCTGGCAGAATGGCCAGCCACCCAAAAGGGACGAGGAGCCAGCAGAGTCGGTTCGTTCGTTCGTTCCTTGCTTCGTTCGTTTCAAAGTTGTCCACTTTGCCACCGCGAGTATCACCCGATTCGCGTTCACGGCGATCCGCAGCTGGCTCGGAAACATCTCTTCTTAGCTTCGCGCCGCGAGATTCGACTTTGAACCGCCGTTGAAATTTACCATCTTTGCTCACGCGAGAGAAGCAAGTGACGGAAGAATTCGTCCGTCTGTTTCGAAGGAACCATATTTTTTACAGTTTTTTTTTTTATATGGGGATTTAGAGTCGCATCGACTACGAGGTCTTTAGCAACGCGCTGGAATTTTCTCTTTATATCTGATCTAGTAGTTGGGTCTCCTTTAGATAGTTGATAACGTTTTTTTGTTGTTTCTGGCAAGTCCGTATTTACTTCTTGGGTTTCGGTATTCTCATGTATTTGCATTCGTGTAGCAGGTGTTGGGTGGTGATTTGTTGATTGCAGATGTTGCAGAAGGGTGTGTGATCTTGGAGTGTCCGATTGAAAGTCTAGTCACAGCTATCCTTTCTTTCCTGCTTATATTGTTGTTTGGTATTTTCTGGTAGAAACGATGTGCTACGTCGTGTATTTCTATTTGTCGTAGTCCAAATTCTGTTCCATTCTCCTCTCTCCGCTTTGGTCGTTGAAGCTAGTAGGTTTTGGTGTGGGATTGGAATGTTGGCTTCGTTTGTTCGGTCTGTTGTTGCTTCTTTGGCTGAGGCTTTTTCGTTTCCTTGGTGTGACAGGATCCAGGCGATTATTATTTGTTTATGGTCGTTGGAAAGTTCGGTTTTTTCACATTTTGTATAGGTTCGAGGAAAAGAACGATTCGAACGGAACGCCGTCTTCCGCGTTGTCGTCTGACTCGTGGCTCGATAGATTACACGGCGGTTTAAAGGAACGAACAATGGCCACGGTTTAACACTCTAGTTTTCTGCGAACAACAGGCTGCTGATGGGAGGAGAGGGCGTGGAGGAATTGGTCAGGCGTGTGACCGGATTGTGGCCAAAGCCCCGAAACTCTCTCTCTCTCTCTCTCTCTTCGCCGCCGTCCCTCGGGTAGGTGCTGGACGCCTACCTCACGGCCGCTTTTAATCCACGTAAATGACTGGCCTATACCGCCTATGCCGCCGTGAACGTTGTTTAAAGCCTCGATTTACCGTTTCTCTGTTCATTCACGCGCGCCCCGTGAAAAAGAGACAATTTCGATTCACACCCCCCGACAACTGCGCGTACCCGGCTGTTTCTCCGGCTGACGGTCGAATCGATTCGAGACGATTTTCTTTCCTTCTTTTTTTACGCAAGCCGTCGAGAACGTCGCGCTTTTCTAAAGCGCAGAGAATCGCGATTATCACGGCTGAAGGCAGCATCGTCAATATAACTTCAACGACGTGGACCCGGAACGCAATATCAACGTCAGGGCCATAAGATAATTGTCAAAATTCTCTTATGAGACTGACCGGGGCAATCTGCAGGAAAACAATATACTTTCCGATCCTTTGAAAGGACACAAAGAGAGTGTGTAAGGGGTGTATAAGGGACGACTCCAACGTACCAGAGACGCTAACACTAAGTTTTCTAAAACCGAAAGTCCACGTCATTCCGCGGGCGCAGCCTGTGCGCGTCTCCTACTTCCGCTCTCGCAATAAATAATTAGTGTTTGAACTATTGACTACTGTGCATATATTTGCATATTAGCGCAATAGAAACTCTGAAAACACCAAAATCGACAGAAAGGAAAATTCACGGAGATTTCGTGAAACCACGGCCACGCTCGGCTCGAGTCCGATCCAACTTCCTCTCGACGAATCAACGAGGCAAACAGAGCGCCGCGAACGTTGCGCGAATGTCGAAACGCAAGACAGAGCGCGTTTGGGAGGAGGAGGTGGGTGGCAGGCAAGGCTGGCAAATATCCGGTGGGCAGGTTGGCCGGCTTTGCTCTTCACTTCAGATTCTTCGGGTGATCCCCGAAAGTTAGGATTAGCTGGTCGGAGCTTCGTCGGCGTAGCTTGAACAAAAGCACTCGTTAAGGTGATTAACGAGCGGGAGAACACCGGTAGAACGATACCGGCCGCGGTCGCTATTACGAGCTTTATTAATTGCTATCCTCTCCGTAATTTGCCTCGTCGGCCGCCGCGTTGCGGACGAATGGAGAAACCATGAGATGGTTTACTGCCGAGTCAGCTTGACAGATTCAGGTGTTTGTCTTTGCGGTGAGGGGGGGAAGAGGGGTGGCTCTTCCAAAATTTCAGACATCTTGTTGCACACGCGCGTACGTGTGTGTTGCTGGACACGCGCGATAAACATTTGCTTTGCGTTTCTCGCGCAATTCTCGCGAGATTGGCAACTGCAAACATGATCACGCTCCGTTTCGAATTACGCTCAAACAGTGCGTTTCGTTCAGATCTTCTCCTAGCCAGTGAACGAGAGATACGCATTTACATGCAAATAAAAGGTACCTCTTCAAGTTCTTCCTCAACCGTTGCAACGCGCATTTTGCCCGTTCGATGATTTTCGTACGTTATTTCGTAGTATTTAGTCTCCTTTCCCCTCGCCCGATTTCTGCATATTTAACCACGAAATGTACCTGTTCATGATACATGAACTTTGTTAGAATTTCAAATGGCGCGTTAGCTGTTTAACATGGATTTTATTCCGTTACATGAAACAAGCCCGGCGATGAAATATTTAATGCGCGAAATGAAACAACAAAAGCAGGGGAATTTCGCCTGCGAGCTCTCGCCTCGTTCGCCCATTTATTTATTTATTTATTCGGAATCAATTCCGACGGCAAGCTTTCACTTACTTTCGCGTTTAATCTCCTCCCGTCGCGGCAACGTCCGCGCTTCGATTTTCTAAATTCTCAACCGACAAAGGATTATTTCGCGTCGCGATTGATGGACGCGGCTCGAAAAGTTGGCGGTCGTGTATCGTAATCCCTTCAGTTCCCATTCGCGTTGTTGTAAATTCCCCTCGTAGCGGACATCGTTTATCCCTTTGATCAAATGTCGCAAAAATTTGTTGCGCCGTATATATTTGTTACACGTGCGTCGACGGCCATGTTCATACGTTTCTCATCGGTCAATAATAATAGGATTTTTATGACATTTGATCAAAGGGCCGTGCTTCGAAACACGTAACGAAATATGATTCGCAAATATTGCCCCGTAAAATTCCGCGCATTTTGCAAGTGTACATATTTCTGCGAAAAAACAAACAAAAAAAAAAAAAAAAAACGAAAAACAGAAAAAAAAGAAAAAAAAAACGAACGAAGATATATTCGACGACAACGTGAAACTCGGAAAATGAAATATGATTAATTTGTCCTTTGTATCACTCTGCTGTCTGCGGTTTCGTTATTCGAACCGATAATAACAGCGAAAACAGTTTGTAGCTGTTAGAAATATCAGTCGATAATTTCCGTCTGTAGAGATGGCGTAAAATTACGGACGATGAGCGAGAGAGAAAGAAAGAGAAAGAAAGCAAAGCAAGACGCCTATAAATTATAGCCGTAGTCGTCGCTAGATTAGAACAGTCGTTAGAACCGTAAGAACAGTTGGAACAAGTATAGATCAGATCAGAGGATCAGTAAAACCATTGTCAGTAAAAGTAATTGATGTAAAACTGAAAAAGTAAAAAACATTAGATTATTGATTGTGCCGTTTGTTTATAAGTTATATTAAGCCATTGTTCGTTTAATTTTCTTTTGTACTGTACCACGTGTTTGTGAAATATATATCAGTAAAAGTTATCAACGTGTATGTGAAATATATATCGGTGAAAATTATCAACCAGTGTCGTCTTAAACTGACTCCAAATCGTAAATTAAAAAGGTGAAAGCCCAACAGTAACGAAAGGCGCTTTCACAGACGTTCGTGCGCTGGTCCTTCTCGTTTTTCGTTGGCCGCTGCGCGATTAACAGAATTTGCTCGTCTTCGTTATCCCAAATTAGGTGTTTGCGCGGGAACCACGGGACCGCAGGTAGCGCACGAAACGTAGATTAGCAAGCGTTTAATGGCCGAGGGTTAATAGAATATCACCGCGTTATGAACGACACGCCGGCTGCGGTGGCGTCTCGCTGAAACGGAGCCACTGAAATCGAGAAAAAGAGAGCCGCCGTTCGAAAATCGAACGCTATCGCGATGATACATCGGTATTCCACTTTCCGTGGGCATTCGTTAAAATTCGAATTACCAAAGCTCGAGCGCGAGCTTTTTCAACTTACAAAATCCCAAACCAGACAGAAGAATTGAAACCCGCTGTTTCATCGGCTTTGAAGTTTGCGATCTCATCTCGATTATTCCCCTTTTGAACGAATTCAACGGTGGTCGTTGAGTAAGCAGCAGAGACAAAACGCTCGACGCTGCTGTCTTGGACACACTGTGGGATGACGCGCGCGTGGAATATATCGTTCAGTGGTTAAACTGGTCGGTCGGCTTGGGCGTGGAGGAGTCGTTCAGTTAGAAGCGTAATTGACTCGGGATTATTGCGCGCGACATTTGTCCGCGCGCCGATGGAAACGAGTTGCGACGGAAACCTGTATATCGGAGTTGTATATTGAACGGGGAGAAAGGATCGTAACGCGCTCGCGTGCCGACCATCTATTGTTACGTTCAATTTGTTTAATTGTAAAATCGAGTGAAGCGCGGCTCGACTGCTGTCTAGGAAATTTTAACCTTGTTTCAGAGCCTCGTCGATTGAATTTCGCGAACCGATTCACCCAGTGCACGACCGACGCTCGTCCTACGTTACAAACGAAACGTCTGTTCCCTTTCTTCACCACCGGGTCTATTCGTGCTTTCCGAAAGTTGAAATCGCTGCTAACGCAACGACTACCGAGCCGAATTTCGCACGAAATAAGCGCTCGCAGAGTGCGTGCTTTTATCAAGCTGCGACTCCGACTTCGCGACGATCTTCCTCACTCTCTCCTCCTTGTCTCACGCCGAGGGTCTAAATTTTTCGCGAGGCGCGACGATAAAAATCACCAGGCGGTAACAATGGTGTAGACTGCGTCGAGGGGTGAGACTAAGAGAGCATAGAGACCCAAGTACCTCTCCACGCGGAGGATTTATGCGGTCGCGATAAACGTCCCACCCGGTCGTTCTCCACCGCGGGAAACTACGTGTGTACGTACGTACGCGCAGACGAAAACTCGAAATGGAATCTTTACGCGCCGACGGGAAGGCTGAATTGCGGTGAATCAGACCGGTTCCCTGGAATTTCACCGCGTTGTTCCCTCGGCAACAACCCTCTCCTCGCAAGGGAGTAGAAAGAGTCGGAGCCCATCCGCAAGCGTTGGCCGCGTGGATCAAAGGCGCGGTCTCGATGGAGAAAAAGGGGGGGAAACGCGGCGCGGAAAGAAATTATCCCGAAATTAATTATGCGCAACTCGAGACCCGGCTCTGTCTTCGTGCGTGGAGCTTTGTCCTTTCGTTTGCCAAGTGTTAACGAGGCAAGTGGAAAGTTAATTTGCCTGAGACTCACAAATTGTAACAACGATAGCGTCGGTTCGAGAAAGAATTTTCTGACAAACTCGCATTCGCGGATCTGACAATTCAGATCGATTAAAACGAATAATTTGTAATTGTTCACAATTGAAAATTCTGTTGTTCGCCGTTTATTTTTGACTGCGCGAGACAACGAGACAAACTGAGCTCAAGACAGTGAAACATCGCGAATCGCGCACACCTGTGACAGACGCTCTTAACGGAACATCAACTCGAATATATATGTACATATATATGTATATATATATATATATATATTTCATTTAATCATCGTTGGTTGGAAACATCTGGCCCTCTGACGCGCAACAGCGTATGCCAATCCGCGCGTGAGATGCACGTTTTAATTTGCCTAATGACACTAGTGTATCGAAAAATTAATCATCGCCGGCCGGGCCCGGTAGTTTCATTTGGTCGAAAATCTCCGTAATACGGTCTGAGTTGAACCGTGATAAAAATTCGTGAATCAATCCACGCGCGATTCCATTCGGCCGCGTATTTTCACATGGATATATTGCGATTGATATACGCGCAAACCGACAGTGCTCAACGAGCAAGGCCGATTTCAATAGCCGCTATTGTTTCACGATACATTCGCGCACACGCGCCGTGCGTATAATAGATATAATAGGTATAATAAAAGATATTTCTGTTGTACAAAATTTTGCAAGATCTCAGCACACGTACGCGTATATATTTTTGTGTTAAATAAAAACAGAATGTGACATTTCGACTTCTCGCAAGAGTTCACAAAGAAGTCACAAAAGAAAAAAAAAAATTCTTCTCTCGTAATTGACGAGCATCTCTAAACGATCGGCTCGATTAACGTTTCCCTTCCACTCGAATGGCAGCTACTTTATCGGCTGGATCTCACGGGGAGTGCTCCCCGAGCGGAACGTTATCGTAGAAAAATCTTGCCCAGCCGAGAAACAAATGGTTCGGCTCGCGTACCGATAATTGCAGCAAAACCGTCTGTTTTTCCGCGAACAAGAACCATTCCTTGTCCCGGGGAATCGCCCAGGGAGGCGAGAAAACGCTCGACTCCCCGAAACGAGATGGGGGCCAGAGGTGGCCAGAGAATGCTAGTCGAGGACGCTGTACACGGAGGAATGGGTGGCTGTTGGTTGCTTCGGAATTTAATCTAAAGTAGAATCGCACTCCCCCGGGCAAGAGAGCTCGCTCACGCTCTATTTTATTTTGTTCTACACCTTTTTTGCGTGCTCGGAATGGTACTTCCTCTGTATAATATCCAACTGCCACGCCAATGCAACTTGCAGAGGGAGAGAGACGCGTTTAAGCGACACGTTGTCACCCTCGTTTCGCGTAAGTAAGATTCGAAAAACTTTCGAAAAACACCAAACGACATATCTGCCAACATTCCCCTCGTTATTTAATACGCGGTTTGACGCGAGAGCGAACATCCCTGCTACGCGCGTAATCGCCCGCTCCGCGCATGCATATTATACATTCGTTTGCCCGTGTACAAACAGGCCGAAAAATAACAGAATACGGCCGGGCAATTCGTTTAACAGTGCGAAAAATCAAATCTGTAAATTGCACGGAAACGCGATACGAATCGATATGTTTTTAAATTAAACAAACCTACCCCGACGACGTGACGAGAAAACGCAAGCCCTGCTTACCCTCCGCCCCCTGTCGGTCCACCCCCGGTTTATCGTTTCCGCATTTATTTTGTATCTTCATTTTTTTTCTTTTTTTTTTTTTTTTGGTACAGGCGGACGAGAAACGAAAATACAAACGTACAAAATATTTGCATAAAAGCGCGGGAGAAGCGAAGAGGAGGGGGGTAAAACGAGGGGAAAAAATGCATAACCATAAGGAGAAACGCGTGTGCGTCGACACGCACGCGTCGCGGAGGCACGAACGTAGCCGTGGAGTAAGTTTTCGAACGGACGAATGTGCAGACACGAAGAGGAAGGGCCGGTGAATGCGTTACACGGCGCTGAATAACGAAACACACGAGGGAGGCGGCACGTGCGTGCTCCATCCCTCTTCCTGACAGCTCTATCTTGCGTTTATCCGGCGAATCTACCTTCCGCGCGTCTTCCACGAGGATGTGCATCCACCAGCCTTCCTTCCACCCTTATGAATCATTACTCTCACGGAATACCGAAATCTTTCCCGGTGCCAAGAATTTCGACGTAGTCTGCCGTGGAGGGGGATCGTGCATACACCACCACCGAGAGAAGAATCGCGCCTCGCTGAATCTTTGAGCCCGCACATACGCCAACGAGGATGAAAGTGTAATGAGGCGTAATCTCGGTGTTCCACGGATTTATTCGACCGGGTTCGACGAATCGAGGGGAGGCGTGAGGAGAATTCACCGCTCGAGCCACAGAGGTTTGCATCACGAACGACACACTGCGGACAATATCTCGCCTTAGTTGCTAAAAATTTGAAGCGCGAAAGGCGGGAAAGATGTTGACAAGCTTTTTTGGGGAGGATAAGTGGCTGCGAAGAAGCGGAGTTCAAAGAGACACGACGAGTGTCTCAGTTTGTCAAAAGAACGAGAAGGACGAAGAGCCTGTGTTCGCCTCGTTGGCTTGAAATCGCGCTGGCGAAGAACCGGCGAGGAAAGAGGAGGATTTCAATTTTGCGCGAGGCGCAGGCAGTTCGCGAGATTATCCTGCCGAGAAGGCGAGAGCTTATCGAGAAGCAATGGAACGCGGCGGCTCGACTCCGGGCGTAATCGTCAGGTTATTTCATCCTCGGGACGTCTTCGCTCGGAGGCATTCGCCAATTAGGAAAGATAACTTTCGCAACGAGGCTCGTTTATCCTATGGAATCTTATCTGCACGCGATAAAATAGCGAAGTAGGGTCGTTTCGAATCGAGGCCAGTTCCCACCGATCCGATAATAAGATAAGGAATTCAGCGTAACTGTGTTCTGTAAAATTGCTCGCCTCGAGCTCGCTCACTGTACTCTACTATCGTCTTTCGTATCTTTTCCTTCTCTCGCCCAACGAGCTGTTTCTTGAATTCTCAGTTATCCCGATTGTCCATCAGTTTGAAACAAACAACCCCCAATTCACACAGAAATTCTCTCTCGAACGAATTCAGCGACTCAACGATTCAACGATCCAACGTCACGTTCACACGTCACGACGTACAACCTGATTCTTTCTTCCGTAGTTTTCTCATTAAATTACATTACGCACGCGCGAGACAGAGTTTTACGATCGAACACCGACCCGAGACAACCACCATCGAGGACAAAAATCGTCCCTTCGTTTCGTCCGATCAATTCGAGTCGCAGTTTCAAACGGTACTCGAGATGCAGTTGAAGCAACCCCCGGGCCCGGAACCCTCTCCGTGGACACTCGATGAAGTGTCCGGCCCTCGATAGCCCTTCGGGTCAATTATTCGCGATAATGGGAACCCATCCTGGTACCTGCCTTCTCTCCTGCCTTCGCTACGACCTCTCACCCCCTTTTCTTCCATTTTCGTATTCCACGACACGATGCCAGAGGTAATGCGATACTTTTGGCGTCCGAGAAAGTCGGCTCCTTCGGAGAACTCGGGGATTCCGTAACAAAGGAGAACGTGTACGTGTTCCACGAGGGCTGGTACGAGGGGTGAGAGAGAGAGAGAGAGAGAGAGAGAGAGAACGTGAAACCCAAGATGGCGCCATCGAGACGTGTCGCAGCGAGTTATGAAACAAAAGGGTGGCGCGAGTCGCGTCGGTGGTAGAAGCAGGCCTGCCACTGCTGGCTGTTACCACCGACGCTGCCGAGATACGGAAGGCGTCGCCCGCTCGAATCTTAGGGAGCATTTCCATTTCAAATGCGCTGATACAGGGTACAGGAACGGAACACCCACTCGTGTTACTATTTACTCGGCGCGGGCCGAGGGAGAACAAGCGAACCGGCAAGATCTCGGCTCTCTCGATAGACACCCCTGTCCTTCCCCCTTTCTCACCCTTCCTTCGTTCGTTCCACGTTCGTTCGTTCGTTCGTTCGTTCGTTCGTTCGTTCGTTCGTCCGTTCATTCTCCGTCGCTGCAACGGAAGGAAATGCAATTCAACGTAATGAAATGCCTTGCCATCCAAAGAGGGGAGAGAGCGGGCCAACTCGAACGCGTTCCCGAACGAGAAGAGACAGTTTTCCGGGGACGCGTCGATGGTTACGCAGGCAGTTGATTAGGGAGATGCCACCGGGAGGAGAATACGTACCGATGGTCCAGGTGAAACGCGTTCTACCGTGTTTCCGGAGTCTGCTTCGCGTTAAATTCAACAGAGTGAGACAGAGAGACTTTGTCGAACCGCGAATAGAACAAACAACGATTTGAAAAACTCGAAGAAAGAGTCGCTTTGAAACTCGTCAAACAAGTGGAAAATCAACTTTCGACGACCTCTGGATCGTTCCGAAGTTTGTCAATCTGGCAAAGTGCAGACAGGGGGAAGCTTCGTCGTTGAACGCGCGTTGTATTTAAATTTCCAAGGATAATGGAAACGTATCGAGGAAGCATGTGGAACACGGCGCGGACTCTCTTATCAGCCAATTCCATTACCAAGATTACATCATCCACTCGTTCGATTTCAAGGGGTAGTTTCCTGCCCCCAGACGATCGGAGAAGGTCTGCCCGCCGCCGGGGGGGGCGCGGTGATCCCTCAGTTTCCGCGGCGCAGCTTTTATTCGAGCACGTGCGACTTGCTGCTCGTGTCCCACGTTAATTAGTTCGAGATGGTCGAGCCGAGTGAAAACTGTTTGCCTTGTCCCTCTCCCTCCGCGTGCAACTAGTTAGCCGTCGGGGATAACTCGCACACCGCGATTGTTGTTCCATCCTCCTTCCATCCATCTGCCCGGCCTTTCCGCTTTTTCCTTCCTTCTTCTATTTTTTTTTTTTTCTTTCTTTCTTTCTATACAATCCGACTTTTCGGAGAGAGGGAATATCAGTTAAGGTCAATGGCCGAGCCACAGATGCGTAAAACTGCCCACGTCGTCCTCGAAACGGCAACCTTTGGATCCTCGGTGACCCGAAGTCATTTTCCCTCTCGTTGGTACGCAGCGGCAAGGGTTGCGCCCCAGCCCGTCTCTTTCTAATCGAGGGATGAACAGGGATATCACGGTGATTTGGGCAGGAATCAAATAGCTGCAGGGTAGATTGATGTCGCTTCTTGGTTAGACCGAATGATTGATGCTTGGCCGTGTTTGATAATCGGATTTCGAGGGTGGTTTCTTCGACGACGCGGCTGAATAAATTGTTTTCGGAAATTGGATAAATATTTCCACCCTCCGCCCCGAGCTGGCTTATCGGGCTTCAATCTCGAATGATCAATTAACGTTCGACGGTTGGACAAGTGGCTGTTTCTTCCTCTGACCGGCGTGTCCCGCAATCGGAATCCGGCAATTTCTACGATTTTCACAGATCGGCACTGAAACGTCAGTCTACCTCCGGTGCGAATCAATTAGGGACGAAAGCATTTCCAACGAAAGCACTTTCAACGAAATGGACCAAGCAACGATCGAATTTGTCTTGTTTTAATTGCGTTACCCTTGTCGACTGATCGATGTGAATTAAAGAACAGGGCACGTCCATTAACAAACGATTATACCTATTCGCCAAATTTTACTCGTCGTGTCTGGCTTTTATTTCTGAAAATAAACGACGAGTCTCTGATTAAAAAAAAAAAAAAAGAGAAAAAAAAAGACAAAACGATACACGATTTGCGGCGATAAACGCTTGCTTTCGTACCATCGTGTTTTTGATAGGTAATTCCGGCCTCTGATATTTCGCGTGTTATTCCTGTCAGCCGCGGAAGTTATGAGAGTAATAACTTCTGCAACAAGCTTATCGAATTACGTTGCTTCGGTAACTGGTAGTAAATTTCAGTCATCTAAGTTTATCACTGAATCCGCTTCTCCATAGTAAACAGCCGTCTTCGCTAGCTCAAATAGCCTTGGCTCGATGTATCGCCCTGACGTTGCCTTGGTGGTTACGAGACGAGAATCGAAGCCTGCTCCATTCAAAGTCGCCGTTAAAACTAATAACGATCACGTTCATTCAACGCGTAATTACTACGAATAAAAAAAAAAAAAGAAATCCCTGTTTCGTGCAGGCAGGCTAATTATTCATCCACTGGGCGAGTTTGTTTCGAAAGCCTCGTTAAAGCCTACTTCGAATCGAAACGAATTTCATGCAACTCCGGCGAGCTATACGCGCTACACGCTAATTGCGATTCGAATCGGCGCAACGTTCCCGGATACTTTTCGAAATAATCGTCGCATTGTGTCGCGAAATTGTACAACATTTTCCCAGATACTCTCAAACATTTAACTACCCAAAGTTAACTTTATCCGAATTTTCTCGCATCAAACGAGACGTTCTGTCGTCTTTTTTTTTTTTTTTCCTCTGAGAAAAATTGAACGTTTGACCGAGCGGAGCGTCTCGATCGCCGAATAATTTGCACACTTGTTCGATAGTTTCGTTACAGCCGTGTTTCACCGTTTCCAAGTTTCGTTTCGATCCCTCTTTCATCTTCTCCTTGGAGTCAATTAAAACTATCGCCGCTTCGCAGCCGCGCGCTATGGAGAAGCGCACATTCATTGCGCTTGATTCATTAATTAATGATTCGTGTTTACGCCGCTGCTTGGGTACACCCGCTTCGCGTGTCGTTCCCGTATTTCGTTTGCCCGATCTTCCGCCAGTCATCACAGACAGTCGCGTAATTTTGTTTGTCTTCGTCTTCAATTTTCGCAGAGGCTGTACCCTGCCCCCTCCTACGAATTCGATCTTAATTAGTGTCACCGGGGACCACATCAAAAGCAAAGGGAATGGAATTACCCCATCGAGGGAAAAACTGTTTGACTTGCGGTCCGGGGGACACTTTTTTCGATTGCTCTTGCCTCTTTCGTGGAACGTGCGCGAACCGTCGCGACGCAAGACTCGAGCGATTTCACGTCCCGAATTGTTTGGTCGCTCGTCTTTCAAGCAGCGACGACATCCGATAGTCTTCAAAGTCCAACAATAGTCCCGCGCCACTTATCCACTGCATAATTCACGCGGCATTATATTAATTAAGTTCGAAGATGCTAAGAGGATGTCGAAGGAAGACTCGTTGATCCTCTTAGATAGTTGCTGCATTGCGCGCAGCCGACCATTAAACACAAAACGCAAATACCCGAATATTGCCGAATACTGCAAAAGTGTCCCGGTACGATACTTTCGAAAATTTGTTTCGCGTAATTTTCAAGTCTCGTTGAAAAAAGAAAAAAAAAGGAAAAATCATATAGCAAACCGAAATCGATCAAAGTCGAGTGTCTCGCGCGCAAGGCGAATCAATTTTAATAAACAGGGGAGGGAAAGTGCACGCGGTGCCACCGCGCTCAAACAAATTGAACGCGACAAATATACAGATATAAACGGGAGGCCCCTTTGTACGATATACCGAGGGAGATCCAATTTTGACTACATTCCAAGAGACCCTTTCCACGAGAGAACGCCGAATCGCTCGATTTGCAACAAAATGACAAATAAGACAGGGGAAACGGAATCGGGGAGACTCGGGCACAAACGGAATGGACGATTTTCGGATCAAGGAGAACGGCACCGAATGGGTACAAAGCCACCGAAGGTAGCAGCGATCGACCAATATTGAACCACCGGCGGATAAGCGGAATTTGTTTTCCACAGTCTTTCCTTGCGCGACGAAGTCGGGAACGGTGTACCTTTCGAAGATTTCATTTCGTTTCCCGCGAACGTTTGCGAATTTATAACGCTCTGAGTTAAACCGGAAATCAAAAGAAAGAGAGAGAGAGAGGAGAGTTGGAACATCAAAGTCGATGGAGCTGCGAAAATTGCCCCGGCCATCATTGTCTACAAATATTCCTCTCGCCGTCGCGCAATCCCGTATAAATAATGCAGCGCGCCATAAACACGCGTAAAAGCCCTCGCGGGGCCGAGATAAGAAAGGCTGAACCGCAGCAAGTGGAAAGCTCGGCGCTCGTAGTAAACTTTCTCTGGGAATTCTTCATGACGGAAGTTCGAACAGGCGGGTCTGGCCGAGGGGACGGTTCGACTGTCCGAGGCGTGGATCGACGCGAATGCACCGGGGACATCAAATATTCAGTGGCGCCTCTTCCTTTTATAGGGCCGCGCTCGTTGCACCTTTTACGACGTCTTAAATTCCTCCTGCGCATTTTTTTTTTTTTTTTCACCGAACACGCCAAGTCACGTGCCTCGACGCTATATGTTTTACATGGCCGTTGCACGGCTCGCAAAGCGAATGGCCACGAGAGGGCTTAAACGTCCCCTTTCTGAACGAATATGTTTATGATCTTGGCTCGCGAAAGCCACCGACAGAGAAGGGACAGAGGAGAGGATCTCGAAACGAGGGGCCAACGAAAACGTACGGCCGCTTACCCTTTACTCTCTCTCTCTTCCTTCCCATATTTATATGCCCGCTACTCGTTTGGACACGCGGGCTTTCACCGGCGAGCGAGTGTCATTCGGAAAACAGGGCGGAACAGTGACGGCGAATTTTTTTAGACGGTTTGTTGCCCGCTGCTTGAAAATTCGAAAATTCACCGGAGTAATTAAGCGTTAGAGCCGTTTCCACTCGCTGCGTTCGAGATTGAAATGTATATCCCGCGCGGAGGTAAAATTATATTTTAAAATGCTTGGTCGAAAAAAAAAAGAGAGAGAGAAAAAAGCACGGTAACAACATCCGGCTGGCTGGCTGGTGTTTCACTTTTAATTATCATTCTGAATTATATTTCCCCGTGGAGAGAACTTGTGCCACGATCGCTCGCCGACGCGAACGAAATCGCGAACGTTTCGAAGATTGATCAACCGGAACCAGCGACGTGATCTAAATTTCTAAATGTGCTCTGCGTTCGACGTTCGCGTAAAACACGACGAGTCTGTCGATAATTCTCCAGCTTCGCGGAATTGGAATAACTGCACTCTAATTAAAGGTCGTGTTAGCGTATCCTAAATGACAGTTGGAGTAACAAAATCGACTAATCCGACGAACCGTGGCTCGAGCAAGTGTTCCAAAGCGGCGCGCGATACTTCTTCGTGTCGATGGTGATCGACGTAGGAAATGCGGTTGACGTAGGCGTCGCTGGGGGCTTTTCGCAAGCAGAATCGACTGTCTGGTCTGCTGCCATAGATCCCCCCACCCCCCACCCCCCGGTTGGTGTTTACGTTACGCGTTAAACCCCTTGCGCCTAGCATTAAACCAGACCCCAGCGAAGCCGCACATCGGGATCCAAAGCCCCATAAGCATCGTTACGCCGCGTTACATCTCCCTTCTCCCTCGACTACCGAAATTACTGACACCCATATACACACGCGTGGGTTCCAGCTTCCCTTGGAAATTAATCCGTATCGCATTCGTGCGAGGCACTCATTTCCCGTGGCAAGGTAGCCACGTAAATTGACCCTTCGGGGACCGCGTCGAACGCCTCCCGACTTTTTAGCCCGTGACCGGCGATCGGCGAACGGACGATCCATTAATCCTAATCTTTCGTACCCGTTCTTCCTCGCTTTTATTTACCCCGTGTGTGTGTGTGTGTGTGTCCATCCAATCGTTCGTTTCTCTCCCAACGACACGGACAACACCCATCCAAGTTGAAGAATAATTTTTAACATTCGTAACAGGCGGTGTCGCAAGACGCAAGTCGTGAATTTTTTTTTTTGTTCGTGAGAAATTGTAATATTTTCACAGTTTTAAGTATATTCAAGTGAAACAAAATAGGCAAAACATATATATTTAAACACAATAAATTTACTGCTTGCCAATAATTTCTATCCAGCGATATCACAGTTCAACGAGTTCAGAAAGATAGCGACGAATTATATTGTATACGCGGTATTGGTCACTCGTTCTGGTCCGCAATCAGTTGCCAGCGCAAGTGGTTAAACGGAATGTAAATTCACGGTACGCTCGATATCCCTCTTTCGGCTGGATACTAAAAACATTTTCCCCGGGAAATAGTATATCCCTCTAGTCTGCATACAGCGAGGGAATTTCGAAACATGCGCATCGGAAGTAGCTGCTTGAATGGATCCTCGGGCATGTCAAGTAACCGCACGGTACACACGCATCCTACGTAAGCACGAGCTACCCATCGTCTTACAAATTTACGTGCACAGATGGGTACGCGCACGCGTACACCTGAATACACAGACGGAGTACGCAGATGCGTGTACATGTAAACGAGAGCCAGCAGCATGTGAGCGCGCCTTTACATATGCCAAGGGATCACGATATTGTACGGCTGAGATACGACGCTGGCACGCTTAGATAGCTTGCCTTTCCTTTATCCTCGCGTGGTTCCTCCTCGCTTTGTACCACCGCCGACCACCCACCACCTCCCCCCCCTTTCTCTCTCTATATGTGCGTTACACCCGTTATCCTTCCTTCCGACCCTCTCGATTTCTCTCGGTACGCCTTTCCGCACGACGGCACATTCGTCGCTTAACTCTTCTTCTCACCTTCGACCTAGCGAAAGCCGCAACTACTCGACTACCTCTCTCCTCCCCTCGCTAGCTCCCACCGAGCGTCCCGGTTTCCGAGCCGAGAGTTAATTCGCGGCGGGTAATTCAGCGAAGGGCCCCGACGAGAAAACAGGAATGGCAAGTAGCTGTCGCCGAGTCGACACGTATGTTAATACCGAAGCGTAAAGATCTTGCGAAACTCCAACCTGCCTAGAGAGGGTGTCTTTTCTCTCTCTCTCTCTCTCTCTCTCTCTCTCACTCTCTCTCTCTCTCTCTCTCTCTCTCGGCAACCGCGCGCGGGTTTGCTGTTGATGTGCTGAATTACTTTGTCGATTTAGTTCCCAAGAAGCGATTAATTAAACAAGTTACTCTCAATTCCATGGAACTAGTTCTCGTGCTAATATTTGGCTACAAAAGCGCTCTCTCTCTCTCTCTCTCTCTCTCTCTGTGTAGTAGTCGAGGAAAATGTCTCGCGACAAGAGGAGAAAAGAAATTGAATGAGAGTGTCTTTCTCCGCGAGACAACGTTAAATTAATGGACAAGCGAGGTAAGAAAGGAAGCAACGTGGTAGAATTATTACCACGTCGTCGATCATTACGGAGAAACCTTTCGGCTGAAAGGCTACGGAAACGTTAACCGTGCATGCTCGTTACACGTAGGAAGCCCTTTGCAATTCGTGCGGGGTTAAATGTGACAAGGAAAGGAAATCCCATATGTCGAGAAATCCCAGCACGTTACCCTCGATCCGCGCGCGCGCGCGCACACACACACACACACATACATATATATTATAACTCGGGAATTGAAGGAGACCCAAAGAGACAACCTCTCGACAAGATTTTGATCTCTCGTAATCCTTTCCGTTCCTACCTCCGCGCGATTCCTTCGCGCGCAATTTACTTCTGCCCGTCGTGTTTATAAATCGACGAATAACATTTTCACAACGCACTTTTTTCATATTTTTCATATTATTTCATCGCGAGGTACGCGTGAACGATAATAACTGGGGAAATACTGGGAAAATTCAACGGATCATAGTCGACTTATTTCCTCGAGGTAAAAAAAAAAAAAAAAAGAAAATTCTGTTTTTGCTACGGACTGCAGAACGCAATATCGAATCGTAAAAAGATTACGAGGCCCTTTGTCTGCAATACTTTTTTAAGGTAGCAGCGACGATATTTTACGAGAATGTCCGTCGTCAAATTTATATTAACCGAAACGACGATTTCACGATGATAACGTTGTTTAATGTAACGCGAGTGTGATAGAGAAACGAGCCAGGCCACGATTTCAATGAAGTACCTAAAATATTGCCAGTTTTATGGATTTAGTTGAGTCACGGCAAAGTATCTATGCGAGGAGAGTAAAGAAAAAAAGAAAAGAAAATAAGAAGAAAATGGGGAGGAGAATTGTATATCTTGGCCGTACGTTAAAGTTGACGTTGATGTACGGGCTGAAGGAACGAATGGTTGTAAAAAGATTCGGTGAACGTGACATCGGCAGTTGTGCATTTTCCCCTCGAACAAGAAAATTGAAAACAGAAAAACAAAAACAAAAACAAGGAAATTAAACGCCGGCCGCGTTTAATTAAATGCTCGAACGCTGCGACGGATAACAGTTAATATTTCACAGTGGATTTAGTTCTTACCTCGTCCGGCTGCGATCTCTATGAATACTTTATCCTCGGATACTTTTCGTTCTGGTTGAAATTCGCGAACAAATTCCCGCGTGTACGCTTAACAGCCTCGATTACAATAAGTTTTCGCGCGGCGAGAAGTTCAGGCGAACCAAAGGCCAGTCCATTGCCGGACCAAGAACTTCTCCAATTTTGTTACAGATACCTTAATAATCTAATTTAAACTTAGACTTGATTGACGTTCATCTAACTTAATTAAAACTTTAATTAGTCGATCAAACTTAAGAATATCGTACTACGTTTCGTTTCCCTCCCCCCCCCCACTTCTTCTTTTATAGTCTTTTGATCTTTACGGGGGCAAATTTTTCGATTAAACGTTATCGATGCCAGAGAACGAACCGCCTAAACGCAACTCCGATCGCCTCGAATTGCCAAGGAGCTCGATTTCCAGTGCGAGCATGACTTCCAAAATAGTAAATTCGACCGCCCTTTCTTCCAGTCGAACTCGAATTCACTCGGTTAACAGACGGCTCGGTTTACTTCCGGTCCTACGACAAGTCCCTCTCACTCCTACTACACTGAACCTGAAAAGCTTCTCTAAAATTTATTCCCACTGTGAAACTCCTAATCGCATTTCCCGGACGCAACGCATGCATACGTAACGCACCGAACACCACCGCGTGGCGTCGGAATATTTCTTCCAGCGGGACTTCCGCTCGGGCGGAAAGAAATGGACAGGAAATAAGACAGAAAGAGAGGGAAGGTCAGAAATGGGAGAGAGACGGAATAAAACTTTTCGCACAGTGCAGCGGTTCGGTGAAACTGGCCGAGTCGAAAGTTTTCGTTCAAACATCAACGCTGCGACTTTCTCAAAACGTGACCGCGGTGGTCTCCCTCTCTCTCTCTCTCTCTCTCTCTGCCGTCTCTTTTTTCTGCCTTTCAGTTTTGTTACAAGCTTTTTCCAGGCTTTCGCGAGCTTTCCAAGCAAAGTCACTCGAAAATCACCGCCGTTAGAACGCGACGTGTTTCTCGCTCCCTTCTCTCTCTCTCTCTTTCGCGCGCGCCGCCTTGCTCTCTCACCCTTGGGCTGCGGATTAAAGTATCGACGACACCAGCCGCGCCTGAATAATTCAGGACCAAAGTTTTAACCGCAAGCGAGGCGAAAGCTCCTCCTCGTGGCTCGAGGCGAGTCCCGCGCCACGCCGTCGCGAGACAACCTTCAAAAACGATCGAAATTCGCTTTCTGTTGCAGGATTCGCGCTCATGAGGATCGTCGAGGTCTACAAGGAGATCCAGGAACAGGAAATGAACATCGTGAGTACTCTTTGTCTCGCTCTGATTCGATCGGGATTCTCCACGTTGGAGTCGAAAACCAACTGAAAGGCAAGAGTTCTGAAAATTTTAGAGTCTGAATTACATTTTCTTTTTTTTCTTTTCTCTCGGCATTTTTCACCTCAAGATGCCGCGAGTTACTCCAAGTAACCAGTTTCCAGAACGCCGCGCGGAACGCGATAAATCTCCGACCGGTGTAACAGACCGTTCTCGCACTTTCACACCCCTGTGTGTACATCCGCACCGATAAATTGCACGGGATATCCGCAGCCGCCGTCTAAAATCAAACCCTGAATACTTTATAAGAACGATCCACGGTAGGACGGGCATTGGTAACGAGCTTAGAATCCCCGGTTCCCAAGGAAAACGTAAAGAAAAGGCAGCGAGTAAATCGTGTTTCGGGCGGGAGGGTGGGGAGTGCGATGCGCCGCCTGTTCGCGTTCTCGAATTATTTAAATAAACGACCACGGCTGACGCAATTAAAAGTAGGGAAGATTTATGCGGGACGCGCGAGAAACCGAAACGCACGAGGGCCAAGTTCCCACCCTGTCGGAATATTAATTGGAAAGTTAAAAGAGAGTTTTGGTCATTTAGACCATCTCTGTCGTCTCTCACCCCTTTCCCTGTAATCACCAACTTCGTCCTCCCTTTATCTCGCACACCCGTTTCGCCGCTGTCTTTCGTTCCGCGCTCCCGTCCGTCAGCCCTTGCCCAGCCCAGCCCTTTTCTTCGTCTCTTTTTCTATCCACCCCGTTCAGAAACACGTGGAAAACTCTTTGATCCTTGCGCGACCCCGGGCTGCCTTCGGGGTGAGATTACACACCTGCAGACGTCTCTTTTGAGGGTGAAAATTCGTTCCGGCCGTAACGACATGTTATTACGATTTCGCCCCGCGGACAGTGATACGGGCCACCGTGTTTTCAAAATGGGGGATCGGCCTGCGCCGAGGAGCTCTCGAGATCAAATACGCGGCGGTATTTAAAAAGCTTCGAGTCGACTGCGAGGCAACGCGCAGGAAAGAGAGGCCGTAAAGCGCAAGTAATTGTCACTTTATCAAGCGAAACGACGTATTGTGGTCCCGACGAACGCTTGTAAGCGCGGCAAATCTTACGACACCCTGTACTTCCGTGTTTCGCCACTGATCCGACCATGTAAAAGTTTAATGTCGCCGTGTAAAAGTTTCGTCGTCGAAGGTACCCTGCCTTCTATTCCCATTTCCATTTCAATAACAATACGTCCCCCCTGTCCTCTACCCCCAACGAACTGTTCGCTTGATCGCTTGGCGTTTAAACCCCTTCCTCCCGTTTCCCCGGGAAATATATTCCCGTCGCGTGATACTGTTCTCCTTTATGGAGAATATTCTCAACAATGATCCCCGACCATTATGAACGATCCTCCCTCTCCCCCCTCCCCACCTCCCGGTAGCAGCCGGTACTCGCTGCCGGAATCGTTTCCCAGCGAACGTTAAAGTCTCCGAAGATTGAGCCCCTTTGATCCCTCCGCAGCTTCGAGCGAACGAAGAACAATGTTTCCGGCAATAACGAGAAGCCGTTATTGCGCGAGAGATTTCCGCGGAATTGCGACCGCACCCCAACGCAGGGTGGGCATCCCACCCAACGGGATCGTACTTCGTTCGGACGTGAAAACCGCACGGACTTCCGGCTCCACACAGCACCCGCGCCACAGACAGTCCTTCGCCGCGTTCCACAATTCAGCCGAGACTAATTGTTTCTTACGTGACCGTAGTCGATAACTTTCGACTAGCAGGCGGCCAGAAAATAATTGTATCTTCCAGACGCTGTTCCATCCGAGCGTTTTATAGCCCACGGGGGCCGACGCTATCGACACCGGCTCGGTCATTGAACGACCGTTTGGTTGCGTTTGTTCCTTCCTGACGGGGAAACAAACAGACTCGTCGACGGAATAGTCAGCGACTCTCGAACGAAGAAAGATTCCGCGTTTTCGAGAAGACTTGTCGATCCTGTTGCTTGGATACAGTTAGTAGTCTGCAATTACAAAATGGTATACACCATGAAATTTGTCGTTGAAGGACACTAATTTTTCATCGATTTACGCGAAAATTACGTTTTCGAAAATTTGTATCTTTCCAGATACATGACAAAATATAGGGTAGTGAGGATAATTTTCACTCCCTCGATATCGACGATTAAAGAAGAATACGTCAAAAACTACGTTTGAAAATAATACTTCGGTACGTGGTCCCTTGTTAGTATTTTCGCCGTACGAAAATCGGAATCTCTTTGAAACACTGGCTGACGCGAGAAAAGAAAGAAAATACGAAAGTACGAGAGAAGTTAATTATCTAGTATGGCAGTCTTTCGAGAACGCAAAATCGCCGATTGGCCGATCCTCCTTTTTCCGTAGACGAGGTTCGATTTTCATACGGTGACGCACATTTTACGCGTATTTTCCCCCCTCGTTTAATATTTTCATGCCGCGTTCCGTACATATGTCTCGTCTGGCTGTGCGAATTCCCTTCCCTGCGAAATTCTCAGCGGGCCCTCGACCGGGCGACCCCGGGACCGCTTCTATCACGCCGCCACCGTTGCACCACTATATTATAGGAAACGCATATCCGAAGCCATTCACGCACGAAAGGTCGTTGTCTCAGGCCAACGCGCATACAGCATTTCTCCATCCCCCGTTTTCATGCTTTCTTCGCCTCGCCTCGATTCCCCTTCGGCTTCCATTCCCGGAGATTACGTCAGACTTCAGTCGCGTCTGGCAACATTCGCCAACGTGTCCTTTCGCGCCACTTCCACTCGGGGGATGTCTCGCACCTCTATCGAGTCCCGTCGCCCCTCCCACACAAGCCTAATCGCGCGGAAATATACAGTGGAGGAACAATTCGGTCCGGCCGTTGAATCAGTTTTATGGGTTTTGAAGACGAACGTCGACCATCCAAAGTAACGAGACCAGAGTTGCGGTCGTGGCCGAGTTACCAGTGGCTCCGGCGCCACTCGTACGATCTTTGGATCTTTGGATCTTTCGACGAAACGGAAATGAAACAAACTAAACGAATCAAATATCTTTCGAAACAGCGTGTCTCGAATGCTCGCGTAGAATAACGCATTTTTAATAAGTGGAAATATCTTTCCACCCTTTTTTCCAGAGTCAGACTGAAACGACTCATTTTTATTATTATTATTTTTTTTTTTTTTTTTTTTGGAAAATTTCATCGTACCGTGAATATATCCTTTTCATTGGAATTTTCCTGCTGCATAGCTTCGAATCAGCGATTTGTTGCAGTTTAATCTACCGAGGAAAAAAAATGTGAGAAATGCTTTCGCAACAGCGGACGTTACAAATGTACCGTTACTTCGATATTCGCGAGTGAATTCCTTCGTGATAGATCGCGCAACGATTCGGACGATATCACAGCGTAATGCTAATTTTTACAGAGAGAGAGAGAGAGAGAGAGAGAGAGAGAGAGAGAGAGAGAGAGAGAGGGAAAAGTTTCGTAAAAGTTAAAATTTAATCCCGGCAGGTGGAAATATTGCGGAAATTTTGTTTTGGGCTGGGGGCCGTTGGTTCCGAACTCGATAGTTCACGGTCTCTTTTATCGTCGATATCATTCCCACCGGTGCACTCGGGCATCCGCTCAACAAGATAAACGACGCCGATTCCTTCCTCTTGGCCGAAGGGGCTAATTCAATTTGGAAGGGTAATACCTGGAAAGCGTCACCGGCATTATCGCATTTTTCTCCGAGGCTGAAAATCGACTGCGACGCTCGACGTTCGAAGACTGAAACACCGACGACGGAAAAGTGGAGGGAGGTCAAAATTGGCTCTCAATCTTCACGGCCGTGAACGGACAGATATTCCGACTATTACGAGGATAGATTCTTCCATACGTGTACTCTCCTTTTTGTGTACTCTTTCGATAACATTTTACTCGCTCGAGCACTTTCGAAATTTTGTCAAAATTGAAAGTTTGCCCCGTCAACCTCGCCCCTTTCTCTCATCTTTTTGGAGAAAGTTTAGGTGTTCGTTCATCGTTTGTACGATGTGTTGTTCTTGCGGTTGGTCGTTGTTACGGATACATTATAAAATCTTTCGTACGAAAGAAGAGAAACCTTGCACGGAGAACTGAAGTTTAATATTCATCTGTCTGTAAGTGGCTGTGTCCAAGTGAATTAATTTTCAAAGTAACGAAGTATGCGCTCCGCTTCAATGAAGATCCGCGATACAATTTTTTTTCACAGATGAGACATACTCTCTTGCGCGGCGGAAGCGTAAACGCGACGAAGAAATGAGGAAGAACAAATGGAGTTTCGGATTTAAAAGCTTCATTTCCATTTTTATTATTCCCGTCGATTAATGACTAGAACGTCCTTTGCTCGTGGAAAAAATAATTTACAGAAACACCCGACGCCGCCACCCGAATAAATGAGAAATTTGTTATTCCAATAAGCCGGATTGAAAATATAACAAAATGTACGCGGAGGACTCTCGTACGTGAGAAGAATACGAGGGAAATTTTAATTTTATAATAATTTCAATTCGAAGGAAAAACTCGACTGCGCAAGAGAGATCCGGGGGACGAATAATTAAAATAATTCTTATAATTTCTGGCTTTGGTTCTGCATCGAAACGAAAAAAAAAAAAAAAAAAATAGAAAAGAATAAAATTGACGACAGACAAATGACTGTTTGATTGTCAGAAATCTCCATTACGATGTCTATTCAGATTATTGATCCCATTTCTGTGACTAAGAAAGAAGGGGGGGGGGATGAAAAAATTCTCTGTCCCTTTTTCCCTCGTCTGACGTTGCAAAAGAGTACACGTCATCGATTGATCGCGCGATGCCGGCTCGAATGGCTCCGTTTGTTCCTCCGGGGAGCGAAAGAGAAACTTTTGAGATATGGTTCTCGTGACGTGTAATTCGTAGCCGCGATCACTGGCGAAGCATCGCGGGGAGGGAGGGAGGAAACAAAAAGGAGAAAAAGCGTGGAAACCCGACTCGATATGTAGTTACTGTCAGAACGGACAAGCGACTTCCCTTGGGAAAAGTCGCCTCGATGAAAACGATGAAAACTCTCGCCAAGCCACGAGCTTTTTTTCAGCCTCGCTTGTCGACGATACAGTTTTCTCGCGATTATTCCAGATTATTCCGCGGGAAGACTAAACGGCAATTTCCACATTGTCTTCTCGGAAGGAACGATCGTGCGTCAGGATCGATCGATCGTCTGAGCCTTCCATGGGGAAAATTTCCATTCGTCAAACGCGGGGGCCACTCGGGATTGGAATCGCAGAACCCGGAATCGCGAGAAAGAAAACATCCACTAGCCTGAACAGCTTTGCGTTCTTAAGTGGATTGGCAAAGGGGGCGCGAGAGAAAGGGTTCCGTGGAACAGCGAAAGAGGGAGGAAGCGAAGATGAATCCTTCGAGTGGTCTGGCTCAAATTCGAGCAGCTAGCATTACCTTTTGAACCTTTTGAAGCTATTGCGTGTCGGTGAAACGATCGTCTGCAAGGGGGATGGGGAGGGAGGGAAGGGCCGATGGACCCTTTCGCGCAGATTAGTGGAGAATCCAATGGACCATGGGTGAAAGGTCGCGACTCAGAGGGTCTTCTATGGTGTTCAATGACGGTTATTCAACACGACCCTTTGCAAATTTTTTCAATCGAACCATTATTCAGGTATTGGGACTCTCTCTGCCTCTGAATGCCCTGTTTGCCGGATATTAAAAATATATTTTTGCCAGCCGATACGTCGGGGGAGAGCGAACTCCCCCCTCCCCTCCCCCCTCTCAAAAAGAAGTCGTGCTCGTCCTAACCTTCACTTTTGGACGATCTCGAAACCGCATGCGGAAATGCGTTTCGACGCAACTCTCGTACCGAGTCTTCAAACATCGCCGAAATCGTTGCGCGTTACAACGCGATTTTCTTTTGCTACGAACGAACGATGCACAGATTCGATTCGGCAGATAGCATTGAAACAGACAGAACGAAAAGCACACCGTACGACGCTGGGTCTTCTGAAACAGCAACAAGTTACGAATTTAATGATCACGGCGCTGAAAGGTCTCAAAGGCTCTTCAAAGCTGTTTCGTACACCGGGGAAGTTTCGCAAGCCAGCGAACGTCTGGAAGGTAAAAGTTCTCGAGCCGGGAAGAGACTTCATTATAAACATCGCACCTTTGTCGAGAGAGTCCGCTCTCCCCGCGATTGTTGTTGCGCAGCCATCCCTCTCCCTCCGCCACTTTCTCTCTCTCTCTCTCTCTCGATCTGGTCTCGAATGGTCTTTGCAACTTTGCACGAATTTCCACGAGCTCTCTCGTTAATCGTTTTTCCGAGAGTAAAATCGTTTTTCCCTCTTCCCGAAACAATGAATCAGCAACCGGGGGAGACTGCGCCGATTTATATTAACGAGTCTCGAGCTTTTCTTTTTCTTTTTTTTCTTCTTTTTCCTTTTTGCCAAGCGAAAGGTACGCGATACGGCAAACTTTTTGTTCACCTCTTCGGTTCCCGAAGAATGTCCCTAGCTGGAAGGAAGCCAATCGACGAGCCTTGTTTTCCCTTTTTCTCGCGAATGGGCAAAAGCGTTCTAAGATATGGCAATCGAGTCGAGAGTGTTGACGGAGACGTCGTTCCTGCAAAACTTTCCCCCCCGCATACATGGAAACGGCATAAAATAAATTCACTATCGCGCGCCGGTATCCAGCTCCAAATGTATTTCCATAAAGATTCAATCGAAAGCGTTACATAGATGCAACGCAGAGATTCTTAATTCCAACGGCTTTCCCATACTATTCGTTTCAACTTCCGCGAATCGGCGCTACTTTTCGTTCAGACGTTGTCGCGATAAAATCCGACTTTCTTACAAAATTATTGATTTGACGTTTTTGTGAAAATTGCAACAGAGAATGGACGATGCATCTCCACGAGATTTCTCGTTATGGCAAGCTGATTACTTCGTTCGTATGCCATATCGGATTTGTCGAAGCAATTAACGCGAGATTTGTCGCTGATTATTCTAGCTCTCTAGTTTCTCTATTGAAATCGCGAGTCAAGACGGGAATAAATTGAACAGCGAAACTTTGCAAGCTACGTGATCGTTGAATGAAATTGGAATTTTCTTGGAAAAGCCACGAGGTAAAAACCATAAATGGATCATATTCTCGGATCCACGTTTGTTTTTCTAATTGCGAGCAGATCCGAGGCTCAAACCACGAACCACGCAGCCGACCGGTTTCACAAGGCACAACGTACATCGTTTCGTCTGTTCCCGGCGAGAAAGAAGAGCGGCGGTGAAAACGCGGAGGGGTGAAAACTCCCCCAGAAACCCTCTAATGAATATTGAAACGCGGACGTAAAACTCGCGCTGCCGCAACGTTAGACGTTCCATTGACGCACGGGCACCCGGAAGTGCCCAGGATTCGGCTCGATGAAAGCGAACCATCCGGTTCAACCGGGAGACTAGACGTCGAGTGGGGTGGGCTGCTGGGCTGCTCCAGAGGGCGCTGACGCGAGTTCCCAGCCGTTCAAATTTGCACACAGAGGGAAGGGGTGAGCGTCAGAGAATGAGAAAGAGACAGGGATGTTTGCCCCAGCGCTTCGTCGACTCACAAGGTCCGTGACTTTGCTGGCTTTTTATGCTGCACTTTCATGTCTTGAAAAGCCCCCGTCGTGCCTTTCCCAGGCCCGTTCTCCGAGAGTCCGCGTTCCGCGAGAAACGAGATTGAGAGCGGAGGCCCGGGCCTTCTTTGCTCGAAAAATCTTCGCACGAAACGCGAGGAGGAGAAAGAGATAGTTGGTACAAAAGCTTGGTGTCTTTTCTTTTTTTTTCTTTTTTTTAATTGGATGGTGTGAATTTGCTAGTTCTCGCGGAGAACTTCCTCTTATTTTTTAACTCCTTTTGCCAAGGAGTTTTTCATCCAGTTTGCAAAGTAAAAACAAAAAAAAAAAGAAAATAAAAAAATGCGAGCAAGTATTTTACGGTATTTCTCAATGGCGTAGGTCTCGGGAGTGATTTTTCTGCCAAATTTGCCCCGATCGAGACAAACCAACGGAGCGAAAAGTGCGGCGAGATAAGCAATTGAACGCGCGGCCCGGAAACGTATCGCAAAAGTTGACTGCGAAAGTTACGTACGCGGCATTAAAACTGCAGGCTAGTGTTTCGCGTTCGACTCACCCTCTCGTTTCCGAACTGCTTAATTAGATCCGAGACTTTGTAAATCAAAACAGGCGCGTTGCCGGGAATAAAATTTCGAGCATTTTGTACGGAGAAGCCCGGTATATCACCGGCTGAAACGTTTCCCGGCAATTTTGCTTTTTATCGACTCGCAAAAAGAAAGAAAAGAAATAAAAAAAAAAACAAAACGCGGAGCAAGGGAGAAAAAAGAAAAGCCGCGACAAATAAATAACTCCATGTTCTTCTACGCGACGACGAGAAAGCCGAACGTAAAACTGTCAAACGTTTAAATAAAATCAATCGCGCGTGTGTTACGTCTGTTCAAGAAGAGTTGGCATCGGATTCGAGAGTTACGAAACACGCGAAAAAATTCCCGGTGATTTGTTTGACGCGTGCAACGCAAAAGTAACGTCGCTTAACAATATTTTATACATCTGATCTCTCCCCGCCGGCTTTCCCCCCTTCTTCCACGTTTCGCACGGATCAAAAATTTACGAATTTATCTCGAATCGAACGAATATATTCCTCTTGGCGAGTTGACGTGCAAATAAATTGGGTTGCCGTTCGACCTGAACGCCAGGACATTTAGGCTTGGAGAAATGTTTTTAATTCGACAGTAGACGAAGGAAAAATATTCCCGACTTCCGTCGAACAACGTACACGAGCGTAGAAAATTTCTGAAAGAGGCCACGTTGCTCGAAGGCCCGGTAAGATCCTTGGTGGGAAACGGTTGATTGCGTAAATTACGTCGGAGATCTTCAATGCACCAGCAACGCCACTCGAACCGGCATTTCTCCTCCCTTTCGACGATCGCTTTTCACAGACAGCGATATCAAGTACCGGTCGAAGGCTGGCCATTCGCGGAAACGTACTTTTGATCGAAACGCTGGCTCTAATCAATGCCCGTTAAGCCGCGCAGGGAAAATGAGAAAAAGAATATACCAACCGACCCCACGTGCCCACGTTACTCCCGTCCTACAACAACTCACGCTCAAATTGATGAATTTTCTGACTTTTATTTCGTCGTATCCGACAGATTTCTAGACACTCTGAGCGTGTATCGATAATTTTGAAAAACTTGCCCTCGTTCTCTCTAAATGTTCCACGACGCTTTAAGCATTTCGTGAAGCACGCCACAGCGAATCGTCGGTAAAAACAAAATCGCAAACGTGCGACAATGCAGCAAGGGTGTAATTTTACGAGATCACGTTTAACTCGGTTACGGCGTTTCTTGCGAGCTTGGAAAAAAGCGGGCCAGACAGGCCGCGGTTCGTAAATTAGTCGGCAACATCGCGCGACCGGGGAAAGAAACCGTGGAGGGGTAGGAAGAGGGGAGAGGAGAGGGTTGGCTCTTTCGCACTTGCACGGAAACGCTTAAAGTCCCTCATTACCTAAGCTCGTTTCAAATTCACTTCTACTCGGTTCGGTGCTTTAAAATTTTCCACTGTCTTGAACTTTTACTAGCACGGCCGTTTGCTTGCTTTCAGCTGAAAGCGTTCTACGTCGACCTACTGGTCCCACTCGAGACGAACCTGGAGAAAGACACCAAGGTCGTCCAGGTGAGTGTGTCCCACAATTACAGCGCGATTCCGCCGGCTGCGCCAACCGGGGAATGAATATCTATCTACGTCCCGCGACCGACGTCCGACGCGGACATCTGAATAATGGAGCGATACTTTTCTCTATGGCAGAGCGAGCAGAAGAAATTTCTGCAGCAGCACAAGACCAGGTCCGAAACTTACAGCAAAGCGGCGGCCACGATGAAGAAACAGAGAAAGAAGTCGAGGGGCGCGAGCAAGAGTGGACTGGCCATGGACAAGGAGCTCAAGAATATGCAGATTCTCGAGGAAGAGAAGTCCAAGCTGGACGCCTTTTGTGAACAGAGTTTGAAGAACGTAAGTACGTAGCAACGGACGGCGAGCTTAAAAGAAAGCAAAAGCCAGGATGATCTCGGAGTGTCTCGGATACTCTACTCAGAGAGAGGTATTATCAGGCAAACGATAATTAAAGGCAACGATCGGATTTGCGTACATCGGCTTACGACGTTGACGTAAATAGATCGGTCAGATCAGCCCACGAACGAAGGGAGGATAATGAACGAACGCGGGCCAACTATCGGCTCTCTCCTCTGCTCTTTTTTCAGGCCATGACTCAGGAACGAAGGAGGTACGGCTTTGTTCTTGAGCGACAATGCTCCTTGGCGAAACATTATGCGAGCTTTCACGAGGTCGCGTTGGCCGCTCTGCATCCCTCGGTTGATAAGTGGCGCGAGGTGGCTGCTACCAGGGAATATTTACCCCAATCCGTGGAAGATATGTTCGCTTCCAGGCTCAGAGTGAGTGATACTTGGAATATTTCCCCGCTGTCGTATTCTATTCGTTCCTCGCGAGTGTATCTTTGCAACCAACGATTTCGAAAACGTAGGAAAATTTGCTACCGCGAATTCCGCTGGACCGTCGCCAAATTTAATTTCGAATTTTCAGTTTCAATTATCTAACGTCGATGCAGTCGAGATATCTGCAGATAGAAAGATTTCGCTCGACCTATCGGCGGATCTACAACGTAAACATTTTCTTTCGCTTCAGCAAGTTTCGTTTTGGCCGGAGGACGAGGAGAACGGCGGTTCGGAGCTGACGATGAGCTCGCAATTGCGAAAGACCAGAAGCATGGACAGCTCTTGCTTGGAACTTCGACCTGGACCGCCATCCGGAAATGTGCCAAGTGCCACTTATCAAGGTCCAGCCTCTCATCTTTCATCCGCGCTGTCTAGAGCAAGGTCAGAAGCCAATCTGCACGCTTCGACGTTGTCACTGGATCCAGGTTAGCCCTCGCTTTTTTTCTTTTCCCCCCCTCCTCTACCCGCCCCACTCCACTGAATTTTTCATCAGAGATTTTCAAGCGGGGAATAACGCGAAATTTTGTTCCAACGGCGGGGAGATTTTCATATCTCATGAATATAAAAAATGCCGACGTAGCAGCTACGGACGGTAAACAAAAATCGAAAAATTTCAGATCGGATCCCGACGCTGTTCGGTGTATTGCTAACGTACGGACACGCTACGTGGTGATGGAGAATGCGAAAACACGACGCCACAGTCCTTTTTATTTCAGCCAGAGCCCAATGGTCGAGTACGTTTCCAACGAGTCGACATCGGGCTCGAACGCGTAACAAACGCGTGCAACACGACTCGGATAGAGAAGTGCTTGCAAAACAGTTGGAGAGAGCCGAGAGAGAGAGAGAGAGAGAGAGAGAGAGAGAGAGTTCTCTGTATCGAATATCGAATACCCATTTGTCGACCGTACACCGCGCGCTTCAGAATTCTGCGACCTTCCCCCATTATTCTCCGAGGAGGGGGAGGGGGAGAAAAAATTCGTATTAATCGATATTCATCAATGTTCGACGACGAAGACTCTCAAGACCCGAGAGCTAATGTATCTTCGAGTAAAAATTTATCAAACACTCGCCATCTCTTCTCTCACGTGTCTGAAAATGCAGTTCGATCCGCTCGAGCTGAACAGGAGCTCTCGAACAAAGCGAAACTTTCTCGCTCTCCGTGGCGCAAAAGTTTCCCCAAAAGCAACGTTCCTGCACGCAAGCCAACCGCATAAATTCGCCGGCAATGATGCGACGAGCAAAATAGATTGTGCAACGGAGAGAGGCGGAGAGAAAAAGAAGAAGAGGGGGGGGGGGGGAAACGAGAAAAGAAGAACGAGAACTTCATAAAAATGTTCAAATAAGCACTTCGTTTCAACCGTTATGGTTTTTGGCCAACCGCCATTCTTCTAACCCGAGAACACGAGAGTAGAGAGGCGGTAAAGTGAAATCACGCGTAACCTCTCTCTCGTCTCGCGCGAAATTTTATCCATTTCCCTGTGCGCGTGTGTGTTCTCTATTGCCAGCGACAAATTCGCGGCTCGTTCGCGCGATTCTTTCTCTAATGCTAATGAAATTGTACCGCACATAAACAGGATCAGAGAGAGAGAGAGAGAGAGAGAAGGAGGGGTCGGAGAAACTCGACTAAAATCCTCGAAACTCTCTAGAATTCTAATACCCCAACACGCCACGTGCAAGTTACGAGAGAGAAACGAGAGAGCCGGGTTAATCGTTCGCTTGCCTGCGTATTTTCGCAGAGGTTCCGGAAACTCCACCAAGGCCGCGGTCCATGGCGCCTCCGGCATCACGCAACAGCGGCAGCGGAGGGGGCGGCGGTAGCGGCACAGGGGTGAGCTCCGGTGGCTGGGGGGATGCACCCCTCGCGAGAGCTCTCTTTGCCTATTTGAGCTCCGGGGAAAATCAGCTGAGTTTCCTGGAGGGCGATCTCATCGCGTTGATGGGTGAGTACCGGATGTCTGAACGCTTGCGCCCGCTTCCCAGATACGCGTCTGTTACCACGTGAAATTATATTCCCCGTCTGACCGCAACACGCAGTTTCCCCGTCAGATTAGCCAGATACGTTCGGAATTCGTTTACGCGATAAATCCTGATAACCGTGCCACAGCACCGGGTATTATAACGCCGGAATAGAGAAAAATTGTAACACATCGGATTTCCATTGATACTCTCGCGCCGCCACGAGCGAATTTTCATTCTTCCAAGCGTGTGATCTTTTGTAATTCAGTTTCAACTAAAATCTTTCATTATCTTGCATTTCTTTTTTTCTTCATTTCATACACGGCTCTGGAGTTCAAATTTTTTTTTAATCGACGATATTCGTTTTGTTTTCACTTGTTCGAGACGCGCGAAACGGTTTCAGCAACGTGACAACAGTGTCAACTATGCTTGAATGAGAGTTCGACGACGGGCGAAATTACGTTTCCCTTCTTTGCGTAATAATTCCGACGAAGAGAAATCGGCGCTTTGAAATCACGATCCCTTATCGACCACGGTACACCACTACTACTACTACCACCTCCCCCAAGCACAAACAAGCACCGTAAATGGTTATTTCTATTTCACGAAACTACCTTATTAGGAGATCGTCAGAAAGGCTGGCAATTTGGGGAGAATCTGCGCACACAGAGCTCCGGATGGTTTCCACTGGCATACACAGAAATTATTATCGACGATAGTCTGGGGTAAGTTAACAGAGGCAGGAAAGTCTGTGCTTTTGGGTGGGCCCGTACGATATCAGGACGGATCTTGTTACGGTGTCCGTTGCTAACAATTGCACGGGTCGAATGCAATTACGCTAATCTAGAACGATAACGGGCAATGGGCGATATCGATGCAGCTATTCCCATTAAACGTACTCGTCTTGGTGTTATTGTTGCATCTACTCTCCTAAATCCCATTATTTCGATGCTCGATTTACGACGGCACGGTACGATGGAAATTTTGTCAAAGGCTTTTAAGCGTGATTTATCGCTTTTATCGCTCGCTCGCCGAGTCTCCACGCGGCATAAAAATGTTAATCGCGTCCTTAATCTTTTATAAACGATTCTCTGAAACAGCCAGTTATATGGTACAGCGTATTTTCCACTTTAGATGGAAAAGCGTTTGTGAAAGAACCGTTTGGAAAAATATTTCCGTCCACGTGGTTAAAATCTCGATTCGTTTCGCCGTTTTATTTATTACTTGAAAACAAGTTTTGATCAAGAATCGACATCAAGCGTGCTTTACAAAGGCAAATTGATGCAATTGTCGAGCCACGTGTCACGATTTTACTCAAAGTAGAAACCGTGAAAATTCAACGAAATAACGTTTCATTCCGCAACGAGAGACTACGCGTTCCGTATTTGCAATTCCACGATCGAGAAAGGAAATCGCACAACACTGCAAAAATACCAGGAAAGCCGCAAATTTGTCACATATAATTGGACCAAGTAATCCTGAAAAGCGATGAAAAGGCGATGACAGGATAATTATGTAATTTTCACCGTGTCGAGAGGCACGGTCTATCGCGGTATCGACGATTCCACCACAGCACAGAAACTGCCTCTGACAAACGATGCGTTCCCTCCTCTTGACGTTCCCAGCGATTCGGATTTAGCCGGCAATCGTTAGCATTATCATTAAAATCGAATGTACGATGATATGTGAAGATCGCCGAATCACGTGACAAACAATGGTCGCGCGTCGGAGCCACAAGCTGTTCCACCGTGCAAGCCTCCACCCTCGCGGCCGCCAGTGACACCGAGCATCGATGAAGTGTCGAGTGGATTCCACGGGATCGGAAGCAACAACGTCAACAACAGTAACAACAATAACAGCGGCACTCCTACTAATGTACCGAATAGCAACAGTTCTCACAATTTAGCGACGCCTACTGCACGTCAAACAAAACCGGTGAGAATTTCATCATTCTACGTTACTCTATGCAATTTGTTGCCGGCATTACTCGAAAATTTGATATTTTATATCAAAATCAAGCCCCACCCTCTCTCTCCCCACGTTTCGATCCGTCACCCGTCACACGGAATTTTGACACGTCGCGACACACGAAATGAAAAGCCAACAACGATCCACGATCCTCGATGTATTTTAGAAATTTAATCGTTCCGTTTCGTTTGCGAGCCCGTTTCGTCAGCCCGTCCCTTGCATTAACTTTCCACCATCGTTACATCAGTTCGACGTCGAAAAGGACACAAACGAAATTAGGGAAACGAGGGGTGAAAGTAACTTTCGAATTTATTTCCGCTTTTTATTTCATAAAATTCGCAAACTCTAGAAACTCTGACGCGGGGCACGTTAACGAACTTAAAGATTCTCAAGCAGAGAGATTGTAAAGTTCACGGACAGAGTGTCTCTGAATCGAGAGATGGAGGAGAGAGACACGTCGACCCGCCCCGACGATAACCGATGTCTCCTCGTTTAACGAAAAACAACGAAATGTAAATGTGATAAACTTTTCTCATGCCGGGTCTTCTTTAGATCCGTCCATCGGGCACTTTGCCCACTGTTTTGGCTGGCGGTCGTAGGATACAGCCACCTGCTCCGCCGGTTCCACCCCCGCAAGTCGTCACGTCTCTTCACAGCAGTAACGACAGTGGTTTCTCAAACGAGCCACCGGCTCAGCCCGACATCGACTACAGCGACGACGAGGCCATGAGGTAAGCGATATCACTGCGAGATATACACTCTCTCGTCACTGTGGAAGACACTTTGGAAACTCTAATTGAATCTCGTCGATAGTAGTTGACGACTGTTTGGTAAACCTGTAGATACGCTTGCTGCCTGTCCGATTCGTCAACTTTTCGAAGCTTTGTACTTTATTCCCGCTCTCGGTAATTTTGTTATCTTTGGTATCCCCCCCCCCCCAGTATCTTTACTCTCTAACGAAATGTACGAAGATAGAGTGTTACGTATGTCTCTTTGTTCCACCTAACGTCCTCCTTTTCCATTAAATACTTGTTGCTCGCTTCTCGACACGAAGATTCGATCGTAGAACGTGTGCATGGGTACGCAGAAACATATGTATATTTCTTATTCCCGTGATCTTTGCGACTATGAAATAAAGTCACGTTTGTCCGTCTCTTATCGCACGCTGCGTAAATGAGTTCAGAGGATTTGCGTAATGTTGAAAAAGAAAAACGAAAGAAAGAAACGATCGAAAACGGACAAGTCGACGAAGAGAGAACCGTAGAGTATATTCTTTTCATTCTCCTCTTTCAAAGGGAAAAGATGATAAAAGGACTCTTATCGTATCCAACGTCCATTCGATACCGTCGAACCTCGTAGGCTTGTACTCAGAGTCACCATGTTGTTTTCTCTCCTGATTTGTAGATTCCGCATGCGTTATCGTGGTCGATGGAAATAAAATACGGCGTGGTGGTGGCTCATTCACCTCTCCAAGGCTCCTCCCCCCCGCCCCCCGCGCGATGCCAGCAACCATAATCCCCATCCTCGCACATCGCAATGCCCGCGACCACAAAGCTCGACAGCCGCATAACTAATCCCATCCACGTACATACTTGGCTCTTGGTTCTTTCTCTCGTTTCTTCTCTTTCCGTTTCTCGTCTCTCCTTTCCTATTCACTTCTCTTTTCTTCTTTTCTATTCTCTTCTATTCTCTTCTCTTCTCTCTCTCTCTCTCTCTCTCTCTCTCTCTCTTTTGTTTACTCACCCCGAGCCCGCACGAAAACGCAGACAGCGACGAAGAAAGCCGCGCGCCGACAGAATAACCGAGACGGCGAAGCAACACCAACAGAAGGAGGACAAGTCCGGCGGCAAGGACTGGGAAAACGACTCGTGGAAGACGATACCCAGGGACGAGAAGAGCTGGCACCTTTACAGAACCGCGATGGACATTTGGGCAGAGACGAACGCGAGCCAGGGCAACGAGAACGGCGAGGCCCGGTACCAGAATCGTCACTACGACACGCAGGAGCGCAAGAACGGACGTGGCGGGGACTTTGGCGAGCGTCGTGGTACGATGGAGAACGGGCCAGCGAGGAAGTCGGGGAAGAAAGCGCAGGAGAGATTGCAGAAAAACGAGTACGACAACCGTGGTCGCGGCAACTCTGGCCAGAAGAACAAGGCAACGAGCAACAACGATGAACAATCGGCGAGAAAGTCGACGAGGAGGAACAACGAGTCGATGGAGCAAGCTCGTCGAGAATCGAAGAGAACGAAGGAGCAGGAGGAGACGGAGGAGGACGAGATCGAGCTGGAGGAGGAGGAGGAGGAGGAAGAGGAGGACGATACGTACAGTAGGAGGATCGATTACCAGAAGTACGACGGGAAGAAGTATTACGGAGAGAGAGGAGACGGTCAGGACCGCAACACTCGCGGTCGCGGTTATCGCGCCGCTCAGGAGGAGTCAAAGTACGAGAACGAGAAGACGTCGACAGCCACGTCCTCGGGCACCGACGACGAGAGCACCATCACAATACCGGAGACTGGCAGAAAGGTGGAGCACATCGCGCAGAAACTGGAACAAACCGCGCAGAAGTACGCTCGGGAGCACAGTCCTCCAAAGTTTATAGAACGAAGGAACGATTACAGAAGTTTAGAGCGCAGAGAAGAGAAGCAGCAGCAGCAGCAGCAGCAACCTCCGCCGCCGTACGAGAGGTACAACGACTGCGACAGGAACCGCGGTGCCCAGAGATTCGAGCGAGAGAGAGAACGATACTTGGAGAAGTCGCCCACCACCGCCACCACCCACCAGAAGACTACCACCTCCTCCACCTCTTACGAAAGAGAGAGGGCTTTCGAGAAGAATCCCGATAGAAATAGAAACATCGAGCGCGCGTCGAGCCGCCGCTTCGAGAGGCCGAGACCGCCGTCCGAGGAAGCTCCTGAGAGACCGACCGACCCTCGTAACCTCTACCGTGAGCGTCGCTACTCCGACAAGGAGGAGGCCATCTACGGCGAGACCAGATACGTCCGCGAGAGCGGATCCTCCATAGACAAGGAGCGCGGCTACGAGTCCAATTTCGAGACGAAGCTGGAAAGGACCAAGGTGATCGAGAGGCACGGTTATCAGAATCTCGGCCAGAGTAATCTGCACAAGTTCCAGCGGAACGGGCCGCAACTCGCGGAGAAGAACGACACGAACAACAACACGTTGAAGGACGACAACAGCCGGAAGCCGTTGCTTCCACGACAAACCACCGCCGTTGCCCACTTGATACAGACAGGCAGAGCTATCGACGTCCAAGAGTCCAAGAGCCCGAAGCTCGTCAAGAGAACGAAATCATTCTGGAGGTTCAGGAGAGACTCGGACGTGCTGGAGGGCATGGCTCTTTGGCAGCACCGATCGCTCGTCGACATACCGAAGATGATCAAGAAGGAGGCGAGGGACGAGGCGAACGCGGACGACACCAGTAAGAAGCAAAGTCCGGATGGCAGTCCCGGGTCGCGGCAAAGTTTGGAGAAAAGGAACAGCGACGTGACCATCACCAACGAGTCTCCTCACCACGAGGAACCGAAACCCGCCGAGAGGATCCACGTGCCGGAAAAGTCCGATTACTTCGAGGATTTTCCAACGCCGGCGGAAAGGCCGAAGACCGTCGAGCGATCGGAATATCGGATGCATCAGGAGGAGAGGTCCTACTTCATGGGGAACGTCTCGCGGAAGGCGATCATCGAGAAGGAGAGGAAACGCAGCCTGGAGGCCAAGCGTAACATGATCGTGGCCGAGCTGAAAGAGAGCAACGAGGCCAAGAGGAACGAGAGGAGGAAGAAGTACACGGACGACGAGGACGGCCTGACTCAGAACTTTAGCGAGACGGAGGCGTCCGACGAGGAATCCACGTACAGCTGCATCGTGGTGAAGGATCAAACAGTGGCTGAGAAGACTCTCCTTCCCAGAACTAAACTCCGCAGGGACTCCGATCGGGAAAGGGACAAAAATACTTGCGGACCGTGGTACGATCTTTGGGGAGTGGACGCTTCCGTCAACAAGAAGAAGAAGAAGAAACAGCAATAAATCTATTAAATCTCTCTTCTCCTCGCTCGCCTCCTCCTCGCCGAATCAGTGTCGTCGTTGTTTCACTCTCCCTAGCGACCTCCATCCAGAGACGGTTTGTCACGGTTTCAAAGTTTATTAAAGCGTTACGCCACGCCGACGTCGAGATCACGAAAGAAAAAATTTCGAATTGGAACCACCGTCCGTGGCAGGGATACTCGCAACACACGATTCGTTGTATAATTCCTCCTCCCCCCCCCCCCAAGAATTTTGCTCGCGTTTTTGAGTTTTTGCCATTGCGTACCACCAATTTTATTATCGTCTCCACCTCTGCACCACGAATGACCGTTCGCAAGTGTTCCACGTAGCGCTATTCCCATTGCTTCTTGAAAACGTTAAAGCCTGTAATCTCCCCCCCCTTTTTTTTCTTTGTTTGCAAGCACAGTTGTACCGTGTTATCCTGCTTTCGTCGACGCTTGTCCATGACGAAATCAACGTGTTGACGTTAAGCGCGATGAGCACTCTGTGATCGCGACGGTGAAAACAACGTTACGGATGATGATTTCAATCGTAACTCTTGTTGGATCCGTAACGATTCGACGATACCAACGTAAATTTCTCGTAAACCTCCGTAAACTTCCTAAACTATAATTAATACCACGTTCAGAGGAATTCCAAATCTGCTGAATTAAAAAGTTCCCAAAGAATTTGCTCACGGCGTGGAAATTCTTAAATGAATAAAACACGAAGGGAGAAGTTTTAAAAGTGTGTATGTGGCGCGCACCAACGAGTGGAATTAATCCGTCAGTTTCCACAAATCGTTCCTGTCAATGGCCGGACGAACGCACAAATAATTGCGACGCACGTTGCGCCACACACTGTGCTTAAAAACGATCGTGTAAACTAGTTTCTGCAATTAATAACACGACGATTCGAGTTTGAAACCTCATCTCCGCGTATTCGTTCATTACCTGTGTAAATTAGTTTCTGGCCGTTGAAACGATTTGATACGCGGTACGCGTTATCGCAACATTCGGTTGTACACGCTGTTTGTTTGCAAGAAATTTAATTTCCTTTTTCCTCACTCATTGTTCATCGCACAGTGATATAATCGCATAAGACGATTTCTCCACGCTCGTTGTTTTTTTTTTTTTTTTTTTTTTTTTTTTTTTTATTTTTCGGTGAAAATTCAGATGAAACCTGGTCGTGTTCCGTTTCGTGTGGATTCTAATTTTCTCTCGCGGCGTAATAAGAATCTTCTTCTAGCTCGAGGAACTTTGTTTGCACGTCTCGTGTCTACTATCGTCGCACTTCGTCGTTGCTATCCCACGAAATTTCTGTGTGTTGTTCACGCGCGATACACCTTTGTTTGTGTTTGTGCTTCGCATGAAATATCGTGTCAATGTTGCCCTCTGTTTTCCAAAAAGTATCGTGATGTAAGATCGCCAAATTTTGCAGTTTATCTCCCTTTCTCTCGCTGTTGCTACGTAAAGCAATACTTTCAAATTTGCGAAAATACGGCTTCGGAGCGCGTTGTGAAGGCAACTTCACGGTACGCTTTCGAAGTCCCAAGCAGTTCGACCTTCTCCACTTTGAAGAAAGAAAAATTTGCCACAGCATTTCACAGCGGAAAATTTCGAAACTGCAAAAGTTCTGAAGAACTGCTTGGACACTATCGGTGTATTACTTTGTGTCATGAAATGTTTTTTAACGTTCGCGAACAGCTGTCCACAGAGCGCGGACAGTGCGACTGATTAAACTTCCTTTGATTATTCGATTCTTCCAGGACAAACATATTCGCAACGGTAAAGCTACGCAAAACGAAGACGAACGATCGCTCGGCGCCAGCGTTGTCATGAGATAAACTCTTCATCTAGATTACTTTCCTCGTGTGATGTTAGATGTACCGACAAAGGTGCTGCCTCTCTCCGTGTTCGAGAGACAACAGTTCCTTTCACGAAAAAAGACTTCTGAAGCGACTGCTTCGGAGATTCTTTTTCTTCTTCTTCGTTCTTTTTTTTTTCTTTTTTCTTTTTTTTTTTTTTTTTTGTTTCCACGACGTGGATGTCCGTCCAACGAACACGTCTGGCTTTAATCCTCTATGACTATTCTTTCGAAGAGCGAAGACGAGGATTCGTCAAGTGATCCATTCGCTTCGTGCCAGTGAAATCCCTTCTTTTTTTTTTCCTGAAAATTCTTCAACTCGTGATATACGTTCAGAGATTTTCACTGCCGTTCGATTTTCATCGAATTTATCGAATGCTGTAACGCGGACTGATGATCATGGAATGATTGGGGACCATTGTGCGATCAATAACGATGCGTTTTTTTTATATGCGTCGATGTTCAAGAACATTTCTCACGAATCATAGAGGATTGAAGAATAGTCTTTCGACCGAAAAGGACCACGAGAATGTCAACTTCGTTCCAGGTAAGACGATCAAGGTCAAGCATTTCCTCCGTATTTTATCTTTACCGAATAATTCCAACCTCTATTCCAAAAGAAAAAAACAAATTAATTACCGCTGTAAGATAGTTGTAAGAATTATTTACATTCCTCAACACGTTAGAGACAAATACGCCAAACATTTGTTCTGCTCTATATTTTCTACCTACAACCCCTACACCTTTGCAGGCCTCGAGTTGCACAACCTACACGCCTCCTCTCTCTTCTCAGTCACGCGTTTCAATTCTTCATCCAGCCCTCGGTCGAAAATCGACTCGTGCGCGACAGTTCAAGGTTCGTTCGCGCCCATAAGTTTATTTCCGGGGAAAATTAATCCCCTTCCGGCCGTGTTTCCTACCCTTCGACGACTCTCTAGACCCGCACGGGTTAAGGCTCGTAAAATTTCGCTCCTCATTTTTTCCCTTCCCCACACACCGCCCCCTTAAACCCTCTTTTCTTCGCGGAGTCTTGACTACTCCGCATCCACCTTCGCGTTTCGCGTGTTTCCGCGTCGGCGAAGCTTTTTCTTCAGCGACGACTGTCGACTTGTTCGCCCCGTGAAAATAAACCGCCGATGAAAGAGAACCGTGCGCGAGCTCGCGAGTTTTTTCCTTTCTTGGATGTTGCGTGCGCGAGATCGTGCGTCGTCGGGAGAGGAAGTCTGTTTTCGAGTTTCGCGACTTTTGTTAGCTCATCGTCCGGTTGTTCCGCATCCGGTACCCCTCATTCCCTCCCCAATTCTTTCTTATTTCTGTTTCTCTCAGCTCTCGTGCTTGCTCCATCACCGAGAACAACCACCGCACTCACCGCACGTGCTCGCGTGTATTCGTTCGACTTCGACGCAAATATCTATGCACTGCCAGATGGATACCTACGATCCACGATTACTTCGATTAATGCGTTTGACGTGCTAGGTTTTCACCGATGCAATATACTCCGCGACGTGAAAAAGACTTGGTAGCTGTAGAGTTTCGTGAGCAATTCTGTTGTTTAGTCGTTTACACACGTTTGAGTAGAATGTACGTATGAAATTGTTTTTTGAAACAATGTATCGTCGGCCGTTTGTATCGCAGCGAGAGAGAAAATAATCTAAGGTACCGTCTTCACAGCTATACTAACTGCCAATAGCAATCTGTAGCAATTCGTATATACACATTTTCGAGTTTCGAAAAATTTTACTTTCCAGATATTAATATTTTCGACGATATTTTCCACCCTCCGAGTCGTTAAATTCTTCCTTTACATTGAACTTTACTCAACGATACACGATAATCTGTAAATATAACGTTCGTTTCTGAATTAGCTTGAATTAGTTGAACTCGCAAAACATGTCTGCAAAAGCTGACGCGTTTTAGATTATCGCAGCAGATTTTTGCGTTATTGGCGATGAATAGTTTCGAGCCATTTTGATCTTGAGAGAGTAAAGGTGGAAAAAAAAAATATATCTGCCAGATAGGTGCATCACTGTCGCGAACGACAGAAACTTAAAGATCGTCCCCCGCGTCGACAGAAAACTTTTACTACGAATTTTATCGTCGTACACTGCCAAGACATTACCCGTGATGTTTCCCCCGTTTCGGAAAGTTTCCAGGGAATTGGAAAGCCTTCGAGTTCATCAGATGGGGACACGACGGTCGTAAAAATATCGATCGAGAATCGCGTAAGAATCTGTCTACTACATTCCAGCAATGGGAAACCTGAGTGATAACGAATACCACGGTCATTCCTGGGTGCCCCCCTCCCCCCTAAGATTTTTCGTCGTACACGTAACTGTACATACCGCTATATCACACGATGCATACACGTATTATCGTTCTTCCACTTCTCGAATAACGTTACGCGCTCTGTCGCGTGATCGCAGGAGGAGGGAGAGACGTAACGAACTTGGAACAGGGATCTCGAGGTCGGTCCTGCGGAACCCGCAACCCTATCTATCTAAACGTTTGCACCATTTCCTTTCCAATTAATCGTCGTCAATTAATCGAGTCCCGATGAGATGCACCATTTGATGAGATAATAATCGAATCCTACGCGGCTAAAAACCGTTTCCCAGAATCGTAGAAAAATCGGGGCGTTAGAACGTTTCACGATTTCTCTTGCAAGACGATTCCCTGCATCGGTCTCGAGATCTGTCCATGTACATTATATAGAGATTTCCGAATGGAAATTACGAGTATAAGGAGGAATAAAGAGGTTTAGGGAAACTTTGTTTTTCTTTTTGTAACGGCGTTGAACAAACGACGCGACGAACGCGCGAGTCGTGCGAAATGAAGATGTTAATGTATTATAAATACGCATATACCGGCGAAAGTGTCGGGTGGTTTAGGGGAAATATTGTTCACCAAGCCGGCTCGTTTCGCGACGAAAATTACGAGTTTCGAGGGACGATTTCCTCGAACGTAGGAACGAGACCGGGTTTCGACCGGCCACATTTCCGGTGACATTTTTGGGTAGCCTAGGGAAAACAAAATTGATGAAATTGTTAATAAGAACCATGTATACATGCATATACGTTATATATATATTATATATATTATTGTTATTATATTAACGTTTTTTGTGCATCCATGGCGTACCGTTCTTTATTTCAAACGCAAACCCCTGTCACTATTTCAGGCGCAGATTACAACAGCGTTCGGAGCGCCACGGTAAACTGTAAGCATTCGATTTATTTTTTTCAGCGTCAACTCGCGCAACTCGTAGCAATTCCGAGCGAATTCGTTTGAAAAACGACTACACGCGTTACATGTTTTTAACGCTGCTTCGGCAGGTATCTTTGAGTTACGATTTTATTTTAGCAATCAAAATTTCATTCGACAGTATCAGCTTGTAACCCATTTTTTTTTTCTTCATCGACGTATCTACGCAGCATTCTATTTCGTTTGATGATTTTGTACGATTTATTCCGTGGCGTGTCGAACTGGATGGTGGCGATATCAGCAGGTAGGTACGCACGGGAGCCAAGAGAGAAGCGCGTAATTTCGGTAAAAAAAGGAAAGGTTTCCATGTTTAGAAATGCAAAGGGGGAACCGTTGGAAACACCGTGATTAAAAGACGAGACGATTCGCAGATTAACATTCAATCAACATCCATTCGAAAATTATGCGCTTCTCCCTTGGATCCCGAACTGAATAATTAGTCCAATCTCGCATCTTCAACGTACGATCATTCGTCATGAACATTCGTATCAAATGCCCCCCCTCCCCTCCCCCCCCCCCACTCCCCGGTTGCCGCGCGATTCTCCCTAGATAAGGATTATCGATTTTCTGTCATCCGTCGACAAACAATTCTCCACCGAGAGCGAGAGGGTTAAACGCGCGCGCGTACCGTTTCACGAGCCATTGACAAACGTTGCATTCAGAGGAGCGGCCGGTGAATCGGGCGCAAATCTGGCCGCGAAAGTAGCCTAATTTACTTTTTCTCCCGTCTCCCGGGAATTGCAACGATTAAGCTGGTAACTGGACGAGGGCGCCGACGCTCGTGAAGGGGCTAGACAACGTGGCCAGATGATCAAACACGGAAGGGGGAGGATACACGTTTGTTTCGCTTTCGCCCGGAGGAATCGACAAATACGCAAAATTGTACTCCGGTTTGCAACCGATCGGTTGATTGATTCCGGCTATCGCCGGCGAAAAAAAAATTGTTCGCCGGCTACGAACCGCGCCGTCAAATGGAATCTCCGAGTTTTCGAAAAACACGTGTCAACCTGAGAAACTTTCTCGTTTCGACGATCCATCAAAAAACTTTCCTACACATCCCCGGTCTGTCCGACCGGAAAAAAAAGAAAAAAAAGAAACGAAAACGGATCGATTCGAACGAGCGGACGACAGATTAATTATCCTGGGCGTAACAAACCATCGACCGACCAAACAGTTGAATTACTTCGATTTCACCTTGCGCCGAGAAGAAAGTCTCTGTCAACCCACTGCCGCGATCTCGGGAATTAATTAATTAACGCGAAACCGAAAGGAAAACAATATTTCACGAGTCTTTGACATTTTCTTCGAACGAAAGAATGAACCGTTGAAAAGAGCCGATGGCGAGGGAAATGAGCAAAAGTACGAGGGAATTGAGCGAATTAAATCCATCGCGTTTTGCACGCTGTAAACGACAGGTCAGCTGCCTGTACACTGACGTTTGATCAACCCGTTCGCAGTAAAGAGTGGCCGAAAACGAAAGGAGGAAACGGCAGGAAGAACAGACCAACAAAATCACATTTGGATGTTGATGGGTCAGTGAAAATCGATGATTAACGCTCTCGTATTAATCGACGACAGTTTTCGTTGCCACGAAATATCGCAGCAGCAAACGTTCATTACCCGCGCTGCTACTACAACTACTACTACAACGCGAATTCCCTTTGCTGTTTGCTTTACTTTGAACCGTCGAATTCTGTATCCAGGTTTTTGGCTTATGGAATGCGCCAAAGCCGAACGTGTTTGCTAAGCGGTTAATTATCATTCGCGTTGCCCGTTCCCTCTCATTCACAGCCATCGGTGGATGTGTTCCGTACCTACACGATAAAACCGTGCGATCGATCAAGCATTCCTATCGTTATTACGCGCTGCTTCATTAGTTTGTCGATTTCTCTCCCCCCCCCCCCCCGCCCGAGTATTTGTTAGCGATTTAATTTTACTGTTGTATCGTCGGAAACATTCCAAGAATCGAAACGCTGAAAGTGTCACTCGTGAGAAATGAGAATTCATCGATCTTGATGGCATAACGTCAGAGTGCAAATGGCTAAATTATTCGACAGCGTGTTCGATTCAAGAGTGATGCAAACGTTCGTATGACAAAGTCAATTATGTTGCATATATCGAAGCGAAAACCAATTCCACAGTCGTTCCTTCACCTTTTTCTTTTTTCTCAACTGAAATTCTCAAACACGGTTACGTCGTTGTAACTGAGACGAAACGGATTGAAAGGAAACGATGCTTCGTCGATCGTTCCGCGCACCGTTCTTTCGGAACAAAGCGGACGGAATAAAAATACCGTAGACAGGAGGAACGAATTTTTACACGCGATAATTTACGATTAATAACGTAAAAAAAAAAAAAAAAAAGAAACGGAACAACTGTTGGAAAAAAAGACCGTGGAAATTCGCCCTAAAATTCCGAGTAAAAGCCAGTGTAAAGCGAACCTTGCGAAGAGCGTAATAAAAAGAGAAAGAGAGAGAGAGACAGGGAAAAAAATGCATCATGAAGCAACCACGGTATTCCCCGGTTAACGTATTCGATATTGCGATTTATCGCGATGTCCTTAAAAAGACAGACACGAGAGAGGCCGACGGGTAGACGAAGGGGAAGAAAAATCTCGTTGCTCGACGGGTATGTCGCTCTCTCCGAAGGCTCGTAAAAAAGCTACCCCGCAGGCGTTTTATTAGTCCAGTCAGGTGGGTGTACAGAGGCGCGAGGTACCGAGAGTTTCGCTTTTTTCGCCGCAAGTGGGGCTTGCGAAATGTACATACACGTGGCGTAGCGAGATAGCGCACGCCTACGCAAACAAACGGGAAAACGGAAAGTTGCCCCGGAATCCGTAAACAAAAAGGGTTAACAGAGTTTCCGCCAGCGATATAGAAAACCGTAAAACTGGTACGTGCAGCGAAGGAAACGAAGACCTTGGCGGAACGAGAGGCTACATGTTTTTCTACATTCAATCGCGGCAAGGATTATCCGGAAACTTTATCCTTTTTTACGACACGCTGCCGGCGAGATGAAAATACCACGACACGTGTTCCCGAAGTATCGACTCTGGATACATCGTGCCGTAAAACTTTCGTTCCCTTTCGCGTTACCGTGAAGATACCGATGGCGATGAAATTTCCCGGGATTTACTACTGTCTTTCCAAACGCACTCTGCCTCAACACGTTCCGCCGTCCACCATTCGGATCCGAATCGCCACGTTGTTTTACGATGCGTGCGTGACGCTGCTCGAAACACCATCAATAAATTTACAAAGATCATCCGACCTCAGAGTCTCGACCGGTTTTTCGAGATTGAAAAATTACCCTCGTGTTCCACGACGCGAAACGCGTGACGCGAGACAAGTGTCTTAAATCACCTTACATCGTAAGAATTCTTCAGCGGCGGTTACAAACTCCGAAACGAAACAGGCTGTTTCTTGTAACTCGCGTAAGCTTCGCGTAACTTTACGTAAGCGCGCTGCATAGCTCGCTCGACGTTCTTTTCATGTCTCTCTGTACCTCTTAACATTAATCACGTATACGAAGAAGGCTGGCACGTTTACAGATTTTCTCCATTTTCTTTCATGCAGTCTGTGCTTCGGAAAGCCGACTCGACTTCGCTGCAAGAACCGTGGAAATCACTTTGCAACGACTGTAACTAATGCAAGCGGAACGTGTAACGCGATGTGAAAAAAGCGTGTACGAAGCGGTGCGGCTGTTGTGCCGAAGCAAACGGAAAGAAGTTCTCTCAAATGAAATGGAACGTAACGCTGCTATCTCCGTGCGTGGCACGGTATTAAATTCACCTCGCGGAAGTTACTTATTAAACTGCGTTCAATAAAAGGAGAGCGTTAACTTCCGGCCACGCGGTTTATAAAATCAGATTTACGTGTTCCCTGCAGTCTGATTTACACGACGATGAGTTCCGCCTGGATGATTATACGTCACGCAACGGACAGAATATAAATCTGATGAATGGGCAAATTTCTCAAACCGAAAGGAAACCGACAAAGCTATAAAAACGCGTTCCTTGCTTTTCCTTCTTTTCCGTATACCGTACTTTATACCCAATGCCTTGACACTCGGTGAAAAAAAAAAAAAAAAAAAAATTCTGCAGCCTCGATGAATTTTACGACACGATTAAACACACGAACGAGTAACAACTTTCGGCAAAAGTTGGTCCATCTCGCCCCCCACTCGCCTCTGATGCTAACAAGATTGTACTCGCTGAATTTCGTACGATATTCACGCGGCGCAAAGTATACAGCTGCGAAGCGCTCGTGAATTACATTTCGGCGTTGACGAAATTTTAATTTTGTTTGCCATACCATCAGTACTAATTACTGCCGTCGCTCGTCGAAACGCTTTATAAAACGTCTGTACTTTGACGCAGCTGAAAATTAATTCGACCATCGAATATACTGTATTCCGCGTGTTGCACAATGCGCGAAATAATTGCGCGGGGGGAGGGGTTAAACAACCCTGTGGTGCGCCGGGCGTTTTCCAACCAATTAAAGAAAGGAACAACGAATTTTTTTCCTCGCGCAGCATTTTTCCGTTCTGATAAACTTGCGCGAAAATTACGAAGCACGCGGTAATTCAATGAAAAACAGAGAGCGAGCTGCAAAAACCAAATTCTCTCCAGCTGTCGCTCGGCGTTCACTTGCAAACAAGGGAACATCATTTGGTCGGATCAACGCTGACTGTTCCAAAAAAGCATCAGTCACTGAAAACAATCAAAAGCGATGCACGGCCACCCTTCTATTGCCAGTTGCCTCATACCCTCTCATATCCCCTCTCTCATTCTCTCTCTCTCGCTCTCTCACCCTGGGTGAGTCCCTCGAAGGAAAATTTATGCACATCGTCGATCGCGTGTAACGTCGCGTAATGGACGTTTTCGAAAAAGCGGATTGCGCTGGACGTCGATACGCGGCCGATTTAAATATGCAGATACAACCGGGGCGCGATCAGGGAAAACGGCCACTTCTCCGTCGCCAGAGCCGAAAACGCGGCCAGAAAACAGACACAACAAAACGCCGGGTCTCGCCCACCGCGGCGACTTCATTATTTTGCCTGTCAACCGCCGGCCTGATAAACCCCCGAAAACGTGACGGCGCGCGGCAGATATTGCGCGTTTCGCGGTTACCGGGACCGCGACATCCGGTACAACACCCTATCATTGAAAATAAAAATTTCACGCCGGGCTCGTTAAAGCTTATCGCCGGCCACGCGCGATAATTCCTCCGACGCGAACGAGAACCGCTTTCCCTCGCGCGATAATACGCCATTTTTATGATAATCCCGCGTACCGTGGAACGGCTACCATCCCCGATAATTACCGAGTAATGCTCCTCTCCCCCAAAGTTTTTTGCCGGGCCACCAAAGTTCCTTGGCCAAGTGCCCCCGAAGTTGGGAAACTCGGCCCCGTGCATTCCTCCGTACATCTCTCTGCCATGCTATCCCCACGCTTTTTCGCTTTTTCCCATTGTTGCGAATTTACACGCTGATGGATGATCGTTCTCTCGAGGCAATTTATGCGTCGGGTGACGGGTGACGTTCGCGATATCGCACATCTAATCGTATTAAAGTTTCATCGCTCTTAACGCTTTGCTTCTAGTGATACTTTCGCGTTACATTTACCACTCTCGCGCGACAAGAAGAACAATATAACTGTTTGACAAAAACCTTGCAAACCGGAGAAGAAATCGAACGAGACAACTCGAGGAAAATTTGAGAATGGAGCATTCGCGAAAACTTCTTTTCCAAGAGCTTCTTAACTGGTTTTAGTTTTGTAATCAAACCGAAATTGTCAACGGGGTGGGGGGGGGGGGGGAAGTTCCACGGAAGGGTTAAAATGGCAGCGTCGTTGTGTACGTATAATTCGAGTGGATGCGTGGCTGGACAAGTGGCAACGTCCCGCGAGTAAACGCGCGAGCTTGCCTCGATTATTAACGTCGGTAATTCCGTTTTATCGACGATTGCCACTCTCGAGGCGGGGGCCCGGCATTCTCCGCACGAGAGGCCCCATGAGTAATCTACGAATGCCGGCTAATACGCTGAAATATTAAACGGACCAGCCAGTCGTTTTTCTGGGGGACGCTCCGTACCCCAAGATCGTAAACGAGAGGCAACACACCCTCCTAGAGAGTTGAAATCTCGCTTTACTCTTTTGTCAGAGTAAAAGCGAAATCCCCGGATGAAATATTTGATTCCAAACACACCCGGAGAAAAATACCCAAAAATCTCTTAATGTTTTTTTCTTTTTTTTTTTTTTTTTTTTTGTTTCTATTGACAGGTTTGTCATGAACTATTCCAGCGTTCATAACTTATTTTCAGCTGAACTTTTGCCAGAGTATTCCGGAAGGCACTACGTCCAAACCGAGTGTAACAAACAGTTCATAAATATTTTATTAAAAAATTGTAATTAAAATGCGAAAAGCGAGGTAAACACTACGAGAGTATATTTTCAATCCGAAACATTCGATTATCGATACAAACTCGATATTGATGCAATATTGAATTTATCGTAGACCGGAAAGCTCGTTGCGATTTTGTATAATTTCGTTACGTGTAATATTGATTCGTTTAATTGGTAGTTTAATGCATTTCGAGTGTGTGTGTGTGTGTGTATCGTTCCTAAGTATCGGACTCGATTGATTGATTCGTTTGAAATTAGTGGTAAATTGATGGCAGTAGTTATCAACTTCTCGCTGCTTCAAGTTCAACTGCGTGAATTAATGTTTTGATAGAACGAGAATTTCTAGTAACGTTCGAGTGAAAATCTAAAGGTCATGCAAGGTCATACACTGGCATTGAGATTATAGCACAGCCTCTTTAAATTCTATATTGAAATGGACGCTGTTTTTCATAACAGGATGATATAAATTTGGAGACCGAGACGGAGGATATAATGAAATTCCGACCAGGCCACGGGACGAGAAATTTTTGCAACTGCGTTTTCCTCGAAATTTAATTAAAATTTTTGTCTGCTCGGTTTCCTCCCGCGTTTTTCATTCACCGCCCAAGATTTCCCTCGCTTTGTGAGGGAAATTATCAGGTTAATGGGATGTTTCAGCGACGAGAGCGTTGCGAGGAAAGTATTACGCAGCGAACGCATTACGATTCGAAGAAACCTAGCTCACCCTTTTGTTCTTTAAGCAAGGAATTCACCTGTCGCCTTCCGGCGAGAGAGAGAGAGAGAGAGAGAATATTGCGAAAAGAGAATCAAATCTTCCGGATTAAAATAATCCAATAGTTCTTCAACGGCGTACTCGTTAGGAAACGTGCAACGGAATTAAAACTGCCTGACAGATTTCGCGCGAGAGTCCCGTTTCCCTCGACTTGTGACAGGGATGCTCGTTGCAACCTAAGGAGCTCAGACACGTAATACTTTCCTCCACCCGTAATGCACGACCTACGTGAACGCACTAAAACGAAACGTTCTCTCTTCGCGCGAAATAATTAGGCAAAGCGTGCGCGAGCAAACCGTGCCGGTTGGAAAGGGATGAAACTCCCTCTCGCCACAGTTCTCAACCGAGAATGCGGCTCTATTTGCTAGGGAAAAAAATCGCGAGTGGCGCATAATTTGGTTCGTGACTAAACGACACAGTTTTAAAATTTTGTGTATTCATTACGTGCAACAAAGCGAAACGTTGGCAAGAGCACGTGTCGCGAATTTTCGCGTTTCAAACTTGTTTGAAACTTCATTTTCAATCTTCATCTTTTAATTGCCGTGCGAATGTGAAAATTCCAATGTTCCACGACGTCCGCTGTCCTTTTGCGCAATTTGCACCCCATTTGTAAAATTGTAGGCACTTTTTCATTAGTTTAATTAATTCGATCAATACCGAAATACTTTCCGCGAATACCACGTAGCCTCGGAACCACCCTCGACGATACCTGACCCTTCCATTAAGGGTATTGAATTTCGACTCGCGCGTTTTGACTCACTCCCCGTGGCCCGAATTCCGCTACCGATCCGACTATCTGCACCGTCCGATTTCAGCGAACCAGATCCGCTGAGACACACGGCTGTACACACCAGCGTGCCAGAGGCGAACGCCACAGCTAGGGCTATTTTCAATTCGGTGTCGAATAGGAAATTCGATCGGCCAGCGAGAATTCGCTGGAACTGGGAGTATGTTTAATCAATTGTTAGCGGCAGTACAGTCGGACGGGACCGTCCGCCTTCATCCGTTTCGAATCCTTTCGGCACACTCGATCTCTATTACTTGCACTTGCACTACGTTTCTCTGTCCTCTTTAAATTGAATGAAGTTAAATCGCTTCAGTTCGTGATTATTTGCGTCGAATTCGCAAAATTGTCACCGATCGACGAGAGGGGAAATTTACGAAGAAAAAGAAAAACAAATATTCGAAATAGTGAAACAATTTTTTTTTTCCCAACGTGTACTATTGAATGTATTGTTGCAACATGTTCGAAAACATGGAGGATAAAATGGCGCACGTGACATTGGCACGCTGATAGGAAATCAGAGTGCCTAACTGGTATTTCTATGTGTTACCGTGAACGTTTTGACTGCCAATGTTTACCCTACTCTCGTCTCGGAGAAGGGACTGAAAGCTTGTGCACGCGTGAAACACACAGGATCGCGGAAGAGACAGGTGAGTGGCGTGGCAGACTAAAGGCGAGATTTGAGGAAAGCGATTAGCCGACATCCTGTCAAACGCATGCACCGCCACCGTCCTCGCTGCCGCCTTTGTAGCAATCGACGCCGATAGCGCGGGAAAATTAATCGAAAACCGATGTAGTTGCGGATAGTTCGATCAACTTTCAACAGGTAATCGAGAACGGGCGCTCCTCGCGAGAACGCGTAAATTGCATTCGATGCAAATGTCAAATAATTTTCAAGCTATGAACTTTGTTCGCAGTCAGTAGAAGGGAAGATTGAAAAAGAAAAGATTAAAGGTAAGAGACGAGGCTTCCACGAGGCACATTCTTCGCTGGGTTACTTTTTGAATATCAAGAAAGTTAACGTTCAAGCTACAGCAAAAAGATCAAGCTCGCTGCTTTACTCTTTTACCCTTTTATCAAATTTACAAAGTTGAATTCCGCAAGGAAAGACTATTAAAACTTCCAAGAGAGCTTGATGCTTCTTCCGCGAGGATGTAAGTACGAAGTTCACTTCATATAAATTGGTTATACCTTTGTTGCAGAAAAAGATCATTAACCACGGTTGAACTATTATACACGAGAGCATGCGATTTAAATTTGAAAATTCATCCGGAAATCGGGCACAATGGTCGTGAAGTGATTCTCGATTAAATAGTACAATAATTAATTGTGGAGTACTAATACAATAATAATTATTGTCTAATAACGAATAGATGTGTGAAGTTATCGCGATTATACGAATGTAAATTAATATACTGTTAAACGTTCCCTCGTTATTTACGTGCATGCTATTTGACAAGCTAATACATCAAACGGAAACTAATTATCTTTTGACTAACAAATGTAATCGAGTTAGCCCCGTTTAGTTATAATTTAGAGATTGAATTGCCATTCACTTCTGCCAATTTCTGCTATCTGGAAATTTCAAGTTACGAATAATTAATTGCGCTAATTGACGTATTATATCATCCCGCGCTTTGTCGTTGATATCCATTTTAATACAATAAAGTAAAATAAAACTTCGTTAATAGCAATGTTTCGAACTCTTTTGCCCTTTATCTTTCTATTAAAGTGTCGCGCGCTTTACCCACGTTTGAAAACATACAATTTTTTCAAAGTACTACGAATCCACTTTAATCGCGATTATCTTCGTATTCTTAAATCATTTTCAATCGATGCACCGCGATACGTTACACGCGAAATTTCACACTTTTCGATCACCGAATTTAATTACCTCCGATAATCAATAATTACACATGCAATTAAATTAATAACAAACAACAATGCGTACACGTTCCTACGTGACGTCAGAGTACAAGTAAAACATCGAATTAATCTCTACTCGTACAAAAATCATTTAATCGAATTAAACGCCGCTACCGCGAAAGTTACGTTAAATCCCGATGTTGCAATTGTTTCCGAAATTTCGTACGCTTCGGGTATTGCTGAACGATGCACTCCGCCAAAGGATAAAGTGGACTCGACAATTTAGAAGATGATTTACGACCTTAGCCGCCGCACGCTGACGGGAATTTTATCAGCGTCGAGGATGTGACACCTGTTTCAAACTCCGTTAAAAAGAAAACCGGCGGGAAGCTTCGCGAGCCTGATGTACAAGTCTTAAAAGAGTCCTTAAAATTCAAGCTCAAGGCCCATCGATCATTGGGATGTCACAGCTCGAAACGAAAGGCGAAACTCGTTCATTCAAAGCAAGCGGCCCGTTAATTAATCACGCGCACGTGCCATACGTCAAAAACGGCACTGACGTCCGCGCAGCGTGTTGTCCGGCGTTATAAACACGGTTCTGTTAATGTAAGTATCGTTAAACGAGGGCGTAACTGACGGCATTTAGATGAGCGTCCGGGGGTGGTTAATGGCCGTGCGGATACGCGCAGCGAAAACATACGTCGCGGCTGCCAAATATATATTCCCCGAATCGCGACGAACCGATGGCAAACCGGCGCGCACGGCGGAATATTTTCACCGGAATAAATATAATGTCGACAATTAAGCCAGGCCAATGGTGAAAACGATCGCGAATCTGTGACCGTGTGTTTATTCGACAGCAGCAAATAAACGCGAAGCCTATTATTATACCCCGGCGATATTTCGGCGTCTGCTCGGTCGTAAAACGTTTCGAGTCCGAAATCGGGGAAACCGACAATGATTTATCGCGGGCCGTGTCAGCAATCTTTGAAGTCATGCACACCGAGGGTTGTTTAGCCACCGCAGATTGATTAATTGTAAATTGGAGAGTGCATTGGCGCGACCGTGCGGGGCAATTTTTTGCCACAGATGGACGATTAATAGAGGAGGGGGACGAACGGTGTTTGCATCATTCGCGTTTATTAAAAGAGCGAATGGTCGCGCAAGGCTACTACGATCTGTCCGGATCGGAGACGAGCAACGACTCGGTTTCAGGATTCACGATTTATTCAGCCAAATAGCTTTGCAATTCAATGTTCAAATTTAAATGAACGTTTATGTGAGACGAGTGAAGAATACTTTATCAACGGGAGATTTGTAACATTATAGGGAGATGGAAAGATCGCGAGATCCTCGCTTTAAAAGAACTAGCTTCCTTTGTGACAGATTTATAACTTTATCAAGCCCATCTTTAATATAACGCCATAATCAGCAAATATTCACGCATGAGCTTGCACCGAAACCGCGATTTTCATTTTTTTATCTTCGTCTCTTGAAAAATTCAAGCCCTGATTGCGGAACGTGATTCCTCGAGCCATGTGCTCCGCGTCCTGGACGCCTCGTGGTTCTGCACACTAAAATAACAAATACAGCTACGCATACTCACACGGTACACGCGGTACAAGGATAATCAAACGGAAGCTAAAAAAAAGAAAAAAAACACTCGACGAAGAATTGTTCGGCATCGTGGATTACTACGGGAACGTTCGAGTCCACCGGCAATCCATCGGTTGTTGGTTAAAATGGGACATTACAATGCTATCTGTGTTACCGACCAACGTACTTGGAGGGAACGTGCTCGCGAAAATAATCTATCGGCTAAGAAGAAAAACGAGGAATAAACTCCACGGTAAAATGCTGGACTCGTTGGCGAATGTGGTTTCGATGCACTCGAGTTTAAACATTTATCGTAATGTAACGTTAAAGTTAGCGTGGTCTCATATATTTTTCAGACCAGTCTCTCATCCTTTTCCAATTCCTAACTCTACCAATAACGACTCTACCAGCATTGAAATGAAAACGAAGAGAAACCTTTAATATTTACTAGTTCCATTGTTTAGATAAATATAAAAAAGAAACGAGCGAAAACGAAGATTTATCGAGAGTATCCGAAGAAAAAGAAGTCCAAAAATTAAAAAATAGAACGTGAAAGAATTTTATTTTTAGAACAAAACGGATTGAAAAATATTCCACAAATTTGTTATTTATTGCAAAACAGTGATTAGTTTTATTCTATCCTAAGTAGATAAAGTAGCGATGCACCAAGAAAACTTCTGATGGTACGTTCATATGCGTTTTACCGATAAGAAAATTTATTGATTGTGGACGTGGAATTCAACGATATTGCCATAGGAAGCTAAATTATCTATTGCCAAACAAATTTCCTAAATAAACTGAATCTGATTATTCGAAAAATTAATAATTGTAATAATTGTTACATTTAAGAAATTCAGTCACACTCGAATTGCAGTATTTAAATGCAAAGAAACAAAATAAAGATCATATAGCAGATATCTTTACCAATTGTGGATTAGAACCTTGTAATTTGATCAATTGTTAAGATATCTACTGGGGATATATATTTAATGCAGTGAATGACAATGCGCAGAATTTTATCACTGAACATGTTTTTTACCTACAGTGCTTTACCTACAACATCATTTCCAACGTTAACGATTTAGGATACAAAGGCAGAAAAGCATCCTTCTTTAATCACGTTTCATCTAGTAGATTGCATCTTCTTACGTAAAAATTTATTCAGTTTTAAACAAATTATCCTTTTGATGAATGGAATAATTGCAAAAGGACCTTAATTTTTAATCATATCTTTAAAATCTTTAATTAAATTTCAAAGTAATTTGATAATTCTATATGAAATTTGATAGTAGAAACGATTCTAACTGATAATGTAAAAGTGCACCATAGAGAATGATACATACCTTATTCAAATATTGATTCCACAATTCTATATTCATACTTGAATTTACATGTCATTTTCCTGAAATCAACTGACGAATGCTAATGATCATTGTGAAAGACATGATAAAAGTAGGTGTAAATCTCAATCTTAATTATGAACAATTTATAATTGAAAGAAAATGCGTCATTTTTGAAGAAACATGGAATAAATTGTACAAAATTTAGCACTACTATTACAAATCAATAGCAATATTAATATCAATGCTTATAATGTATTGTTAATAGCAAATCAATGTTGTCATTAAAAATTATAATTGAATCATACTTGTGAAATATTTAAATACTTCAATATTATATTGAATAAAGTAATAGCCTAAATACTCGCACAATATGACACTAACGCATCGTCAGTCGCTGACAAATGATTATAAGCTTATAAATTATAATCGTAGTGTTTATCGCCTTTCCCATTCAAACAGTAGGTGAATAGACATTTGAATGAAATCCTGGCAATAAACGCAAAAAGCATTGAACCTGAAAAATTCTGGATTAGAAACATAATTAATGTATCTATTTCGTATCGAATCGATCAATGTCCTTTCATTTTGTATTTCTTTCAATTTTATTTTAAATTTTCAATGAGTCTATACTCTGTTTTTACCAATTTAACAAATTACCGAAACAAATACATTTATTAAAGAACAAACAGTGTTCAATACAGTGTTATAACTGACAGTGATAAATATTAGAAAAAATAGCCTCAGGCGATCCCTTTATCAACACACAGCTGTGGAAACAACAGCCTTCAAAACTTGTTTCGAAATCTGTCTGTCGCGATGTGTCTTCTTGTTTCCACGTAAAATTTGATATATATTTTACACGGGCAAAATACAATTTTTAATATCTTTATATTTTAGATTTTTAATTCTATTAAAATCATAAAAACGCAACCAAAAAATAGAATTAAAAATACTTGCTTAATGATACACAACATGCATTTCTAACATTTTTTAATTATTTGTATATTCATGTGTTATTTATTTACACTGTTTACTGGGAGAAATATTTAATCTTCATAAATAACCGAATCTGATTCAGTAAATAATTATAGAAAATACATTCTCAATCACAGATGTTTCAATTATTTATCAATGCTAATTAATGATATTATAATCAATATCCTACTAATATCAATTATTAATATTATATAATAAATATTCAAACGCCTGATATGCAAAGAAAACCTAACCTGAACTAATAAATAAAATAATAATAAAAAGGAAAAATCAACGTTGCTAATCACGAGTATAATAAATAAATAAATGGTTACTCTGCTTGCCAAAAATTCTACATATATAATATAACCAGATATCCGTATTGATTCGGAGTTTTCATTTTACAATGAACAAACGAAACAAAAAAGCATAAGACTCACCCCATTAGATGATACAGCAACAATCCAGAAGTCATTGAAGAATTGAAATAGAAGTTACGAAGATTGTCATCATGAACAAGCAACCAAACTTGTGAAATGTAGGAAGAGAGTCGTTTGTGACCAATCTTTAACGAAAAGTGAAATATCATAATTTTAAAGTACATTGCTGATTGTTTAAAAAGCCTTTAAGAAGGTTATATACTGTATGTAACTATATTTATCAACCACTATCTGTCTATCACTATTACTATTATATTATCATTATCCATTATTTATACTGAATAAATATTATCAACTATTTAATGAAAAGTCAATATCATTGTATACGTACCACTGTCTTCGCTGTAACAAAGCAAAAATCCATGAAATAGATTCGTTAGCACTCGAAACACTCGTTAATCAAGATGGCGTCGATGTAGCGTCACTTTGAAATTGCCGCGCAATCAACTAAGAATCTGCACAAAAGGAAATCGTAATATCAATATAAATACACATGTCGAATTAATTACGTTGAAGCAGAACAATAATCAAGCTCAAATTTCATTTTGAAACCACGCCGATAGTGTAAATTGTCAATAACTGATTGAACAAATGACTCAAGAGGAACGAATAAATCGTACATGTAACGTACTGTAAGTCACAGCAATGGCCAATTAAGTATTAAATATAGAACGTATATTAGTAAAACGAACCTAATAACAGCGTGGAAACGGCAGCAGAACGGCAAGAGAAGTGAATATTTGAGTACTACGCAGTAATGAAGCTAGCAACAAAGCTACACAGTAAATAGAGACAGAGCAAAACAATACACCTCACCCGTACGACTTTCGGTACCACTATGCCTCCCCGCGTCATAGTTTCGTCCACAAAATGATTAAGTAGTGGGGGGAGTCACGGAAAGAGATCACGTGACCATGAATACGATTGCCCTTATGCTTCGTTTTTACCAATTAATAAGCCCTATTTACAGATTCGAAACGCAGCACATTTGCTGAAACAATAAACGCATGTATATTAATTTCATTTGGCTAAATGAACAGTTGATTTATTAATGAATAAACAGTTAACAATTAATATTCATACATAATATTTTTCGACTATAATAATTTTCACTTCTTCTATGTTATTTTCATGTTATGTTTTGCATGTTGTTACTTTTATTGTTAATATTGTACTCTAATCTTAATTATTTATATTGTATAATGTAATTAATAATGATTAAGAACAGCAATATTAGGAATCTTTACATTTCATTAATTTTATAATTCCTATTTCTTCAGCAATAAGTAAAATCGATCAATGGAAGAGAACGTACCTTGATGAAAATCTAGGTACATTGTCACTACATTTTAACGGTAAGTGAAAATCCTAATTGCAGCACATATGCTTTATTCCATGCATTTCCCAGTACTGGATGTACCATATGTTTTAGCTCTGTCGTGCATCGCGATAATTTCCTTGCCAAGAATGCGTCGTCGTACTTCTATTACATGCTTCTGCATCGAGCAATATCCTCGATATTGCGTTTTTGTTGGAAACTGAATATTCTGTACGCATCATTTTGTCAGAAATTCATATTCGCTTAGTTTACGAATTTTTCACTGCATGAATTATATTTTACTTTTTGATATGGTTACCTTTATTACTGAATATTCACTATATAATAAATATATATAGCAATATGCAACAATATATGTTCGTACATTAAAAATCATCAGCTTCTAAACCTATAATCAGTAATCTATAGACCTATAACGTATCTACAATCTCTATAATTATACCTATCTATTAATCTGAATAAAGATTACGATCTCAAATACAATATAAATCCATAGTTCGTAGCCATACACGTATATGCTTATATTCTCGCAAGAAAATGTATGAAATATGCAGAAACTTTTAAGCTGAATTCCCTTGGATATTTCCCAGCGTGAAAATAGAAAGAAAAAGCAAAAGATGAAAAGAAATGGATCGAATGGAAGGAAGGACGCGTCTTAAATAAATCTGATGCGATACGAGCTTTTTTCTGTCAGACGAGTAAGTGGATATGTTGCCAGAACGAACCGTAATAACTTGCAACATTTCCTGGACTAAATTATTTATTATCCTGCAGAATGCAGGACTCCCTTGGGCGAGTACGAACGACCTAGGAAGGAAGATATTATACGTCAACAATGCTCCCAGGGCAGTGTATAACGTTTTGCTTCGCGCACCTACACGTTGAATCTTTTCATGGTTAAATTCGTGAATACGTGAAACTGTTTCGTGTGTTAATTCGCTACGCCGGTGACATTTCACCGAAGAAATAGTAGGTTCACTCTAATTGCACCCGAACAAACCTGTGAAAGCTTTTCTTCATCTCCCTGTGGAGAATGAAATTAAAAAGATGTCTGTGAACGTTACGTAAAAATGTGATCTGACAGATCGATAAAACTTTTTGTCGAAGAAGAAATTGAGCAGTTTTATGTACGATAAAAGAAGGTTTGTATTACCCATGTGATGACGAACGTCGAGAAAAGTTTCATCTTTCGGTTATTTTTATTATTTTTCCTACATCAATTTTCCATAAACAGATATAATGAAATAGAAATATATATACACAGTCGTGAAATCAAGCGTCTTGCAATACAATATGTGAAAAGATAAAGACACAGACTACATAGACGATAAAAACACAGGCAACGGTAACAGTGGTAAAGTAAAAGTCGGACCGACTGGTCCGATTGTTCGTTAATTTACAAAACAATGGAAACACTGGAAATGTGAGTTTTACTGCATGAGAGAGGCAGTGAAACGCGACATCGGATCGCGAGGCTAGATTTCTCGCTTATCTAGTCTCACTGACTTTTATTGCTACTCAGCCACTGTCGGTCGAACAAGGAAGACGTTCTTTCCTCTATTCTTCTTCTTTCGACGCGAGAGGTCAGTCGTGCTTTCCTTTCTCTTAAATCACCGGAGAACTTCTCTCTTTCGTTTCACGTGCTCCTTTTTTCTTCCGCTTTTCTGTTCCTCTTTTTATGGCGGCACATCGTCTTCGAGTTCACCCGCGGCCGAAGAATAGTCTCGTGAAAATTACTTCATGGTGGGGCGGCGAAAATCCCCGGGGATGAATTTGGGTTCGCACACGATCGCTTGACAGCAGATATCGGAGAACCATTTCGAATGTCCGCAGGCAGCCTTATAAAGATTTCGACACTTGTAAAGATATTACACTCGAAGCTATTCTTCCCGATCAATTTTTTACCTAACGTTAATGATGACTAATGTTATCGCTTAACATCAATAATGAGGTTTTCAATGTATTTTCTGTTTGCAAGTAATGACGGTGACTCCACCAATTCCATTAAAGTTTATTGCAAACATCTTAACAACGGTCAATACGGAAGATTTTCACGGGAAAACTTTTCGCATAAAGTTCCATCCAAAGCAGATTCGAACAGACGAGAAAATGACTTCAGAAAGTTTGCAGACACAGGAGTAAAGCCATGGAAAAAGGTGAAACGCGAGAAAATAATATGGAAACCGTCTTCAGCTGGTCAAAGCTGGCCAACACAATGGGGTCCAAGGATATCCATAAGGGAAGCTATCTATCCTTATTTAAATGCTGTCTCTTTCCTCCCTCTTATTTTTCATATTCACGCTTTCGCCTGGTCCATCGAGCGTACCTGGTCTATTGAATAAATCTCGTGGAATACGCAAAATTGTCTGGCAGCTGCAGACAGGGGCCGTAAGGAGCAGACGCGTAGCTTCCGGCTTGTTATCTATCGGACAGAATCATGAAAGCCTTTGTAAAAATTGCGAGGATTTTCTGTTCAAGTTGTATTTACGTCGGTACTTTGTTATTTTCGGATGCCTCTTATTTATTTTAAGAAAAAAGAAAAAAGTTCTTCCTTCGAATGTAGGAAATTTATAGGAAATTTATTCCTATAAATCGATAATCTAGGTGTTTGATCAAACTTTAATGAAACTCGAAGTAATTGTTGATCGACATTTAAAAAATAGCAGCTGAAGGGGAAAGTAGTTTAGTCAGAGACGAGACCTTTAAGGAAGTTAGTTCGGATTTTCATCAGTTCTTTTCTTTTTCATCCTTTCAAAGTACACAGCCCACGTGTCTTCTCTTTAACCTCTCTGGGAAAGAAGCCCCATAAAAATGCCTAGGATTCCTGAGCAACTCTCGTTTCTGGCCAAGCTGAGACCCATGCTCAATATCTTTTACGTGTCGTCTGGTGAATTATGCAAGTGGCCATGTACGGCGTACCTATAGGCTGAATACCACCGTTCTCTAGAGATTTTCTGTACCGTGTGATATAAATACAGTGTCTTAGAAAAACGAACGGAATTTAGAGATTGGACAATATTATGGTACGCAAAATTATACTGTTACGGCATCTTGAAAAATCTATTGTGCCAGATGCACGAAAGAATAGAAATAACAGTGTGGCAGAGTTATGTCAGTTTCAGGATGTGTCCTCGGTAAACTGAGCCAAGTTCCAGGCTGTTTTGCATCATTCTACGTTTAAATTTTTTACCACGTACATTTATCTGTATTCTCCAACTTTATCAAACTCTATACAAGTATGTACAGTCCTTGCTATGAATACACATTTACCTATATGCATATGCTGCACTGCAGTCCACGTGCTTCATTTCTCATTCGTTTACTCACTTCAGTCGGATCTACATATTAATTTATCGATCTATGCTTTCCTTTCTTTCCTATTTTCCTATGTTTTTGCTATTCTTTGCTTAATTGCCTATTCTATACATCTCGCTATTTTCATAAATTTCCCAACGTACACGTACTTTTCTCGTTCGTCCAATTTAATCAAGCCATCTACTCAACTTGCGAATACATGGAACGAGAAACCATGGTAAAATAGGGAAAAAATGGATTGGAATTCGTATCAGCTTTTGTGGAAACCATCTTTGCGTTATTGCATTCGGGATGTCCTTGCGGATAATGTGTCTGGATGCATCGGTTTGGTGCTGTCCAAGTATATGCGCGCTTGCGTGTCGGCATACGTATGGGCCTGATATACGTTCCTATGAATATACCGCGTTAGGACTCCTTTGGGAATGTTTCGACCTCTGGAACTGTGGGCGAAGGAGCCCTGTGCACGACTCAACCTCGATACGATCGCTGAATTCCTTTCGAAACCTGATGGAACATGGGTGTATCGATCTTTGTACCGTCTAGCGTCTTTCGTCTGCAGCCAGCCTCTCGTGATCACGCTTCCACTTTGGAATTACTTGACGAAGTATTGATTGATAACAAAGTAGCATCGCGCCGGTAGAGATAAAGAGGGGCGATCGTGAACGTAAATCTGCCGATACGCGCGACGTACATGCACCTTTCAATTTTCAACGTCATCCCCAAGCAATTAAGTCGAAAGAAACTCTCCATTTCCGCGAGAGGAACTTCACCTTTTAATTTCAGTTGATTTAACATTTCATTCGAAACTTTGATCAACCTACAAATTCATTTATTTCCACCGAAACAAGTTCTCGCAAAGTTCATTAATCTCTCTCCGACAGCCAGCCCAAACAACGATAAATTATCTGTCTTACCTTTCGAAACGATTATCAAAATCGTAGTGTCACTGACGTCACGGCATAGACATCACCGACGAGCTTCGCGAACGACATTAAATTATTGTCGGGTGCAGATCGTTCAAATACGGGTTCAACATCCATTTAGTCCCGTTTCTGCTGTCGAGACTAGCCAGGTCCGTTTTAGACAATGATATTTCATTGTTAAGCGCTATTACAGAGCTAGGTGCTAACCTCGGCGATCCTCAGGGTGTCCTCCATCCTGGAAACTCTATAGGCGATCGATTTCCTCTTGACTGAGCCTTAAACCAACCCCCTTTGAGACCGGCGTTTCGTCCACTTGCAAATCGAGAACATTCTCCGGAACGCAATTTAGTTGCTGGCTACTTTGTTATGATTCGCTTGGCAGATTTTCAGCGCTTTCACTTTTCCCATTGTTTTGGAGATATAACATATGGGAAGAACAGTCTTCTGCTAATAAACACTTGAGATTTAGAAACGAAGAGGAGAATTTTTTAATAAATATCGAATACCGACACTTCACCTACGTTTCGCTTTGATTGAACCGTGATCGACAAGCCAGATTTGATCATTTTGTATGCACGAAAATTTATTCGTTATCTCATCTATTTGAATCGACGCTGGATAAAGACAAAAGGAAGAAAATTGCGACGAAAATTGAAACTGAATTTTAAACTGGTTGAAACTTTAAAAACGAAATTTCGCTAACTGTCGCGCCCGAAAATCAAATTACGTTTCAGTTATGTAAAAATTTAATGACATTCGTATTTGAGAACGGCTTCGCGAATACGGCAAACTGATTACACGAGTTTATACGTTTCAGATGGCTGCGTACGTATATCAAATTTTCTTACACCGAGATATTTTATTCAACGATTTTATAATCTTGTCGTTTCTCCGGGGCAATTTACGTTGAGAGGGATCAAAAAATTTTTTACTACCTTTTGCAAATACAATTACTAGGTAACTAAAGTTTCTGTGAAAGCGGCGTCACCGTGGTATTGCCGTAGAACATCGATTTTCACACTGCTACACGATAAACTGGTCTCCGGGCGTATCGACCAACCCTTTCAAATTGTTATCCTTGCATCTCAACGAAGGAAACTTGAATCAGCCGGGATCGTCCTTCTCTCATTTCCATTATTTTCCACAGGCAATTCCGGTCTCTGTTTAGATCAATTACAATAGCTATTAAACATGTAGAACTCGATTTCGGGAAAATGTCTCTGAAAGAGAAGAGAAGACTCTCGCATCAATCTATCCATTCAATTTGACTTTAAAGGGAAACTAAGGTGCAATTTGGCTTTATCTCCCCCACCGTCAATGTTTGTTCCAATAATTGCACATTTATGTATTCATGGGAAATTTCAATTCTCGTCATCGTCATTTAAAGAATAAAATAAATATCCATCAAAGTGTAGGGATGATAGTTCAGTCTTATCGAAAGTTTATACTTTGGAGAGTTTGTTCAACTAAATTCTCTATCTAATCGTTACTATCTTGTCAGGCATATATGTATTATAAAAGCAGTACATGGTTGTACGATATACGTAATACGTATATACTTTTTTTTTATAGCCGATCGATCTCGCGGCTGCGTACACGTGTCGTAAAATATTTGAATACCTATTGGCCTCTGTATTACTCAGCTGCGTTGTACAATCGACGTAAAACGACCATGCTGGTTTTTTTTTTTCATAACAGCATGTTTCCCATCTTCTGAAAGATCGACTAAATCTTCGGGCGGAGGTAATTCACGGAAGAAATCCGGAAACCTGCTAACGGCAAAAGAGTCGATCGTGAAGAATCTCGTTCTCTCCAACATTTTTTTCGGCCTACATTTCCTATATTTGTAATATCAAGCAATTATTCCAAATCTCTGATATTTTGGAAACTTCACTAAACGCAATGATGCTTAAATGTTGCCTAATTCCATTAACAACTGTACGCTGATACCTACTTCTAGCCCCTAGATTGAACAGCGTCTCTCACAAGTGTCTCTCACAAGCGATGCAATTTTTCAAAGATACATTCTTACTTTCCGATTCTTAGCCCATCTCCACAATCCTCGAGCTACCATTGGATAGGCTACTTGGCTCTTGCCATTAACAGTCTCGCGGATTTCGTAGACCTCCATCTAGCCGGCTGCGAAATCTCTGGATACCCTGGATACTGAAATATTCGACGTCTTAGTTTCCGTGAAATCTCTGGAGGCTCCTGCGACTATTAATAACTTCACCACCCATGGATGCTCTCAGCACCTGGCGGAAGGATTATGGATACACATCTGGTGCTTTTAAAGCTTCCGAAGCTATCCATTATGTGATTATTAGCTCAAAGCCACGAATGAGTTCCAGTTAATTTCCATTAACTACGTGTCAAGCCCGTTGGTTTGCTTTGCCTCTTAAGAAATTACACGGGACAAGCAACTACACTTGCAGAATAGAAATTTTACAAACGATGATCGATTGCTCGCTGGACGTTGTCCGGATGACTAATCTAAACGGACGGGCGTACGTACGCTCGTATTGGCCGCGAAATTTTTGCATGTTACTAGCGAGCTTCGAGTGGTCCGCGGTGTGGAGACGCAAACGTGGAGGAAAAACTTTTGGGGGATAGGTTGTTCGGTTGTTAAACAGCCGGTGCCTCTCGCGCGACAGAAAATTTGATGAGGGTCCGACCGAAAACAAAAGAAATACGTATTTACACACGGGCAATCGTCCCGGAACGATAAAAGCTCTCCGCCGCTAGATCTCCTTCTTGCCGCAGCCTTCAGGAAAATGTGCTCGTTTGTTCGCCGATCCCTCATTCACGTGCTCCCGGCGCACGATTGGCTGGTCGTCCGTCGAACGTGTCAAGGGAAACGTGATCTTTGCCAAGGGGAAGCTTTGTTCCCCGATTTAGAAGAAATATCGCCGATGAATTGGCCGAGGAATGATCTCGTCCAGCAACAATCAAGATACCATCGATGCAATCATTCTCCACGAGACGTTGAAAGAGGTGAATTGATTTCGAAATTGCTGGACTTGGTGTATCCGCGAGCGAATGATCGCTGAAAAGACGTATGTACGTACGTTGTACGTCTTGCTTTCACGAGTGCTCGGAGAGTTATGCGATCAGCCGCGGGAGTCGGGAGTGTTGGTCGTTGCCGATGGTACGTATTTCGTGGATCTCGATCGATCCTCGTGGATATTATTGCGGGATTCTGCCTTCAAGGCAAGAAGGGTTGTTCGTGGATGGAACGTGCCGCAAAGCTCGCGACCGGAGTTACGGGAAAGTCAAGCTTTAGGAATAATGAGGCGCTCGGCCTCGTCGTTTTCTCACCCTCTCATCTTCTGTTGATTCTCCGAGTTTGCAGTCCCGCGGAATGACCGTTGAAAAAATGCTCGGGGAATAACAGCGAGACGCAGAATCGAGCAAGTCGCTCGTTACACACGCGCTTCACGCCCGGCCAATTGGGAATTTTCGTCGCTTGATAAAAGTGAAACGCGCATAAATTACGTGTTTCTCCGCGCGACAATAACAGCGGCAAATAACGTTAACAGAAAATTAGTTTGTCACGGGGAAACCGTTGTTGGGAGAAAACTTGGCAAGGAACACGGGTGGGGAGAGGGGGGAGGGGAAGAGGGAACGACGATGGAAACTTTCAACACAGGTGTATTAAAATTCAGAACTCCCAGCGAACTTCGCGCGCGATCGTTTGGAACTGCGAGGGGGGGGGGGGGAGGGGAAACAATGAAATATGAAATTATATCGAACGCGCGGCAAGCCTCCGGATGCCACTTGAGTCAAGCCACGAATATCAGAACGAATGAATATTATAATAGAACGGACCTTTTTAACTTCGCGCGTCAGGAACTGTTTTAGTTCCCGGCGCGGCTCCATCCGCTCTGGGGAACGCGGAAACGTTGAAAACGCTCGACCCTACGTCGAAAACCAATGCAAACACGCTCCCGCCGGAGCGGATGTGCTGAAACTTGAAGTAGAACCAAAGAATAACACAACTTACGAATTTTGCATAAAAGAGAGGAATTAATTTCATTTCAAATTCGATCGATGTACTATTAGGGCTCGTTGGCACGTTCGTAGCAAAATTCTCGTGCTTTTCGTTCGGCGAGAATCTTGTTTGTCACGGCGGAGAATGAAATGGCGGAGTGTGTCGTAAATTGATTAGACTCGTCAGATTCGATTCGGGAAGCAGTGCGTGGAATGCAGTTGCACAGCGAAACTTCTTCTTTGCCTTTGCGTGCGAAGATCGCGCTGGTGTTCGTACGCAAAATTTATCCGGTCGCGACTAGAAAAGACGAAGCAGTTCGCTACACGAACGTATTAAAATTCAGGACTCCTCGCTCAAGCTCTCTCTGTCGGAACTTGAAACTCTCGGGGACAATGAAACGTGAAATTATGTTAAAAAGCGAGTCGCGCGGATACGAGGGTTGCGCCCAGGCGGGAGAACCAGGCAGACGAGGTGTGCTGAGATAAAAGTTACCGTGCTTATCGCTTCTCCTGATAGAAATTCACCGGCTACTACTCCTCCCGTCGCGTGAAATAATTTCGAATCTTGTCGACAAAGAAGGCGCTCGTTTCGCCGATTCGCTTGCTTCAACGGAAACGACGATATCCATGAATTTATACCGAGATGTTTATCGCTCGGTGAAATTGGTTTCGATCAAGGATCAACTGCGTACAATAATACGCGCTGCGATTAATATTTTATCGTAATTCGAACTTGTGATTTCACGACTCCGAAATGTGAATTACGTCACAAATTCTTGAGAAATAATCTTTGAAAATCCGAAGATAAAATCAACGCGCGCGCGTACAGGAAAGCGCTGTTCTTGGCGAATTATAATTTGATGCCTTTGGACGTTGCGTCGACGTCAATACGCTATCCACTAACGTTAATTACCGTTAAATTACACGTTGGTTCCAGTTATTGTAATACTGCCCAGTCGTCTAATAGATATCGACTGTTACTTGAATGCGAACGTTCATCGCAGGACCTATGTATACTAATGAGATGTGCTTTGGATGAGTGGTTAGTTTGAGCGTTTGTGCTACAGAATATATACTATGTACCAGTGTTACGTAGTTACGTCGGCGAGAGATATTCTGCAAAGCACGTTGCAGAATTGTGTAACAATTGCAATTCGTGCTCAGCGACAGAACAATTGTCACAGCATTGCTTTGTAATCTGTTGTTTTTCTTCGTGTCAGACATTCGAACGCTTCTCTCGCGAAGTCACGAGCAAATCATAACAAACAAGGAAACTTGGGCATTTCCCACGGATTTTCGTAGTTGCAAAATTGGGATCAGAGTTGGCAAATTTTGGATTTGGTTTTAATTTTCAACAGGTGTTCGACACTCCACGGAGCTCGCTGCTGCAGCAAATCGTAGTTCCGAAAATTAGAACCCGCCAGCTGCAACAACAGAGTTTCCTAAACGTTCGAAATTCTGGTTTCGATAAAACTTCACGGATGTTTGGAATAATTCCCCGCTAGAAATTTAATACCGTCAGAGTTCCGATACGAGCGATAAACTAGAAACTAACCATAGCGTTTGGCTATTTGAACTCGCTCTTCAATAAGTGTTCGCAACAAAGGGATCCCTTGCGACGGAACGTACTTTTTACCAAGTTGCACAAATTTCGAAACGAAATTTACCAACTAAGAGTATCAATGAAACGAATATAAACGAATATTATTCTGAACCTAGACGGAACAAAGGAAAATATTCTATTTTCTCATTAATGTTCGGTAAGCCAGATAAATCCCTTGTATTCAACCATTCACGTTTCCTGTCAGTCAAGTTTCCTGAAAGAAATCTTGACCATCTTCCCGATTTGCAATAACAATAAAATATTGACGGACAATAGAACGGACATATTAAAGATCCACTCGTATCCACTCTAGAATTTGTTTGTTCATTTGTGAGACATTAGGTTCATCGTAACTCGAATTAGGTAGCTAGACATCCAAGCTCTGAGGATATTTACTAGGATTATTTACTAGCGTTGGAACGACAGTGTTTACCACGTTGCACTTTGTTATGTATATTTTATAGCGTAATTTAATTAAGTGACAAGAGATCAGACGATCGAACGCGAAGAGTGTTATTTCGAAACGGAGATGGCGAAAATACCGCGGGTTCAATTCGTGATTATTTGGAACACGTACGAGGGAATCTTTTCGGCGATATAACCGAGAAAATGTTTTCGTACAGTCGAAAGCGTTTCGTTTCCATTTTGCATACATCTTGAGGGCATCCCTTTGCCCCGGCTGAACCTTGGCGAGATGTCGAGTGTCGGTCGAACCCCTCGAGGGTGCCACCGGCGAACGTTTTAAACAAAAACCACCAGCCACCACGTAACGTCCTACTAGTCCGGAACGTCGTTCATCATTTTTTTATCCGACTACGTTCGCAGCGTTTCCTCGAATATTTCCCGCTCGTGGACCGAAAACTCCCAAGTGAATGCGGTTGGAATCGATTTTCAGACGATAGACCGAGAGTCCCGCGATTAAAAGTCTTTCCTCGAACAGGAGAAGAAGCAAACGATTGATAGATTTTTATCGTCGAGATTAGAGCTAGTACACTGTCGTTTCACGCCCTTTATTTTTCGGCTGCCTGTTCAACTTTCAACTCGGAGCGGTAAAAAGCCAGAAGCCCGCCAGGACCAGAGAGCCTCTTTATTGACGGCGATAAACATTTTTATGGACCCCATGCGAATTACTAGCTTTTATAGTCTTTGTTGCTCGATCTGTGCCGCCAGCATCTCCCTTTCGCGTCGTCGTCCAAGATATCTTTGACCCTTCTACGTTATTCTTCATTCTTCCGAATTCTTTCTTTTCTCTCTCTCTCTCTCTCTCTCTCTCTCTCTCTCGGAGTCAGACTTTGCTGATTTCAGAGGAAATTCGTTGACCGACGCTGTCCGAGATTTTCATTGGACAAGGGAATATGGAATTTTTTGACAGATGGATATTTGTTTGAAACTCGTTAAAGATTCGTCGTGTATATGCAAATTTCCCGGGGAAAGGAAAAATTCAGCTGGGACTAGCTCCCCCAGCCTGATGAACGATAATTGTTACGTACGATTATGCAAATGTTATAGCAGAGCTCTGGCTCTTCTTCTGGCCTCTTCCTTCTCCCCCCTTATGGGGTCTCGAATCGGGAACTTTGCTCATTTGTGCCGGCCGAGTCGTTTCTTTACAATTCTACTTTCGTTTCGGTACAATTAAAACCAATGTGAAATGTTGGTGGATTTGATGGGCATAGTTGAAACAAAATCGTAGGATCGATGATACTTTCCCAGTGCAACTCGTCACAATCGTTTCGAGCTCCGATCGATATTCTTTTCTGAATATTTTACGAATTATCGCACGTTTCGAATTTCAAATGGCAGTTGAAAAATATATATCGGGGAAATTCGTACGACGTCTAGTAAATGTTTGTTATATTGTATATAGTAGAGTAGCCAAGCATGGGGTTAGAGAGATGTATGTATGGTAAGGGATGCTGGGTCAGGGTTGAGAGATGATGCAAACCCAGGAGTGCAACCTAACACCCAACCGCTCTTATCTCGTATCTGAAACGTCTATTGCTGGAGAGGTTGCTCGACGAAGCGAAATATTCGTCTTGTATGACGGGTTCATCTAAATTGAGATTCGATCGATTCGCCGCGCCGAATTATACCTACTTGCACATTCTCGCGCAACAGGGTCGAAGAATCGAAGGGTCAGTCGACTGAAAATTCTTCGTTAAGCGTGAAATTCCGTCTAAAACTATTGTCACGAGAGAAGTACAAACCCGTCAGAATGCGAGTCGACGTTTTCAAGCGAGGATTGAATTTTACAGAGCGCGCCGTACACGTAGCTGCGATTTTTACGTATTTACTCGTTGACGCTTTAGCACCAAACAATGAATATTTCCAACGTGGCACGTCGTCCCAGCGTAATACGCAACACGCTGCGTCGATAATTCCTCACGGGACAAAAGGCTACGTGTTCCCGTTTCGAATGGATTCAGCATTTATTAATAATTAACAAGTTCTCGAATAACGCTGCTCGAAACCGGTACGTATACCAACGCCGGGCATTCGTCGCTCTCTCGATATCGCGCACCCGCGGCCAAGTATCAGATATTAGTAACAAAGGAATAATGGAAACAAGTGGCGAAAATGTCGGCTTTCGCGAGCGGCATGAGAGGTATCTGGTGCTTGATACGATCGTACGCTACGCTGAAACGTGGGTAGTGGATGAAATCACGTAGCAGCCGCACTGGCTACAGTCGTAAGTACAATTTTGAGACGTAGCTACGTAGCTACTACATGCACAGTCGGTATCTCTGGAACAGGAGCCATAAAGGTTATCGCCATTACGACACACGACCTCCACGACTACTGTGCCTCCGTGTCTCACGTTTCTACTCGGGGGGTAGGACTGTAGGGAATTAGTCGTTGGATTCCGGGGAATGCAGAAGCCGCAAGTACAAGCCTCCTATCTTCCAAGTGCGCAAATACAAGACGAACTCCCGTCTTCGAGAGAGAGAGAGAGAGAGAGGGAAAGGACGTTGGTCGCGCGTGCACGTGTTTCGTCAGTGTGTGGAATATTTACCCCGAGCAAGTTCCCCCTAGCTAACTTGGCCGAAACTTTCGATTGACCGGCGAAACTTTGTTCGCCGACACGAGCGTTGCGCTAAGTGGAAGAATGGAGTGCTTAATTAGGGCGACGGAGGGCGAGAGTGTTGCAAGTCCCATCAAGAACAATACTTTCTTCGTCGCTGTGCTAACGAGCCTCTGATCTTTACGTTCCGAGTGGAGGACAAAATCGAATTTAAAACGAAAGACAAACTTCGAATTTTTCAATTCAATCGTTCCTCGGCTAGTCGACCAATGTGACAAAGTTCGATCTGGCTCGTTTCTCGTTTTCTACATTCTGTTTCTTTTCTCGACGACAGGCAATAAATTATTTAGCGACGAAGCAACAGAGAGAAATATTCATCGCGCACGAGAGACGTGCATTGTCTGCTATTAGAGCAAAGGTAAATGCAAATAACAGCTGAGCGGATTGTACCTGTTGGTAAGCAGAAGCGTTCCGCAATATGGAATATCGAATACAGTGACTTGGCTGTTCTGGACAGACAGACACCTAGGCACGAACCTACCGGATGCATCAAATGCACCAAATGCACCGTGATAACGTCACTCACAGGATGCAGGCTAGGTAATTCAGCCCTGCAAAGGCATGGAAGGGGCAACCCTGTCCCCTTTCCGTGTCTGCCTCTGCACCGCAACGAGTAATTTTCGAAATTGCCCTTCCAACGTCAATTTTACTACACGTTATCCGAGAATTCGAAGGAGAACGCCTTGCGAAAATTGTCGATCGCAGATAAAATATGCTTCGGAGCGTCGTTCGAGAATTTCAGAGAAATATTCGAGAAACAAGTCTCTCTTTGATTCTAAATCATTCAACGCGAGTGAGACGAGATCTGAGCGCGAGTGGCGCAGGTCAGGGAAGACTTTCAAAACCTTCGTTCCCAATAAAAGGCACGTGTTGGTTAACTGGAATCGGAAAAGAGGAGAACACAGTTCGGCTAGAAGCGAGAATGTTGTGTCCCTCCGACCTGTTCTTCTCGCGCGATCGCCCGCGTTTGTTCATAAAAATGTATCTTGAGAGAGTACTTAGGAAATAAAGTTTCAGAATCCGCGTCATTGGAGTAGAATGGAACGCGGGGGGGGGGGGGAAAGGGAGGCATCGGTGCACATTACCGGAGGAGGGCAGAGGCACAGACACCGTGTAAACGAATTTCCGCGTCACGTGCAATTCCTTCGCTATATCCGCAGCATTGTGACTCCACCCTCTTCTTTTCTCGTCTTCGGTCTCGGGCTCGAGCTCCATCCAGCCACGGCTGGAAATAAAATGGAGGAACGCGGGCAGAAGGGAATGAAAAAGGCGTGAATGCGCCTTTCTCCCTTTCTCTTTTCCTTCTTGCACCCTTTCGTCCCCGCCGCCACCCTATTCTCCGCGACCCAGCGAAAGGAGAACCGAGTTTATTTTTATCTGACACCCCGAACTAATTTGATCTCACGTTCGGAGACACTCTTTGAATAAAAGTTCCCTGTTCCCGAGCGTGTGCGTCCCGGCGCTCTCCGCGCGCTGAATTCCCCTGGTGTAATGGCACTACAGGCGTCCCGTCACCGACAGGTGCAGCCTCTCGATTGCTGACCTTTGATCTTTTCCAGCGATAGATTTTGTTCTGGCTTCGGTTCAAAAAGAAACGGCCAGCAGCGGCAGGAGGTGGGCAGGGGGGGGGAGGGAGGATAAATCGAGAGGGTCGTTTTATGTGCTTCGACGCGATTTATGCCGCCGTTGGAAAACTAGAGAAAAAATTTAAACGCATTAGACACGTGTGTCATTTCGCGCGACTTACTGCGCGATAATTCACCAACCAGCGATATTAGCGAACCAATGGGTGGTAAACTGTGTACGTTACGGACTTTTACGACTTTCCGAAAATAAGGGGAAAAGGCGAGCGAAAAGTGAACGCGCTCGGGGCTTCCGAGCCGAGCGCGTTTCTTTAATTAAATAAACGAACGTATAAATATTTCTCGGCACGTTTCGCCGACGCTTGGCGAGAGTTCGCTCTCCTCCTCTCCGTGTAAAAGTCGTGGAAGCTTCTCCGGAAGAGACTGCCGCGGAACAGTGTATTTTGCATGTTGAATCGCCACGTAGCCTCGATCGTGCTTTAAGTTGAAAGAGCTCGTTCCACCGCGGAATTACCTTCTCGACACACACGGCCGCCAGCAATTTCAACCGTCGAATTGATGCTCCTCCAGGCATTTATCATTCGTAGCGACGCATCTGTATCGCGTGCACATCGAAACGAACCTGAGTTTGCACCTGACGATTTCCACGAAACGAGGGCGAACGTTTTAGCAAAAATGCGTGTCAGACGCGACCGTCAGCTCGCCGAGTCTTTCAGTCTGCTCAATTAGACCGACGTGCTGTGTACCTAGTTTTGCAGTTGATGCATCTATAATGCGGTACGCGAGTAATTAGCCGCTGCTCCGCTTGTTCCGTCCGACACGCTTTTGTCCTCTGCTAAAAACCATCCACGCGGGCCGTGGAATTTTCCTTCTTTGTCACGTCGCCGTGGGTCCTGATGAGACAGAAGCTGCACGCGAAAGTACTTTCGACCGCGGAGATGTCGTTGGGAAATTTCGCGGGCAAACATTGTTACTTCTCGTTTTTTCTTATCGCGAATTACGTCATTTGACGAACGAACTGTGAGAACGTATTTTAGACGAGAGGGAAAGCCAAGGGACACTACGTTTTGTTAAATTTATTTTGTCCGCCTTGCGTACAGCAAACGCTGCTGCCGCGAAATTACTCGAAAACGTTCTACGTGTTCCCGTTAATTTTCGGACGTGACATTTCACGGAATAGTTAGAAGTATTTGCGCTCGTAGCCAGGGCGAGATGCATCTCTGCATGCAGATCTACATGTCGCACCTTTCGTCCTGTTACATTCCGATCTCAGAACAGTGATTTCCAAGAGTGTTTGCTGTTTCTCAGCGCAAAGAGCCAAAGATTACCAAGTACTATGGCGGGATCGTTTCCAGGGTAACTGAATAAAGTAAAACGGATGAATAAGAAAGCAGGTTAATAAGGAGAGCTAGGGGATTTTAGAGAAGCCGATAACAGTTTGGGAAGAAAAGTGCAGAGCCACGGACTACTCGGATTCGCTCAGTACGACTGTACTGGATGGAACAGAATAAGAAGGAAAATCGTTGACGGAATACGAAAACACTCGACTCTACTCTCGAAATAAACATCAGACATCTTACCTGTCACGTGTGTAAATTCCTCTAATTAACTGGTATTAAACTCCTTCCTCTATATAAACGGTCAATTCTTTTTTTTTCTTTTTCTTACTTTTCTGCGCGTTGATTCATCGACGATCGGTAGCCCCCCACCCCCCACCCACCACCCATCGTTACTTGTTGGATATTATTATGCGAAGAATAGCCGACGGTACAGAATGGGCGAGCTTTGCGAGATCGGGGTTTCCGAAGCTCTCTCTCGGTAAACTCAGGGCTTTCCTTTCGACGAGCCTTCAGCATTGTGTCGACTAGCACGTGGAGGTTAGCCTGCGCATGTAAATACCATGATTGATGGGCTAGAAACAGCTCTCGAGTCTCCTCCTCCGTCCTCTCTCTCGCTCTTCCGCTCCTCTGTGCTGCTTCTCTCTGCCCTTCATTCACGTCGTACTTCGACCTATTTGGTACGAGGAGCGAAATTTACAAGGAACACACAATGGAGCCTGATTTTCCGCGCCCACACTTCCCTCTTTGGTCACTTAGCACATTTGCTCCGGCTATTGTTTGTCTGTTCGAGCGCCACGTGCCGGCATCGCGCGTGTCTTTCGCTCTCTTTGAGCTCGAAGCTTGGTTGTCGATGGAGATCAGGCGAAATCTCTCCGCCGAGTCCATTAAACCCGATTACGTACGATGGGAGTGTTTCTTACCTTGTGATTTATGGTTATCTCGATCAAGAGATGGATCCCGTCTCCCTTTAGAAATTCTTTTGAAATTCACGACGTTATCGAATTGTTTCGTTGGAGCCGATGCTCCATTTGACACGTTCCTTCAGCGATGTATCCATCAAAAATATTTCACGCCCCGGAGTCCATATTCAAAAGACATTTATTTCCGGTGAGAAACGATCGTTAAACGAAAGGAGCGTATACTCGGAGTGATATACCGAGAGAATTTCGGTGCATTACACAGATACTTGAATAAATTATTTGAGCAGATTTTAGCATCGCAGTGGAACGTTCCCGGGCGGTCCGGTATCGATTATGCCAAATAGCATAAATCTATCAGATTCCTTCGAAACATTAAAGCAGTTCGTCGACGCTATCCTCGTCTCGTACATAATTTTCAACCCATTCGATTCCGACCAATAGCGTTCGAACGACGCGTTGATTAACAAAACGCGATTTGTCTCGTCTGTATGTCAGTATTCCTAAACATCACCAGTCCATTAAGATTTCATTCTATCGAGCAAGTAGGATTTTTGAATCTTTCTATTAACTCGACGAAATTGAATCGCTCGCCAGCCACGGACAAAATTTGAAAGACAAGCACCGAGGCAAATTGCAAACGACCGCAAATCGTTATGCCGGCTGCGTCGAATTAGAGTGAACCAAAGTCAAACCGAATCGAGCCGAGTCAAACGGATACACAAGTCGTACGGTCTGTCCATGTCCATTCGTGTACAAATATTGTCGCACGAAAAGTTGGTCCGTTCTTAAATATCAGTGCAGTCCATAGATTGCTCAAGTTAACCCGATATCACAGTACGTATAATTAAACGTTCGTCTTTAATGACCACTAACCTAATGTTACTCAACAGGCAATTTAGCTAACGGACCTAGCAGGAGACGCACCGGGAGAGATCTGTTATCGGGTACAGAGTTCAGCGGTTTCCTTGATCCCAGCGTGGATGTCTCTGACGCGTATATCTTCACCTGCACAGGGTGGTACATTCGTAACTGTCGCGGCCTTCGGCCCTGGAATATGATCACAAGCTAGATTCTGTCCTCCGGAAACCACTTTGCCCCTTCTTTCTCTCCTTGTCTTCCAACACGCTGCGAACAACTTATTAAAGTTGTGCTCGTTCGACAAAAAGAATTGAATATCTTTATTCCTCGGTTGCATGTTGCTGCTGCTGCTGCTATAAATCACCAGCCACTTTTATACTCTTACACGCTTTGTAATGACTCTACATAAAACGTCTCGGGGAAGACGATAAAGCCCGGCTGGAATCTCTATTGCTTCCTCAGAATTGATCGATCGGTGTTGCGCGAGGGAACGAGTTTCATCCAGCGAGTATTTCTGTAGCCGGGGCGTTAGTTTCGCTCCCGCGGCTGTCGTTTTTCTGCTACGTGTATCGTTTCTCGAATTTCGGCTGTTATGTCCGGAATATTGAACAGGTTATCAAAAGTGTGAAAAGCATGTGCAGGCGAAGTAACCGTGAAGTATCGAACGCTGTGGCTCCGCGGAGTTCCGCAACGCTTGAATATATTCCACGGTGGATGAAAATTTCCTGAACTGCACGCGCGCGATTTCTTACACTCTTTTGCGAAATAATTCTAGTAGAACGATGATAAATGAACGTGGTATTTAAAAATTAGAGGCTATACAAATTTCGTTAATACCGCGGCAGTTTGCTAGAAAGGAGCGCTTAATAACTTTATGGGGAAGCAAATTTTTTTCAGGGCTTATTGGGGATTTTGCCGTCCAGCACGTGCACATTATAAATTACGGCCGAATCATGTTTATTTTATCGTCTGGCACGATTAATTATTTCCCAGCGATTAATTATTCTCAACATTTCTCGGCAATTAATTATCATTAGACATTCACGTCTGCCGCTAGAATGGCTGTAATATTATTGACCGCCGCTGCAACTTGCAGCCACTATCTTTCCCATCTCATGTATTATGAAAAACAAATTGTACATTTATCTCACTTGTAATTTACCCGACGATCGGCCCGTTATTATTAAATAAAGTTAAAGAATAATTTTTGAAAATAGAAACGATGACACAGTTAATTCGCAGGTCGAAAGTTTTATCCGACACGATTTCCGGAATATCCGCGATAAGATGAAAAAGATTTTATCAATTGAGACTGGAGGCATCGATTTTGCTTGACACTTCGATCGATTGATTTTCCAAGAGATTCGTGTTCGCTCGACGCTCGTCTCTGGTACCTGTGAAAACGAAAGTGTCATAAGGTAATATCGGTAGAATGGTACAGCATTAATCGGTGGAATTTCTGCGAAGCTCGTGCAGCAATGTATTAACAATTTAACGACTCGACACCTGCGATAGCTATTATAACACAATTATATACAACGTTTCACGCGGAGGCTTGTACGCGTATTGCTCGTGCAGCCGACTGTATCCGTACGCTAGAATGCAAAGTGAATTGCTTGAGCTCATAGGTCCTGACATAAATTCTCTCATTATTCCCTTTCTTGCCAAAGTTTATTGAATCCCAGTTTGTAGAATAGATTTTAATGTAGCGCAATATAAAGTAGTATTTCGTCGGAAATTGTTGCGAGTTAGTTGTGAATGTGGGGACTTGTATTCCGTATAATTAAATATTGAATTTAGAAACTCAACGCGGAATTGTCTCTTCTTTAGGCATTCCATTTTACAAAAAGGACCACGTATTGCGTAATTGCAGTTTAAGTACAATGACATTTCCCGGAAAGAAGAAACTGAATAATAAAATACTCCAAAATATTCAATACTTTTTGCAAATATATCGTGCGTAAAACGATATTATTATACAACGAATAAATGAAAAAATCTTAAGGTATCTACTTTCATATTACGAACTTTCACGTAGTTTCACATAGACATTGGATAATTAAATTTTTGTTGGAAATATCATACTGCTGTAGAAACATTAGATAAAAACAAAATGAGAAGAAAATTAAATTAAATTCGTTGAACAACCGACTTGTAATTTGATGCTTCTATCCTCAAGTGCTTCACCAGATCTTGAAATTACTTACTTTTGGTATATTTTAATTAAAGATACTCATATTTTCAGATACTTCATAATCATTTTACAACAGTTAGCAAGTCGATGTAAATTTACAATAGTCTGCTGCATAATTTTTGCGTATTTTCTACAACTTTAATTACTCACAATAAAAGTTCCTGCTGTAGAAACAAGAAAATCTCGTTAAACGTTGTTCAACTTTCTAATTGTCAGTAATTATTTCAACGTAAATATATCTTATATTTCACGTTTCAGACTTCGTTCAACACTTGAAAACTCATTTGTCAGTTGCAATGAAATTATTCTTGTAACATATTCCATACAATAACTCATTACTGTTAACGAATGTATGAAACATTTATTTCATATTTCGCGGCGGTACTCGCGGTCGCTAGATCGACACTACCACACCCTGTCGGCGGCGCGTGGAATTAACGTCGATTACTATCGAACTCTTCGATTTCGGCCATTACACTTCCCGCCAATTGGAGAGTTACAAGTGACGTCGCGCTCTGCAATTTTTCTGCAATTGTTCAGATCATTAGTGCAGTTGACAACGCCAGGTGTTATTAATAACGTGCAATTTGGCCCCAGCTACGGAAATAACTGAAACGTTCGAACATTTCAAGTCTGTATATCGGTATATTTGCAATACGTGTGCAATCGTGGCGTGCTCGCAGCCGTACGAACGCTTTCGACAGAACGTTACGAAGAATCCTTAGTGATGAGTCACATCCGAGTGAGTCGTGACTCGATTTTCGCTTTACAATCGTCAATTAACAACATCGCCTTACGTTATGTACATATTACGACAATCGAGATCCGTTGAAAGTTCTGTTTGAACATGTTGAAAGTACGAGGTGTAAATCGCGACAAGCCACGGACGCCATCTTTGATTTGTCGACGGACGAGATCTGATCAATCGTGAATGCACGTAATCGTGAATCCGATTGTGAGAGAAGATACCGTGGCATGATTTCGAATTATCCCGAAGAAAACACGTCGGAGAAAGATCGTGCAAGTTCGGCTTGTATCCTTGCTGCGTACTCGAAGAGAATCGCCGGCACGCTTACGTGGTGGCGCGCGCGTTACGAAGGGCAGTCTGCTTCCGACCGCCGTCGAGTACGAACGCGTTCGCGCGTCTCCCGAGCAACTCGGGGTCTCCTTCTGCCCACTGTGTGTTACGTTCTCGTGAAAGTTTAGTGGCCGAATGTGCTGCCGGCAACCACCACCCAGTCTGCAGTTGTCAGCGTCATTTATACGCCGTTCAACATTCGATATTGGCGACGGATAGTGATCGAATGCTGCAACTTGCTCGGCGTGCACGGTGCACATTTTGGATTTCGCCGACTTGTCTCGTGCAAAGGTACGTATGAATTGGCCAGTAATTGGACATCTTGGAATTAAATATCAAAGTTTCAACGCGTGGTTTCTTAATTGGTAGATGACACAACTGATAATGGAGACAATTCTATTCTGTTTGACGTTAGTTTGTCGATATTTAAAAAATTATTGGAATTATACAATGTTATGCAATAGCTTGTGGAATATCGCGTTTGAGTGTGTGGATAATACGTACAGTTATAATAATTCCAAAGCACACAATTGTGGAATATTTTTATGTTTCAAACGTGTATCGGAGTATATTGTACAGGCGGAAGAGTTGTAAATTTCACAATAACAAAAAAACCGAGTTTGTTAAATTAATTTGAGGATCAGAGTAAATAAAAAGTGATGCCATAATTTCTCGAATTTGGTAAAAATCAATTGTTAAATTCTTCTCGAGTTTCGCTTGGAAATTTTTACAATATGCATGCCCGAAACGCGAGAGTTGATTTGATTGAATCATTAATTTGATAATGGTGGAACCGAAAATTCGTTTTTCCCTTTGTACGTGGTTGAACAAAAAACGCTATGCATACGAAAAATACAGTAACGAGTAATACTTTTATCTTTGTAGCGAAGGATTATGAATATATTACTCTGATATTTTCTGTACCATGTGTGTCGGTATAGCGTTTTCTCTACAATCCGGCTGCTGTATATAGATCATTGCTGAAATAAGGAAATGAATTACCACCATTGTAAATTTTAATTAAAAGTGAGCCAACGGAAGATAAATTAATTAAAATTGCTTAGCACGAACTAGTCCATAGAAGAGATTTCCTTTCAAATCATCTGTACGACTGCGTGAACCTTTAGTTGTTAACCTTGGAGTTGTTGATTCAAAATTCTTAGAACATCAATAAATTCTCAAATTCTTGCAACTGAGTTTGACAACAACAGTTTTCAATACACACGTCGCGAGCTCGCGTTCCAAGAAATACAAATCCCAAGTTTTGTTTACATGCTTCAGGGTCTCTAGAATATTGAAAAATTATATTCGTGTAATTCTGCCAATATATTGAATAAAAATAGATTTTCCTTTGCTTTTACGAAAATGTATCTCTCGTTATACCGAACATTTTCGTAATTAATGAACCTTGGGAATCTTTTGCACAAGACCAATCGTTCATGGAATTTGACTGACACTTAATTAGCTTCTGATTAATGGGACTTACAGAATGATCAAATTGATGAAGCCTAATTAACATATCTTCCGACGTACATTCTTCTTTAATCTTGTACAGTTTTCATATTTACTTTTTCAATTAAACAACGAGAAGAGAAATCTAGGAAACAGAAATGATTACGTATCAAATTGCCAATTATCAAGTTGTTTTAAATAAAGTTCGGTCGTGAGCAGAGGGAATAGAGAATTGATAATAATTGCGTTTCGATCGGACGTAACACGTAACTTTGAAATTTTCAAAGAAATGTTTTAGAAATTGTAACTCGTGGTCGGTAAACTATTATCACTGTCTAGATGATTCACAGAGCAGAGAAACAAACAACGCGATATTCCCGTTTGCGTTTGCGAGCCCAGGCGTACCACATGTTCCTCGCAAATTGTTTTATTTCCGGGAAGTGGGATACGTTGTTACTGTTTACCGTGATCGTGTCGATACGATCGTAGACAGAGTAAACGATAACGTTGGAATAATTGATAACGCATTAGTACAGCAATCTAACGCGAAAATTCGTTGAACAATCATAGATATCTCGGTGCTCGCGGAACCTGAAAAATTACGTTCGTTGGAAAATTTATGTCCGATGCAACGAACATAAAAACGAACGTAATTGCACGTGATTAATATCGAGATATTTTACTAACAAACGTTAGTGATTTTTTAGTTTAAATTTTATTCAGTTCAACGACAACGACCTCTCTTTGAAAACTTTACGAACAAGAAGGAAATTGTTAAATTTCTCTAATTCTTGCAATTACTTTCTTTAATTGGCGCACATTTTTACTCGCGTTTCAACATTTCAGGCAAAATTTACAAACGTCAATGCACGGTACTTTGTAGCTGTAATTTTTGTTTTATAATGCTAATGAACATTTTTTGTTGCCGCAAGTTGCAAAAACATACTGAAAAACATTGAAACTTGGCGGAAGAAAGCTTTTGAAAACTGGGTCGCGTTAAAACCTCTTTCGGTATTTCACCGAATCGTCAGGACAAAGCTATTTCCACTATGTGTACTCGCTATAGCTTTCCTTGGAAAGTCATAAAAAAGATCCAGAGTATGAAAATTGCACTCCAAATAAAACCTCGTCCGTCCTGACGTCCCTTTCACGGATATTTCAAAAAAATATTTGTTGTCTACGCGGATGTATTTCAATACCGCTAAATATGCACCGAGATTCGAGAGCTGTCCGTCGTAGCTGTTCCGTTGTATATTAGAAATTTCGGTCGTTTCCTTTAATTCGTCTAATTAAGGAGTACCGGAGTCGAAAGACTTAAATCGAACGATCCTAAATAAACTTGGCAGGAAGATCGGCGTTTCAGCACGGAAATGAGTACCGGCGAATGAAAGGGGGAGCGAGCCCGGTCGCCCGTTAATTTATTTAAGCTGGAATCTGAAAGAAGAGGCGAAACAAGAAGGAGAATACTCGGCGCTATTCCGAAATTGTTCCATAGATTCCCCTTCGCGAAGCTCAACGCGATCCAGACGAGGAGACGCGCGCCCGTCTCTCTTGGGAAATTACGAATTACATGTTTTTCAATTAAATATACCGAAACCCGTCCCACTGGGAAATGCAGAGCAGGCCGACCCCGGGGCGTGACGAAAAAGAAATCAACCGCGAGATTCACCCGCTGCTCATTGATCGCGAATTTTAAAGAAAACGTTAACAGATCGGTTTAACCCGATATTTCGAAACGGAGCGGCAATTTATGCTTGATTGCGCGTTTCAAATTTAATTTCGTGCCATTCCGTTTATTTTGGGATCGGTAATAGTTAGCAATTAACACATACATTTTCTGGAAAGTGTATTTACGTGCTTTCGGAAGAATTCTTTTTTTTTTTTTTTTTTTATTATTTTGACTTTTTCCTTTTTTCTCCCCGCAGAAAGATTGATTTCGCAACGCGAATTACGTTCCTCCTAATAAATTATCTTTAATGATAAAACGATACAAATGATTTCACGACGAGCATTGCTCCATGATTGATCACCGACTCTTATTGAATTTGTCCAAGAATAAATTGCCATTCCATTACTCACGAGAGTTGTAAGTTGCGGTTCTAGCAAAACCAGATAGAATCTTGTACGGCGTGTCCAAATTGTTCCCGGGGAAATAACAAGAAATATTTCCCCGTATTAATCCCAACGTGGGCAGGAACGATTTTGCAATGGAAAGCAATACCGCCGTTAAAAGAAATACAATATCCGTGCGTCGATCTTTACGCCGGGATTAAAGTTTTTCGCGTGTCGGCGAAATTGAGCGCGTGCTTTATGAAATTCAACTAACGAGAAGGAAAATCGTACCGGCGAGAGAAAACGAAACATTCGTAGAATATATATTTTTCAGTTCGTTTCTCCAGTCTTTATATTGGAATTTTTCCAATAACGTGTTTGCCCTCCGCGAATCAACATTCTTCCTTTTTCCCTCCATCCCGCCCGATCTGCGCATGTAAAAATGAATTCCAATTACAAGATAATTTCCCCATCCGGCAGTTTATACGGAGCCGATCGGAGCGGTTCTCGATGCTTTTGGTTTAATTAATTAAAAGAAAAAGAAAAAAAAATAGAAAAACGAGCGCCACAGCGTTTAAAGTTGGTATTGCTGCCTTGCTCGAAAGATTTCTGTTCTTGTTAGGAAACAGTTTCGAGTGGTTGCTCGAGTCTCTGTTCCTAGGCTCGCACTTTGCACGTTTCACGCGGGCCATTTTATTCCCTTCATTTTCCCTTTTCTCCTTTTCTTTCCAACCCTCTTCTTCTCTTTCGCCGTCGTTTTCTTTTTCTTCCTCCCTCTCTTTGCAGACCGTTTCTTAAGTAGCAGGTAATTAAAAGTTCGAACCAACCACGATTCACGCCTGGAAGGATCAGCACCAAGCTCGCCCTCGCCTTTTCTCCCTTCGTTCACTTTTCCGCGCGTGACGCGCGGCCTCTCGACTTTCTTGCTTTCTGCACCCCTTGTTTCCCTTTTTTTTTTTTCGATCAAATCTTCTTCTGTCTCGTTTTCTTTCTTTTCTTTTTTTTTTTCTTGTCTCTCGTTGAAAAAAAGTCGGCCGCATTCGCGACAAGTTCGACGGTTCTCGATGAGAAAAGTTGAAAAATTCCACGGCGGTTTCCGAGCGACGAACGGTTGTTCTAACGTTCTTTGATGTTCTCTCGCCTTCTTCGGATGCTCTTCACCGGGACACCGGAAAAACTGTCGCGCGCTTTTAAACGGGAACTTCACCCCCTCGCCGGTCGCCGATGAATTTCGACTGAGAAAGATGAAAGCACCGTGAAACGTGACGAGGGTTTAATTACTTCTTTTAACAGTGTTTCCTACCTTGTTTTCTCATTTCTCTTCTATCGCTAGTTCGAACGTATTCACATACAGTGTGTTCAACGGATAATGAGAAATCTCACTGTACGTATTCTTCTTGAGAACGTTGGTAAATCGGCGTTAAAGAAACGTACATCTTTTTACATACTTCTTTTTCTCCTCTCAAGAATAAAACAAAGAGCGAATTTCAAAGCAGGATATCCGAATATTGGATCTAATAGAGGAAGCTTCGAAAATTCGTGGGAGATCGTTTCGAAGAGGGTTGAAAGACGCGGCATTCTTCGGCGGAATATGACGATAGGTTGGGACCGTTAATGGTTTTCTAGTTTTCTAGGACTGGGGGGAGAGGAAAGCATTAAAACGTTTTCCCCGCATTCGAAGAAATTAATACCAATTGTCGTTATCGCGCGGTTTGAAAGAGGTGCTTACCAGTTAGGTGGTAATCGCGGTATGTGGACGTGGAGAGGGACACCATTATCGCCGCCGCATTTCCCACCGTGTGGGCGGTTCGTTCTGGCCTCGGAGGAAACGCGAATCTTCTCTTTTTTTTCTTCTTCTTCTTCTTTTCGTACTGCCTCACGTTCTCGCGTGCAAGTATGGAATAATCGAATAATAGAGAGAGAGAGAGAGAGAGAGAGTAATACGAGCAATAGGATTTCTATATCGCAGTCTGCGATATCCATCCGAGCTAATAGGATTTTTATTGGTGCTTTACGATACCGTTTACCGTTTGGGGTCCACGAAAAAAAGAGACAATAGCAGTAACGGGATATTTTTTTATTTTCATTAGCTGCTAGACCGAATTAATTAATTATTTGCCAGGGGAACAATGGTCCACGTCGCGTATCCCTAGCTTTTATTTGTTTGCTGCGTTGAACAAGCGTGAACTACGCGATAATATTCCATAAAACTCGGTGCTGTCGTCGAAGAATTACTTGTACAACCGACCGTAAATTTTCATTTTTATATCGAGATAAAAATATTAAACGGCCCGACTAGAGAACGAGAGCACAGGCGTGACGGCACCTTTTACCGTGAGTCTCCTCTTTGCTTCACGGCACAGTAATTTTTACGTGTTTTACGCTATCCCCCGATCGATAAAATCGCTACCTTCTGCTTCTAAGTCTTTAATATCTGGACTGCTCCGATGTCTCTCTGTGTGTCGGTGTGCTTCGAAGAAATAAAGAATCTTTCATTGTCAATCTCTCTCCATCTCTCTTGTTCGTTTCGTTTCGTTCCGTTTCGTTTCGTTTCGTTTCGTTCCGTCCACGGTGACCCAGTTAAAGGAATAAAATTGTCCTGTAAAAAGAGCTCATTAAAATACTTTTCGATAGATCGACGCTGCCTCTTGCTAATGAAGCTTCCGCCAAACCCCTGGAAGGTTCGGCGAAATTATAAACAGAATAAAAAAAAGAGAAAGAAGAAAAAAAGGAGAGAAAGTAGGTTAACGCGATCGAAAAGTTGGAGATCGGCAGCGGCGACGGTTGGCAAAGGGGGAACGGGGCAATTTGCCGAGGCGTAACTTTCGAAAATCCGTGGATTGCAATGAGTACCGGTGGCGCGCGCGCGCGCACCAGCTGCTTGGAGCGAGCGGTGTAAACTTCTCGTCGGAAATTCGCGCGACGACAGGAAGTCGCCGGAGCTGTACTTACGAAGACGGAAATATTCTCGCGGAAGTAAATTCCCCGTTTACGACGTCGCCCGGTATGCCGTTTCGAAAAAGCTTTATTCCCGTTGCACGCGCGTCGCGCGAACCCTCCCCGGTTCAACGATCACGGGCTTCGGTCTCATTGTATCGCGAGATTATGCCAAGTGTACAAAAATACGAGTCGCCCGGTGTCGAGTTTAAAGGTTCAAAGTCCAAGCTCGTCATCGTCGACGCTGTTTCAAACGTGGTGGTAGTGCGTGTATTTCTATTTGCGTGTATCTGTGAAAGTCTGAAGGAAGTTTGATGAATTTGATGGGAGGGATGGTACACACGATCACCGCGACGTGTGTACTTCTGCGAGATATGTACTTCGTCGAAGAAGATCGAGGAAATTTATATCAATAATTTCACCGGCGAAGTTTCAACGAAATCGCCTGGTACTAGACTCGATTATCTCCGGGGATCAGTGTAGCGGTGTTAATTTATTTCGCAAATGTTCCGTTTTCAACAAAAATTACCATCATCTCTCGTTGGGAGCAACGGAGGGAACGAAACCACGAGCAGAGTAAATTCTGATTTCCTCTCGTAACGAAAATCGTGGGAGGGGAATTTAGATTGGATCGGATTTCCTCGAAAATGTAAGAATCGTAAGAGCGTGATCCGGTGTGCGTGTGTTATTGGCGAAGCGGTTGGACCGCGCGGAGCGATCGTTAGCGTTGCCGACCGTTTAAAACAAATTCACGCGGTTGTTCTCTTTTTCCCACCCCCATCCGGACGCCTTTTTCATCTGGTCGGAGCGTTGTCAGTCTGATCTGTTTCGCAGTCAACGAATTCCGTACGCGTTCGTGTTGGAACATCCGCTGTCCCGACACCCGGCATCGATAAAACTAGCTCAGTGACGTTTCTGATCCGGTAAACAACCGGCCGCGCCGTTCTTTGTTCAGCCGAATGCCAGTTCGGAAAACGATGAACGACCGTGTCCCATCAGTGGCGCGTAGCATCGATCAGTTTCACGTTGCACTTCGTTTTCTCGAGGGGCGATCGGTCGAAATGAAAGTGGCTATCGGACGTTGGGAAATGACAAAGTTCGGATGTTTCGCACGCCGCCGACTCTACGTCTCGTTGTCACTTGTTCTTATATTTTTTCATATCGTGACAAATTTCGAACGAGTCGAGAACGATTTGCAGATATTGTTTCGTACGAGAAATTACTCGACAACAGAGCAGTCGACGGCAGTTGACGGGTCGGAACTTTCAATTCGAAAACGTTTCTTAATCAATTATTTGTCCGTGGCTGGAACTTTCGTTTCAACGTGGGAATCAGCGCGGTGCGCCGACCGCGAGAATTCTCATTGCGAATTAAACGGCTGTGGCACGCGACGGTCACGAGCATTCCCAAGAGGGGCGCGATAAAGTCAAACTCGATGCTACCACGATAACTCGCTTATCGTGGTTGGATTATTCGGTTTCGTCGAACGGGGACGACAGTGTTCGTTAGTTGAGCGACAAATTGCCATAGGCTTGACAGCATCCTACTAGCCTGGACTCGTTGTGAAAATCGAGAGCGATCGGTCAACGAGACACTGTTTCTCACGTCATACCGTAAGTTTGTTATATTACAAAAATCTTTCATTTTGTTGTTTCCAGGAGCAATCTTGATCGAAGCAATGGAACGTCATTCCCGGAGCGCTGTTTTGCGTCCAAGGACTCGCGACGATGGATACGTGAAACTTTAAGTGTGAAAAGTGATCGAGAGAGACAGTGATATCGTCGAACTCGTGGACAAATCCGTATAAGAATGTGTCGAAGTTCGCGGAAAATCTGCAGCCGAAAAGAACGGAGAGGATCGTTGAAGTCGGCGAGGTGATCGCGTAGATCCCGTAGAATGTCTTCCTGAAGAGAACGAGCAATCACAATCAGACGAAGATGTGCTGCTCGGGTGGCCCTGGTGGCATCAGACTGACCAGGTGTGGCGTGGTTTGCGGAATCGCGGCGCTCGCTGCTCTCAGTACCGCGCTTTTGGGCCCTGCTTGGCTTCACACCGAGGAAAAACTGAATCTTCCCTATCTACCGCGTAATTTCGCCAACGTCGTGAGCGTGCGGTTCAAATTGGGCCTGTTCAGGGTCTGTCCGAAGATCGTGAAGCCTGCCAACTTTACACCCCGTGAGTAATTTCTCTCTTTTCTTTTTCTTTCTTGTTTAGGATCGAACACAACTGTAATTATATTTTTAAAACGCGAAGAAAGATTTTAGATTTCGTAATTTACAATTAGATATCGTGCAGATAAAGCGAAATTTTTGTACAGGTAGATGAAAAAAAAAATAGAAAAAAGAAGTAGAGATAGATTCGATTCATTTTCCCTTGGAGATTTTCACTTCGTTCCGTTGTTCTCTCAAGGAACAACGGGTCAGATAAGCCGGAAGAGGGAAACTGTTAGGATCACAGGATTACAAGACTATCTGTATTCATTAAACTCTTATCTTCTCTACTTAGGCCTTGCTAATTAAATAGTCCGTCAGAATTAATACGCGACACTGTCTTTGTCCTCCCTTCAACTTCTCCATCTTTCTCGCCAACAATTCCTCAAACTCGCCAACAATTCTCTCTCTATTTTCTCGCGAAAACTTTACGCAAAGCAGAAAACCTGTATTCGAACATCTCCCATAAGCCTCGTTCTTTTGCAAAACTCTTCAGTTTCACGATGAAGTTGTCGCGCTCGTTTAAAGAAGCGAGGTCTGAGACGTCTTCGCAGAGTCTTCGCAGAGTCTTCGCCGTCGTGACGTTTTCAACGTTTCGACAAATTTCCTCTCTTCCCTTCCGGGAAAGGAGGGGAAAGAACCGAAACGCGCGTCTCCGCGAGGAACGTGGATTTTAGGCGGATGATCTCGATTCTAGGTAAATCATCCAAGAACGATTTCCCCGGGAAAGTCGTGGAACGTTACAGATGTCTATCAGACATTTTCACAAAGTCAATATCCAGCCGAGGGAGTTAATCCCGGCCGAGATACCCCGGTTGATCTTGCAGTTGAACAGCAGAATTTCATCCGAAAACTTTCCCCGTAAGTTCAACACGGACAAATATAGAAAACATCGCTGGAAAGTTCTCGCCCGCGTCTTCCCCTCCGCGTTTCTGCGAGAGAGAGAGAGAGAGAGAGAGAGTGTGTGTATGTGTGCCCACTCGTGACAACTCCAACAGAAGGGGAACACCTTTATCTAGAGACTTCGGGAATTTTCTGTCAGCTTTGCGCGCTCTTCCTATCCCGCAAGAAAAGTGGTAGCTAGGGGGGAAGAAGGGAGAAGGAGAGAGATCCCGGAGATTGCCACCGCGTTTGAACTTTTCTCGACGAACGCGCCCACGCTGTCTCTCGTCTTCGCGAGACGAAATCTCGCAGGACAAGGGGGGGGGGGAGAGTGGGTGAATCGCCGCGTTTGCGACGGGCGAGCGTAAGGATTTTCAGGAACGGCGTCGAGCGAACGTAAAAACAAATGACAGTGGCTGTAAAGCGGGGTCGAGGAAAGCTCGAGAGAAAGGGGCACGGTTACAAGGGTGGTTGCAACCACCCGGACGATGACAATTCCTTTTTATTCCCCTTGCTGTCTCGTCTCGCTCGCTCGACCAGAAGCTTTCCACTTTTGTTTCCTTTCTCCTCCGTTCCCCTTTTTCTTACTTTCCTTCCCATGGTCCAAGACCTTTCTTTTTTTTCTCTTTTTTTCTTTCCTCCTCCCGGTAGCTCTGTGCACGTCGCGCGTGTATATTTTCCCTTGAACGTCGACGTGAGTTTATCGCGCGATTCCTTTTTTCCTTTTTGTAGTCTGGCAATCGTCTAGCGAATAATAACAGTTGCTCGATTTTTTCCGAAACGCTGAGAGCTCCGTTTCGATCGAAAGAGACCAGGTTCGTCGCGTATGCGATGATCGCAGTAACTAGGAGATTAATCTATCAACTCGGCGGCCAAAGTTTCGCACTTCGCTCTCTCCCGTTATATCCTCGACGGCGGCGGTTCAGAACTGAGATCCAGTTTCGACGAATGGAAGGAAAACAGAGAGGGGTCAGTTGGCAAAAGTTGCTGGTGAGACGTTGTCCGACGCTCTCCATCGTTTCCTTCTGTATTCCCTTGGGATCCGCGCCTTGTCCCCATTGTTTTCTTTCTCTTTTCTTCTTCTCTTTCTTCCCTCCCCCCCCCCCCCGCCCCGTTCTTCTGCCCCGACGTTCTCTATGGTCCAACATACCAGCACGAATGGAATCCACGAAGCGTCCGGTAAGACAAATCCACCTACCGGGAAATCAGACTCGTGTACAAAATTAAATACAACTTCCGGGAATGTTTGAGAAACAATACCGAAGCAAACATGCATCGCTTTCCTTCTTCAATCGCAAAACGACATATCTCCAGTGAAACTTTTCCCTCTCAGTTTCCCTTTGGAGGCTCGACTATTTTACGAATTTCAGGAAAGATAGCTTCGCAAGACTGGCAGGCAAGACGTTTCTCGACATGTTCGTGCTCGTGGCCGATGATGGTTCGTTTCCTTTTCTTTCCTCGAACAAACGAGGAGGTTCCCTCTCTCCCCTCCCTCCCCCCTCCCCCCGTTACAATTTCACACGATAAATTTCCCTTACGCGATCAGACCCGTTGGAGCGGGCGAAGATAAATCTGACGTAGCGCCAAGGGGATTCCAGTCCGGCTCGTTAAAAATGGAAATTACCGGCATTTTAAAAAGCTGATCTCGCAGAGCGCGCGCGATCTCCGGCCGAAGGAGAGAGAAGAAAAGGAAAGAGGAAAAAGGGAAACGAGTCGGTAGAATTTCGTCTGGGTAGCGAATCTCGGTGTTCCGCGAGATCCGCCACCCGTTGCTAACGAGTCCTTATTATCCTCGTCATCGCGTCGGTCGGGTTTTCGTTTCGATCCAAGGCCGACCAATCACCGCGGCAGTCGCCGAATCTCTGGCAGGGAGGAGCGGTACACCGGTGAAAATTCAGGACGAGCTCTGGTAATCCATTTCCAATGGATCGTCGTCGTCGTCGTCGTCTAATGACTGACATTAAATAAAATACTGGAGATCGTTCGGAAATAGCGGAACGAGCCGGAGCAACGTTGCCAGACATTACCACTTTTCTGTCTGGCCATGGCCGCGCCGTTACTACTGATCGCTTGTCGTGGAAACTGGGACAACGTGACAGCGGGAAAACACGCGCCAGCGATCTGATTTAACGTTTCCGCGGATTGGTAATTACGTAATTTAATGTATATCTCTCCAGTGGATAAATATTGATACACGCTTGTACATTGTCTGGAAAATCACCGCGGTCTTTTTTAAGCGAGAGATTTCAGCGCGTCGCGTGTTATTCGTTATTGTGTCTATGGAAACGCGTGTAACGTTGCTTTCTTCCTTTTTCCTTTTTTCTTCTTTAAATCGAACGTAGCGACAGGGTTGCACAGTGCCGTTCGTATTGACGATCGGCATTATGTGTTGACTGTAACGTTAAGCCCAATTCCGTGTCGCGTATCGATCTGAATCGGGCACAAGGGCGCGCTGATTGGCAGATCTGCAAATGATTAAATCACGCTAATTGACCGATTACCGCAATTTCGTGTCAACTAACGTGATGCCAGTCTTTAAAGTAATCGAATTACGTCACGAACAAGTAACCAAGTTGCATATCAATGCGCGAATCGAGCGCAGGAACCCGCACGCGGGTTATACGCCCCGGGAAAATTTGCAGTTTCACTGCTCGGACGTCAAGTGCAACGTACGTTCGCTTTCCGCACCTGCTCTGTCGAACACGCCTATTTCCCGAAGATGCATTCAGATATTCAGTTCGTCGAACTTTTATTCGGTACTGGAACGCTCGACAAAATTCTCTACTATTCGCCCGGCGAAGAAAAAGAACGGAGGAGAAAAAGTCTCCTTTAATTTGTCGGCCAAGCACGATCGCGCGTGCGACTTGGAAAATCTGGAGGTGGTGGAAGGGATCGAGTTATTTTTCCATGTGGACGATTAACGATTAGTCGCGGAAAGATTCCAGAAGTGATTGTTTCTCTCGGCGGTTGTTTCCACAGTCGAACCGTGAACGACTCGCAATTTCATTTTTCCGGAAATCGAGGAAGGGGTGGGGGAAGGAGGCAAAAACGTTTGACAAACGACGTCGCGATATTATAAAGCAATTGATGAATGGCTCGATAGCCAAAGGACGGCGACAAAGTGGCTTGTGTGTTTCTTTTACCCTTCGTGCTCCACCAGAATCTTTTGTCTTTTTCTTTTTGTCATTTTCGCCGGTCTCTCGTTCTTCTATCGGCTGGCTGGCCCCTTTCGCCGTACAGACTCGATAAGTCGCCGTCTCAATGGAGACAAATCGTTGACGGTCCGCAATTTCACCGCAACGGGTGACTAATTGCCGAGAATGTCACCGGTTCTATCGATGTTTCATAAACGTAGACGTAAGAAGCTACAGTCGGCCGTGGATTTCTAATTTGCCGTTAATGGCTCGACGAAATTTCCGTTCCCTTTGGAAATTGCACGGCGAGAGCGACTCGTAGTTGAAACTTTCGACGAAATATTAATTAGGTTGTTAATTACGCGGAGATGGGGGTTAAAAGGATTCGGTCGTTAAAGATTCACTTTGAGAGATTTAATTTCTTCGATCGTGGACTCACGGGATACGGTGTTTGCTCTTTGAAATTCCTTGATGAAATTCCTGTAATTTCCTTAATGAAATCCCTATAATTTTTAAACTGTTGTACCGGGACTCCGTTTGAACTGAAACTGAAAGTGGCCCCGTGTTTTATTCACGAGGGTCTACAACGGCCAAGTAGCTCGAGAGATGGCCTTAATTTATTTATTAAACCTGTTCGTTGGCGAGCAAACGGAGGGAATTAGCTGGCATGTTTCATTCGGTGGATCGATATTCACGCATAGGCAAATGTTCTTGCAAAAAGTACACGCAATTAATCATTTTCTTGAGAGAAAATTACGCGGACCCGTAATTTGCAGATATTTGTTCAGGAATATATAGCTGCACCGACTTCTCTCAATTCCGTTTCATCATTTCGTTGTGCGTTCTAAAGGGATTTTAAAGAGTCTTCTCGTTTGTTCTATAAAAAATATTTGCTCGGATGCTATTTCAAACTCTCCTCTCTTTGCCAAAGAGAGAAGAAGAAGAAGAAGGAGAAGAAGAAGACTTGTTGGAAGGGTTACTTAAGAGTCTCCGGGGCTCAATTTAAATCGCCTAATGACTTTTCTCTCTCCTCTGTTGCACGGCCACGTGCACGCGTTTCCAGCGACCCGCGAAAAGGAAATTCGACGAGTATAAATCGCGACTGTCTTTGCCGCGTCGCGTCGTCGCGTGCACCCTCGCCGCAATAATGAGATTATTTGTAATTCCAGCGCCAACTGATCAAATCTTCCTAATTTCCTGGATCCACTCGTTTAAAATTCCGCTCGCGGAACGCTGTCCGCTTTCTCTGGGGGGGGGGGAGGGGGGAGGGGGGAGAGGAACACCGAAACGACTCTTCCTGAACGTGGTAGAACTGTTGCGGAAGAAAGCTTTCGTTTGCCAAGTAGAGAAAGAGATGGAAAGAGAGAAAGAGCGCGAGAGGAAGAGGGGCGAAAGGAACAGGGAGCTTAAGGGGTAGAAAATTGAAAATAGACGGGCAAAACGCGACTAACGCTGAGTCGTATTAACTTCTAACGAGCGCTCTGAATACTCTAAATTAAATCGTTGAGCTGTTGAAAATTCGCTGAAATTTCAAATAACATTTTATCTTAACTCCCGACGATTCCCGTCTCTCTCGGCCAAAGGTCCGACCGCGAAGATAATTTCGCAAGTTTTCGTTTTTCTACTTTAGAAGGAAATTCGCGATGCTATATTATGACACGATTTTATCTCTCTCTCTCTCTCTCTCTCTCTCTCTCTCTGTCTCTCTATTTGATAAACGAGATATTCCATTGGTGATTTTTTCTTTTCTTTTTTTTAACTGCAGAACCTACGTGGAATTTATTAATGAATGCAAATTTATTTGAATTAGTTGCGACGCTGTGATAATATGTGCAATATCTGCAGGCGTATTGCAATAACGATATTTGTGAATTTTCATTACTTCGCGTATGGTAATAATCGGTATTAATTGTTGCAGAATTGGAATATTGTGTAATGAATTTGACTGATATGTTACTGTTATTATGCTCGTTAAATTAGTTTCGTGTATTCTCTTACTCTAGGACTTAATTAAAAGTCCTTCCATTATTGGGAAGCAATTAGCGGACGTTTGATTAAAGATTAACGCTGTCATTGTGAATCTGAACTCTGAAAACGTGAATCGTTAGGTTACTTCGAGGATAATAATTCACCCGATGTTCGTCGATTTTTATGTGTTGTTAATACAATTTGCCGTAATTAACACTTGATTGGAGCAAAATGTATTGATTGATTGAGCCGGTCGAAATTCGCCAAGCAGAATAACAGTTTAATAATTTGATCGTCCATCATCGTTGGCTCGTGATTAAATATGATTACGTTGAAACAGCATATTTCACCGCAAATTTCAGTGGAAATCTTGCAGCGCGTTAAAATTCAAAAGAGCATTTAGAAAAAAAGAATCGCTTCGAAATATTCGACCGAGTATTTTAAGTAGCAAATGGAATAAAAAAAAAAGAAAGAAAGAGAGAAAGGAAAGAAAACAATTCGTCAGCAGCCACTCGCTCTGAAGCCTGAAAATATGATCGCGTATTTACCAAAGTGTGAACCGAGCTGTTGTCTCCCCCGGAATGCAAAAGACGTTGGTCTTTTGTCTAATAAGTACCGGCGGACAGTAAATTACGAGGGAAATAATCTGGAAATTTTTCACTCTGCGGGAGAGAGAGTCGACGACGTTTCCAACGGCGTCCCGCGGAATATTAACGAGCGTTTGTTCTCGTCTCTCGTCACGACGATAATTCGATATGAAAATTTTTTTTTCAACGAATTTCATCACCGCGCGAAAGCTTACGCGGTAGAAGAGAAATCGCGGCAACGCTGGGACGAGGGAACGAGCGATGAAGTTTCACCGAGTTTCTTCCTTTGTAATCTGGCAAAGGAACAATGGCAACTTAAACAAAGTTTTCTTGTTGCACGCAAAATTAAACCGGTCTACAGATGCTAAACTTCCTGGAAAGTCCTCAGCTTTGCCAGCTTACAATTTTGTTTCTCCGGCAAGCTTTTTCCCCAATGAAACGATACCCTCGTGAACTTTTGCTTAAATCGAGGAAACAGTCTCTCTTCCGTCCTCCTATCTCCCACGCTCTCTCTCTCTCTTCTCCTTTCCCCCTTAGGTTTTTATTTCGTTTTTCCGTTTCGTTGTTTCTCGTTATCTCGATCTCTCCGTTTCGTTCGGCGGCCTCTCTGTCGCGAAATCCTCTTTCTCACCCTCGGCCTTCCACCAAAGCAATTTAATCAAAGTCTATCCCCGTCCTGTTTCGTCCGTCTCCTATCGGTCTCACCAGCCGCGTGCGGCTTTTCTTTTATTTGCACTCGAGCTTGCGGCGAAACCCCGCCCGCGCTGGTAGCCAGACCTCCTCTGGACAAACGGAAATTTGAATAATCCTGCCGGTAAACCTCGTTAAATGCCACCCAATGAAATTTGATGTTGATCGCGGCCGCCGCGAGCGCAGTCTGCCGCCGCTGTTGGCCACGCAATTACGTGATTGCAGTTGTCCGGGTTATTTAATTACATCGGCAACGTGCTTACGTCCTCGGGAGGAAAACTGCGGGGTACCGATTCGGCCGAAGAATTCCCCGAGAACGTCGAGATTCGGCGCTTATTTGATTCGTCGGGGAATGACGACGACTACGTAAACTTTGGTTCGTAGTAGCCGACGTCGAACGATTACGGGCACTCGAGCAATATTTTTTGAAAAATTGTATCTTTCGGCTGCGCGTGATTTGGCGAAACGACGAGGTTTTGTCGAAAATGCAACGACAGCATCGAGAGAGTAGTATCGCGGAATGAAATTTCGAGCGACTAGTGCGTCTCAAATGTAAAATAATAAAAAAAATAAAGTAAAATAGAAATAAAATCCCTTTTCCCCTATTTCACGTAAAAATGTCGAATGAAACTGTGCATGCACAATTTCGTCGCGGCTCTAGGCTCGCACGCTGCGACGCGGATACACGGTGGTCGTTGAAAATTTGACTTTCTGATCTTCGCTGCTTTTCAATTTTTTAGCCGTCGCGTGTAAAACGAAGACGTGCCATTTTGTATGCCAATGAATTTCAAGCGTAAAAGGATCCACTGTCGGCGAACCGTTTCGCTCTTTAATTTCTTCTCGTCTTTTTAACCTCTCTTCCGGAATCCTGCGGAATTCGAATATAGTCCACGCGGAAATAGAACGCGGGCCAGCTTCGAAATCGTCACCCGACGAATCGGAAACGTCGTTAATTAAAGCAAGAGTGGTAGATACAATTTACGAAATTGCACCCGCCCGGGCATTGATCGTGTTTTTCATTTATAGGATTACGCTCTCTACCGGGATAAATTAGAGCAATTTTCTGGTCGCAATACAACTAAAAGCTTCCCGTTATCTCTTTCTTAGAAAGCTTTCTTCGATTTCATTAAATATCGTTGTCGAGTGGGCGATCGCGACTTTTCCATGGGACGTTTCGTTATCGGCACCATTCCCCCTTTGACGAAACGCCATTATCCGATCCGTTTGCGGATGTTGTCGCTGACGAACGCCTTTCGAACAATTAAGTCACATTTCCAACTTGCTGTTACTACTTTGTACGCCGATGGGAGGTCGGACTGCTGTGACGGAGCAATCTCGCGGAAAATTGGCGAAATTTAAATAAACGACGCGATACCTTGGTACGAGAGAAGCGAAATCAGGGAAATTGTATGGAAACGATAGTCAAAGGAGGGGGAGGGGAGGGGGGGAGAGAAGGAGGAGGAGGGTAATTTCCTATTGAGCTTAACGCACTTGACGCTCGACGATCGACGTGCCCGCTGTTCTCGAGCAGGTCGTTCGATTCGTGGTTCTCGGGAAATTCGTGGAAATCTGCTGGATTTTCTTGCGGCATTTTGTCGCAGACGGCGCGGGCCACGACAGGGAAAGAATGCGTCGCGGGCAGAGGGGCGGCAAGACGAGAAGGGGTGTGGTAAGCAGCAAGAAACTCGGATCGACTACCTGATGGGATGGTGCCATGTACCAGATGTTCCGTGTGGTTCTCAGTGGATTCTGGAATCGACAAGCTCTCAACAGCGGCGAAACTTTTTTCGTCTTACCACCTGATCCCGTCTATTTTTTTACTCGATTCACAATTTCGGCAAGCTTTTAGTCTAATAGCGGCCGAAGCTTTCTGTGTCGGCGCCTCGCCTCGAAAATCCATTCGTCAATCTTTGCCAAGTCGGACGTTCGATCGTCTCATTTTTTTTTTTTTTTTTTTTTTTTTCTTAAGCTTGCCGCAAGCTTTACGATTTACTCGACGTCGATTAACGACAGTGACTCTTGTCGGGAAGAGCCGATCTCTCTTGGGAGATTCTTTCGTCGCGATTTTCTTACCTAGCGCGGTGAAAGTTGAAAGTCCAAGTGAATAATAAAACGTCACGAGGGCAAGTGCGAAGCGCTGTAAAGCATTACTCGACAATTGTTGGCAAGTTTCGGCTAAAAGACACAGTCGACGGCGTAAATCACTTTGTTCGTTGCTGGAACGAATATCGCCGATTCAAAGTTCTCCCCCTCCCCCATTAATTTTACCTCTAGAAATTTCTCGTTTTTCGCATCGCTCTTCGAACCGGTTGCACTCTGGTGGTTCTCGGCTTAGAATTAGGCGACAAAGGGGACAATATTTTGTCAGTTTCAAATCCCTTTGCAAAACACGTGAAATATTTGCGAATCGATACCCGCGGACTGGACTCAAAAACAGCGGCGAGCTTTTGTGAAAAAAAAGGAGAAAAGGAAAAGAATTCTTTTCTCCCGTCGTTCGTCTGGCAAATCGTTCTACAGTCAGCGGTGAGAAAGATTTTATGGAATTTTATTCCGTTTTTCTACATTTTGAAATCGCGTTATATTCCGCAGGTTTGTCGAAAGAGACCGGCAAAGGAAAGATGGGATTAGGTGTGCAACGACGCTGTATAGATTTTCCATAAACGTTTTCTGATTACTGTTTGAAAAGCGTACGCCCGTACGTCCGGATTTTCTGCGACACGAGTATCCGCACGAATCTGCGAAACGAAATTTCGAAAACGACGAAACTAAACGTTTCCCCCCTCAAACACTGGCACGGCGAATCAGCGTCCGCGTACAGAGTGAACGCCGAGTATCATAAGTTTTCATTCGTTCCATGAATAGGATTGTCTAGTTGTGAGTTAAATGGGCTAGATTCGCCGAAGTGGAAGTTACGAGTGCGAGATTATGCGACGATACAGATAGATGAGAATTGCATGGACGTGTACTTAACCCCCTCCTCCATTGGAAATGTCCCGCTTGAAATTACGCGAATAGAAGTATCTCCGCGTACGTCGAACGTTTTACTAGTACGATCAAATAACTCCTCTTTGGCGAAATGTTTCGATCGTTCACGTTCGCGAAGGCTCGATCAAAGAAAATTTGTCTCACGGCCGTGATACGCGCGAGGTTCGTCAGAATGGACACGAAAAACGACGCCTGTGCGTCGGTCGTAGCGCGCAGACCGCGTCGGTAAACATTCATTTGCAGCATGTACTTTGCTAACTGCGTTCGGTTTATTTTAATGCATTCTCAAACGAGAATGAGCCCCGCACTTGGTAGTCGTGAAACAAGATTAAATTCATATACGCACGGCCGCTGTTTAACTTATGAGCCACGTCTGCAAATCCAACGCTTTAATTCCTATTTACGGTTCAGTCTCAACCAAATTCGCGTGTTTGCCACTCATTCGGTTAGCCTGGCTTCTTCGTTCGCGCGTTGGAAATTTTGAAATTTGAGATCGCGCGGCGCTCGACAGGAGCTGGGAATTTCATTAAAGCGGACACTTCGTCGTCTTCGCGCGGATCCGTCAATATTTCGGTTGGCAATCAAGCGACACGGATATCGGAATTCAATCTTTATCGACCGATTCTTCGACCGGGTCACCGGTCGCACGCACAAATATCGGGGGAATCGTACGCGTGATACGACCACGGGCACGAGCGATGGTTGTTCCTTGTCGTTTCGCGGGCAGGGATGCCTATCGAATGCCAAAGTTTCGAGCGTTTATTGCGCTTTGACCGCGTTCGACGGTCGCACCCATCGCCACTCTCGACAGTTATTTGTTTCGAGATGGTTGCAGGTGAAGGATCGTTTCTCCTTTTATAGTCGGATCGTTTCAGAAATCTCGATACTCAGTCACGGAGATTACGGACTTTTATTTGACGGTGACGGTGCACCGTTGTCCGAAAACTACTTCTGTCCCAGTTTTTATCGAACGCTCTGCTATTTTCTGAACCGATGCTACGCAACGTCTTACCGTTTCAACGATAGACTGGTCTACCACCAGTCTTCAAACTTCGACTTGAACTTGAAGAATACGAGAACGAGGAGTATCGAGCGAGGAGGAAGAGGCCTTCGTTGCCAAGGCGCTGGAAATCGTTCACGGCGCAAATTATGTTGTTTCAAGAGCTCCTTCGAGTTGGAGAGTTGGAACTTTGACTGGAGTTTGTCGCACGTTACATTTAAATCTCAGCCAGGGATATAAAAACATCAGAAGGAACTTCATCAGAGACCTCTTTCAAAGATAAAAAAGAGAAAAAAACAGAACAGAGTGTTCCGAAAGTTGAAACGAAAGGAACAACGAGCAGAGGTTAAATATCGGGTTAAATCAGATTTCAACGATATCGTTTCGGGATGATGCATGATTATTGCGATACTGTTTTATAGCGCGTTGCGTGGGTATCGTAACAGATATTATCGCGGTAACTTTTGCATACAGAAATGAAGCGATATTGCGTGTGGGGTTATCGATTCGTGCGTCACGTCAAGTGGAACGAGATAAAGTAAATTTAACGCTAGAAGAAATTTCATTTTCCACCGTTGTTCCGAGAAACACTCTTTTCCCTTCGAATCAAGCAACGAATGTTTAACAATTGAACGCTGATCAATCGCTGATTAATCACGAGTAACTTAGCGGAATTAAATTCCACGGAACGTCGTACATTTTCTCCAGTTCGTAGAAATCGACTTCGACTCAATCCCGCTGCTGTCTCCCCTGTTACTTCTGCAAGTTTCGGTTTCCACGGAGGAATTAGTCGGCGGAGATAGAAATCAAACGCCGTGGAATAATATCAGCAACAAGAGGGTCGAATTCATCGGACAGCCAGGGGACTGGCCTCTCGTTCCCTCTTTCGGGCGCGATCGCAGCCTGATAGTTGGCGTGATCCAACAAAATTACTTTTTCCATCGATCCGCAGATGCATTCGGCTGGAAAGCGATAAAGCAGGTTCGTTATCACGAACGATATCTTTGCTCGAAGCGGTAATCAAGTTTCAACCTTCCGGTCGCGGCACGCTTCCGGCTTGCTAGTTTCCCTTGCGCTCTGCGGCCATTAAACAACGCAATCCGTGATTCCACTCGGCCGATAAATTAATTTTCCGGCTTCGTTAACGCCATAATGAGCTCGTCAACCGTAATTCTCCAACCCCTCTCCAACGAATCTTCCCTCTGGAACGAAAACGACGTTAACGATAACCCGCGCCCATTGCGCGTTATGTTCCCCCTTTTTCGCTTCATGGCAATTTCCCTGGAAAGATGCTTTAATTCGATACTCTGCGAAATGAAAATTAAGATGTTACGTCACCGACGTTTTAAATGATTAAAAAAAAAAAAAAAAAGAAGGAACGAAAGAAATTGGACAGCGTCTTTCTACATTTTTTCACTAATCGAGTCGAGCAATATCGAGTGTACACTCTGACAGAAGTAGGAGGAATCAAGACGCGCGTATATTGCACGTTGGACTGCGAGGGAGGCGATTTTATACTAGAATTATGTTTGATTTTGATCACAATGTAATTAGCCACCGATGCATTTTAATCGATCAAGTAGTTTACCTTTTCGATATTTCCCGTAGCGCGGCAACAGTCCATAATGACACTGCTGATTGGATGCATGTATAATTAATTTCTCAGAATCGGGATCTGCTGTTATAATCAACGGCGGTGTGTACACTGTAAACAACGGAACAAGGAAAAACGGTGGATGTAACATGCATATCGCGTGCCCATGCAAATTTCAATGGGCCGTTGCGTAAATAAAATTATGCTTATTAATAAAAGTCTTCGTTCGCAAAAATGATGGACACGAATATTCAACGATGCGTCCGGCGTTTAACGAGAAACGGTCTTTTCGTCCTTCTTTTTCCTTCGTTTCCAGCAGGAATATCCGCAGAGAACAGAATTTCCTCGTACGTATCGAGCGGTGGCGCGTGTTTGCGCTAATTATCGCGCAACAATTTATTTCCACGAAAACTTGGTCTCGTTTTTACGCTCGGGTCGGGTTGAAAGACTCTACAGTCGCGCTTGAAGGGTTAATAATAAAAAGCAAGCAAGGGGAAGTGTCGGAGAAGACGTAATATATTTCGGTGATTTATATCTCCCGTTCTGAGAAAGAATTTCTCCCGGGTAAAGTTATTGCTTTAACAGCCACTCACGTATACCGGCTCTCGCGTATCTCAATTTATGTTGCCATCGATATTCTATAAAAATTTAATTACCGATACAATACTACTTTCCCAAGAGGTACAATCTTCTCTCGCCGCGTTTACTGCGCAGTATTTCCCCGTGTTTCGCTGAATATTCGACGCTTTTATCGATATCGCGTTTTCCCTTAACGCGCAGTCCCAAATATTTATAATCTTTCGCTGCTTGCAATGAGCATTCCGTCGTATGTAACAGAGCTATAGAAAAATCTCGAAAAATCGATGGAATTCGAGAGGAAGCTGCAAGTTTTAGAAATGCGTCGGAAGGACGTCGAGCGACGATCTTGCTCCAATGTCGAAATACGGGTTGACCTCTTCTAAGTCAGCAGCAATTAGTCGAAAGAGCAAAGTTCCCTCTCCCTGTCTCATTGTCGCGCTCTTTTTAACATTACGCCTATCAATAAAAACCACCCTCCGCCATCCTGGCCTCTTGTAATGGGCATCCACGACCTCGGGGAAAAAGGGAAGGTCGGGCTGCTCTTTGACGCGCGCGAGAGAGAGTCTAGCCGTTGGGGGGTGAGGCGGTGACAGAGGTGCGGGGGGATAGAAAAAGGTATCTGAAGCTTCGGTCTGGGCCAAGTCGTCTGAGCAAGTTCCCCGGGTGGAGATCAAAGGGACCATGTAATTTACTCACAGAGTCGTGTGCTATCAGTGCGACGACTGGCGTGTGTTCGCACGCACACGCGTGTACGTCTGCCACTGTCACGTGTTACACTGGTGATCGAAAAGGGTGGACGACGTGGACAGATATTCATTAGGATTTATCGAGGCGTACGACCGACACGATAAGAAGAAGAAGAAGAAGAAGAAGAAGAAGAAGAAGAAGAAGAAGAAGAAGAAGAAGAAGAAGAAGAAGCAGCAGCGTGACGTTACGACGTTGGAAGAGCAAAGATTTAAAAGAAAAGAAAGAGCACTCTGTGTCGATGAGAAAATGTTATTAAAAGATTTCGAAGCAACGTGCGACGCGTTGATAAATCGTGGATCGTAGAGAGTCGCACAGTCGGATGAAAGTGATTCACAAGCGAGCAGAGCAACGATCGTAAACGGAACGTGTCGCGGTGTGACACGTGTGCAGGTTCGATCGACACCAGTCGTCGCTCCAAGTTTCTACCTCTACATACTCTGGTACGAAGATGTCAGACGAGACGCGCGACGAAAGATCATTTTCCTCGCGACGAAGCGAAGTTGCTCGGAGAAAGAGCGTGGACGACGACGTAAAAATTGCCAGAGGCGATACACCACGGTGTGTATATTGCTGTGAAAACTTCCAAATGATGCCATTCTCCCGTGGGATACTTACGGGGCCAGCAGGGAAGGAAACAGAGAAACGTAAGGAAACGGGGAAAATGAAGAGAGACGCCGGAATGACCGTGGCTGTGTCTAGCGCTGTAACTTGTCGGCATTAAGCCAATTAAGATGACGCATGGGTGAACAACTTTTCCCCTACCAACCACCACCATCGCCACCAGAAACGATCAATTTCGCGTGCCTGTTGTTTCCCTCCCTCGTAGTTAGCGATGGGTTCGAGCTCGATGCGTATTCGATGCAGAACCGTGTTTGATTTTTCTTAAAAAAAAAAAAAAAAAAAAAAGGAGTATTTGTACACTTTGCAATGTGTCAATTTTGTCCTTTGAGAACGTCGAATTTCGCGAATCCCGAGTCGACAAGTTCGTCTTCGCTCTTTTCCAGCCAGTTCAATTCCAACCTTCTTGCAGTAGATGCCCATCGCTGCCTCTGGCTAACGCCACGCTGCTGGTTTTACCTTTTGGTAACTCGGAGTCGGAGTCGCGTGTCTGCCGTTGTTCCTTCTTTCTCCACCGTTTCCGCGTGGCACGCGATAATTCTTCACGTTCCCGTCTAGCGGCCGGGAAAATTGATTCCCGGAGTTTCTTGCTGGTTTGCCGGTCATCTGCGCAATTTGTCACCGGCAGCGTTTGTCGTTAATTCGCCCCGTGGCTGGATCGATTTGTAGCTGTTTGGTCGTTCGGTTCGGAAAGATCGTTCGAAAGACAGGCGTGAAAATTCGCGGCGTTAAAAATTTGACAAACCACCGGCCGAGCCAAGAGTTGGGGGGCACGTGGACTCTCGGCGAAAGTTTCGAAAGAAAATTAACGAGAAGATTTTGTGATTTCGGCCAACTCGATTGTCATCCTTGACACGATTCGCGGTTTTTGCGTTTGATCATCGGAGAGATGAACCGAACCAACGTTCACAACCTCGTTTGTTTTTCCGACGCACCGGTTCGCTTTTCACTTTGGCTTGGCAGCGGTCCACTTGCTCCCAATTTACATGATCTCGCGGAAACAATGTTCCCCGCCGATTTTCTTGTCGTTGGGAGGGGTAAGAAGTCTTTGGATCTCGTCCAAAGGGGCTGTCAGCGGGAGGGAATTTTGATAAAATTGTCCACTTTGGTCGATATCGGTAATCTCGTTTCAGATTTACCATACATAAAAATGAACGTCGGTGTCTTTCGACAGATCGTGCGGTTGAATTTCAAAGAGCACCGTCTCCGAAGGATGTGAAACAAGGTCGCCTAAGAATTAACATACTCTACCACACGCGCTCGTTCGTCCATCGACAAGATTGCCCATCGACGAGAGGTTATCGCTCGTTCGTTATCACCTATCGTCCGTTGATAGCGGGCAAGAATGTTCCCAGTCGAATCACGGAGCCCTGAATTCGAATCGACAGCCACGACGACGTCGAAATTCTCGTTCTATTTCCTCAATTTGCGAGCTCTGGAGCACGCGATTCGCGTTAAAAGGGTCAATAGCGTCCCCGATGCAGGCCTCGGGGAGGACCCTTTCTGAAAGGCGTCTCACATCCGATTAAAGCGACCGTTGCGTCATTTCCGTTCGGCCACGTACGATCGAAAGATCGAACGGTACGTTCGAACCGTTCCTGTCGTTCCCCCCCCCCCCACCCCTCCTCACCGCCCCACCCCCTCTCTCGATTTGATTCGCCTCGCATTCAGCGCGTCTCTCTCTATCTATCTATCTACGCGTCACTTCCGGTTAGTTAACTTCATTGAAAAGCAGACTCCAGATGCTCGGGAATCGACTTCGATTCGAGATACGCGGTTGGAATGCGCCACCGTCGCGTTATATCATCGCGAGAGACATTTCCTGTTACTTGAGAAAACAGAAAACAGGTGGGTCAGATACGTGTTCGGTGTTCGCCCCGAGCTGACGCTGCTAGGTGACTCGGATACCAGGGTGACTTCCTCTACCGGTTGAATTTTAAAGCGGCGAAGCGCCGATAGATGGATCGCCTGAATATTTATCACGCGTTCAAGTTCAACGCGTCAAACATTATTTAATCATTGTTGGAATCTCGTTTCGGAACACGGGACGCGGGAATGAAAATTTAACGGAGATTAAATTATCCCCCCGGGCGAACGAAGCTCGACGTAATTAAAGGCGCGATGGATTAAGAACTTTGGATCACCCACTTCGAAGAAGTACCGCCGAATTAATTGAATCGTGCCTCGCGTGCCGACGATTGACACGATTTCCGGACTCGTCCCGAGCTTTTTTTCAAATTTCCAAACGCCGATAGAGGCTGGACGCTGCTGCTGGATCCGATAACGCGCGCTTCGTAAGTTTCACGTTGGAAATTACGAATACGTTCGTCGTTTCAACAACCGCGCGGTAGAGTTACCGCGTGACATCGTGCTTTCTGGAGAAATTTACGCTCGCGCGAGCGCGGTTAAATCGAATGCGATGATTCACACGGACGCGTGTTCGTCGCCGAGATTATTTCGTAATCCCCGACGACATCGGTGGAATCTCGTTACGAGGAAATTTTCCGTAAATTGCTGGAAGAAGAATCGCCATTGGTGTTGTTGCCGTTCATCTAAAGTCACTTTGTATGTAATAAGGGACTTCAGTTCCGCGAAACTACTTTGAAACTTCATGCTCCCTTACATTTTTATCCGCCGGCCGGCGAAACGGCTAAGATATTTCTTTTTGAAAGCCCGCCCTCCCCAGAGTATAATGGAAACTGTTTAACAACGCGCATTTTATCTTTGACGATGATAACAATGCAACGTTGAAATTGCTCGCAGAAGAGCGAAAAAGGCAAAAGTGTAAAGTTTCAACTTGACTGCGCCGTTTTCTGAGGAATTCCCGGTCGTTCGACGTTAAACTCGTTACGATTACAAGTGAACTTGACAGAGAACGTTCACGCGTTCGCTCGACTTTGATATCCAAGCTTCGAAGATATTCGAAGGCACGGAAGAACGATTACAACGGAAACGCGTGTCGAGGCGAAACGCTTTGGTTTCACGGTTCCGTGAACGTTGGCAGGCTGTTAATCCACTTAGCGAGACTTTTAATCGGAACGAGAGGATGGTTGCTGCTTTTCCACTTTTTCTCTTTTTTTCTTTTTCTTTTTTTTTTTTTTTTTTTTTTGCGGCGATAACAATAGCCCGCGGCTATTAGCAAACGGCGCGCGCGACTACGCCCGCACGGTTTAGCCCGCTCGCCGCGATAGCTCCGCGCGGAATTAATATGGCTTTGGACGCGGAACGCCGAAACGGGGAGCTGGACTCGGTAAGAATTTATGTATCACGGCAATTAAGCCGGAACGAACGGCTTACGCGGCGCGGCGCGTCCACCGAAAAACGATCGCCGATTGATTCGCGGCTGGATGAAGCGACTGCGTTCACCTGCGCCACGGATTTCCACGACGATGGGGGCTGGGCGGGGGGGGGGGGGGGAATTGAATTTCATCAAACTTAGATTTGCCGGCGTGTGTGCCGAGCTATTTGCGTTTCGTAACGAGTCAACCGTGTGACTTTCTTCCGGCGATCGATCCATTCTCTCCTGGGATCCTGGAACTCGGGGACTCGGGAATCCCCGGCGCAAATATTGATCGAGCTTGCGCCCGAGTTTGCGAAGGATCGATCGTGATCTCGAGTTGCGATCTCTCGCGCGCGCCGCAGACTCTGGGAAGAAAAGTTTCTCGCTCTCTTAAATTTCGTTAAGATTCAACGGCGGGGGATCTTGCCGGTGTAATCCACCGCCTTTTCCCTCCGAGATTATTTCCGTCGAATGGATTTTAGTCGGAATTCACGAGGAGTTCCCGAGGTTGGCGAAGTAAGTTGGAACGACCGGCCGGATCAGTCGGTGAAAACGTTTCACCAGGAATCATTAGGTTCGCGTGGATCGGTGTCGCGCTTGAAGTCGCTGGTTGCGGCTTGAAATCGTTGTTAAATCGCGCGTGCAACATTTGTACGCTGTCGGGAATTCGCGCGCTAATAGGCTGTTCGCCGCGATGCATGGAAAACACTTGCGCATAATGAAGCAAGCGTTTAATTAAGCGCTCTGCTCTGCCCGTTTGAAAGTCGCTTCAGTTGCACGCCGGGCATTTTTGCCGATCGTGTTTTCGTTTGTCCTCGGAAAATTTACCGTTGTCAGCGCGACGAGAACGGGCGAAATTACAACGATTGACGTTCAACGGGAATCACGCTTCTCCGAAGGAAGCCAAAGGAAGAATTTGACAGATTCGCACATTTCCCCGATGTGTTCCTACAGGGTACTGCGAACGACATCTGGATACTTTCCTAAAACAAATATTAATATTCGCGCGCGTTGCCTCGTCAGCTTGGAACAGCCGATCTGGAAACGTTCCAGCGGAAAAGGGACCGACGCTAACCGAAGCTTGGTTTCTCTCGCTGTGTCCCAACGTCGCCCGTCACGGATCGCTACTCACCGCGAAAATCTAAGAAGGAAAATTTCCCCTTACCCCCCGTCGCCAAGGATCCCTCTCTTTCTCTCTCGTCAACTCGTTCATCCTTCACCCCCTCGGCCGTCGAGTTTAACCGCTCCTTTCCCGTGAGCTACAAGAGGGACGAGAGAAACTTTCGTACCCCTGCCAAGTCGTACTTTCATTCTCCTACTTTTTCTTCACTCTCGCCTTCTCGCCTTTCCGCGCGCCACTTTTTCACTACCTTCGCCTCCCTCGCGAATTCAGCCTCGCGGGCGCGAATCCGGCGAAAGTTGCACACGTCGCTCGCGACGAGAACTTTTCGAAAAACGCGAGAAGCAAATGGAGAGAATGGCCGAATTTACGACGTCGATCAACTTTATTGCTATTTATGTTGAGAGCTGGAAAAAATTTTTCGACTATAAAGGAAGAATTTTAAGAGAGAGAGAGAGAGAGAGAGAGTTTTTCTCCGTCCCTTGCCTTCATTTCCCTTCAGCGATACTTATTCAGAGTGCAAGGAAGTTTCGAAATTCTTTGGACAAAGCGGCGGAATCGTTGCTTGCCCGATAAAACTAACGAGTTTTCGTCGGACGCGGAAGAAGCTGGATACACATTTTCTTTCGGTGCCCGGTGGAACGTTTTCGGTACACAAACTTTTCCATTCTCTCGGTGGATCCTCGTTTCGTGCTCTGGCTGCTGTTCCCTCGGTTTTTTTCTTTTTTTCTTTCTTCCGGACCGACGAAAATCGCGTGGAATCCGCATTACATATTCCGGAAGTTTGTATGCGGACCACGGGTTGTGGGTCAGCCATGTCCAGCATGGAATCACGAGTGTACACAAAGTAAAAGCTGCCAGAGTACTGCAGACAGTAGAGGCAAACAGAACTGCGGTTAACCCTTGCTAAATAGCTATATGTCGTGCCAGGCCAGGTGAGTGACGAACTACGACGTTGCTATCAAGTGGTAAGACGACGTCCACGGCCAGACGATACACCGTGCACGCACTTACAAACGCACACGCTCGCACACACCGTTGCAAGTATAAATACAAGTGTTTCAAGTCCGGCTGTGACGATTCGACGTGCAATTTGACGTGCATTTTCGATGCACCTCGCGTAACGCGCTCGTATTATTTCACCGGTGAACACGAAACATTTTCCCTCGGCGCTTTGACCGAGTTTAGAAACGTTCCTCCTTTGCAAACACGCTTGGCGAAACGCGTTTTCGGAGTTATGAATAAATTTCGCTTTCGATGCCGCGGCCTCGCATAGTTACCGCGGAAATATTATCGCGCGGCAAGCTCTAAGAATGCATTATGAACCGCTTGAAAAAATATTTGCCCTCGCGCGCTCCGAGAGGCAGCCTCGACTCGCGACGTTCTCCGGGAATTTCGCTCCCAGATGACTTTTCGAAAATTTTCGCTCATGCAACGAACGACGCTTTCGTCCTACGACTGGGTTCGATCCTCTTGAATAAAGTCTCAAGTGATCTCTGTCCCGTCTCACACACTGTGACACACGCATCATCGTCCGCGCCTCGCTTACATCACACACGCACGCACACTACACTCCAAGCCAAAAGACAATCGACAACGTTTGAACGGTTCGAGAGAGTCAGTCGTAAAAAGGAATCTTTCGAGACAACAACGTTACACACTTAATGTGTTAAATGTAACACTAATAAAAAAAATATATACATAATAATATAGACAATAGTGTAATAGTAGAAAAAGAAAAGGCAAACCCTCCTAAGACAAAGAGATGAACATTTAAACTAGTTGACATTCGTAAAGGGATACTAATGTTGGATTCAACACGATCACAATTTCGAAGAGTTTATTCCTTTTTGTTACAATCGTGGTCGTGTAATAGAATGATATAGAATGTTTAATGCTCTTCAACATGATTTAGAACGTTAATGACATAGAATGTCTCTATAATGATTTAGAATGTTTTATGCTCTCGAATGTCTCTAAAGCATGTCCTTATATATATTTGGTTATCATCGTCAAGTGTAAGGGGAAGGAGCATCGGATCTTGCCCTAACTAACTATTCACACTTTTACGTGGACTGTATACTAGCTCGTCGTCAGTATTTGCACAGATTCAATATTGTCCGGGTTAGTCACCCAACACTAACGCCGTGGTCAGTGAATTCCGTCTTGGAATTCTGGAATACGGAACAATCTCAATTGCGACTCGGAGCAATGCACTGAAAGGTGTCTGCGATTTTACAAGCACACAACCTCGTGCTACGTTGTAACTCAAAGTTTCAAACGATTGAGAACGTTCGAACGATTTTGGTTCTGGTCTCCTCGAACCACGTTGTCCACAATCGGAAAGAAAGAGGTGGGTCGCGGGCAGCGAATTATGGCCGGGGTGAGAAGGGGGAGGGGGAGAGCCTCGGATAGGAACACATCGTAAATTGCGACGTTATCGAGGGGCATGGAAACCCCTTCTGTCCAACGACGAGGCTGGATACGCAGCGTTCGACGCCGAACCGGGTTGGAAGGAAGATAGAACTCGATCGAGCGAGTGGCCGAGCGATCATGACCGAGCGAAGGTATCGAGAGGCAGCCAGAGAAACGAAAACTGTCGTCGCGTATATAGGTGTTTCCATCTGTGGAAAATTCAACTCGCGCCCGGGTTATATCGAGTTGCTGGGTGTAAATTAGGAAAAAGGGTGGAAATACGTGAAAACTTTGTGAATCGAGTCGGTTCTGCGCTCTTATTCTAGCCTCTTTCACCTCTCTGCCAATGCAATCACCTCGGGATTTTTTTTTTTTTTTGCTCGTTCTCCTCCACTTCCTTTTCTTTTCTTTTCTTTTCTCTTCGTTTTTCCCTTTTCACGGTAGAACAGAGGAAACGACGTTTCGCAAGTTTCTTGCCGGACGTTTTCGAGAATTTGGTCATCGACTTTCGCGCTGTTTCCACGCTCGCGAGCGCAGGTGAAAAATAGACTCCGGAGAGAGGCAGCAGCTCGTTCCTCTTTCGTAACGACACTTTAAAAAGTTACGTATGTACGTACATACGGAAGCGATAGTTGCGTGCATCGACGTTTCCACCCCGCCGGGAAGAAAACTTTCTGCGAGAGGAAGGAACGCGCGAGTCGCAGCGGAATGATGTTTAAATGCGAGATCGCTTAGGATTTCTTTCATAGATTACTCTCGCTCGAGAGGTTTCCGCATATACTCGAAAGGAAATCTCTCTTTTTCTCTCTCTCTCGTCTTTGACTGTGAACGCGAAATAGACTTTGCGTGTACGCTGAAATTTCCCTCCTTGTCTCTTTTCTGTAATATCGGGAGGGGAACGTCGCGTCCCCCCGATGGAAAAACACGTTTGTCAGCAAGCAGTTTGTTCGTACCGTTATTCGCAGATTGAAAGGAATCGTTGATCGACTCGACGTCGACATTGACAACCGATCGATCGATTTAGTTGATCGGATCAATCGCCAATTCCGTTGGCGGTTGGAACGTTTCGGCGCGTTTTATCGAGATGATAGAGAAGTTTGGTAATCACGGCGTCACGGCACACGATCCGCAAAATCTCCGTGCATTCGTCGTAGATGGCTGGCTTGGTAGGCTGAATTATGCCAACAAATTTCACTCGTCCGCCTTGGCAATCGATCTTCCCCGTTCTCCCTGCAGGAATGCAAGCACTCACGGAGCTCGCAACTACTACGACGACGTATTGTGCCGACGATAAATCGAACGTCGACGAGCCTTTGGGACTTATCGAGGGTGGGCCATGGATTAATCGGCGGTGCTGGAAAATGCCAGTACTCGTATTCGGCTCATCTGGCCGAAAGGTTCCTTTGCCCATGTATTAGCATAGAGTTCAACGAACCGTGGAACCATCGGATCGGGAAGTTTCCTACCTTTCCTAAGTACTTTCTAGCTTAATGCCGATTGTACCCTCTCTCTCTCTCTCTCTCTCTCTCTCTCTCTCTCTCTCTCCCTCCCTCTCTACACATTTATATTTATATTCGTGTTGCAAGTCGAGGGATTTCTTTGCTCCGATTCTCCGCAGTTTCGAAACCGACTTCGTCGAAATTACTCCGGGTATACGTAGTATCCTACTTCGAACAAGAGTGGCACGGAAAGGAATTTGTATTTGCGTCGTTTCGATCGCGCTGTGTTTCCGTAACCTGAATGCCTCTACTCTACAAACGGCATTAGCCGAAGCTTTTTCGCCAATTTCTCTTGTTATTTTGAGGATAAACTTGCTCGCCCGGCGCATTTCTCTCTCTCTCTCTCTCGTTACTACGACTCTCGAGTAACATCGTCGAGTGGTTCAGTTCGATACTTGTGTACATTTAATTCTGAAATTATGTAAACGTGTACGGAACTGGGTTATCCGCTTTAATCGATACAGAAAATTTGTTAAATCGCGCGTCAAACAATTACAAACACGATTCGATATTTAAATACGTGTCACAGAAATCGACTTCCCCTGAATTCGTCGCAAACGTGTGAAACTGTTTCAAAGTTCGCAAGATGCCAGACATCCTGTACATAATGCAACCTGTTAACAAGTTATTCCGCTCGAAAGGAAGAGTATTAAAGGGAGCGCAGTCTGGCTTTCTTTGTGCAACTTGGAATCGTCTTTGGATCACGCACTTTGCCGGCAAGTTCGGGGCAAAGTTGAAGCCGAGTTGGAGCGTGCTCGAATCCCGTGGCCTCGTATAGTTGCGAGGCTGTTGCAGGTGCGCGACCGCTTCAAGAGAACTTTGACACGTATTATGCTCGTTAAGTTAGCTGCGAGTTGCGGCCGACCGTTTTGCGGCACGCTCCGGAAACGTGCTTGAAACTGTTCGATTTAAATTAATCGCTCAACACGACTCACTGCTCGCAGAGTCGAGATTTGAGAGACGCTCGTCCCCTTCGTCGGTAGCTTCGCGGCCAAAGGATCTCTTGTAATTTGTAATCCTGTTTCCAACGAGTAATTGCGTTTATTATCTCGTGTCTCGGCGGAGGCACGTTCAGTCGTGCGTCGAGACGTCTCGCTCGAAGAATGCAGCGCAAGCACGCTGGATAATCGCCAGTTCGAAGTTCAAACATTGAAACTTGCCATCTTCCAAGGTTTCTTTCAATTTTCGTAATTCCTCCAGGAACGTGCTGGTTTATTCAACGCGGCGTTATCGCGTTTTTACGTTACACGACTGTGATTGCCTTGTCGCTTCGTTCCACTTTATTGGCGACGTTCTTCCTTTTCTTTTTTTTTTCTTTTTTCTTTCTTTTTTCTTTTTCTATTCGTCGGCATCGAAACGATTCGATTTTACTTTCGCCTTTTACGTTAGCTGTTGAAAAGTTGAGGGAATAGCAAGGCGTTCCCCGGTATATAGGAAACGAGAAAATCTCTCTTGGGGGATCGAGAGGGAGATTCCGATCAGGTAGTCACCGTGTTATGCTTCCGCGTCGGTCGATCCTCGGGAAAGTCAAAAGAATCTTTGAAGTCGCGACGGCACGAATGCAAACTTAATTTTGAATGCGCCAGAGGCCGGCGGGTCGTATGTCTCGTTGACCAGGGCGAAATTTCCACGCCTTGGAACGAAGTCAAGCGGAGTAACTGACGCTAAAAAATATTCACGTGGTGTAATTTTCGAAATTTCGCTGATAACCAATCGTTCTTTCCAATCGTTCATTCGGGCGGTAACACTCGGTAAATTTAACTTACTAGACTTACGATTGAGCTGTAAAACTTGCACGTCAGAGAAATTCAAGTTCAAAGAACGACACAAAATCTTATATTTAAATTAATATATTTCGCAAAATCTGTGACGAATCTCTAAACCTATGATTTATTTGACTGACTATTTAACTGTAACGACCAACTTGTACCGGTTGTAAAAACTGTCGATTGAATATTATACGTAAAAACTATAGAACTGTAACTGACTATCCGCACATGTTGTTTGGAGTTTTCCAAGTGGTCAAATTCCTGATTTGCCAAGCTGAGTTGGAGCACATCCGTGTCACAACCGATACGTACTCTTTGCTTCAACGTCTCCAAGGATAGGATAGTGAATTTTCATTCAAGAATTACGAGTTGCTCATTTTGACATTTTTGTTGCTAGTTTTCATGTGAACTACGTTCCAAATTATATTCTCGGTTCAGTAGAACTCGCGAATCTTTTCACCTCCACGCTACACCGAGATGGTAACTATCCAACTAACCCAAACCTAACCTACACCTCACAATTAGATGCTTTCCTCGTCTATGGATTCCTCCGATGTGGCAGCTGCCGTAGACTTCGTTCACTCAAATGCTTCGAGAATCCAGCAAAGATTTAATTGATCAACGTCGAACGATCTGCACTCTCCTTGGAACATTGTTCGGAACAGAGCTCGCACTTCTAAACGAAATTTGTCGAACGAAGAACGTTTCTTGGACAAAGCACGAGAAATCTCTCTCTTCCACAACTTTTAAACACGACATTAAAAGTTGCCGGCGTCGCTGTCGTTTTTAATCAACTTGTTAGCAGCGTCGGCCCCGCGATTAAACGACGGGCCGAGCGAACGAATGAAATTGGATGGCGATAATTAAAAAGCTCGCGATTCGCGAACGAATGAAAACGCGTCATTAGAATGGCGCTTCGCGTTCGGCGAAACGAATAATAATGCGTGTGGATCGCGAGACCGCTAATTAACAATGTGCGTTTGTTACAACACGCGTCCGTTGCCCCGATCGGAGCAACTGGAGCGGGAATTGGCGGGTGAAATTTCATCAAGCCGAGAGTGGCAAGCGTGATTCTGCAATTCAATGCGTTCCGTGCTTCTTGCGAGCTTCTTTGTGAGACGAGATGCCGGGCACCGGGTTAAGAGGTAATGTCTCTGCTCAAGGAAGAAGTGGGTTAAGTGATCCTGACTGAATAAGTAGACTCGAGTACCGCTGCGTGACTGACAATGAACCTTTTCTCCGGCCGAGTCGGATTTGTTTTGCAAATTACCGGCCCTTCTCCGCTGCACGATCGATCGGCCCGAAAATCGCTGAAAGCTGCTCGAACCGAAAATGAAACCGTTCGTCTGTTTTACACTTGCATCCTCTCTCTCTCTCTCTCTCTCTCTCTCTCTCTCTCTTTCTCCAGGCTTTGTCGGTCGGCTGACGACTGTGAGAAACGATGCGCCTGGCGTTTGATAATCGAACATCGGTACGTACACTTTGACGTCTCTTTTCGCGATGGACTCTGGATCGATTACAGTTTTCTTACGCGCGCGAACTGTGAAACGCGATGATAAATTATTCGAACAGCGGAGGGTTGTTAGGTCGATCAACCTGTGGTCATCTGGCCGCTCGAAACCTGCCCGTTGCCTGCAAATTTGGGTAGTTACGGTCGTTGTCTCGGACGGATTATCTCGATACAATTTTTATGAGAAAAATTATTATTCGGTTTCGCGAGCCGCGTTAATTACGTTAGCGGAGGCATTAATTACGCGAGGCGAAGTTTCTCAAGCTGCGGCTTTTTTTCTCGCAAAAGTTGAGAGACGATCCGACGGGTAATCCCACTGTCGTTTCCAGTTCCATTTAAAATATCCCCCGATCGTCCGTCTCTCATTCCGCGGGATTTCGGTAAACGGGTTAACGAACTCGCTGCCAAAACCGGCCAACGCTGAAATGGAAAATCACGGCTGGCCAACAGAGAGAGCCAAGGGGGAAAAAGAAAGCACTCTCCCGGTGGAGAGCTGTAAAAAGGCTTTCTGTGGCTACCGAAAAACCGGACCATATTTTCAATACGTCTCGCGCTCTCGTCAGTTGCACGTAGCAGTTCCTCGCCTGTACCGTCGGCGTTCGCCCACGTTTCTTTTTTTTTTTTTTTTTCAATGGCTGACCCACGGGTACCGGCGAATTCTCGATTGTTAATGTCTGGCAAATTCGATCAACGGAATATCGGAGAATGGACATTTTATATCCATTTTTCAATTATCTCCAGTTCGATGTTGAGCAGAGCGATTGTGCAACGGAAAGATGGAGAGAAACAGGGGGAAATAATTTCAAGTGGATTTTTTTGATTCATGTTACGTATATATATATATGTCGAGTGACATATACGACTGATAGACTGGACCGTCGAAAGTTTATTAGTAATTCGTTTTACCGGTGAAATCGAATCGGATGTACGATCGACAAAGGAGCACGATGGGAAGCGAACTGGGGCCGGCCACGCGAAAAGAGAAGAGACAAGACGAAGTGGACGATGTACAACTATGTGAAATTGGCCGCAGGGCTATAGTCAAAGATGGTTTCCCCCCGGTCCGCGGGAATCTTTGTCTAACCGAAGAACTTTTTTATCGAGACTGATAGCAACCACTTGGACTTCGGCTAATGCAGTTTTCTTGTCAACGAGGGGCCGATGGTCGCGCTTGACTCTTTTTTTTTTCCCTCCCTCTTTTCTCGATCCCTTATCGGCGAACACGCAAGGAGAAAGAGAGAGAGAGAGAGAGAGAGAGACCATGGAGAGAAACTTCCGGACCCATATTCCACGAGACAGTTGCCCAACTTGTCTGCGGGTTCGAGGGACGCCTGGCGAAGTTTACAGACGAGATCGACGTCTTTTTTTCCCCGAATGGGAAACGGTTGGCCGATTTCACAGACTCTTGGCCTCGTTGTTTACGCAAACCGGACTCGGGATTGCCCGGAATTGGAATTTTTCGCGTTCGCCAACTAGGACAGATTTCCGTGGAACTTTGAATTTCATTTGAAACGTCGAACGCCGAGCCGTCGAGGAAATTCGCGAAACATCAGGCGCTAATGCTCGATTCGCCAAAGGACAAAAATGCAATTTTTTCATTTTTTTTTTTTTCTTTTTCTTCTAAAGTTCCCATTCAAAGTGACGCGTTTCATTTGCGCGGGCTACAAAGGAGAAAATGCGAGAATGTGTCCGCGACGAGGCAGTGATAATGAAAGCTGACAAATTGATATTGGGCGAAAGAAAGAGAAGGCAAGGGGACTCGAGGAGAAATAAATTGAGGAAATAAATTGAATGCCAGGTATGCAAACGTTTAAACATCAAAACCTCTTCCTGTACACGAAGTACGCGCGTACAGGATACTGTCTTCTCGCCGACTCTTTCCGCCCTGATAAATGGCAACCAGGAGTGGCAAAGAGAATCAGATACGGGGATAAAGAATGAAGCTCTTAAGGGTTCAGAGACTGCCGGGGGAAACCGGCGGCGATGATGAGTATCTATGATTTGTTTCGTGTGTAATAAAATGCCGAGGGAAGGAGGGGGTAGGATGGTAAGTAATTGACTGGATGACAGGTAGTTTCGACGTCTTTTATCCACGCCAGGCGCTGTGCTTGTTCCGTGAAGAAGGGAACAACTAAATTTCCCATTTCTCTTTCACGCGTTGTTACGTGTTACGCGTACATTTCCAGGAGATTGCACAAAGTTCCGCTGTTAAATAATCGACAAGCTGTGCAAGGTTTAATCGTTGCCTGCATGGTGCATTTGCCAGAGGAAAAACAGAGTGCCACCGATTTTGTTTCGCCTGCGTGCACGGCGTCAGGTGCAAGTCTCGCGAGTAACGGGCTGCTTTCGTCGAATATTTTAATCAAGGAGGCAGCCATTAAATTAAAGCCTCGCGCCGTGATAATTAATTTAAGTACGTTTCTAGACTACGTTGTCATTCGCGGCGTCTCTTTATGTCCACTTTCATTTACCATAATCGAAATCGTCCTTCTTTCGTTCGCGCAACTCACCGATGCCGTTTCAGTTTAACCTCTAATTATATAGAAAGAAAGAGAGAGTGAGCAAGAGAGAGAAAAAGAGGAAACCGTAAGAAAGGTATAAAGAGAATGGACGAAGGTCCTCGGCCACTTCTTATTACATTAATGTCAGGGCCTCTTCTCCACTTCCCATGGCACGGTCTCGTTAAGGTTTAATTGCATCGCGCGTACTCGCTATTTTGATAAGAGCGTCCTGGAAAAGAAGTGGAAGACATCCGCGACAAGACGGTAGCAGCGGCAGCATGAAATAGAGCGAGTAACGGGGAGAAAGGTGATAGAGAGAAAGAGAGAGAGAGAGATAGAAAGAGAGGGAATCAAAGAAGGGATGGGCCCCCCGGTGATATTGATTTTGCAGCAACAAACAGGCAGCAGCCGCATTTCATAGCCTGGCTGTAGGGTTGACTTGCGAGGCAGCCCGCGACTCGCAAAACAGCGGAAGTTGGCGAAAAGTTGCGAATTTTCGTGATAAATGCAACGCGACCAGCTGCGCCGAGTAAACCAGTTATCAACCATAAAACACGTACACCCGTTCGAAATCCGACCGCCGCCTCACCCCGCTCTGCGTTTCCTGCTGCCTTTCCTTTTTTTTCTTTCTCCCTCGCCCCCACCCCCTTAATCGATTTATTTTCTGGTGTTGCGACACCAGGTCGGCTCTGCGCCCGTTACGGGGAGTTATTAATCGTCGAATCGTTTCTCTCGTTCGTTGGCAAGCCAGCGAAATTTCTCCCCGTTCGATGTGCACGCGTCACGTCCTCCTGGAGAGATACTGGACACCGACGACGAGGAATTGCGACGACGTGCTGGAAATTCGCGCTGGATCGCGATCGTTTACTGCCCGCGACACTTTTGTCAAGAGATTGCAACTAGATTCTGGATCTTCTTCCGGCGCCTTCTTCAGGAGTCTTCTGCCGGGGGACAAAATTTCTGTCGAAGAGAGTACGCGGATGCGGCGACCGCGATTCAAGTTCAAGACTATAAACCATCGTACGAGTCCGCTGTCCTTAAGGTCGACTTTATCATTCGCCCGGTCTTATCGAAACTTTACAGGTCGACGGATACGGTGGTCCGCGTAGCCGGGCATTTCCACGCGATTAGAAATATTTTCGTTTATTTTCCCCTTTCGCTGGTGCTCCAAGGTAATTTATACGAGGCGAGGCCGGTGGTTTGTACGGGGAAATCGCAAATTTCTCTCCTCTCCCCCGCCCCCCACCCATCCTCCTCCCATAAGCGTATGCTTGGCCGGAAACGTATACAAGGCAACGGTCGAGTTGAATTACTGGAATCGATATTTTTGTTCGGTTCAGTTTGCCCCGTGAAATCATAAAGCGACTGAAATTTTGAGCTCGCGGCCAAGTTGCGTAATCTTTCGTGGAAAAGGTAAACGCGAAAAATAAAGTTTCCAGTGAATTAACCGATTTGCATCAATCATTTGCTTGGCTCTCGTGGCTTAAATTGCACACGCTCGCGTGTACTATAATTTATTAAGTCTCGATTTAAATATTTACCTCTTCTCTGTTGATGCTAATTAATTACAACGAAGTATCAGAATAGTATAGAGAAGAGTATAGAGTACATTCGTAATCTAATCAGTGTAACACAATATTTAATTATTAATAAATAATAATATAACAATTAAAACATTCGAACTAGACTATTCCATCAGTTGATAGTTTTAACAACAAAAAAATATTTCCTTTTTTACAACAAAGAGGTCACTTACATTAATTGATCTCCTGAGTATTCCCCATATCAATAAACACAAGATACTTAATCGCAAATTATTCCGTGGAAAGAGTCATCTTGAAGTGCAAATATAATTCGATAAAAATGTCGCAGCGATACGAAAAAGTCATTGTTGCGTGTTCTAGTTGAAATAGATTTAACGTAAATTATTATACTCTGTGTTGCTTGACTGGAATCGAGCGGTTCGGTAGTTACCGCGGGAAAATTGAAGTAAGATTTGCCAGCTTTGCTGTGAAGATAGGCGGGGATTGAGGGCCGAAAGGGGTAAAATAGGGGATTGGTAGCTAATACGCCGAGAGATTACATTAGGCGAGATTTCCGAGTCAAAATGCCAAAATTATTAGCATTGATGCGGAATATCTGGCAGCATTAAATCCCCTGTGATTTAGCGTTTCCCCCCTAACCACGAGCCGATTTTGTCCCTTTCGATAAAATTTCCTTTGATCAGGATGCCTTTGGTGCATTATCATCTTTGTGCTTTTGGAGTCATATCCTGAAACGATATCGTTGCTAAAAGCATTCGAGAGCGTCCGAGAACAAAGTTAAATTGAAATTCTCGCACTTTCGTCGAATAACTCTGACGCGCTTTCGTCTCTGTTGATTAGACGTTTCAAAGTTTAAAATTTTCATCGGCGAAAAGTGGCGAATTAAGTGAAACTGAGACACAGGGTTCACCAAAAACGGTAAATAATAAAGAAAGTCATTTGAATGGAGTTGGTCTGTCGTCAGAGTTGGCGATTCCTCTGTGAACTGTACGCGTTCTTTGGTTTTCGAACGTGTCCGTGTGGGTGTGCGGGCAGTCGAGTGTTCATCCCTGATGAATATTCCACAACCTAATCCCATGCATCGAGAATCGGGAATTCGTTTCAATCGATCGTCGATCGACAATTTATCAAATTTTGCGCGAGCACGTCTGCCGAATCGTTTGCTCGCGCTACTCGATCATTTCGTACAAACAAATCGGTACGACAGACGGGAGGTTGTAAAAAAAATTTTTAGAAGATGCAACGCTAGTTCAGTTTGATTTGAAGCTCCATTACGCTATGACGGCGGCTAGACGTCCATTTTGTTAATATCGCCGAGTTGATGACATGAAAGCATTTTATGAAATCCATTTTCCGACTAATGGATAGCTACGTTCTGTGCCGAAATAATGGATAGACCCATGGAAAGGGAGTATTTTTGCTCGTTGCATCCGCCTTTGACGATTGCTGCCCGTATTTTCCGCCGACGCAGTTAGAGGACTTTTTTCCCCTTTCTTTTCATTTCCACGACAATATAAAAATAGAAACGGTGCGCCGCCGCTTTTGTGTAATTTGAATACTTTTCTGCTTTTTTTTCTTTTTTTTTTTTCTTTTTCGGTAGTCCGTTTTATAACTTTCCTCTCGCCGCGCGGCGTTTAACCACATTCTTCAGCGAGAGAAACGGCAAACCAATCCCTCGTCTTCGCCAACATCCAACATCCCCCAACTCGAATTGGCAACTCGTACAATTTCGCTCTTGGTGTTTCCATTCACCAAGTTCCAATGAAATCACGATCTCGTCAGGCCGCGTAATTAGACCGCGTAAAATCAATAACGCACAAGCGTGCTTGAAAAATGGCGTGCAACAGTTCGCGTAATGTACTCGCGAACTGCGCTCGCTGCGGTTGCTTCGTTACCGTCTAAATATCGCGCGAGTCTCGTTTATCAACGAGGAACCGAACCAGGATTTTCGAGACTTTATTAGTCTCCTACCCTCGACGTAGCCAATTACCCTGGCCAGCCTTTTGTTCCGCGTAATGGCCTGTATAACTAAACTCCTGTTACTCGGACTATCATGATCGTACGCATGATCGTTTGATCACCGTGTGACACGGTCTTAATGTCGGTGTTCGAGCGTTGTCCTTGAACGACGAACGAACGAACGAAGGAACGAACTTTCCACACCCTCCTGTGCAAGAATTTATGAGCGGCTCTCGGAAAGCAATGGCGGACGGGGTGAGCTTTGAGTCGTTACCGTCGGCAAATCCGGAAATCGATGAAGCCGTAGAAGCTGGTGTGTTCTCGGTGCAATACCCCGTGCCCGGTGGCTAATGTCTGCTTGGTTATCCATCGATCTACTCTTAATGAACCTTCTGATCATTATCCGCGTCGTCGCCGTCTCCTTCCGTTTCCGGTAGTTCAGACCACCGCCGGCAAGTTTCCACGCTCGTCCCTCGTTTTCTCGTACTCGATCAGCCGATTCATAATTCGTCCTGTTGATCCGTCATCTCCGGTCACGTTTCGCGTGGAAAGAAAAAAAAAAAAAGAAAGGTGGGGCTCGCCACATGTGGGGTAACTGGAGATGTAAATCGAGCGAACTATTGAAAGAAACATTTTCAATGCAAGGATTGGGGTTATTTGATTTCTCAGTTGAAATTCTGCACGCGCTTGACGCGCGATGCAAACGGAAGTAGTAATTTCGCGTGTCAAAAACGCTCGCTAGCAAAAAAAAAATGAAGGGTGAAAAGGGAAGAGAGAAAAACGAAGAGAGAAGGTATCCTTTGGTCGTGAAAATTAACAGGACGAATTTACACTGAATAAGCCGGACGCCATAAAGATGTTAATCCTTTGAGGGTGAAGACGGCTCTGAAGTCTCTTTGTATTTTAAAATATGCGGCACGCCTTTTTCAAAGCGTCGCTAGTAATGCAAGATTAATGTATGCTTGCCACGCTACTGAAAGGATCAAAGAAACACAGTTTTACGTATACTATATTTTCCTTTTTCTTTTTTCTTTTTTTTCTCTCTCTTCCTTTCTTTTACGGGAGCTTAATGGAGATATCCATCAGAAGCGATACGAGACTGTCAATTCGTTTCGATGAAAATCGAATAGCGTAACTCTGTAATGCGTTACGACTTTCACCGAGTGATCGATCGATCGGGAAAATTTTATTTAGAAATTCTCTCTTTCTCTCTTTTTAATATCCAGATCGTATCGAAACTGTGCGCGATATTTTCTTTGTAATTTCACGCATACACGCTGGCGAAAGTACTTCAACGGTTTTAAACATCTTTTGCCAATATATTACTATCGTTTGAACATTTTTGAGAGCTAACGTGTATCGTCTGTATGTACAGAGTGCGTTGGAATAATATGTACAAGGGATGATTCCTCGTAAAAGAAAGAGATGTACGACAAAATTTCTCGACTTAGAAGAATCTTTATTTTCAACTTTAAAAATTTGTCAAGTATCTGAAATTAGCTGATTCCGAAGAAATAATAGAAGGTTGTTCTACGTGCAAAAGTAAGTAAAGAGCGTTGAATAAAATTTTTTTTTCATTTGAAGCTTCACTTTCAAGAACACAGACTTTGAACATGTGCTTGTCAAACTCGATTCTGTTTCGACAAATGAAACATCTCACGCAAAGAGATTCCATTCTACTATCTTTTCACTTATTCTCGTAAAATGATCCTCCTGATAATAGCAATAAGTGTACGGAATTGTCGCGTCAAGCGTGCTCGATGAATCTTCAAACTCGATTCCCTCGGAAACGAAGCTTCGAATTGATCAGGAAATCAAAAAGTAGAAATGACTCGTGTCGGATATTTGTACGTACGTGTGGCGAAGAACCGTTCCTACCGATGCAGCAAACGTTTTAAATATTCAGAGATACACGAAGAATTGAAATTGCATAAGGTACGCACGAACGAAATCGAGCGAAATCGGGCCGGTGTTCCACTTGCTTGACAAATCCGCGTGAAATCTGGCAAATCTGCGAGATTGGATTTCGTGATCGAACGATCATCCGCACGCATCGTCGGGAAACCGTCGGCGTGTATCGTCAGAGAGAATAAATCGTGAATATATCGTTTCGACGCTTTCTTTCCTCCTGTTTCTTTCTTTTTCTTTTTTCTTTTTTTCCTTTTTCTCTTCTCTTTTCGGATAACTCGCTTGTAATCTCTTTGTCGGGTATCAGGAGGTATCAACAACCCAGCCGAGACACTCGTGTTCGATCTTTGGCGCTCATCCAACGCTTCCGGTCGGTTACCTTCACGACTCATCGCTTCGTACGATCCCCGTGTAACTCCCTGGTTCCTCGAGTATTTGTGTGTTTTACTTTAATCGGCTTTCCCTTCAAAAGCCTCGCCGTTTGTTAACGGAACGCTCGCTGATTTAACATGCTATCGCACAGCAGATTAGCATCGTGTACTTTCCCCCCCTCCTCTCTCTTCTCAGACAGACGGTCTTTTATCTCCGAATCGTAATCACGTTCGTTACACGTAGAGAGGGAGAGAGAGATGTTTAGAAATTAAAGTCCAACCAAGTAAGGAAAATACGTACCAAGTTGCTGCAGTCGCCGATGAATCTTGTCTGCGAGTGGAGAATCGAGAGGTTTCGTTCGATAATTTAGTTTGGTAAACTCCACCGTTCGTCCGAGGGTAAATTTTGAGAAACAGAATACCGTACGAGACGGAGCGGAGAACGGAGGGTTACAGATGTCCAGCGTGGCTGCAGGCCACGTATACGTTGCAGTATCGATTTTTCTCCTCGACGTATATAATTGATGATTACCGGGGAGAACTTACCTTCCGGTTCATGGTTTATTTACCGATGAATCTCGGCGAGATTCGCCACGCCACGTTACGCGATCTGCTTTTCACCAAGCTTGCGCTTTATCCGCGCGTATTCGAATTCAATTTATACCTTGTCAAACGTTTATCGCGCGTATCCTCCGCTGGCGAACAATCGCCAGTGATAATTCATATTTATAGTTTTAATTGACTGAACTGAATCGAATGATTCGACACGTTTCGAGATTCGCTCTACTCTGTCAGGTTCGCCAGAAAACGTGAAAGCGAAAATCGGTTTAACGAGGCAGCCAACATACCGTCTCGATCGATGTTACGTAAGCTGACGCGGAAACGACAGCCCCGCGTCTGACATCCTCGCTCAAAGAAGAGTTAATCCAAAACGAATCAGTGTCAGCTCGTCGGATTAACGAAACGCGTAATGTCGGGCTGGATGTAGCCCGGAAGCAGACGAGTAATTCTCCTTCTTACCCTCCGATCGACGAATCCGGACGATTCACTTCCGTTTCAGTCAGCTCAGCAATCCTTCGCGAAAGAGAACTCGAATATTTACCACGGAACGATCAATTTCACGAGCGTGACCAAGACAATTCGGTATAGTACACGCAATATAGCAGCGTCTAACGTGGAACGCGCGTGGTTTCTGATTGGATCGCGTCCTTAACTGTCCTCCGATGACCACTCGTGGCGCACGTGTCAGAGAACGTTCCGCGAGGAATTTATAGCCCGTTGACAGTTCTACTTCGATCGAGTGGTAATCGCGATGCCCAAGCGTCGACGCTTAACCCAATTCCTGAATAATCCTTGCTCGATCCATCGGGTCATCAGCCGAATCCATAACCGTGGTGATTCGTACCTTCGTCTCAAACTTCGTTACACGCGCGAGCAAAGTTGTACGTTCGCGACACTGGGATGGACTTGCGTGTATCGGTTTCTCTTCTTCGAATAAATTAACTGCGAAAAAAAGGAAATGCTATTCAATTTCAAATTTAAACAAGACTTCTGAAAGTCGAAAATCCCCATCTTTTCAAATCGGGAGAAACGTGGGACACGCGTGTATCGGTTTTGTCGAATAAATTGACTTTCAAAAAGAGGAAATGCTGCGCGATCCAATTTCAAATTTAAAGAAGACTTCTCAAAGTCAGAAATCTTTTCAAATCGAGAGAAAGTTCGCGAAACGTGCGACACGCGTGTATCGGTTTTTCTTCTTCGAATAAATTAACTATGAAAAAAAGGAAATGCTACGCGATTCAATTTCAAATTTAAACAAGACTTCTGAAAGTCAAAAATTCCCATCTTTTCGAATCGGAAGAAACGTGGTACACGCGTGTATCGGTTTTTTTCGAATAAATTAACTTTGAGAAAAAGGAAATGAGAATGCTGCGCGATCCAATTTTAAATTTACAGAAGGCTTCTCAAAGTCAAGAATCCCCATCTTTTTCAAATCGGAAGAAAGTTGGCGAAACGTGGGACACGCGTGTATCGATTCTCTAATAAATTAACTTTTAAAAAAAGGACGCGTTGCGGTGAAGTGTTGCGCGATTCAATTTTATATTTAAAAAAGACTTCTCAAAGTCAAAAATCCTCATCTTTTCAAATCGAGAGGAAGTTGGCGAAACGTGAGACACGCGTGACAAGGGTTCTTTATCTTCGACCCCCTTTAGTTTCCTGCGGAAAGATCGGGAAAGAAGGGAAGGGAAACGTAATCTCGCGGCCTAACGTCGAGGAATTACAGAATGTATCCGTGTGGGATCAACGCGTCAAAAGTTAGCCAATTTCACGTTGAAACGGGTCCGGTCGGGGGGAGAGAGAGAGAAAGAAAGAAAACAGCTGGAATTAGCGAAACGACTGAAATTTATCGGTCTGTCACGTGCGACCAACCAGATTCCGTGTCTCGGAATCCTCGGTTCACGTTGGTCATCATCAATCACGCGGATGACGAACAAACACATCGATCCACTACTTGTTTGCCAGGCCCTGTCCGGTTATTGAGTTATTGACTTTCCTGAATCGGGTCACCCGTGTCAAGGATAGAATCAAAAAGTGCATCGATATCATCGCGCACGCGATATCCTCCCGAAGAACGAGCGAGGAGTTGACGAGGAATTTTGACGGAATTTTCGCCAAAGGGAAACGTCGTTCGTGGTTGCGCGAAAATTGCGATCCGATGCCGGCAAAACCAACTACAGGCGAACTCCGAGCTGTCTGTTTAATTTAAACGCGACGTCGTCCTCGCGTTTCGAAGCGTTAATTCGTTTCTCAGTTTAATATTTTAACTTGGTTGCGCGCGCGCGCGCGCGCGTAGCTCGCGTCGAAATTTTCCACGAGGAGAGGAGGGAAACGAGATTCGGGTGTCACGGGTGAAAATGGATTTTTCGAAAGGTGAAAACTAAATGGAGATAGATCACGGGATCACTCGGTATCCATTTTTAGAAATACTCTTTGGAAGAGAGAGCCGCGGAGGCACGGAACACCGGTGGACAACGTTCGCTGTTGCTGGTTCGATGAGAAGTTTAATTCCAGCCACCTATAATTACGATGCTACGCGTTGCGAAGCAGGTCTCCAGCTCTCGTTGCCTGGCGAGTTTTATTAATACACACCGTCAGTAATAATATTGACGAGGCTATTGACACAAAGCTGCCATTCCATTTTCGCGAGTATAAATATTTTAATCCACCTTTGTCGTGGCGTCTGCCGCAGCGTCGTTTACAACGTTTTACGTCGTTTACAAGCCGGCGGCTTAAAATAAGCAAGCGAGAAACTAGATTAATCGTAACGATCGACGTCGTAAATAAACCAAAGGAGATGGGGAACGCGGGGCGTGTTTAAAATTAGAAGAACTGCCAATAGAGTGGCGACGATGCCAATTAAAATCATGGAGCGATAAACGAGTACGAGGTAATGATCAGGTTTAGAGACACCGGTAATTTCAGGTTACTGCATCGATTGACCAGTTAACAAGATTTAATTAATGCCTTCCGGCTGATCGATCGTCGCGCGTCGGCCAGCTCCGATCCAGCGGCCAACCAGCTTGCGAGTGACTCTCGTTTCGATAGTACGGTAGTACAAGTTGACGGGAGACGGCAGCGAGAGGAGGGAAAAAAGAAGCGCTTGGGTTCCAGCTTGGCTGAATTTTCCGTCTTGAATGGCGAGCGGAAACAGAGTCGTGGCACACAATGAATAATGACTGGTCGTTCAATGGGAGCTTAATTCCACGTGTGCGTGATTGCGGAACGGTATGTCGTTGCAGACACAAGCAGAGAGAGAGAGAGAGAGAGAGAGAGAGAGGAGAGGAGAGGGAGTCGCGGCGCTTTTTATCAAAAGCACCGATGTATTAGCGGGACGCGCTGGCGCCATACGGTCGTCCTGAATTGTTCGACAAGTGGATGACTCCTGAATTATTATTCATTGTCCGGGCGAAATTACTGGAAATTTCACGCTTTGCTGAAATCACCGGCTGGCGGATAGCCTTCTCGCGATTCCCCAGTCCCGATTTTAATGTCGTTATCGGAACCTGAAATTCGCTAGCCGACGACGCTCGTTTGTTAAATGTACTGCAAGCTTCAAGTTCCGCGCGGATCACTTTGTAAATAGTGGTTCGCGGTTGAACTTGAAGCATTCCGACTCTCGTTCGAACTCAAAAAAAGAAATTACTCAAAAAAAGAAAAGAAAAGAAAAAAAAATAATTATCGATCAGAGCACTAGCACTGAACAGTGATCACTTTATGTAAGGAAACATGTTTCTCGTGTTATTATAGAAGAAAACGCAATTGTTTCACAGTGTCCACGATTCGCGATTCGTTATAAAAAAGAGTCAAAGTATCAAAGTTGTAATACTGAATATTAAAAAAAAATTCAGTAGTATTCGAGAGAGTATCTTCATGGCTGAACTGAACACGGAGTGTTATCTCGAAGTTCCAGTTACAGATACAGTTCTTTTTTGTACAGCGATGGGTTATGAATCTCGTTACGCTCGAAGAGTAGCATTCAAGCGGGGCAAAGAGACACATTCGAAATTCGGAATTGGAGGAATTTTTGTATGCTCGGCGTTTGTTTTTTTTTTTTTTTTTTTTTTTATTTAATTGATCTACCATCAGAATCGCGCGGAACGATCTGAGATCAGATAGGATAGAAATCAGTGGCGAGTAAATTGATTCGTCAAACGTGTACCGTGTACACTTCGCTGCCGGTTTTTGCAACAGACATTTCAGCGTTTTTAATTCCGACGTTGCGTCTTTTTGCCGTTTCTTTCTTCCCTTTTTTTCTTTTTTTCTTTTTTCTTTCTGTACTCGCGGCTCGAAGCGGAACGATCCTGGAAATTAATGGGACGGTAGTGAGCCACCGGCATTTAAATGCGGCATAAAAATTCACCTGCTGCACCGCACAGTGGTTGCACCTGTATTCATAAGGTTGTTGCGAACGAATTGTGAAACTTACAGATTAATAGGAGGGGCTGAGGGGGGGGGAGGGCATTTAAACATTGCCGTAAATTACCCGGCGCGATATAATCCCCCGGTTACGAGCCAACGAGTACCCGGAACACTCGAACGATATTGTTTCCATTTTTCTAAGCGCAAAACTTTTCGCAACGCTTGGGAACCAGCTAACGTTTCTTCGACAGATGACTACTCGTGTTCCGTCGATTATCAAACACACATCGTCTCGACAAAAAGATTTTCCCTGGATTTTACGAATTTCCAGTCAGTTGAAATCCACCGCTTAGCCGCACGCACGTTTCAGCCAAAAGTCTTTAGTTGCGTTTAGAGAAAAACTCGTGTATTTTGGAGTGTCCAGTTTTACATGCAATTGGCGAGTATTGCACGACGTCCTGAAACGAACGAAGCGGGGATGGGAGTGTCAGGGCGATTAAGAATACAGCTTGCGCATAATAATAATAATCTGAACTGTCTCTGACGTTGCCTTCGAATCAAAGTCTAGCCTAAAATCGCTAATTACAATTACAAGAGGATTGGAAAAGCACGGAGGAAGCGATATTTCACCGTGGAAAGTGTAAAAAGAAATGGAAAAATTAAACGATTACTCCCCGGTCCGTAACGTCGCGTCGGCTGGAGATTTTTCAAGAAATCTCCTCGGCAGTGATAGTGACACGTCTTTTCAATCCGGGCGGAACGAGCCCGAAGATTCCGATAGATCGGCTTTAAATCCACGCGCCTTATTCCCGGACACGATCTCTATAGAACTGCCGATGCAAGTTTCTAGCAGGTGCAGCCTTCGGGGCAACGATTCCTTTATCGCCCAGCTTTTTCATCAGAATTACAAACAATCGGCCTCCGAGTATGCTTTTTAATCCGACCCAATAAAACAATCGAGCGTTCCGAGTCCCCTCGACCGACTCTCTTCTTCTTTCTCTCCTCTGTCTCCTCCCTCCGTCTCCCCTTTCTCGTCTTCGCCGCGACCGGCTGCGCCGTGTCTTCAAGTCGATGAGATCGCAGAGAAATCCTCACCCTTCTCAATGGCTCCCTTTATCCCTCTCCTCGTTGCAGTTCAACCCTCTTTGTGCTCTTTCCGAATCATCCCTCTTTCTCTCTCTCTCTCTCTCTCTCTCTCTCTCTCTCTCTCTCTCTCTCTCTCAAACGCGCGCACTCCGCCGCGGTTCTTTTCGTTCTCGTCCCGAGTTTTTCTTCGTTGCTCCCGCGGCAGCGACGCTCGACCTTCGTCTCTTTTTAAAACAATCGACTCTCGTAAACAACGTCATTCCCAGCTCTTTGTTTTGGCCGGCCATCTTGCCGCTTCAGGGGAAGAGAATGACTGAACTCGGTGAACGTTCTCTCGCTACGTCGACGATTATTTTCACCGGCGGTGTGCTTCGAATAATCCAACCCCCTCGCTTCGGAGCTTCTGCCCGAAGCTAGAAGCGCGGTGACGATTTTTCCTCGCTCGAGACTGCGCTTCTTTCGCGAATTTAATATTAATTTCTACGCGATTTAAATCTACGATTCAATTCGCTGTATTCAAAGTGTTAGAAGCGAGTTAGAAGCACGAGGATAAAGAGGGGCAGGGCTTGCAACGGCTTGCGACCAATTTCCGTGCAGATTTTCGAGAGAGCCAAGTTATTCGGAGCTGGCGGAAAATTCTCGAAGAGAGAACGTCAGAGCTCTGCGAGAACGGCGCGCTCGAGGTGGAAGAGTATTTGGACTTGACAGACGAGGCTTCTTCCGACGCTACTTGGCAGGCTTGCGATTTCGTCCCCGCAATCCATTTCGTTGTGGAAGCTTTCTAGTCGCGGCTTCTTCCGCCCTGCTGCAGGGTGGGCTGCGAGCCCCCGTAAAAAGCCACGAAATCCTATAAAGCTCGAAAGAGTAGGCGGTAGAATGAAAAGCTCTTAGCATGTCGACGTCCGTTACGGTTCGCCGTGCCTGCCGGACTCCGAATGGACCCCGACAATTTAAGAGGGTCCGCGCGATCGGGCGAAACGAAATTATTTGCCGCGATATCCATCCTTGGCGAACAACGAAAATGTTCTCACCACCTGGACGGAAGCTGTTGTTGCAACGATGAAACCAGAAATCTAGCCGGACATTGACGCACATCTTTGCGAAATTATCATTGCTGCGAATATAGTGTACGCAAGACTTGCGATGTACAGGTGCTCCAAATCCAGCATATCGAAATATTCGTGTATTTGGAACTCATGAGTATATGCCTCTTAGAAGAATCCAAACTGTTACAGGCGACCCACAAATTTAGTCTCAGTTTCAAAAGTGGGGCGTACATACTCGGAGGATTGTGTGCAGGCAACGGGATAGTTTTCCAGAAATCGAGTCACTCTCATGAGGTGCTATGGGAAGCTTTATAAACTTTTCCCTCTGCTCTACAACTTTTTAGAGTCCTTTGGAAAGAATATCCGAGGCTGGTTACAAAAGAGGACTTTGAGATCAGACAGTGATTTTTCAGATTTTGCAAACTCAGTCGTCGGTGATCTGTCACATTTTCAATCAATTCAACAACTATACGTCAATCGATATTTTGGCTAATTGCAAATGTATCTGTCGAACACAATAGTGCCAGTACCTTAATCTTTCGGAAGCCATCGTAACAAAGACAGTGCAAATCAACCATAGTTATTCATTTCTCAGAACGTTCGACCAATTCACCAGTCGTGACTGTCCTCAACGCATACGGTATTCGGTGTTTGCCTCCTGAAAAACTTTCAACCACTTGCGCTGGGCAATTGATTGCGGACCATAACGAGCGACCAAACCGTGTACAATAATTCGTCGCTTTCTTTTTGGACTCGTTGAACTATGATGATACCACTGGATAGAAATTATCGAGAAGTAATAAATTTATTATTTGTTTTTGTTGAAAGGTTCATTTGTATAACGATGTGACCATCTATTAACATGCAGCAGAATAAGCGTGATCGTTGATCGCGGACGATGATCTTTCGTTTGAACAGCATGAAGAACGTATGTGTAACATGGACGGTATGTGCTTCGACGAATATATAATTGCTAATATATTGTCTGTAATTTAACGTAAATATATTTTCTGAATAACACTTGTTTATTCTTCAGTTTCACTTAAATATAATTAAAACTGAGAAAATATTGCAATTTTGGAAGAAAAGAAATTCTCGACGTGCGTGGCACGTCGTTTCAACGCGAGAGATTAATAACAGGAATATTTCTATCGACACGTGTGCGACGGAAGTATTCGGAATTAATATATTCGAGGCCCTGTACCCAAGTAACGTCGAGTCGACGCGACGCGACGGTGAAAACGGACGAGGCATTAAGTCGAAGGGCGAAGAGCAAAGCCGAGGGGTGGGAGACGAGCGATAATGGCGGTTACGGGGACGGAGTGGCTCGGAGATCCCGCTTTCTCGAGGACACGGCGCGGCGTGCAGAGTGACGAGAGAAGGCACGAAGACGCGAAAACGCTCGATGAATACTTAACGTCCTCCTCCCCCTCTCCCTCCCCCGATGTCCCTAAAGGGCTGCCTGGTAAAACGGGCTTTTGATCCTCCGGAGCCGTTTCCTTCTTTCCCAGCGACGACGCGAAAAATAAGAAACCATTTTTCGTCGTTAACTCGCGGATACCGTTCCGTCACGTACCGAATTAACGTCGCGCTCCGTAACCGGTGAAACTTTAATGAAACGTTGAGTAATAGTCCCGACATTGTCGCCGTTCCCATCGTGGATTTAACGCCACGCTTTTGAAACTTGAACGCCGTGGCAACGGATTTAAGAGGTTCGCGAAAATTATTTGCGAACGTTTCCCCCTAGATGGAATTTTTATCGCTTCTGTCGAATTCCTTCGCGCGAGTGAAACAAAACTCTGCCCGGTCAGAGATTTGAGACTTTTTTCGATGAAACAGCAAAGGGGGAACGATGGGGAACGCTTGGCCCTTTCTAGGAATAAATTTAATTGCCTGCGATGCGTTTGCGTAGCTGGCGTACGACAAAGACTGGATGAAGTCTGACGACGACGGGTTGAAGAGGAAGGAGGGTGTGCGTGTGTGTGTGTGTGTGTGTGTGTGTGTGTGTGCGTGCGGTTGAATAGTGAGTAAGGCGCCAGGAGAACAACAAACCTCCACGAGACCGCGATGGCTGACGCTCCGTTCTAATGGCACCACTCAAGATGCAATATCGCTGCATGAATATTATATAGCATCCACACGACCAGCATCTGCCAGATACTCGCGTCTTTGCAGCCATCTTAGACGGTCGTATCGTCGCGTAAGCCCGTGTACCGACGGAGTCTGATGCACAGAGAGAGAGAGAGAGAGAGAGAGAGAGAGTGACGTCGCGGCAGGAGGTTGCCGCTTTCTCGGCTACAACCAGCCGCGTGTACCCACGTTTCTACGTATGTACCAGGGACTCCACTTAGCTTGAAAAGCTATGATTATTTCAAGGTGCACTCACAAAAATTGGCTGGCCTGCTGTGCGTTAGCCGGAGTCTCGCTCTTCAAGGGGATCGTTCGTACGGCCAGCGTTTTTCGGCCGGCGTGTTGCCGTTTCCCTTTTTCGAACGTCGCTCTTGAGAGAACCCTGGCGGCTCTTTGACGCCACGAATCGCCGGAACTTGATTTAAAGAGCACGCTTCCCGGTTAATGTCGGACGCTGCCCACGAGCATCGGCTTTTTATTTCTCGTTCCGCCAGCCGAGATATGCTTGATCGCGTCGGCGATTCGTTGCTCCAGGATTTTCTCTCCGGGCGTTTCTCGAATGCGTTCGATCGAAAATCCTACTGCTCTTGATTCTCTTTCTTTCTTCTTCTCTTCTTTTTTTTCTTCTTCTTTTTTTTTTTTTTTTTTTTGAATTCTCCGATACGGAAGAGGATGAAAGATCAGAGATCAAGTAACGAGCGAGTGTTCACGCGACGCTGCCCAGTACGAAACGTATACCGTGCTCTTCCTCCGATCCCAGGCGAGATTTACCCGTTTCACGAAATTACCAACTGTTCGTGGAACTGGACGGCGCAACGTTTTAAATTACGCCGGATGACACACCTGTCACCGGTCTCGCTAATTTGGATTTCCAAAAGCTTCATGAAAATCTACCCACGCCGGCGTCCAGGCGTCACGCTGTAACACACGTGTGACGCGTTACACGGCCGAAATGCTGGCGAGGAAATTTCGCCAGGCGTGTGTACGGCCCACGTCCCGCGGGCGCAACGTATTCAATTAATTGTTAACATGATTCACGGTCCTGCTAGAAGCTGCAACTTTCGAAGTACGTTCCAGTTACTTTGGCGAGTGATCAACGGCACAGGCTCCCTTCGAAAGTATACGGTATACCACGCGCTATATCGAATATGTTCGTCGAATGGAACTCTCGCGAATTAAAAGAGAAGCGCGCAGATCACGTACAATAATTTCGCTCGCAGACGTTCAATTCGATCCGTAAGAACTCGTGATAATTTCTGCAAGTTTGGACTGTGTTCGAGGCCACCGCCTGCGGTGGCGATTCACTTTCGAATTAATAAAACGCGTCACCTGGCTGTGAAAGGCGGCGACGTCTTCGCTGGCGGAAACGCTCTCCTTCTGGTAACGAACGAAGTTCGTGGTTTTGAAAGGAGGGAGGAATTTTTGTCGTGAACGCTTTTGATTCGACGTTTCTTCGGGATGGAACGGGCACCCGTGTTCCCGTGGTTTCGCGCATTAACATTTCATTCGCGCGAGACGTCGAGTGGCACGGTGATTTCGAAGGATCCCGGCTAAAAGACGAGCTCGCGCGACCCAGTCAAATAAGATACGAACGTGTCGAGCGTGAAACATTAACGAGGAGTAAATACGTAAAGAGGCCGACGTACGTGGACTGATGAATAAGTAAATGGGCGCACGTACCACAGACGCACAGATAGCAGATCTGCGAGATCTCTCTGCGAATCAACGTGGAGCGAGAGAGAGAGAGAGAGAGAGAGAGAGAGGGAGAGAGGGCCACGGCCTTTCGAAAACGGCACGAACGCAACAAATTTCACCGTGGTTTTCGGGGAACGCGTTCGCATTGTTAACTCGCCATCGCGGTACACGCGTTTGGAAATCTGACGCGTTTACAGCGCAAACAATTTTAAATTGCCTCGCGCGCGTCGGTGTGCGCGCTTCGTCCGTGTAGCTTTCGCGATCGTTTATCCACCATCGAGCCAGGTATAAAGTTTTATTACGCAACGCTGTCTACACAAAATACGAGAATATAATTTCCACGGTTATTTACGCTTTTTTAAATAATACGAGAAAAATTTCTATTTGCCGTCGATTGCACTTGCTTGCGTTTTCATTTCGGAGACGAATCGGTTCACGAATCGCTGACGAATTTCGCTTTCGTCGAGAGTGATTACAGAAGGAATAATATACACTTGGAAAGGGAGGGGAATATAATCGTGATACGGTTCTGTTATCCGAATTTTCCATGCATCTACGAAAGACGAAAGAAGGGGTGGGGTGGGAGAGGAAGAGGGATTTTTTTTCATAATTTGCAAGCACCCTTGGTTTGCGCAGGGTCTGTTCTCGCCTCATTAACTGCGAATCAGCGGAACATAATACCGTCGGGTGAAAAAAGCGTCCAAGGGAGACAGAGTCACGCGGCGAGGGGGGGGGGTGGTTAGAGAAAGAAAAAGGCGGGACAAGCGTGAGACAGGAAGAAGGGAGATAAAGAGCAAGAGGATAGACGGGAAAGAGGAGAGAAAATTTCGGGACACGGAGTTATCAGGAGGAGGTAATAGCCTGTGAAGGGAGAAGAGCAGGAGGCGCGCGGAGATTGTAAAATCGATGAGGTTCTTTCGCGCCTGGCCTACTACCTGACGTTCCCACCGTTTCTTTCGAAAGTCGTCGAAGAAGACGTCACGTTCGCTCGCGCGGCCCGCTTGAAACGCGACGAATTCTCTCGTCGCTCGCGATGACACCGTTGAAAAAAGCCCTATTCCTGCGGCGAGAGTGCAAACTCTCCGTGTCGCTCCGAGACGTCTTCGAAACTCGCCAAGGTTGCAAGTTGCACCCACGTTTTAGGGCGCGCGGGATTCGAATGTTTGCGTTTTCTTCTCGTCGTGGACGTTTCCACGCTTCCGCGCGAGCAGTTCCCCTCGCCGGGAGAATTTTTTTTCGATGCGACGAACAATTTGGGATAATGGTCGGTTCGGTGGCGGAGGATTTATGTCCCTCGGCTGCAAAGGCTCGGTATAATTCACTTTTCCCCCGGGGATTTATGGCCGCTCCCTTCTTGCGGATTGGTTTTACGTTCTCCGCTTGTCCGCCGTCTCTCTTGCGTTTCAATCACGACGAGACGCGAGAGGAACAGAAGGAAGACGCGTCGAACCAAGTGCGAGAGATCCGTTTAATTTTATCACAGTCAGTTTGACAAAATTTTACACATCGGGGGCGGAGTGAGCGTTTCTTCACCTTTATCTCCTCTCCTCGTCAGTGGAGCTGTTCGTTCCCCATCGGGAATTTAAGAACAAGAACACCTTTGCATCCCCGAGGATCCACCCGTCCGCGCGCTTGTCTCTGAATTTTGAATTTCCACGTGAGTCGCGAGCGTTGTATTGTTCGCGGAATTGTCGACTCTCTCTCTCTCTCTCTCTCTCTCTCTCTCGTTTGGACCGTGGAATCAAACAGCGTTTTGTTTCAACGCGAACCGATTGCCCGCTCAGATCGGGCGGCGGCACGTCGCTGCGCGAATTAAAGAAAATTCCATGGACAGCCGGTCACCGGTGTTAAATTCCAAAAAACGGCGATTAAATTGCTCGTCGCCCCCCCCCCTGTTACTTTCGCTTTTCGTCAAAGCGCGAAACGCGGCAGGCCGCAAAATGCAAGCACCGGCGCGGTTCCCGGATCGAGTCGAGTCCATGGGAAATCGGATCGATCCGTGCGGAGCCGCGTCCGGTTTTAACAGCGGATCGGAGGATCGACGAGGCGATTGCCACGCGCGCTCGTCGTTATAATAAATTTACGCTCGATACCGGTCCGCGTGGCTCGGGTCCGCCGTGGTGCGCGATATATATTCATATTTATTTATGAGGAATGTACGCGACCCTATTGATTTTTCGACGTTAACGCTCGTCGGCTCGTTATTCCAGCGCGGAACGTCCCTTTCAGCCTTTCGAGCGATCCCGCCGGCGAACAAAGCGAGCCTAACCTATGGCCAAAGGCAGCAGCCCAAAATGGCTCGATGATCAATTCCCGCGGGAGGAGGGAGGGGGGAGGTAGAGGGGGAGAAGCACGATTTAAATATTAAATTAGCAGAGGCGCGAATTGAGAGGCTGCAGACCGTGTGCCAGGAAAAATAAATAAATGCCGGTTTCCTGGCGGACAGGCTACCTACCGTGCCTCTTGGACGTATCGTCGAAGACCTGTTGAGCGACGCGAGAAAGAAATCGAAATAACGTGTGAAATATCTCGATACATGTCGTGACAAACGTCCAACGTGGTAAATTGCACGCTAGACACGAGGCGATTTCGAGATTGTTCGAGAACAGCTATTTAGCTTTTCATGGTTCGTGAATTGCGAATCGAGTGCTCAATAAACTTGAGTATCTAGGAAAACATTGGAACGAAAAGGGAAAATAATTTAAAGCGGGGAGTGTGACGGCACTTGCCTCAGAACCATCGAATCGAATCGAAAAGATCGCGAATGTTTCACAGAATCACGATTTCTAAGATATACGTACGATGATGTCGATATACGTGTTGTAGATATTCGCCACAGTGGAAACGTAACTTTTGATTTCAGATATATCTACACCGCCCTGTACGTACGTGAGATACAGTAGCCTGGAGGATGTGAGGCCGCAGGAGCTGGGATTCCATCAACTGGAGTTCACCCCCACCGTCGTATCGAAAATAAGGTAAAGAGTTGATTGACCTGCGACGCGCACGCGTTATCAGAGTTATTATCGTAAAGAGCTTGCGTTCCAAGCGTTTCTACGTTGCACTGTTGCATTTTTATCGTCGCTAATCAACCCTTTAAACGCTCATCGGTTTATACATACACTCTCCTTAAATAGCAACGGTGTCGTTCGAGCACGCACGACTGAAAGCCTTTTTCCTCTCTCTTTTCTTTTGAAAAAGAGGAGAATTCTTCGAGGAGAAAATTGATTGGAAAGTAATTGTTCCACGTTCTACATACGCGCGTCAGAATATCTCAATAATGGTGTCACTTTTGAGATATTCTGACGCGGTGATGCACGAGACGAACGGGAGCGTGACGAATCGAAAGTGTAATGAAATGTAAATAAATTCGAGACGTTTAGGTATTCGTCGCGGTTTCTCTTTTCGGCAAGTCTCCCTAATCGCCTAATTACTTACGCCCACGAGCAAATTACAAAGCGTCCCTTTAATTCATCAGCGTTCAATTAATTGATAATCGAGGCTAGAGCAACGCGTTGAAATTCAATCGAGCTGCTAAATTTACCAACCAGAAGTAGAATTTCCTCTCTCGAACGATCTCCTTTCCAGAGAAAACAGGGAAAACGGTAGGAATTGCTCGCGTCTTTTCAATTATTTACCTCGATCGAAACGAATTTTGATCGGCGTCTCTGTATTTCCATGCACTTTCCGTGGAAAAATTTTCGTTCGCAACGCTCGCGGAATGAAAACGTTTCGAAACGCTCCGAAACGGAGGTGGATCCAGCGAGAAAGAAAATCCGGCGGCGGGGATATGATAAAAATCAAGGGTGCACCGGGCGATTATTTACGGCGGAGGAGCCAGCAACGGCACGAATAGGAATTAAACGCGAACAGCAGTTTAACGCGATAATTAATTCGAAATCAGCAGAACCGCTCGCAGATTAACAGACATCCAAGCCCCGGTTTTAGTTGTCTCACTCCAGTTTGCGCTTGCAAGCCCCCCCCCCCTCCCCTCTCGTCTCGTTGCCACCCATTTCCACGACTCCCGGTCGTGTAGTTGCTGCAGATAAACGCGAATACTTCATAAGCTCGTAATCCTGGAACAAAACGCCCGCCAAGAACAAAAGGATCCGACCGTGGGTCTCCGTCTCGCTCGGGCAGCGTGCCTGCTTCCTATTTCGACTCGCGCCACCCTCTCATCGCGTTCTCGCGACGCGACCCTCTCGATACGCGTTGGCAACAACAACCTCTCCTCCACAGAGGAGGAGGGGGTTCGTTTCTTTCTCCGTCCATTTAAGTAAGTCTTAACCAAGTCGCGAATAACCCGCAGTCGGTTATTAAAAGTCACTCGTCGCTGGCAACGAGGAGAACCTCCAGCTGCCAGCTTTACCCTACGCCTTTTGTTTGCGACGCTGAATGGATCTGATGCCGAGAGATGAGGAGGGTTAATGGTTTACGCGCAGCGGGAGTGGTGGATGGCCTCGGGAATTTCTTTCGCGACGTTCCTCTCCAGATTCGGGGACGGTACGAGCGAAATCGATGGGGGATACGACGACGAGCGATCTCCGAGAATTCTTTCTTTATTGTCGGAGAAAATACTGTCGTACTTTTCGAGTTCTTGACGGAGCTGAGCTAGACAATAAATTGACGTCAAGAAACGAGATCGGAACAGTTGCTTCATTTTTTCTTCTCTTTCTTTTTTTCCTCTTTTTTTTCTTTTTAATGATGAGTTGGAATCCTCAAGATCATTGCCATCTTTGCGACACATTTCTTGGTAAGAGAAGAACGCGAAGTCGTGCGTTAGATAAGCGCTAGAAAATAGGTCATCGAACGTGTCGCGGGTATCAGCTGTTTTATTTAGACTTTCGACGACCGTTTCCCGTTTCCTGGCTCTCCCTGCCAAAATCTACGTTCAGTATTTGCGGTGGATATTTACTTTAGGCGTTACTAAAAAATACACGCCACCGTGAAAAATTCACGGGAGCGAGAAACTCGAGTTCGAGCCGGTGGCGCCAATTTTCGGCAATTTGCACCGCCGAAAACCGACGGAAGCTAAGTCCGAATATTACCGTATCGTAAATCATTATCAGAGAACACGATCAACTTTTCGAATCGCGGGTCGAATTGTCCCCCTGCGTTGTTGGACCGTAGCAAAAATAGAATCCGTTTGAAAATCCCATTTTCTCGGATCGCGCTGGACGTCAAGCATCGCTGCCGCCCGAAACGAAATTACGAAATGGTATTAGATATAGGCTAGAAAAAAAAAAAAAAGAAAAAAAGAAACAAAAGAAAAAAAATAATAAAACTAATCTTCGCTTTGAAACCAACAATCTGTAAAATTTCTTCGGTGATGCAAATATGACGATCAATCGTCGGGTAGAAACGAGGATTTGGAACGTTCAAGTTTTCTTTTACCGGGACCACGCCGGGCAATTTTCTCGTAAAATATGTTCGCATTTATCGGAGATTGTGTAGTTCGTGATTCACCCTGATACCTTTATCCAAGCTTAACTCTCTTTAATTTTCTCTTTTTTAAACTTGACATCGTGGTCAAGTACTTGCGTGTGTGTGTATGAGAGACTCGTTTATTACGTTTTAACAAATTGTAGAAATTTTCACGTTTTCAGCAAAGTTTCACGTTTGTGGCAAGCAAAGTAACGATTGAATCGATGTTATTACATGGCATTAACGACTCGATCATCGCAACGGTTACAGCCTCATAAAGTCTTGGCAAGCCTCAGCGATGATACATCTTGTAATCTCTTTTCCTCGAGGAATAACGGAGTTCCTCTCTCGCCCGCGGGCCATAATCTATTTCTCTGCTGCATTTCTGCGCCGCTCTTCTCTCTCTCTCTCACACACACACACACACACACACACACACACCCACCCTCTCTTTCTCTTCTTCATCGTGTACACTTTCCGACTTCTTCGCCGGTGCAGCTGAACCACCGTGTCTCTATCCTCTCGAGGGAGGTTTATTCTTGTTAGGTTGAAACCAGGAAAGTAGCGGCAAGCAAAAACAGTGGTTACATTCCCGTTACGCCACGGAGTGGCTTTCAAGATCGCCCTCGTTGTTCCATTCATTTGACTTAAACGACACCGACGATCGTTTCGTGATCGCACTTGACAAACGTGCGTTACTCACTTTGCTTCGACGTCGAAGTTAAAATAAAAAAGAGGACAACGTCACGTATGTAGAAAGACAAAAAAAAAAAAAAAAGAACTGAAGAAGAACACTTCTTCATTTATCCTTGTCCCGTTTGTATTCAGGAATTCAATGAATTCGACGGATAACAGTGTCAATCGCAGTTGGAGATTCTGGTCCCTCCGAGACGGAACTTTGCACCCCCTCTCCCCTCCTCCTCCCCCCGAAAATCAAATCTTCAGATTCAACCTGTCTGCTCGTTCTATCAGCGTCAGGGTGGAACGACAAGCCAGTCGGTCGCTCGACGAGGGAAATCGGTATTAAAGGATGAAAGGATTTCGTTTCGACGTATTTTGCCTGTAATCCAAGCGGGCAACCCCCAACCGGTTTTCTCTTCTCTCTTTTCTTTTCTTTTTTTCCTTTTCCCACCCCCTTATCGCGGCCCGAAGCCGAGAACTTTTCGAGATTCTATGAGCTTGCTCTTCTTTCTCCCCCCTGCCCCTTGCACGGGGATCAAGCACGATTTTCGGCTAGAAAGATCGGAAGTCGCACCGGCCGTTATTTCACCCCTCGCCCACCGAACGTGCCATTGTGCGCGAAATCTTGGAACAAGACGGCCAATGGTCCTTCATCTTGTGCGTGGTTGCACAGACCGCGCCTTTTCTCCTCCACGGAATTTGGAAATTCCGGGTCGGAATGGACACCGCGGATATTACCAGCGGCGGGAAACTGAAGATACTCTTTTCTCGCTCGGGCATATTTCTCCTCGGACGCGGAGAGCCCTCTGCCGCTCCATGGAGATCCGAACGGATCGAACAGGGTGGAAAGCGCCCTGAATCTATCTGGAATTCATGCTGGACCAGCTCGTCGATGGTATCAATGGTACAGTTTTCTGATTGAGTGTTAGTGTCAGCTCTCTGGAGGAGAGAGAGAGAGAGAGAGAGAGAGAAAGATGGAATTGAAGAATTGATATCGATAGATGGAAGCAGAACTCTATGAAATTGTACAATTGATATCGATAGATAAAAGTAGAACTGTTATTCGAGAATTGATGGAAACGAGTATATGGGGGGGGGCGGGGGGGGGGAATATCGAACGTTAATTGTTATGAAAAACCGGGAGGGAGGGGGAAGGATAGATGATTCTACACGAAGGATTGTCGAAGGGCAATGAATTTTTTTTCAAGTCGTCGGTTGTTTCGCTCTTATTTTTGAAATTTCTATTTTTTTTTTTTTTTTTTTTTTTTTTTTTTACGACGAAATACGAACTCAATTATCGAGAAAAGTTAATAGCGGCTGCTTACGTCCCGCCACGGGAGCTTCCTTTCATATTTTAGCAAACTTCATCGACGTTCGAGTCTTTTATCGGGGAAAATGGCATCCTGATCGATCATTATTCCTTTATTGTTCGCCGTTATAGTCTTCCCTCTCGGCGAGAAGGAACGATGCGCGCGTCCCTTTTATTTTCGATACGCCGAATAATCTTTAATATCACGAGGAATCGACGATCGTTCCTTCCCTTTGAGAACTCTCCTCGAGTTTCCCTTTTTTTTTTTCTTTTTTTCTTTAAACATTGGACAAATATCGTAACTCGTATCGATACGGGAAACATTCCACCTCTATCTTTCCGTTCAAAGATCTTTCCCCTCCACGTAATTGACCGGCCGATATTCCGCGATATTTTCCCGCTGTCGATGACATTTTGCACAAAAATCGAAGATGGTCGCGCCGCTTGTTATTACAAGCTTCGCTAAGGGTTCGCGCGCGGGCTATAAATTACTTTCCCAACGAGACATAGTCGGCCACAGACCCGTCAATAATTCATCGCGGACCTGCTTTCCACCGAAAATCCTTTCACGTAGACGTACAGGAAGAGAGAGAGAGAGAGAGAGAGACCTGCTGTACGCTGGCGCCGGAAAAATATTTAATTTACCGAGAAAAAAAACCTCGGCGATAATATATCACGCGGAGATGGAAATTTTTTTATCGCGGATTTTTGCAAATCATTTTCGTAAAAGTTGCGCCAGATATGAGAGTATGTAAAAGGCGAAAATTTAGATTGCGCCGTGCTTTAGGCACCGGGGGGAGCGGAAACTTTCAAAACTCGCAGATTCGTGTTTTCAACCCATCTTGTCTGCTTCGCTCTCGAGATAGAAAATCGATTTTCAAAATCCTCAGTCGTCGCCCCCAAACGAGTCTCTGCGAAATTTCGCGAAGGGGGAACAGAAAGGTATTTTGAACGGAGAGAAAAGCACGGAGGGAAATTCGTGGCTCGAAAAGTAGAGACGAGTAATCTAGCCTTAAGTGTTTCTAACGCGATTACAAATCGTCGAACAGTTGAGGCCGAGCTTCCCAGTTAAAATACGCGTCTTCGTAATGGGCGAAGGCATATATTTCCGAGTCAGCCTCATTTACTCTTTCACCGATCTCCCCCCAACCCACTCTCACCCTATTTTGCCTCCTTCCTTTTAACCGCTCTTTACGCGACCTACATGTACAGGCGAGCAGATACAACGAGCGAGTGTGTTGCGTTTCAATGTTTCAGCGGAACGTTCGCTCAAGTATTTATCTTTACGCTCCGCGGCAAGTCACTCGATTATGTGTGCTCGTTTAAACGTTTAACAAACCGTTCTTACAAAACGTGCGTTGAATCGAAGATTCTTTTTTTTTTTTTTTTTTTTTCTTTATTTTCTCCAGTACGTTCCTCGCGACATTGTAAGAAATACTTCGCAGCCTGATGCTCGGAAACAGTTCTTGCACCGATATCTACAAAGCGTGGTTCCGCTCGAATTCCTCCGTGATATGCAAATGCGTCGCGCCGCGGCGACGATTGGCGTTGAAACGCGGCTGATTGTCGCGGAAGGGTTTGAGAAATTGTCTGACATCCTCCCGTTTGAAGACGTTACGCGCCGGCACAGATTCGATTTTATCGTCAAACGAATTGTTGACAATTTTGAATCGTGTCACCTGTTGCACCCGCGACGCGATGCACCCTCCTCCGACACGATATTAAAATGCAAACAGTCAGGAAACGTTTAAACCGACGCACTCGACCCGCGCTGCAGCCAGATGAAAACCGAAGATCGGATTGTGCAAAACGTGACGAAGACTGTTGTCAAGGAGAATCAATTTTCAAGGAAATAAATCGTGATAATTCTGTTTGAGCAACAACTCGAGAACTCTTTGTCTTGCCCGTTACCGTATCTTTACTCTTTTTGCGTTTATGCACGACCGAACTCGGGGAAAGCCTGCCGTCAAGCTCGCCACGACGTCAGTAGTACAGGGCCGATATAAATCAGACGCTGGAGAGAGAACGATTCGAGCTGCGCGTGATCCAGCTGTAAACTCGGGTTCAGAAGCAATGTCCCCGTGCCGGAGAATTTTACAACGATTCGTTTACAACCGATGAAGTACGATCGTAAAGTTGGACGATCGCAACGTACGACGACGGCAATTATAGTTTTACGGCCAGTGGATGAAGTACAGCCGTTTATTTACTTCTTACGTCAGTTTATTTATATTGGTCCACTCTTACTCGTTTGCTGTTGAATTACAATCCCTTATTCTCGTGGTTGAACAGCTATGCGATTCGAATTAACAAAAATTTCATCACAGACGAGACGAGACGTTTTTTCTCGCGGTGCTGCATTGCCCTGAAATTTATTTCTTTGTCTTTATTTTAGTATTAATTAATAGTAGAAAAAGTTTTGTAGTTTACTAATTTTTTTAAAAATCATTATAAATTTAGAAAATTTATTATACATATGTGTAATCATTAAAAAAAAATTTTTTTTAATTCTTTGAAATAAGACATAATGACTAAACTAGTCATAAATGTATATATAATATACTAATAATTAAATATATACATATATAAGGAATTATAAAGCAAAATAAAATAAATATATTCACCTGTTTACCAAAAACATGTGTTACTGTAAATAATTGCCCAATGAATAATTTCATGGCTGTGACAAAGGTGACTTTTAAATGAAATCCAGAACGAAACAATTAATGAAATATAATACTGTCTCATATATAAATGAATTTGGATCACCCGGAGGCACACACGCAAGAGATCTCGCTGTTCGTCTATTTTACAAGTCGGCCGTTCTCTCGTGCTCGCCGTGCGAGATAAGATTCTCCCGAAATTTATCGAGGCTCCGCCGCTTTAACGTACTCATTTTCGCCGGGGCGCAGTCGATACCTTATCGGTTCGTGGAAACTCGGAAGATTCATCGACGCGAGGAGCACACGGGGGAGAGAAGAAAAAAAAGAAAGACCGCGTGTGTCTCGCACGAGCAAACCACCGCGATGTAAGTGTGCTCGCAATCCAATCCCCTACCCTTTGGCGCGATTTATCAGACGCCGGATTTCGGCCAGCTTCGAATCCTGCGGGCCATCGTTTCGTCTCAACGACCCATTTCCTCTACATTCGTTTCGCCTGGATAACGAACGACGCAGCCACACGCGGACAAGATTCTAGGATTCCTGGTTAAATAAAGGGTTGCTCGACACCGAGCACAGAAAATCGTATCCAGATGTTAGCGAACGTGGAACGTTCGAGCCGCGCGAAACAGCGTGCTTGGAAATTTTACAATTTCGGTTTCTCGGGGATAGATTTTGGACGATCGAGGGTTATCGGGAGAATTTTGCGAGCACTCGGTGCTACTAAGTTTCTCGTTTTACTCAGTAGCTGTGGTAGACAATTTGAGAATTTGATCCCAATTCCATTCGACGCACGCGTGTATATCATTCACACGGTACCGACACTCGTTTCTCAATTCTCCCTCTCTCTCTCTCTCTCTCTCTCTCTCTCTCTCTCTCTCTCTATTTTATACACACTTTCATCCGTTTCAGACAAACTACGGCGATATTCCCTGAACACATTCGATCACATCCATACTGAATTTAGGTCGCGCTACGCTTGGAATTCGATCTCACTCCTCTCTCTTGTTACATTCTAAATACAACCGTTTCGAACGATACGAACGATCCGTTACGCGCGAGAAGATTTTCGAACATATCCAGATGGGTGTGTACCTTCGGTCGCCTAATTTTCATCAACTGAAATAACTTCCACGATTCGTTCAAATACGCAAACTGGCCGAACAATACTCCCAAGAGTTTCGCCGAAAAATTTCCACTCCGGATGGAGCCTGAATAAAAAATAGTTGGAAGCGACATTTGTCCGAATAAATTTGCACGGATTTCGTTCAAAGCGGTGCGGCTCGACGTGAATTACGAAAGGAATAAAACGTCGCGCCGGTCGAGCAGGAATCCGATAAACTTCGTTTCACGCGATACACATATGCAATTTCGTATTTGCAATCCGGAGCGGAGGCGTCACGGCCAGTCGAAATCGATTTCCCAGCCGATTCATCTAACGGTTACGTTATACTTCCCCCGCCTCTCTGTCTCCTGCTCCCGTGTTCCTCCAGTGTTCACTCCAGCTCTCCGAGCCTTCTCACCTTCTCCCTTTCCGTTTCACGTCAGATGACAGCCAATTTTTATTCCGGTGATTGCATTTGCAATTCCCATGCGAAACTCCCGTTTCCAGTCGCGGCTCCGATACGCTCGGTCGATTCTTTCCAATAGCCTTCGTCCTTTCAACCTATCGCTGCTCTCTTGTTTCTCTTTCCCTGCCGATGATCGCTGAAAAACGACGGACGACCGCGAGGGACACTCGCGCACAAGTATGCAGCTCGAAAGAATTTAATCCGACCAACTGTTTCAGTCTCGAGTGTGAGGAAAGTCGGCGGTACAATTAAATACGCGAAAAATTTTGGACCTAGAAGGAACAGGGATGCTACCGGAATACTATAAATGACACGTGGAAGTAAAGACGGAAGTCAATTGGATTCTATGCGAGCTATCGAGTTGAGTCGGACGAGCTGCAATTTTTCGAATTGTACAGTTGCATAAATTGTACAATCTTTACGGAAAGAGTACGGATCGAAATTCGAGAAGTTTGATTTTATACAAAAGAATGTCAGAAGAATGATTTTATATGTGAATATTGATTTTATAATCTCACATAATGTTCGTTATTCGTCATTAACTCGTTCAACTCTAGTCATCGATGTACAATGGTATTTGTGAGTTGCGGAAGTCTTATTGTTAGGAATTTTTTTCTAACAGCGAGGCAACTATAGTCTACGTGCCCGATGCGGTCGTCGCAACGAAAAAAATCAGACCATTTGTCTGGTCTTAATCCCTAATCTCAAGACGTACAATGCCAGCAGGTTGTGTGTGCGTGTTGAAGTGTGCGAACTTCGTACGAAGGCAGAGATTTTAACTGGTTCGCGGACTATGACGAGTGGCCGAACCGTGTACAATAGAATCGTCGCTTTCTTCTTCTTTTGAACTCGTCGGTGTGACATCACTGGGTAGAAATTATTAAGAAGTAATAAACCCATCATCTGTTTCGCTTGGGTTACATTTAAATATACTTAAAACTCAGAAAACTGTTGCAATTTTTTGGACAAAAAATTCTCGACGTTCGTGGTACGTCATTCCAGAGCAAAATGTTAAGGATAAAATTTGCAGCGTGCAGATCTTAAAAGACATTAATATTTCTTTGTCGTCGCCGTATTCAAATTTGTTCAGTTTCCCTTAATCACTCAAGCATTAACAAACTTTATACGACAAATCGCAATGGGTAAAATTTTTCTCGCTGTATTTTACATCTCTCGCCTGATACGTAGTTTCGTTTACGCGCAGAGGCAGACATCTCGTCGATGGTACAGTCGCATTTGTTCAACGCGGCTAGCTGTTTACAGCTAATTATTCTTCGGAGAGAACGGCCACTGACAGACTTATTTGGCATCCATCTGGCGCAAAACACGGCAGCCAGTGTGCCGGCCGACTTAAAAGAAAGAAGACGAGTGTCCTGTGGATGGGGGAAGAGCGAACGCCGCAGGAACGAGGTACGGTTCGTGAAAACATAATTCCAGTTCCTTAAGAAGCAATTAATTCCGTTCCCGAAGGAACGATAAAGGACGGAGGAGGCGCACACCGCGGAGCCAGACATTTAAATTAAGTGGCTCCCTTCGAAATTAGATCAGGGAGAATGTTCTTCGTTGTCCCGTGCCGTCGCGGCCAGCCAGTAATTCGTTCGTCCGCCGCGCGGCTTTCGACGTAAAATTTTCAAGAATCCGGGCAATCGACCGGGGACAGCCGCCGGGATGGCAAACATCACTTCGAATCGAACGGCGATAAAGCTAGGCGAGCGAACCGCGGGACCAACCGTGATTTTGGTCACGTCATTGTTTGATGATGTTTGGTCAATATGTGCTTCGAGCATACCGAAACGTTATGATGACCGTTTCAGCGATATCTTGACAGACGGTGTTTGCACGAAATACGTTGCACGCCGTCGGTATATTTGCAATTTTTACTTGCTCTGATTCGCTGGGATAAAGAAGAGAAAAATACGCTGGAACCGACAGCCGAAGGTTTTGAAATTGGCTCGAAAGTGTATTCCTCTCAAGCGTTTGTCGAGTAAAATTTAAACGCTGTTGCACGGACTCGGGAAGCGGTTTCTTCTCTCGTGCGCAGAAATCGCAGATGTGAGTATTTCATAGCAGTTAGCATCGCCGTGAACTTTGCCACATTCAGGAAAGAAGGTTGGTTCATCGACGAATCTCGGTTGTTGCTACGCTTTGAACGTCTCGCCGGGATAGATCCCAGCAGGCAGCCTTTAAATGGAAATTGGAAAACTTTTGTCATTCACGAACGATTCGACTCGAGTAATTACGTGTTTCCACCGGCTGTTGATAATTTCCGATCGACAATAAATCTGAATAAATAAATAAGGAAGAAGGGAGGAGGGGACAGAGATCAACCGAAAGCTAGCGTTCGTACGCGCGCGTACATCTTGGAGCTCTCTAAAGAAAAGGAAAAATCCAGCAGGAAAAGTTCCGTCGCTTGCCAACCAGTCTCGCTGGCTGTTGGGTAATAAAAAGTGGTTGCCGTCTCTCGAGCAGCGTCATTCAACTTCAAACTCCTCCAACCGAAATACGACAAATCCAACGGAACCGTAGAAACAAACTACGGCACTCGTGTCTTCGGCCAGGCCATTGGCATGTTTCGGGACGAGCAATTCTCCGCTACTCGTTCTGGCTTAACCCAATTCCGCGGAAAGTAGAACTCAACCTGATCGCCTCTCGGCCACGAGAAGCCATCGGTAATGATTTCTCTCCGAACAGGGAGACGGGATACAGGAGTTGGAACAGGTACGAAAGACGATTTCGTTTCTCGGTTGTCGTTGAGTGTTTTTCGTCCATTGAACGTAAAAGAAGAGCAATCATCTTGCCTTCAGCTTTTCAGTGAGCTTTCGCTCATACGGAGCTCACGCGCACGCCAGATGTTTCAAATATTATTTAAATATATTCAGTATATACAGGGTGTTTCGTAACTTGTGGGACCCACTTTGGGAGCGAACTCTTTTTCATTATTTTTAGGCGTGCAATCAGCTCCCGAAATAGGTCCCACAAGTTACGAAACACGCTGTATATAAAGTGTACTTTAGTGTTACTCGAACACGTATACACGATACGCGATGATGCTTACTTTTACAAAAGTTTAGCAACGGAAACGAGGAAGAAACCGGAGGAAACGAAAAGATACGTGGCGGGGCGAGAGGTGAAACAAAAGGAAAAAGAGAGAGAGAGAGAGAGAAGAGGGGACGAACTGCCAGACGCAGGGACACGGTTTATTCCAGCGTTCCGCATCGTTAGGGCTCACGTTTTGACGCACACCAGCGAGGCATCACGAATTACGCGCAAGCCAGCTCGTTGTACGCTCGCTGGGGAATGTACCAGCGACGCTGGTATTGCCGATGTTCCCTTGAATGGGCTGATACAAAGGGATCCACCATATGACGTGTAGCCGACTGGATACGCGCAACCGCCCTATTCGTGTATCGTCCGGCAGCATGGTGATAATTCAGTTATTGGGCGGAGAGTCCTTCAGAGTCTCCTGCCCATCCCTCTCGTCCCGCCGAAATTTTTCCTCCTCTTCTCGACGAGCGAAACGAGCATTTTCCCAAGCATTCAGATACTTTGCAGTCTGAAGAAAAGCGGATAAATCGACGAATTAAATCAACTGTAAACTCCTTGAGAACTTTTCGGTAACAAGCGATCGGGTACCCGGCACTAACGCCATTAATTAATGGGGAAAGTTGGACGCGATATAACCTTATTAATCGATGCGGTCTTTATCATACAGAGGTCTTATCCCCCCCCCTCCCACCCCCTTTTCATTGTACGCGAAGGGTTCCTTGTGTTCATTGGTTCCAAGTGAAAATCTACTTGCTGGAAACGTATCTACTTGACTGCCGCTGTATGTGTATGTGTGAAACTGCGCGAATGCGTTGGTAGCTAAATATGTCGCGAAACTTTCTTCGTTTGAAAAAAACGCCTTGACGCGAATACCAGTTCTATCGGTGCCTGGCGTTAAGTAGCATTAAAATAGAGCCAGACCATTTTATACTTTACAAAATACGAATTTTGTCCGCGATAATCTTTCGATGAGATTCTGCGATATAATCTTATCGAGGTTAAAGGAAAAGATTAAACTCCAGGGAAGAATTCCTAGAATTTTTTTCCTCCTAGAGTTCAATCTCTCGATTCGAGGGAAAGACGTAGCACGTTCAATCTGGCTTGACGAACTTTCCACTCGAGAACTTGGCCGGAAGCTGGACTTGAACTGGTCTCGTCTCGAACTGTCAGATCTCGGGGATCCGAGATCACTAACGTGATTATCGTTTGAAACACTTGCAACTGAAATAAATCGCCGCTCGATGCTCCGTGTTGTCAGCGAAACGATCCTGCAGACAAATTCGTCCCTAACATTCGTCGAAATTCTTACCAGTGACAACGAGAATTAACAAGAATTTGTCAACCGTTTGAAATCTGTCGTGCGAGGGGGAATATCCGCAATTGTATCTGTCCACTCGGTCGATCGATCGAAATTGTTTAGTTTTCCGGGCAACAGCCTCGAAAGCTGTCGTTTTCGAACAGTTTAGAATTTGGCCGATCGGAGGTTACGTTCGAAACGAGGGTGACGTGAGAGTCGCGCAATGGCTTTGATAAAGTTTATCCAACCGCCGGACAGAGAAAGCCACCTACCGAGGAAGCGTAGGGCCGGGCTCAAATTGCAGCTGACAACTGCGGAGTGCCGAAAGGTTTCCCTCGCGTAATTGCCTCACGTGACAAGTTATCGATTCACCGAGTTGTCACAGGCAACCGTGAAAACCGTGATAACTGTAACTGTTCTCGTTTGCCGCATTTACACGCGGCGTAGTTTATTCCAAGTGTCGAAGTAGCCACGACGGACGGACAATGGGGTGGAGAGAGACACAGATTTCGAGGAGCGTGCAACAAACCGGAGTAACTCGTTTCGTTAAAACGTCGTGGCGTTGTACGCGCGGGAGCATTAACTTATTATTCGCACGCGTCTTTACCTCGCGCGTTTACTTTTGCTTTTAGTCGGAACGGTCCTCCAGCGAGATAGGGCAAGTAGAAACTTGCAAGTTTGGCCAGGCAACGAGCGAGAAACACTTTTGCCCCTCCCTCGACCAAGTAAACCGTATAATGATCTTCGCCAGCGGTGAAGCTGCACTGCTCAACCGTAACGCGATCCAATTATTTTCGTTATACGTTCTCCATTAAAAAGGGAAAAACTAAAGAGAGAATAATCGTCGATCGTTCTCTTCCCCTGGAAGCTGGTTGTCCGTTGAAATCAGTTCGTCGAGCAGCGGTAATAAAGGCAGTGTAAAAAATATTTGATAGAGTGGCGGACGTGGATTTATGAACAAAGTTCTCTGTCAATGTCGAACTGGTGCGCGCACAGAGGCCAGCACGAGCTATCGCTTGATCAAGATTAATGACGATATCTCGTAACCAAGTAATTTCAAACATCGAGACAAGTTGACGTTCGCTGTGCCGCTCTTGTTCTGCTTACGCTACATTTATTCAACATTAGTGATACACGATTTAACGTGGCCCCGTGCTCTCTTGCAGTCTCCCTTCGCGTGCCCTCGCGAGACTCCGCTCATCGTCAGCACCCGTCATCCTCATTTCCCTACTTTTACGTGATTTATAACAATATCATCAGCAGCAGGAAGTTGAGACGTTAAGTCGAGAGTGACTTATGACTCTCCAGATCCGTGCGTCCAACCAGGACGAAGCTCCTCCAACCTGTTTCGCTCGGGGGTGAAAGATACTCGACAACAAATTTTTTGGCCAAAGTCGGAACATCGGTTTCTGAAAGGAATTAAATCGATAAACGACGTTTCTCAAATGTCCACGCTTTGCAACATTTTCGTTCCCTTGCGTATTTCCACGAGACAGGTGTTTGCAATTTTGCACTTTGGACAGGTCAAATGTTTTCTAATTGTTTCGAATGGAACTGGTTTCAACGTTACGTTTACCTCGGTTTGACGATGTTTGGAGAACGGCAGCGGCGCAGAGATGCAATCTCGCTGCATTCAGCGTTGCAACAGAAGTTTTATTGAAAAACTCTTCTCTTCTTTTTTTTTTTTTTTTTTAACGTTCTGTGGGAGCGGCGGGATTCGTGGGTTTTGTGGATGCTTTTTGCAAAAGGGGTGCAGGAAGAACTGAAAAAGAGAGAGGTGGAGATGAGAGAAAGTAGTACAAGTTCGCGCCATTCAATTTGGTATCTTTTTATTCTTTCAACTTATCGACGAACGAATGAGTTGTTTGTTCCATAAATATCTGAGGGCTATTTTATTTCTCCGCCGCGTTATCTTTACCTCTTTCCGCCGGGAGAGCTTTCGTTGCCAGAATGTTTGTCGAATAATCAACCGGCGAGAGAAAGTTATTTAAAGGGCTTGGAAATTGTTTAAAATTATCTGTTACGCGAAGTGTTGAAGATATTTAACGTCGTCTGGGGGGGGGGGGGGGACGCGTTCTAGGGGAAGACGTTCTCGAAAGTTTCAAGGTACTGAAACTTCGTCAGTGAACGCCGCCGAGGATCGTAATGTCGCGTAAAATGATTATGTTGCCGCGAAAGTATGCGACGCAGGGACGATAATGATGATTAATAGTGTAATAGCACGCCGCGGAAAGTTGGAATTTAATTCCTGCGGTTCTTCAAAATCTTTCAACTACCCTGAACTTTTCGCGCTGAAACTTTTCAGTGCAGCGAAACCGTCTTGACAAATGCCCCCAATCTTGAAATGTTATTGAATCAGATATAAAATGAGGTGATCTCGTATCATCTGACGAAGAAAAAAAAAAAAAGAAAAAAAGAAGGAAAAGAAATAATTTTCAAATCAAGTCTGTCGGATCAGGGAAGAGGAACGAGTCGTCGTCTGCCAAATTGCCAGATCAGCTAGCCACAAATGAAACACGGGGATTCTCGCCCCCTCGGTTGAGAGAGGGGAGGGGAGGAACAATTGGTGGCATAAGTTACCAAGGACCAAGAGTCATCCTGGCAACTTCTTGCCGGAGAAAGTTGGCTGAATACAGGGCTGCGAAACCGCCTGTTTCCCCGGTGCTTTCACGGCTTCATCAAAGTTTGTTACTCGATTTCTCCAGATGTGTGAGCCTCAGACAGCCAACAGTTAAAAGCTGTTAGCCGGCCGGAGAGCAATCGAGAACTCGCCTAGGTTCCGATGAATTCTATCGGTCAAACTAATTATCGCGGCGATAACGACGAACGTTGCGCGTCGTCTGTCGCGCGAACGATTCGTTCCCCGACGCCTCTCGGTTATTGCCTCCGGCATCGAGTTGTTGTTGTTGCTGTTGTTGTTGTTGTTGTTGTTGTTGCCGTCCTGTTAAAGTTTTCACTCGCGATTCGTTTCAATTAGCCTGACACGTAACATGTGCACGTGGGAGATCGTGTGATGAAGGATAGGGTTGAAGCAAAGTTTCGTATCATCCGGGATTAGAGATGATCGCGACGTTGGTCGAAATTGTAGTAGGATTTAAACAAAGAGGATTTTTAAATAAAGTTGCAGAACTATTGAAAGAGGAACGATATTTATTCGATTATATTTAAAGCGTGAAAATTCGATTACAGTTCCCCCATTGTTCGAGCAACGTGCCAAATTACTTGTTTGAACAACGTGTTTGCTATAATCGTGCACAACAGTGCGATGTAATAAGAGAGGAGAAAGCGAGAGAATGAGAGAGAGAGAGAGATTGGATGTCTAAAATCGATTCACCTAAGCTCCTCCTGGTAATAATCGTGAGAGAATCCTCTGAACTTGAATTCCTAGACGGTTTGCTAACTTCTGCAGGCTCGTCAAACTTTCTATCTCATTTACCACGAATCCAGGATGGCTCAATACCGCGGACGTATAGTTACTTGATATCCAAACTCCGATGAACATGGATCCGATCGTTCAATACCACGTGTTTCCATTTTTCAGCGTACATCGATCGACATCCGCATTAACGTTGCAAAATTTAGCGAAACAACGAGAAACAATGTACAAAAATTAATATTTAATAAAATAATTTTCACTTTATATTTCGTATCTATTCTCACAGATAATTTCCAACTCGATCGTATAAACCTGTTCGTTACAAATTGTTCGTTACTTCGGATGAAATTTGCCCAGTCCCAATCGCTTAATGGCAAGCGATAATTCTCGTTGTTAGCAAAAAGCGCACTCAACGTCTGCACTTTGGTGCTCCGTAAAAAAAAAAAAAAAAAAAAAAAATTCCACCTGGGGAAAGAAATCGTACAACGAGAGCCGAAACGAGCAAGAGAACGAGGGAGTGAAGAGAATTAAAAGTAATCGCGAACTGACGTTCGAGGGGATCAAACACGCTACGAGTCGAAGCATAACCATTAGGAAAAGTTTCGTACCGGAAGTTTCCTGCCGACGATCGGCCTACGACTGAAAATAATTATCAAAGGATAGCTTCCGAGGCAGAATTTCCGTGGAGCTTCAACTTTGTTATATAACCACGTCGAACCGCGGATGGAGAATAAAATTTTACGCGGCTATTTACTGCCACGCCGGTACGATCTCGCTCGCGATCGGCGTTACTGCCTCGCGTTCGGGGTGGGGCCGCTATCGTAAAACGAGGGGAGGTATAAAAATTGATGGGGGCGAACCCTTCTCCCAATTCGCAAAATACAAGAACAACGTTTGTATTTGCCGGTTCCCACGGATATTTCGCAATTTCTTTCCTCCTGCTGTACCAGTGTTATCTTTTGCATCGTGCACAGACAGAATGTCCCTGTCACTTTTCCATCGGAAATCTCGAATTAGCGCTTGGTCTCGTGGAAATCGAAGTGCATCCTCTCGTGCAAACCTAGAAGTTTTGTTGACAAAGATAAAAGTTATCCGAACGATGGGAATTAAATTAATTATATTGAAATTACAGATGACCGTTGGTCGAACATTCGTTTCCATTTAGATAGGAAAAGTCGTTGGATCGGCCAGTCAAAATAACGGTAAACGACAGATCAGAGATAGCGGGAACGGCCGTCGCCCCGTTAAATCAGAGGATCGATCTAAAGTGGAGCTTTCAATTGGCTGGATTGCATTTTAATACCTGCGGGCACCATTAAGTTTCTATTGCGTTTAACACGAGCATTCAGGCCGCGGAACAATGCGGTTTACAGCTAATGGGAAATTGAACCCAGGAGAATTCTGGCCGCGATCGAAAAGTCCAGCCCGTAACCGAGCTTTTTGTGTCTGCACTTTTGTTTGTTCTGTCGCGCTCGTCGTCGACCAGCGGTTTTTGTTCCACTCGCGGCTGCGGCCAAATCTGCGAAGATTATCGTTCGATTTCGCGATGGGAGGAGGAGAGAGGGAAGAGAGAGAGAGAGAGAGAAAGAGAGAGAGAGCACGATCCGCTAAATAAACCGAATAGATGGAATGCCCGACGAATCGAATCGACCAGTTTTCGAAGCTTGCGTCTATCACATTCAGTTCGTGTTCTTTCGTCTCTCTCCAATCCTCTCCAAGCCGCAATGATCGAAGCTTATATCTCCCTTCTCTGCTGAAACAAGAAGTGCGCAATTCAACTCGAAAAGTAGAAAAATATATTCCACATTCTGCTTCGTCTCTAAACTCCCCGAATTTAGAGGAGAAGAAGCAGAGGAACAGTCGAAAGATTCCAAGCATTGCATTCGACTCGTTTCCTTCCTTTCCGAGGCAGCAACTTTCGTCCCGAAAAATGATCGTCTTAATTGGCCTCGATTCGAGCCAATTAACCGTGGCAAATACCTCCGGCAAGCACTCCCGCTTCCGTCTTTCTGCCATCAACACCGGCAGCAGTCGTTCCGGAGAAGCTTTCAAACCCCTTCTCTAATTGCGTCAAACAGGTTTCACGGCACTTATCGATGCCGGGAAAACCGGCATACTCGATTTTCCGTGCGAGCTGCGTCGAAAGGCGAGCAGGCGATCGTCGGTCACCTCAAAGGGGGTGGAAAGAGCTCGCGAAGGTAACTGGAAACCGGGAAACTGGAAAGTAGAAGCGCGAGGGCGGGAGGGAGGGAGGGACGAGGGACCGGTGAACGCGGAGTAGCGAGAAGCGTGGAGGCACGATCGCGCGTACCACGTTAATTGGCGAATCACGGGCAAATGAAATTGTCGTGAGCGTTTGATCTAATTAGGGGCCGGGGCCCCTGCGACGCGCCTGTGGCCTGCAGAATCATAATTAAAGGGCAGACACGAATTAGCCGCCGAGTCTCTCCCGTTTACGAACCACCCACGAACGGCGTCGCGTTCGATTTTCGACCGTTGCGAATTTTAGCCAACTGCCCCACGGCCTCGGCCAGTATTTTAATTAAGACCAGCGCAACGGATCGGATTAGCCGTTAACGATAACGACAGAGATCGACGTTGTTTGTTCGTCGTTGTCGTTGATTTTTATCCCCCCCCCCTCCCCCGGAGTCAGCGAGCGGGTCCTTCGCTTTGTGCATCGTGTTCTCCGCACAAAGAGGGCTGGTTTTCCACCTACGAGAGTTTCGTCTGTGCGAGAGTCTGTGAAAAATTTCGGGCGATGACGCTCGAAAGCGTTGAAATTTCGCTGGGAAACAAATCCCAGCGGCAACGGTAACAGAATAATTCCAGATGTTGAAACACGTTTGCACCGGGTAGGTGGTGGAAAAAAAAAAAAAAAAAAGAAAAAAGAAGAAAAAAAAATCTCGGAACTCGAGCGAACGTAGAATTCAACAAGAAAGAGTTTGCGTCGTGTAAACGCGCAGCCCCCTTGACAGGAGGGAATTTTTCAACGATACGCGGTTTTTCTTCTGCCGTCTGACTTCTCATCTGCACGGTTAATGGCCGACGATCGTGTTCGTTCTACGCTTTCTTGCTCGTCGGTCCGCCCGCGCGGATCAAGAGAAAAGATGGGAGAATATAAAAATTCCGCGCGATTGCATTAACCCGACTGAAGAGTGGAAATTGCAGAGGAATAATAGACACACGCCGGTGGCTATACCGGATTCGAAATCACTGGCAGGCTTTTATTTTCATCCATTAAAATAACACGAAACGCCGAAGCTAATCCGCCGGGCTTGAAATCCCAGGCTGTTCGCCCGGGATCAGCTTCGTCGAAATTCAATTAAGTTATCGTATTTGCAATTCAACGTGCAATTGCCGGTAGCACGCAAACTTCCGGCTGAAATCGGCATAGCGGAAGAATTAATGGAACATGATGGTGCGCGGCGTGCGGTTCAAGGCAGCGATACCTCGAGCTTCGTGACCGCGCTGGGTAGTAACGATCGTCGATGGGAAAAAGAGAAAAAGAAGAGAGGGTCGAAAAAAGACGGAGGAAAGGAGAACAATTGAAAACATAAATTCCGGTGAACGGTTTCTCAGTTTCGTTCAACGCGCACGCGGGTCTCGCCACTTCTCTCCGTTATTTATGCAAATGCACCGCTGCCGGAATTTCCATTTTAATCGGTCCGGCGCCGCGCGTCGGAACCACGGAAAAATTTACCGCCCCCTCTCGAATCGCCGTCTAATCGCTGACAAAATATCCCCGCAATTGGCCGCTATCGGATTATCCCGCGCGAACAATAAATTTCGCCGAAGAAGAAACAGTAAAAAGAAACAATTCACTGATTCCCGATAACAGAAATGCAAGACTGCTTGCTGCTCGTCTCGTGGAATGGAAAGAACGATTTCCGCTTTCGTCACGATATTTCGAACGATTCGAAACGAATCGTGCGGCCATTTAAAGACTAGAACTACCAAAATGGTCGGAATGACCAATTTATGATTTCTGTCGAACGTTTTGTTGGACCGTGAGGCTTTTAAATAATTTTTCGTAAAATGTTTAATGAAATAAAAGCTTGATATACTCTGATTTTGGGAAATTTTGCTGTAATCGTCGATAATTCCAACGTTGAAACTGTTTTTCATCCCTTACAATCACCTTCTCTCCTGGAAACGTGGAAATATTGTCTCAGAGTGGAAGGTTTAATTATTTCGGTGACGAACATACGTGGTATCGATCGTGTTCGTCGATCTATCCAGTCCACCACCGGGGCGGGGTACTTCAGTCCAGTCTTTCCCGACGACACGTTTCTGGCCATTTGTACCACGGTGAAAACTCGTTTTGAATCGTACCGCGAACTTCCGGGACGCGCACGTGTCATCGTCCATCGTGCACGTTTCTGATATTTCGTTTAGCGGTTTTGCGACAGCGCGTGGGCGGAAACTTTTGAGACACCGCTGCCATGGCAACATGAGCTTTACATAAGCTTCGCGATATCATTTCTGTGACACGCTGACTTTTGTACCTGTACTTTGCCACGCTGTGCCCTGTCCCGCGTTATTAAACCATCGAACAACATGAAAATCCTCCAGCATCTTCCGCGAAGATTTTGGAACTTTTCTAGAGGAAAATTTCGCTTGGATATCTAGAGGAGCGAGCACGAAAGTCGTCGGATGTGACTTTTAAAAACTTTGTCACTCTCATCTTCGGAGGGAGTCTCTGACAGATGCTGAAAAATTCAGCGAACCAAGATTTTGAATCCAATCGTTAGCAAATCGTTAAGACGATGTCCATGAAATATTGAGCAAAGGGAAGGGTATGCATTCCTGTTGCTCGAGTAACTGGCTGTGGCGCGAGAAAACTGAAATTTACAACGTCACGTTTATTACGCAACTCGCGTGTACGCTGCGGATTTGTATCTTGATTTATCTTTTCAGCACACTTGGCGTGTAAATATGCTTGATATTGCGCATTGCGTAACCGAGACTTGGGTAATCATCCCGCTGTGTACAACGGTTCACCTCCATGAAAATTCAGTTTATTTCGTTGGCTTTGAGGCTCACCAATCTCCGCGTATAAACTGGCTCGATGTTTGAAATTTCACGGAACTATGTATGAACGAGGAACTGAAATTATAGACGTTCAATATTCGGACCCCGGATGGAACGTTATCCTTTGGCGCGATATCATTTGCTGCTGCATTTGCGATACGAGCAAACATCGTTCGCAGTATTTTCGTCGGAGAATACACCGAAAAATCGAGCGTGAAATATCTGAAACAAGAGCGGTGAATGCAAATTTCGAAATGTTGATATAAATGATGAAGTTTGTTCCAACTGTAGCTTCACTTTTCTCGCGACTGGCGAGACACGTACTTTTCGTTCGTGCAAAGCTGCGTTCTGTTCCTCTCTCGTCCTGGAGCGTGACTCCGAAACAATCAACGCTCGCCGCGATGAATTTTCGACCGATCGCGGAAGAGACGGTAAATTCAGTTCCAATGGAAGGGACACGCGAAATTTGCGAAGAGTCGCGGTTAAATTGTTTACCGTGGAACGAACGCGCGCGCGCGCACTCAACTCAAATTGTCACTCGATGCTGAAGGGTGAGGGTGGGGGTGGGGGGGGGGGGGGGGGAAATTGATTATGGTAGCGCAAATGTTTACGGGCAGAGAACGATTTAGCCTAGCCCGGTGACAATTTTCCAACTAACGAATTATAGGCGAGTGAGCAGAGAGAGAGAGAGAGAGAGAGAGAGAGAGGAAGGGTAGTATTGCACGAAACGTCATTGAAAATCGATACGGTGAAAACGAAGAGAGGTTGCATCGACGGCTCCGAAAAATCATGCCGCCCCTGCAAATGATGTCCACGTTACAAAAACAAACGATTCTCGCCCCACGCGAACGTCCAATCGTGATTACCGATCGGCGTTTGAAAAAAACAGTCGAGACGCCGCCGTCACGCAAATACGCGCGATTCTCTATGCGGTTTGGTCGGTGGAAAGTTTGAAAATAAGCAATTTCGCGGCGAGTGAAAGGCGAGCGTGAGCGAGTGTCACGGGAAATCGATTGGAAAGTAAGCTTTTCAAGGTACAGTGTTGAAAGCGAAAAAACGTGGCGCCGGGGGGAGAGGGGGGTGGGTGCTTGGAAACTGATGGGCAGCGTTGGAAGAATTCAGCCGTTCGATAATTCCGCACTCGCTCGGACATTTGTGCACCTTTAATTAGCAACGGCTGCGAATTTCGACAGTTCATTGTTAGATGTACCGTGTGTATATTTTCCTGCGATTTATTGTATACCCTTTGACTGCGGTCTGTTTGATTATCGCTTCCGAGCGCGGAGTTTGTCGCCCTCCGAAATTAATTGACAGAAGATACTCGTTGACTCGTTGGTTAGATAATTGATCGCGTTGACATCACCGCCGACGAATACGTCGTTTCGTTCTTTCCGTTTCGATCGATCCTTTCGATGAGTGGAGTTTATTTTGCGGATTATTTCTTTGTACGTAGGAGGGGTTCATCGCGTGTAAATACAGAGAGACGTGGCATCGTAAAGAATCGGAATCGTATATACCGATATATTTTCACCGGCGCAGTTTCTAGATTTATCTGTACGGCGGGGCGCTATTTTGTATTCAATGTCTTTCGGGGGAAGTTTTACGATATCCAGAGAAATGAAAAGTCGACAGTTACCCTCGCTATGCATTTCTTCCGAGCAGGAGATGTACTGTTGATCGAATTTTCAACGCAATATGTATGAAAATTCTTCACGCCCGTCGCAATCTCTTTTCTGCTTGTTTCGCGCATATTTTAATTGCTTTCAACGAGAAATTGGAGATAACGATAGTCTAGTTTGGTTACCTTGATCGAACGAAACTCGCAAGGAAAAAGAAGAAGAAAAAATAGAGAAAAGGAAAACAGAATACTTTGAACTTTTAATCTCGCGACGAGGGAGAGAGGATGCTCTTTTGCCGGCAGTGGCATAGCTCGCTCGAAATTCGATAGTTCGATATATATTTTCAGAAAAAAAAAAAAAAAAAGAAAAAAGAAAAAACGTCACCCGAGGCGAGATGAGGGGACGCGTCCATCGAGCAGCGGGCGTTCTTAGTCCGTGGGAGACGCGTTTTCGCGTCCAGCAAATTACTGTCGTCACTTTCCATCGTCACGACGGCTGCGTCCATTAGCGGCGAGGCATTCTGCGCTTTTTCAATCGACGGTCCATTGGAACCGCGGGTTGCGTCGTCCCTCGTCCAATCTCCGTTATTCTCGGCCAGCGGCAATGTGGCACCTTTCGTTCCCCATTCATTCCACGGCTGAATGAACCGACCAGCCGAGGGAACGAAGGCGCGCGCGTTGGCGCAGCCAGCTCGAGGCGTGCTCGCGTGCGACTAGGTCAGAGACACGCTCTTTCCAAGCTCTCTCTCTCTCTCTCTCTCTCTCTCTATCTCTCTCTCTCTGTCTGTCGACGAGCCTCTAGCCTCCGAGAACGATAACGCCGCGGAGACAATGAAGGCTGGCCAACAATGGCCTCGAGGGATGGAAAGATGGCTGTAGATGCTGCCAACCTAGCAAGCCTGCTGAAAAGAGGATACGATGCCTGCAACGGGACAAATGACGAGCCGTCCTACCCTCCGAACCACGCAGGTGTACACACCCCCGCACACCATTTAACATGTAGCTGAATAGCTATCGGGAAGAATGGCCGAAAGGTCCGCCCGGACTGGAACAGCCGTTTCCCCGGACTTTCGTTACGTTCCCTGGTCTTGTCTCTCTCACGGTCTCACTTTTCAGGCCTTTCACCGCGACCGGTGATTCCCCTTGGACGGTTGGTGCCCGAGCATTGATGCCTCTCTGTCGTTAGGCAGCTCTGATTGCGAGTCTTTTGTAAGAGAACCGTCGACGATAGTTGCGTCTCCGTAGATCGATCGTCACCTCGGAGATTTCATAAAGATCCGAGAGGCGACAGTGGTGTGGAAGATTGGACGGTCGAGTTTTGCCATTTTCAAGACTGATACGGCTGATGTATCTCTCGAGTTTGGCCTTTGGTTTCAATCGGGCGTGTTCAACCTGCGCTGGTATAACCAAACACTGGAATAATTGAATAAGAATTTTATTTTTCGAGTAATTTTAACTGTGTAAATAATCGTAGCTTTTTTTTTTAAATTTAGTGTCAGAGCGACTAGCTACGAATAATTTCCAAGAGCAAACATTTGTTTACATTCGGAAATTCATTCTCAGTTGATGTCAATATCTACGCAAGTGGAATGTATTGAGTCGCAATCAGAGTGTTTTCATTAGACTTTTATAAATTACGCCTGCTCGAAGAAAAATATTCAGCGCTTCACGAACGTGCCTCGTTTCGGGAATACTTATATTTGCGAATGGATTTCTTTCCCCATACGAAGCACACAGAAAACAAGCTAAGAATCAAAATTTTAGACGAGACGATAAATTGAAAACATTCTTCCTGTTGCTACCACATGTATCAAACCAGATTTTGATAAACTGGTATCTTAAAACCAAGCTCGAAGCTGTTCTAATTTCAAAAATTTATTTATTTTCTTCATTACTATAAATGTACTTTTCCAACCAATGTTTCACTGTAGATTCGTTTCATTTCTTTTCTAATTATCGTTTCACTGTAAAAGTTGTTTTAATATCCTCACAAATAATGTAGGTTACAACTGATGAAAAAATATGTAAATTACGTTTAGATTGTAAGAAATTTTTGAGAAGATCCAAAAATGTTGAAAATCAGAAGATCTAAAAGTTGGACACTCGTGATTTAAATCAGAAGTCGGCTAACTGGCGGCCCTTGTCCCTACTTTCCTGATCGCTGGTGCTATCCCCTCTCCACTGCATCGATCTCCCCAGTACATTGAAATGAGCGCCACTTTCTCAGTGGAGGGGGCAGAGCCCGCGGGCCGCCAGTTAGCCAGCTTTGGTCTTTTAAATCATCGAATCTTCTCGAACAAATTGCAACGTTCAACATTCAGAAGTCCGGCCGAATGAAAACGCGGCGATTGTTTGCGCGAATCGCGATTCCCACGAGTCGGCGCAATTCAGTTCTTGAAAATCAACGCTTGCATGTTGAAGCGGGCGAATCTCTCGGCACAATAGCGGGCCGAATAGTAGTTGCTAACACGCGCCGCGTCTAAGCCTTCTAACTTCTTCCGGTCGATAAAGGGTAGCTTCTTCAACTCCTGTTTAGCTTTCTCCGGTTTCGAGTTCTCGGCGAGTGCGTTGCAACAACGCGAGCGCATTCGTTTGTACGTCTCGCGCGTGCCAGACGCCTGTAAAACTCGCAGTACGAGCGAGAGACTCGGTTTTCGTCTTCCATCCGTTGTTCTTTGATGAAATTCCGCCGTGAAAATACGAGAAAATTCTCCTCGCCTCTACTTTTCGTTCTCCCCCCACCCCTCCCCCCGGGGAGAGAGAATTGAATAAATTTCCCAAAGAGGCGAAATGAAATTTCCATTAAAAGCGGCCTTCCGCTTGGCTGTTGGTCGAGGCATTGAAATTCTGCGTTGTTATTAGGCGAATCAAGTTTATAAACAATTCGGGAATTCTACGTCGGTAAACATCGCCGATTTCCCCTCCAACGGTGAACCACGGCCCGGGGTGGAGCTCTTTTAAATTCAACTTGCTGGCTTCGCGGTTAATGAACCTGTTGACGTGTCGATGCTGGCGAACGGTATTAATTAAAGTTAAAGTTAAAGTCAAAGCTACGGAATCTCGAAGCGAGCATGAATTTAATTGCGCGTTTATGGGGGAGGGGGGAGGTATCGTAGGAGACGCGTCACGATAATTACGCATTCGCATGAATACGCTGTTTTACGACAGCGGAGAAATATTAATAACGTTTCTCCGTTGCGCTGCCAGCCGGTTGGCAACCGTGAAAGGCAGCATGCATTTGGAAGCTTTGACGAATGTTTCCTTCTTCCCTCTTCCTCCCCTTTCTCCTCCTCCTCCTCCTCTTCCCTCCCCCCCCCTCCATCCCCGCCGCCGCCCGGATAGTTACATTTAGATTCATGGATGCAGTAGAACGTCGCATTCTTCGTAAATGATAAATGCGAATTCCGAAACATTTAACTTGCCGAGCGCAATTTACTCGTGCATTTCGAGAGCGGCTGCGCTAAGACGCGTTCGCCCGGCCGTGAATGGAGAAAGGTATAGAGAGTAGAGAGAGAGAGAGAGAGAGAGAGAGAGACTGATTCACCGCTCGTTACGATAAATTTGCAACAGCCCCTTCGCCCCGTGGAAGTCACAATGCGCAATATCTTGATTACTCGGGATATTATTATATGTCGATGATTCAGCGTCAAGTTGCTGTTACAGGATAGGGTGGGGGAGGGGGGGGTGGAAGGAAGAAGAAAGGGGTGGGGGACATTAAATTCTCGCTGATGCAATTATCGCTATTAGGAAGCTTTCGGCTACGCTGTCGCGGAAACCTAATTACCATTAACTTGATCATTGGCCCGCCATCGGAGCTGGTAAATTACGAAATACGCTTTCTCGCTGACCGGGAAATTTACGAAGACAAATTGCGTGTTATTGATTCAGTTATTGATTCGCAAACGACAAACCGCGTTGCTCGGATTGTTGTTGCTTCTTACGCTGGAAATTTCGTACTCGCTGCACGTACGTACGTACATAGTGTCGAGTACACATGTTAGTAGATGACCGGGAGAGTGAAATCGGAGCCAAAGTGGCGAACGTGCACGCGCAACGACTTGTATCGTAAGCCGATAGGATCCCCCCGCGTGAATATCGACAAAACGAATTGATAGAAATTAATTAGCCAAGGAAACTGGAGTACCTTGGCCGACCCTGCAGAGGGCCTTCTTGCAGAGTATCGGATTATGAACTTTGCTTCTGCTGCCTCTGCTGCCTCTGCCTTCAGCGTGGAATTTCAGAAGAGGAAACCGAGGGGGTGGCGGGGGTATGTCACTAGAGAGTACGGCTCCGATTTCGCGGGAGTGCTACTTTCGTTGGTGTTGAACCGTGTCGAAGCGAAACTTCTTCCAAATTCTTGACCACAGCCGGGCCACGAATCTGTCTGGTGTTGTTCGACTAGGTACCAGAGACCGAATAGGTAAAATACCGGTATTTTTAGGTTACTATTCGATTACGTTTGATGAAACCGAAATGGTGCGAATATCGGTACGATGCTTTCAAAACGTTGTTAGGTCGGTAGATGTATATACCGGTAAATAAAATATTAATATGTTAAAAGAGGAAAAGGTGACAATGATTAAATGTTTTCATAAAGCTGCCGATAGTAAATTTCATGACGCTTATACACGTATCCTTTATTATTTCCAATACTAATTCATCGTTGTATCTTCGTACAACATCAGCCACGATACTCTTACTTAATTTTAAAAGATTTCTCGATACGTTTCTCCTTTTTCTCGGTGAGAAATGACTAATTGTCGTACGTCGATAAATCGAAAGATGAGTTAGAACAACGGTTAATCGTAGAATGGAAGAATATTCCGCTAAATTATTTGAAAAAAATTACTGGAAATATGCCTAAGCGTCTGCGACGTATTATTGAAGTTAAAGGCTACCTAACAAAATATTAATTATCGTTTATGTTGACAATTTTCAGGTTCAAATATTGTAGTTCCTCAAATGTCCGAATATTTTTGCCACGCTACGTTTCGACATAGTTCAGTTCATTGTTATTTGATATTAAGAAAAGCATGTGCAATAAATAAATAAAATTTACGTCACTATAAACTATAACGAATGTTCTATTATATTATTGAAAAATTAATCCAAATTTACTATTATAAACAATCGAAATCTGCAACAATACTTCGAATAGCACGATGTTCGAATATTAATAATAGTCACTGTACGTAGAAAATGAAAAATTTGTTTTCGTCAGTAAAATGGTACCGTACCGGAATATATTTCGATACTTTTACCGTTGTAGACATCAAATACCGATAAAATACGTATGAAAATACCGATATGACCATCTTGTACCGGTATTAAAACCAATTTCCCAAATAGCGGTTATATTACGACAATATGAGAAAAATACCGGTATAATACCTAGACCTCACAGTATTTCGGTTTCAGTCTCTGGGTATAATACCTAAACCTCAAAATATTTCGGTTTTCAGTCTCTGGTAGGTACCATCTCTTCGTGACAGTGACACCGCGTCCCTTCGCGATAGTTTCCACTCGTTCTCTTAGATACTTAAATCTTCCTCTCGAATCGAAACGATGAACCGAAAAAGATCTTGCGTCTTCGAATTTTACGTTTCGTTGAAGCAACGCATCTGTCGTTTTGCAAATTATTCTCCGCGGCGCTGGGAAATATTCGTGAATTTGTTATCTCGCTCTTTCGTATTTTGTGGTTTTTTTTTTAGCAGAAACAGGGAAATGGAAGAGAAGTTGAACGTGCAATATTCCTCGGATTATCCGGCGCGAAAGAGGGAGGAGAGGATAGAAAGGAAACGCTTCGAGGGGATAATAGGAGAAGAGCGCGATGGAATATCAAATTTGGATCCGGGCAACCCTATCTTCTTTCTCGAACGCGAGGTTGACAAGGCTTTCGCCGGGGATGTCAGATTTTATCGCCTGTCGACGGAAAGAATTGGAAACGGAAAATGAAACCACCGTGGAACATTCGGCGAACAATTTAAAGAATATAGGGAGCGTCCTCGCAGCGTGCTCAAATTTCACAATACCACGGTTCGATCGAACCAGTCAGCTTTAATTGAAAAATCCAGTTTCTTCTGCGCGAATCGAATGACAAAATTCGATCAATCGTCGAGATGGCATCCGTCTCAATTACATTTGCGTGTTTTAATTTCTCACGTTTTTTGAGACTCTGATAGTGAGAACTGAATCTCCAATGTCCCGCAATGTCGCGTTGAAAGCTCGCTCGCAAATTTCGAAAGATAATTGCCCGGCGAAAAGTTGTCGAACGTATGGCGTATTGACTCGAGGTGCCAACGGCGAGCTGTTGATCCAACGATTTCAATCAAAGCGCACGCGTTTCGCTCTGTCCTATATTCTTTTTTCACCTACCTTTAAAAAAAAAAAAAAAAGAAAAAAAAAAGGAACGCGATCAATGAAACTACTCGAGAATTTGCCGGATAACGGAATAGCGAAGCGTCAATTTACGATTCAATTTACAGACTTGTTTTTTTCTTTTTCGGTCTATCACAGTTTCGCCAAGCGAAACAGCTCTCTCTCTCTCTCTCTCTCTTCGCAGGTGTCCCAGACAGAAGAACGTTCTCCTCTCGTTTCCCGTGTGAATGGAACGGCGAGCAAAGGGCATCCAGACAGGTGTTCCACGCGCCGGTTTTTTGACTGCGCGAGACGTTGAACGACACGTACACGGAGGCGGTCTCGCGTTGATGACGCGCGGGAATGGAAAACGCGGGCGGAAAATTAAAGCGTTTGCCAGCGAGTCGACGAGAAGCCGAGTCTGGCGACATTCGGTGCCACCGGCTGGTTTTATTTGTTTACGAGGTACGCCTACGAGGAGCGTCTCGTGGCTGCGGTGCCGCGCCGCGCCGCGCCGCGTTTTTGCTCGTTGATCAGCGTTGAGCCGCCGCTGCAATCCGGACGCGAGTGAGCCACGGTTCACGCCGGAATTAACGAGGAATCCGCGGAAAAAGCCAGAAACTACCGAAACTACCTGGTTTCATCAACTCTTGAGAACGTCGTTATTAAGTTTGCAACGTCGCGTTCCGTTTGACGCGCGAAAACTTCGCGACGTCTCTCTGTCGCGTTGATGGCCGGATCTCGACGAAGATTAAATTTCGAGCGGAACAAACGATTCGTTGAAAGTCGAGTCGCACGAGCGAGAGGCGTAGACTTCTTCGCGTTTCAAGTTAAATTAATCGAAAGTTGATTTGATTGTTAACGTAAATTAACATTGAAAACGAGATTGAGGCTGTGAATAGAATGACAGAAGGACACGGCGAGTATTCTAATTGGTTTATCGCGAGTCGAGTAATCGGGTGGTCTAATCTAAAACTATTGTTATTCAAGAAAGACGAATTAGTATGCGGAGGGTGGTGCACGCGGTAATGTTTACAAAGGACGCTCGGTGGAAACTTGTTCAAGTCCATTTCGGTGCACTCGTGAATTTCTAGAAGTTCCCCGACGTTGCCTATTATTTTTCCACGGGGTCTACAGCTCCGCAAGCCGTATCGATTTTCGTTTCGCTCTAGAGATAGGGCAGACGTTTTTTTCAGTGAAAAAAAAATAAATAAATAAATAAAAATGACCAAACTCTGGCTAAATGAATTTTTCGTACGTTGAAAAGCTGAAATTCAATCGACAGAAAATCGTAAAGTTGATCCACGAAAATTACTGTTCGATCCATTTACAACTCGTTTCCATTCGATCGACGCTTCGAGCTAAATTTTACATCGGAGACATTAGAAAAATATAATGGAATATATTGTAATTATAATGCAATTAATATACATATATAATATTATAATTATAATGCAATGAAACGCACAATTGAATCTCTAAAGGTGTCGCTTTGACCACTTTGGCAGTTCTAGCGTGAAACGTCCAAATTTCAACGTAAAATCTCGGCAACTTTCAAAACTGTGAAATTTCGAACAAAAGGGAGTGGAAATTCTCCGTTTATTCGCGGAGTATTTTCGAAATTTCGGATTCAGCAGCTCGTTAACGTTCTCCTGTATCCGTAGCAGATGACAGAATCGCGATGCCAGCGACGCTGGTAATAGATTATAAGGATCAGACGTGGAACAGCAGACAAACCACGCAGACAATTGAAACATTCCACTGGATTTTAGCATTGGCCAGAACGGCAGTAGTTCTGAAGCGTGTCGGCGCGTTCTCGGCGCTTCAGCCACGAGCTGAAATCCCGCCTCGATAAAAGTACGCTTCAGCAACAACGTTGAACTTCTTCCGTGTCCAATGCACGCCGCTGTAAAAAAAAAAAAAAACCGTAGGAATAATTAAAATACTTTCCCTTTTCCCGGCGTGCCGCGACCGGCGGCGTTAACGCGAGTTCAACTCGGCCAAAGTTCCCTCCATTTTTTACGATAAGAGTCGCGCAACTTTCCAGCCAACTTGATATTTATCGCAGCGACGTTTGTATCACTTAAGAGTTTTTGGGTAAAGGGTCATTAAAAATTAAGGACGTTAATTTAAAAAACGTCCGTTGGCTCGTCACCTGGCAAAGAGAGAACGACGAATTGAAAACGTTCAACGCTGGAGATCGAAATGACCAATTTGTGATTTTCTGTGGAAATTTTACATATCCGTGACCGTGTGTTTTAAGATACTCGAGCGATTTGTAACTTTTTTCTCTGCTACAAATGTTACAGTTTAGTCGTCGGGAGAGCAAGAAAGGTTGAAAGATTTTGCATCGAAGATGAAAATAAAAGAGAATTATTCGGGAATTTTCGGGACAGTACTGATCGTTCAGTTCGATACGCGCGGTCTCGTTTCCTCGTTTCGAAACGTGAACGAGCTTCGCGTGGTCAGAGATCGCGACAGTTTCAGCCGACAGATCGCGTAAATTATTTGATGTCCCCTTTCAACGGTCGCTAATGGCCTCCCATAGAGGTTGTAGGTATTATTAACGGTCGAATAGTTTGTCGTCCAGCTGTCCGAAATGCCATAAACGTTCGGAAAGTTCCATTTTCCGAGAAAGTTGAGGCATGTCGAGGTTCGTGCTTTTAAGTGTCATCCACCAGCGTGTCATTGGTACACGCGGTTGCTTCGCAGCAAGGACGGGGGGAGGAAATAGAGACCGAGCTGTCTGGCTGAAAAAAAAAAGAAAAAAAAAAAATTGCTACTCGCTACCAGGCACACACAAATTCGCCGCAACTGGAACATTTGTCTTTGTAAATTCATTTCTCTGCCAGATATTAGAAATAGTCGTACCGGAACAGAATAAATCGTGTAAATTTAGCCGCGGTGTCCGACACTCCTTTCGTTTTTCACGGTCTCTGTTTTTACGGATTCGACCGAAAAAAATTTCGAACGTATCGTTAATAACGTCCAATTTTTTTTTTTTTTTTTTTTTTTTTTTGGTTCTACACGGCAAATTCCAGCGGATGTTTTGGAATCGATATTTCGCGAGTTTGCAAAATTTTGAAAAAAAGAAAGAAACAGAAAAGCTTGGATAAAAAAAAAAAAAGAAAGGAAAATACGCGGAATCATCCACGGAGATGCGAATAAAAGTGACGTTGGTAATAATTTTTTTCACGTAGGCGCGCTACTTTGCTAAAAATTCCTCTTCCAATTAACTGAAATATCGAGATATCAAAGTCATAAATGTTAAAGTGGCAATCTCTTTCACGAAAAAAAAAAAAAGAAAAAAAAATGAGTGTTTCCAATACACCGTGAAATGCACTTTGAAGCGTATCGACAACGCGGTATCGACATCGCGGCGCGCGCAGTGAAAAGTTGCATTCCGAAGCAACGTTCTGTTTAATCGAAAATAAAGGCTGCCGCCCGTGGACTTCATGCATTTTCAGTAGGGTTTCCCGCGAAAGATGAACGCTTCGCAGCAAGTAGCCAATGGAAATGCATAGCGGCGCACAGATTACGTACAAGGCTGAATAGCAAGCGAGTTCGAGCAGTTGCGCGAGCAGGAACGTAACTCTCACCCTCGTGAACGTTGCCGGGCGTATCTTATATTCCGCTTTACGTGTCGCGACCGCCGGCCTCTGTCCATGAAAAATTCCATGAAACTTGGAAGATGCAGCATTCGAGGCGAAAGCGAGGTCAAATTTCGGACCGAGGGGAAGCTCTCCACCCTTTGCAACTTGGCTTTCCTAATTTAGCGGTGTACTTTGACACACCGGGTGAACGAAATGCCGGATGGTAAGTCAGTTTGAACCTCACCGAGTACGAGATAAGTTTCCTTTCGAGCTTTCTCGTTTCACGTTTTTCTGGCAAAAGTCTAGCCACTTTTCCGATGAATATTGTAAAATTTGTCGCTCTCGATCCAACGTGCATCATCGTTTGATCTTCGTCTACCTCGCGTGCCGTGATGAATTTTAACGAACGGAAACTCCAATTAAAAATAATTCCGAGCGATTTTAACGAAACGTTGCCGCGCTCGCAAAGGATTGGGGCCAGTTATATATAAATTTCGACAGAAATCCATGTGTTTTCAAGTATTAAATTCCACGTACATATATACACAGCGTGCAGTTGTTTCGAAAAATTATCCCAAATGAGCGAATCAGCTAGAATTTCAAACTTTGAACCGGTTCTCGCAACGTGTTCAACATCGGGGACACGCGATACCGCGTGCAATTTATTCGAGAGAAAAATGAACCGCGTTTATCATACGCGCGGGGTCGTTGCGCAAAAATTCCCACGATAATTTCGCCTGGCTTGGCGTAATCGGCTCGAATAAACTGGATTAGCCGCGAGTAATTAGTGAAAAACAGTTTGCAATGCCGGCAAGCGCCGCGCTACTAAACTGCGCTAGATAATTTTTAACAAATAGAATAGAGCCGGTCGCAATGGCCACAATGATAGTAGGTAGGAGAGTGGAATCCACCGCCATTATGCCGACATTCCGTTCGTTCCAGCTTGGCGCCAAATATATATTCGATTCAATATCACGCAAGTTAAGATAGCGTTGTTAATTATTGATCGGACCGCAAATTGTGTGTTTACGGCGCGACATCTTGCTCTCCGCCATCTCCGTTTCCCGATATCAGTTTCGAGACACTGACGAGACGATGCTGTTACAAGGAATTATTACGGTTCAACGAAATTTTGCACTTTCTTTGCACTTCTTTTTTTCTTTCTTTTTCTTTTTTTTTTTTTTTTTTATTTCAGCAGAAAACCGCGCGATCAAATTTTCAGTGAAGATATTCGCCCTTAACGCGAGATTATCGCTGCCGAGTTTCTGAAGTATTCCGAGGAAGCGCTTTCTTAAATTCGTAAAGCGGACTGGCGCGAACGCATTCAGCGCGTTTTGAAAACGTTTGAAACGTTATTTTTCGCGGAGCGAAAGTTCAGTTGCAATTCCACCGAGGCCGGAGAGGAGGTGGAATCGCTTGGGGGAGCCGAGGCAACAGAAAAGAAAAAGAAAAAGAAGGAAAAGGAGGAAAAAACCCGCGGCTGCGGTTCAAGCCAGAGGAGAGAGAGTCTAATTTTGAAGCGTTTAAATTATACGGTGCCCACTTGCCGATAATTAAGATGCCGCGCACTCGAGTATTCCGCATCGCGGAATAATTGAAAATGTAAATTTGGATGAAAGAACGTTTTCTCAATAAAGCCCCCCTTAAGACCACCAATTACGAAATCCAAGGAAAGGAAATTCGTATTCATAGAAATCGAGTTTTCCTCTGTTCGACGTTGCATTCACCGCCCGGAATAATCGTGCGTTCGCTACGTTGATAATTCGTTTCGATATTCCTTGAGAAATTCTGCCTTCACCACGTTCGTTGCCATTCGTCGACATTTTTGGCTTCAAACGTCGAAGAGAGTCTGACCGTGTACACCATGCACGATCTCTGGTACGATTGAAAAAAAAAAAAAGAAAAAATGTAACGTTTGGCTCCGACTCTGATAATCGGAAGACAGTTGACGTCGTTGGTTACTGCTGTAATTATTACTCGTATCCACCCTACCTTGGGGTAATTTGCAATTTTGTCCTGCACAAACATGATTATGCTCGAGTAAACTATTTAATAGCTAGCAAGTCACCCAAACCTACACGTACACGGCAGAAGCTGCAGTAATCTGCACGACGTGGGCAGGTTCTAAACGAAGATATCGCGAAGATAGCGACATCAATTAACGACCCCGTGATCTTCGTGCGTCGTTTCGTCGTTTGCAACGGAACACTGACCAGTATCGAGGTGTAATTCTCCAGCATCGACTTGTCGTTCTCGCTCAATTTCTTTCTTTCTTTCTTCGAAACTAAAATTTCCGTGAAATTTCTCTTTTTTTTTTTTTTTTTTTTTTTTTTGCAAACGGAAGCCCGAACTCGGGAAATTTGAACAAACGAGAGTGTCGTAGTAGCCGAAGATTACGGCAAGACGACGATAGGGGCTCGATGTAATTCACCGACGCACAGTGACCAAGCCGCAAATTGAATTAGCCGCCGAACAGAGCGGAGGAGAAACCAAAATTAATAGTTTTGGCCTGGAAGGAAAGGCGACGCTTTGAGAGACGAGGGAAGGGGCAACGAGCCTGGCCGCCGCCGATGGGACCTCGGGTATGGATATTGGCCAGTGGGTTGGCAGACCTGCCTAGTAATATATCAGACACGTCCGCTAGTAATATACTGCCTAGTGCGGCTTGTTTAGTAGTAATAAAGCGCATTGCTGCCGGCCGACAACGTCGACTAGGATCTTGGCACCGACAAGGCACTGAATTTTATGTACAATTCAGATTACAGACAGACGAGAGCCGTGTTTATTCCCCGCGAAGTATTCGCCAACCGTCCCTCTATGGCCGGTTTCCTTCGATTCTCAAACCGCAATTCCACGCTTGCTTCTGGAAATATTTCACGGTCCGTTTCATTCGAATTTGCTTCCACGTAAATTTGTATTTCGCACGCCGGTGCAGTCCAACAGATGGAAGAATCGTTTCCTCCTTTTTGATACGAACCGCTTGTCGGTGGAGATCGGAAAGAATTTCTCTCTTATTTGTTTGGTAAAAGGGTGAACTTGGAAAAATATTCGAGGGACGCGTAAAAATATTCCCGTCCGTAATGTTTCTTCTTTTATATCAATTGAAATCTTCCACGGGATGTTCCGTCCCGGGAGAGAGGGGAGATCTTTTATTTTTTCAATTAAAGTCTACGGATTTCAACTTGGCTACTTTAAGATGGAAAACGCCAAGTTCGCTGACTTAAATCGGACTAAAGGGATCGGACGTAAATGCCTCTCGTCTTTTTGTAATTCAAGTGCTTTTTCCATCGCTTGAATTACAAAAAAAAGAAAAAAGAAAAAAGAAAAAAGAAAAAGGAAAGAAAAATACCATCCTTCGAACTAATGTTTCTCATTTTAATTAAATTCCAGCAATCCTGCGTTACGTTCTTCCATCTATTACCGTAAATGATCGCTCAAGCAAAATTAGCGTGAGCACGGTGAATACATTTTAATTAAAATTCTTCGTCCCGTCTATCGGACTCTCTTAAATTTTTCAACTCGTTTCGTAAATTCGTTTGCTCGTCAAATGCCTGGCCGATGGTCTCTCGCGAGCGAGTTGAACGGAAATCCAAAGACGTCCAGAGTTATTCCCTTCTTGAAAACGATCTGGGACGTTCGATGGGGGGGGGGGGGACGGGGGACGGCGAGGCTGGATGGAGGAAATGGGCAAAACAAGTGGGTGAATGGAGTCGCTTGGCACGAAGTAGTCGTGGCTGCGTCTTAGCCAGGCGGGGAGACAAGCTTTTCCATTAAGTCGCGCGGCCGGTTTCTTTCCACGCGCGTACACGAGAAGGATGCCGGCAATAGAATTGCTAATCCGGCGATAAACACTTCGAAACGGCGCACGGACGAGTACTTTACGCGGCTGTGGTGTAACCTGCATCCACCGCCATTAATGCACTCGCCGAGAAAAAGCTGCGCGGGTGCGGCGCACCGTGAAATAAAGCCGCGGGGTCGAAGGGGGCGCGCGACGATGTCGGTACGTTTTCGAAGGCTGCCAGTAAACGACGACGAATTTCCCTTTGCATCCACCTATCCAGCCAGACTTCCTCAGCGCCATATTCTCCGCGCCACTTTAACAAACCAGTTTTTTTTAACCCGATCGAACATCCATCGATGGGAATAAATTTCCGTCGAGCGTTTTCCAACTTCGACCAACAGCAACGCGAACCCGGACCATTCCCGTTTGTTTACCTCGATTTTTCCAAATCGTCGTACAATCGAAGCATCGAGTCGAATCCAGTCTGCGGAAAATTCACCGTTCTCCTGCCAGATACCGAGTTCGTCTCGATGAACTTGGAACTCGGGGACGAAAAATAACCTGTCGGTTTACCGGAACAAAAGTCGCCATAAATATCATCGCCATCGTGTGTGTGTGTGTGTGTGTGTGTGTGTGTGTGTGTGTGTGTGTGTGTGTATTTGAGAGAATTTATTCTCAAGCAAAGACCGTAAAAACCTGCCGGCGAATTCGCAATTTCTGCCTTGTGTCCTCGTCAAACAGAGACTGTTGAAATTGTTTGCTGCCGTTTCTTTCATCTCGGCTGTCCCCCCCTCCGCCCTTCTCCCCGTTTCGCTAGGAAAGAAATTCCGGTGCCCAGGGTAACGGGAAATTAATCCGGAGGACCTTCTATTCGCCAGGGAAGCTCAACCTGACCCCGGCCACGCGTTACGCTCGATTTAATCTCATGACCAAAGCTGTATCAATTACCCTCTGTCTTCTTGCTCGCTCTGTTCCTTTCCGCTCGCTTGCCCGCCCACTCTTCCCGCAACAGCAACGGGATTACACGGGGGGTTTAAAAATGCAGGCACCTTCGCGGCCCCCGGCTAAGATTGAGCCATTGATCTTCGCGGCCCCCGGATGCCTCCTCCTCCTCCTCCTCCTCCACCTTCTTCGTTCGCGACTACGCGCAGTTTCAGAAGTCGATTCGTGTAAAGGCCGCTTGATGTACGACGTAATATTGAGAAACGCGCGTAACGACCGCAACGTATTCGCAATGGCCGAAACGGTTCTTCCATCGCTCGTTGAACGTTCGGAGAACAATGCGATCATACAGATGGGAAAGAAGTATGTTTTACGAAGTCTGGTGGAAGGCACTTTCTTTCTGGAAAATCTAGCTTGGTCTCCTACTCTCTTTTCGTAATTTTGAAAATTAGTCTTTTCCTAGGAACTGTGTATTTAATAGTTGGGGGACTCTGTCTCTGTATCTCTTATGTTTAATTCACATGTATATGAAAAAAAAAAAAAAATGGAAGTATTTAATAAATGAGACGTTACTTTACGAAATTCTGGGTCCAAGAAATTTTTGTTAAATCTTAAACACTCGTTTTGCCATTGCAAAAGGAACGAAGCAAGAAATTTCAAACCTAAACTCTTCTTAAAATGCGTTGCTCTTGAAACGTGCTCTCTTATTTTGGCAGGAACAATGGTTTTGGCCCACTCGATAGCCTGCTTTTCGAAAGGCTGCGCACACATTCGGCGACATCTATCCTTTCGCAACGGGAGAAAGAGCTTTTCACCGGTGCTGCCCCTGTGAAAACGCAACAGTTTTCATTTCCTTGTGCACGGTCGGTCCTTTGACATCGGTCGTCATTCAGTGTAGAAAAATTGCGAAACGTCACGTAAGAGGCTTCGATCCTGCTCTCGCTTCTGAAAAATTAAAAAGAATCTTTTGACAAACTGACAAGGCCAGCAAAGAAGCTCGAATTTTTCATACCTTGCAACCATTTTGCTTCGCGAAAGTGGCTCGCATTCAATTGGACGAACTTGGGCTTGTCCGTACTTTTGAAACTTGACTGTCTTTAGCTACCATCGGTTCCAACACAATTTTTACAAAATATCGTCGTTTTCGTTCTTTCGAGAAAAGGCAAGGTAATTGAGATTTTTCACGCGAGGAAACGTAAAAAATCGCTCCTATCTCGTCCAGTTTCGGAATTCTCACGCGAAACGTCTCTCATTTCTTTAAAGAAACTGCGTAGCGAAACGACCTGCGTCTCCAAAGTGGCCAGGGGATAAAACTGAATCGTAATGGTCGCCAAAGAATAAAAGTACAATCCCGCGATTTGTACGTAAAACGAAAATGCTACGAAAACGATCGAGGTTTTCTTGGCAGTACATCCACTTGCTTCTTCCATCTCTCCCTTCCACATCCACCCTCCTCCTGACTGACGATTTATCGCGGCGAGTTGTTACGTCGCAACGGTTATCGCGACGCGTTATCGTCTCTCTCTCTCTCTCTCTCTCTCTTTATTCCCCCTTGATTTTCATCTGGATCCGTCGAAACGAAAAGGCTGAAGATCAAGAGAATTCGCGCGAACGCGAAAGGGGAAAAGTTTCCTTTCCGGTGGGTGGTGCCGGCGACAAATACCGTTTCCACCTCGATCCGATAGCAATCGAGAGAAAACAAACGCCTGGCCGAGCAGCCCTTGGACTTGGCTCTGCCCCGACGACGACGGATTACTCAGCTCCGAGCCTCTCCCTTCTTCTTCTTCTTCCGTTTGTTCGTCGACTTTTGCGCCTCGCTGCTCCGGGCTACGGTGTTTTTGCGGGCCGGGGGCTGACGCTCGTTCTTTGCTCGTTCTTTCTACGAGCCGTGGGAGGAAAAATTCGAGCCCGCTGGAAAATTATTCGATCGTGTGGCTTTCACCCTCCGCTCGCCCTCGTTTCTGGTAAAAGTTCGCGCGATGACTGTGGAATTAACGAGTAACTCTTGACATCAACGCTGTCCCCTTGTCGGGTACGTTAATAAAATCGAAGACGTTGCTTTTCGTACGCGACGAACTTGACGGGTCATAGTAAAATTGTAAATTTTAAATTTCTCTTTTCTCTTTTTTTTTTTTTTTTTTTTGGAGGGCAAAGAATGAAAAGTGTTCCGAAAGAAAAGTGAATCTGTCAGGGAGGATTACAAAGTAGTTCATTCTCTGGGGCAACGCTGGAACGTGCCACGCACGTCGAGAACTGTTTTGTTTCCCAAATCGCAACATTTTCTCAGTTTCAAGTATATTTAAATGCAACCAAGGCGAAAAACAAACGATAAGTTTGTTACTTCTTAATAATTTCTGTCCAGCGATGTCATACCGACGAGTTCGAAAGAAGGAGAAAGCGACAAATTGTTGTATACGATTCGGTCACTCGTTATGGTCCGCGATCCAAGGCGGTTGAGCAGCAAGCTCGAGGAATTCTTAAACGCAGAGAGCCAATGCGTTCGATTTTGCATCCTCGGCTTCTCTGATGTTTCAAATCCGTCGTTTCTGGCTGATCTGGCTGATAGATTGACGCGCTGAAAGCATTAGTGAGGCATCGTAGTCAAACGAGACGATCGTTAATTTCGGAATTCTGCGTCGTGAAACGACAGCTTGCAGGAAGAACCGGATTAAATAACAGACGATAAATTCCTACAGAGCGCCAGATTTACGTCGGTTTTGCGAACAACGGCGATAATTAAACGGTGCTCGTAAGCGACACTTAAACTGACGATATATTACGTGTGTATAGAGTTGCCGAAACTGCTGCTTGTAAAATTGATTCGCCATTTCTATTTCAAGCGGTATCCATTAATTCGTAATCGAATCGTGTATTTATTATTCCGTAAATATCGATTATCCGATTAAACGATGAAGCTTCTATTTCACACCAACGGCTCGGCCCGGCATTTAGAAACGAAGCTCGATTGCGCTCGAGCGCGTGGAAACTCCTCGTTCGAATGGAAATCTCGACGTTCTACTATTTGGATAACACCCGGTCGTTTTAAAAATACTTGACGATCCACGTTGCCGCGAATCAGAAATTCTAATCCAATTCGACGACTCGAAGCGTATTATCAAACAATCCTCGACGACGTTCTCTTTTTCAGATTTAAAAAAATCGTATTTGACGTGCGAATTAACCACTTGCGCTGGCAACTGATTGCGGACCATAACGAGTGACCGAACCGTATATACAATAATTCGTCGCTTTCTTTTTGAGCTGGTCGGTACGATACCTTTACCTACGGATAGAAATTATTGAGAAGTAATAAATTTTATTCTTTGTTTTGCCTGGATTACACATAAAAATATTGCAAAATTTTTGGACAAAAAAAATTCTCGACGTTCTTAAATGAAACTCGATACGATCAAAAAATGATGTTTATTCTTCATTTCAAAGTTCGCGCTGTCGTAATTTTCATAGACATGCCGTACGAGGCACTTACTGGAGAAGTATTTCTTTATTACTTTTGTGTACGTATTAACCCGCGAACGTCTCACAGACGTGATTGTCGATTTCAGTTTAGGAAACTTAACGCGATTAATATCGAAGAAGAAACTTCGTCTCGATGAAACTCGCGAACTTTCTCAAACAGCCGGGGCTCGTTTCTTGCTTGCTTACCCACCGAAAAACGTCTTCATCATAAAAGCTGCGACGTTGTCGAGAAAGACGTTAAAGACGCCGGGGGGAAAGCGATTCCGATCGATGTCCACAGTTTCGCGAGCATCTTGTGCATCTTGCCACCGGACCGCGCCGGTCGATCCCCAAGGGAGAGAGACCATTCCGGTGTGTAATACTGTATAACCGTGCTGCATTACATACGGGCGGTGAGGTATGCGAGAGAGGTGTGTATGCTGGTTGCAACAACAGCAGCTGGATTCGAGGCCGACTCGGAGAGAGACCAGCCTCGCCACCACGGGGTGAATAGCCGTGCCGGTATGTTTCTGGCTGACTGCCAGGCCCGGTAACTAGTCGTACCACCACATTAATAGAGTTTTATTGTTATTTACTGTGACAACGGCCCGTTATTAACGAGAGCTTGGCGCGCGTGTCTCTCTCTCTCTCTCTCTCTCTCAACACTGACCGACATTGTTGTTGATTCTCCGTGCACTCGGCTACTTGGCTAACTTTGATCCACCCGTTGCTCCCTTTGGTTTCGCCATCGAAATCGCTGTTGTTTAGCTAAGCAGTTTAGCTTTCGACTTTGTTCCGCTTGTAAACGGACAATTATCCGTCATTCTGCGGCAATGCGGGTGAAAATGACGTTGCGGTTGAATAATGTTCTTCTGAACGGGTGATTGACGCGACGATGCCTTTGTAAAATCCCCTGCGCGGGTGGTGTACACTGTGTATTCTGTGTATTCGGACCTCGTTGGTACAACTAATTTCAGGGGTGAGATATCGACCGTGGGACTCGGAGTGTTTTTGAAGCGCGTGTTCCCCGTGGTGATTGATGAATCATCTTTGCGGAAAATTGAGCGATCCGGGTGGGAAATTAAAAGATTCGCCGGCTGGAACGAACTTGCCGAGGGGATTCGACAAGTTCTGAAATGGGAGAGGGGAAGTGAAAGAGGTCGGGCACGAGTCGGACATGGACGCGTACTCTCTTTTTAACCAGTCAGACGAAACGTAATTATTGCTTGGATGTGTAACATCGCTACACGCGCGACGAAATTACCTTGGTAAGATAATTTCAACGGCACGATACGTAAACAGCTAGACCGTTTAGCGCCGCGCAAGTTCTCTCGTTTGGGCCAGCGCAAACAAGAGTCTGCGACAATTAGATTGTCTCATTATGCAGATCAAAGCTCTGCCGTTCAATTGAATTATATTTACAATGCTCGTCGGAACAGACACGCAAAGACACGCGTTAATCGTCGTACGCGTTTAATAAATATATATTTGCATCTCTCGAACTGATCGTCGTGAATCAACGACGACAGGAAACAAGTCCAACCCCGAGTTTCATTGTTTCCCGGCAATAACGAAGAAAGACGATCGTAAATCATTCGCGTTCAATCCGCGAAAGGCGTTTCAATCGCGCATAAATCGGAAGCAAACTTCGCAATGAGCGCGATGGAACAAAAAAAAAAAAAAGAAAAAAGAAATGGAACGACGACGTAATAACCTCGTCGAGACGAGGTCATTTCACGCGTTGTTAATTAAAAGCCAGCCGGTAGCGTTGTTCGTTAAAACGCGCAGCTTCATGCATGCGCACATACTCTCATCTCCTTTCTCTCTTTCTCTCTCTCTCTCTCTCTCTCTCTTTCTCTGTCTCTTCTCTTTGGAATTAATGGACGCGTATCGCGGTTAAAACATAATACAATATTAAAACCGCGCAGTAATTAGCGTACGGACTGGTTGATGACGCATGATAACGATGGAATCGAATAATTATTCGCCGACGGACGTACATTTGCAGAAACCGGTCCGCGTCGATCTCGGATTTTCATCGATTTTCCCATCGTTTTATCCCCTTTTGCGTTCGACGAGCGCAGTGACAGTGACCGATCGCGAAACGGGAAATGAGCGACTTTGAGAAAAGTGGTTTATTAATTGCGTCAACGTGAGCATTATGCCCGGCCGTGCCTCTCCCCCGAAACGTAATTTCACGAAACTGAGACGAGACCGGCGATTCAATGAGGACTGCTGGAATATTGGAGAATTGTCCGTGTAAGAGAATTTCTGTCGCTGAAGAATAAATTAGTATTATTCGCAAAATATATATATACGTTAAACTACAAACAATATATTGGCAATCATATTATATTCGTCGAAGCACACCGAAGAAACACGTGGAGCGTCCGTTCACATACGTTATTCTTCTGTTGAAACAAAAGATCATAGTCCTCGACATCCACAAACGCTTATTCCACCGCATATTGATAGACGGCGACGCTCACATCATTATACAAATGAATTTCTCAACAGTCGCGATGCCGAGTTTTACGAATCTTGCCAGCTTGAATTTACAAGCAGTTTATTTTAGAAAATCTGCAGCGAACGATATTTCTTAGGCAAGGAGAAGGTTTTCAATTTTCTTTGCTTGATAAATATCGACAGTTTTCCCGGCGGAATGTTCGAAATGACAGTTGGAAATTTTATAAATAACCGTAAAAATTTGTTGCTTCAACACTACGACGACTGACTTTAGACTTTCGTTTTTTACAACTTAAATGATACAGTTGATATTAATTTCCATCTCCGGCAGAAACATGATTCTAATATGAACTGTAATGATTCATAATCATCGAATATTTTGACATGTTTGACATGTTGTTTATTATTTATTACGAAATTAAATGTTTATCCAATTTTAATTATTAGATGAATCTCAATAAATAATTATTCAATATTAGGAATAATATGTTTAATTTCTCAAATAATTTCATTTGAAGTTTTAATATTTTAAATTTTTTGTATAATAATAATAATAACACAAGAAAATTTTAAATTAATTAATGTAATTTTTTTATTTTAATATATCCTTTATATTTTATATTTATTATTAGATTATTAATTGATTTAAATCGAATTCCATTTGATTTAATTGAAGGTGAATCAGAAGGTTAGTTTCAGGATTTAATTTAGAATATTATAGAAGATTATTTACTTATATTTTTCTATCAGAATATTTTATGGTTTTAATTATTGAAATACTTTATTTTATTTACTTTTAATAATAAATTTATTTTTGTTAGTAATAATTCGTGATGTTTTAGCTGTTAATAGATATTGTATATAATGTCAATAGATATTTTCACTTGTTCATTTACATTGATACTTTTTGGACGATCAAAGATAAATGTGTATTTCGTCAGCTTTTAAGCAGCGCTTTGTGCGCAATTTTCCTCCAGCCTCGATCTCATCTCCTCTGAACAGTAGGAAAAACTAGCTATGAATTCTTCGGTTTAATATCGCCGGGAAATTCTCGTGCGATCGACGTTCAAACTTGCCGCCACGCTCGCGAACGAATTACCCGACGAATTTTAACCAACTCGCCTCTAGTTGCACGTTTTTTTTCCACCCGCTCGCCGCCGGTCGGATTTTTTCGAAAAAGTTTGGAACAAAAGGCGCACGGCGGCCGGCACAGTTTCGCGACAGGTCGTTGACAAAAGGCCGTTTCGTCGAACGAGTCCGAGAGAGTATGAGAAACGGCCACCGCCACACGTTTATAAAGTTTACGCGCGCCGCTCGCGCGATGTTCTCGTGACTGACACACACACACACACACACACACACACACACACACACACACAGAGCACGAAATTTCGCAGAACGGTGTACGGTCGAGAGGTGATTTTCAGCTGGATGGAAATACGTATGTGCGAGCGCTTGAAGAAACGCTCCATTACCCGGCCTCCTCTGCCTCTCTTTTCCGTTTTGCGTCAGACATGTTTTCAACGACAAGATCGCCCACCGGGAATTAAAAGAACCTCGAAATTTTGAATTCGAAATGTTCGAACGACGGGTCGAATCGTTCATTAACAAAAAACACACATACATAGAACCGTCCGTGATTGGATTAGCGATTCTTGAACATTCGAACCGAATTGCAAGAGAGAGACGGCGAATGGGAACGAGTGGACAAGAGGATGACTCGATCTCCGAATTCCGACAGTTATTAGTAGGAATTATCAAGTGGAATAAATGCGAGCAAGCTTTCGCGATGGACACGTCGGCGCTATTACGCCGAGATATGGCAGCTATTGTAAATGACGAAGAATGAGGCGTTATAAGCGACGTTTATGAGACGCGGGCTTGATTAACGCGTGATCACGCTGTCGGGCGATTGAACGGGAACTAATATTGTCGACGCGAATGCCGTCGGGATTTTTGTGCTACGTGGAAATCGGGCACGCTGTCGTTTATTCGTTTGTCCGGGATAATTTCGACGAATTATGTCGCACACGCTATTTTGATATTCCCCTTTCGTGTTCGCGAATCGAACAGTTTCTCTCAAGTCTCAACGAGTTTCACCGAGCAATGATTTCCCCTAACATTTTCAATATTTAGGCTGATGTAATAATCTACCGCGGAGCGATTCGGAAAAATTCCAGCGTACAGCGTACGTCGAGAGAACGCCCGAGGAACAAAACACCGCGATCGTTATCGAAACGATTGCGTGCACGCGTAAAAATTTCTCTCGCCTATGCAAATACCGAAGAGGAGGGGGAGGGGGAGGTGGGCGAGAGGATATTTCGAATTGCCCGCGAATTCCGCGAATTCTACTCCGCCACTCTTATCGCGAAATAAAATATTTTGAACCCAACAACCGGCCGGGTCTGCGGCAATCGCGAACCCTCCCCCATCTCCGCGTGATTGACGCGGTCCCTGTGAAACGAGCGTAGGCTCGAAACCTCGAGCGTCTGGGGGAGGGGGGAGGGGTTGATTGCGAATCCCAGCAAGCAACACCACCCCTTAGAGCGAGACGCGCCGTTACCCAGCATGCTCCATTTACCCCGATAGCTACGAATACGTGTATTACACCGATGGTATCGAAAGTCCTCATCCTACGTGGCACACTCTCCCACCCTCCTCCTCGCCGCCCCTGTGCACCAGCCATTTTACGCGAAACGACAGCCATCCGCGACGAAACGATCCGACGTTTCGCGGCGAGAATTTCGCGGGGATTTCAGCCAGATCGAAACACACACACACACACACACACACACACCGTGTGTCGGCGAATCTTTCTCTTACGAAAGTTGCGCCAAGTTCGACGAATTTCGTGCGTTTCGTTTGCTTGTCGATCTGACGAATTTCCGATCGATTTTGTGTCGCGAGATCATCCAACTCCTCTCTTGCCTCTCGTTTCTGTTCTTTTTTTGCTTTCTTTCTAGCGTGTATTCTTTCAGGCATTCGGAGTGCAGCGGTTATTGGGGAATGTAGAGGCGCGAAAATTCAGTCGGTCTTTCCTTTTTTTTCTCTCTCTCTCTCAACGCCAGCGGTTACGGGAATTAACTTCTGGCGTTTCTTAGCGCGGAAACTCGAGCCTTTTTTTCGCAAACAGGCTCAACTATCTGCGGTGGAACAGCGCTGAGTGAATTCGCGCGTTTTATATCGTGCTCGTGGAAATTCTTCTTACGCTCGAACCCGTCAGAGGGAGAAAATTCGCGCGTAATTTAACTCATCCTTTCTTCTTAATCGTACAAACAACGCGCGGAAAATTGACGACTTTGAAAGGTCTGTAATTTCCCGTGCCGCTCTTAAATAACGCGGAATATCACGATTCGACGGAGAGAGAGAGAGAGAGAGAGAGAAAAACGACATAGCGGATGCTCGTCGCTCGCAAACGGGAATCTGAAACGAGACTGCTCGGTTATTAAATGCATCGTCTTCCGCGAGATCGAGCGGAAGTAATAGCTCGTGTGCATAGAGATAAAAATCGAGTGCGCAAGGCCAATTAAGAGTTTAAAGTTGGAAAAAGGGGTTTATCTCTCCGTCTTCTGCTCTTTTTCCTTCTTTTTTTTTCTTTTTTTTTTTTTCGTCGTCAGTTTACTGTCCATAAACAGCCAATGGGATGGCATTGAAAGCGTGAGAAAAGCGCTCAGGTGTATGGCGCGCAGGTTCGAGCAGCGTCGAATTGATCGCTTAATAATGCAAATGCGATTTCAGTCTTTAATGCCGGTCTGAGCTTTCGTCGCTTAATAGGATCGCATTTAAAGAATCGTCCCGGGGTTCCGCCGGTATCGGTGACAAATATTGACCTTTTCTTCTTTTTCTTTCCCTATCTCGAGGAACCTTTCGTTTCGTTTTTTATAGGCAGCTGCATATTGAACTTGCATTCCCGTGCCTTCACACGTGAAGTTTTCGCGAAACTGAAAGCTGAAAAAAGAGAGAAGGTCACATCATGTACAGAGTATTGTGTTTTTTAGACCAGACAGCTTTGATTTAAAAACATTTCGCCAAGGGTGAATAGAGTCCTTTCGGCCAGTGTGCGATGTGCATTTCCGAGTCCTCGGAGGAACTGGGACAAATCTGTCGGTTTTTCTCAATTAACCGCTGACAACGATTCACCGTGTGACAAAATCGACCGAGCGCGTGTCATCGCGCCACGTAGAAGAGTAATAAATCGAGGTGATCTCACCTCGACAGGACGACGAGGTTGGAATTGAAAAGAAGTTGGTCAACGGATCGATCAAAATCCAGTTGGATACACAAACATATGTATTTATATATGTATACGGGGTATTTCGTAACTTGCCTGAGACCCACTTTGGGAGCTGATTGTACGCCTAAAAATAATGAAAAAAAGGTCATATAAATATATGTCCTGTCTAAATATATTTATCTGACGTTTTTTCATTATTTTTAGGCGTACAATCAGCTCCCGAAGTGGGTCCCACAAGTTACGAAACACCCTGTATATATATCTATGTATATATATATCTATGTATATATATATATATATATATCGGGGTTGTCGTGTCGCGAGCATTATAGTTTCGCCACAAATCTTGATTAACCTCCATCGTCCTTCTCTCTTCCAAGTTTCAGAGTCTCTCGGTGACGGAAGAGCGTAACATCCATTTTCATCCCTCAATGACGCGCGTCTTGTTCACGAGGGTGATCGTCCGTAACTCGTCGAGCGTCACCCGAATTAAATTCAAGGGGGAGGGGAGGTGGATGGCGGACACACTTCGGAAATAATATTCGTCCTTTAATGACGTTCAAAATCATATTATGGATCCGCGTAATTGTTCGCGGGAGAAATTCGATATTAACGATATTGCGCGAAATTGTTTGATAAATAGAAATTGAAGTTATTATATAACGGTTGGTACGTATCGCGCGTATATCCGGTAATTTCACTTAAATTGGAACGGCGGAGCATCGAACATTTCGCTTTGCAATAAATTATTTAGCAAGAATTCAATTGTCCCTTTAATAGGTGTTCAGTTGGCGGGAACATGGATTTCGATGGCAATTCGTGCCCTTCGGATCGTGAAACACGTGTCCTTTGCGGAAGGGACGTGTCCTGTAACCGGAAAAATTGCCCGTGTTTCGTTCAATGATTACAAGAAATATTTGCGAAACAGTGGGATAACATTTTCCTTTTAAAAAGAAAACGCAAAGATGCAGTGATATTTTGTAAAAAGCGGGACGGATTTCAGATTATTAAAAGTGTAAAATTCAACTTTCATTATCCCGTTTTTTATTCATTATACAGACAATACAGCAGTGTAATTTTTTTAGTATTCACCCTCTCTGCCGTGCGTTTCTCTACAGTTCTCTTTTTGTCGTTCCTCTTCATCGGCCTCTACTCCAGGCTCGATCAACGTGCGTTGGTCAGTGACAGATGCTCAGTCAGCGTTTTTTTCTCTCTCTCTCTCTCTCTCTCTCCCCCGTTACTACTTGATTTACGCAGCTCTCTGAAATATAGTAAATATACATCACAGCGATTGAACGCTGCGTGTACGCTTTTCAAATGTCATCGTTCCAGCACTGTAATTCGCGAACTAATTCGGATATTCTTGGAAATTAAATTCCATCGAAATAGAATAGAACCATCGCGAACGAATCTATTGGAATCTAAACGAGGAACAAAAGGGAAATGTTGCAAGCATCCCCGTGGATTGCTATTGCGTTTTACACTGAAATTTTTCATCAGTCGTGTTCGAACAGATGGGAAAACGGTCTCGTTACATTCGTTAAACGATCGACTACGATAAATAAATTGTCGACAACTACCGTCTGATTTCACTTCCTGACGCGAGCTGCGCGTGAAATATGCGAACGCGCCGACAATGGCCGTTCAATGTAGCAACGACATGTGTCGTCGACCAATCACGCGCCCGCCAGAGCATCTATTGTAGTTACTTGTTTTATACGACTTGTTTCAATCTCCATTGTGCATCGCGCTATTTACAGAGGAATTGTACGAAGTCTCGTAACCAGGTCCCGAAGTAAAAATTCTGCCGTGCATTTTGTTTCGTTGATCAACGTCGACCGTTTCGTAAGAGCGCACGGGATTTTACGCGCGCGTGTTTCCCCGCGAAATGTACCGTGGAAAAGTGACGGTCGCTTTCATGGAATTACTTTCTCTGTGTTTCTTTGTAAATAGTTTTCGATCGGACCATTTTATTATGGGAAAAATTAAACGAGAAACCGGTTTTCGCGTGTCGACGTCCCGTGGAAGTTTAATTAAATGTAATTTCACTTGTCTGCCCGCAGTCTTCGGTCGATCGAAATCGAACGTAACGCTGTACGAATTTGTTTCAGGATCTCAGCGCCGTTTCAAGTGGCCGCCGTAATTTTGGTCCTGGCCGCTACAATTTCGGCTTTAATTGGACATTGTTATTCGGATCACAGAACTCTGGTCGCCTGTGGATTATTTCTTCTCAGTGGTAAGCATCCGTGCCAGAATCACTGTCGAGTAAAAACGAAATTAGCCGTTTGTTGAACACCTCGCGATATGTTTTTGCTGCGAGGCGAGGAATTGCCGGACGAAGGATCGAAGTCAAAAGTGATACAGTTAGGGGGATAAGTTGGGACTCTTTGAAATTAAAAGAAAGAAAAAAAGAATAAAAAGAGGAAGAACACATTGCAATCTGTTCGACGAATTTTCGTCCAGCAGCTCGCGCTGCAACTTTGCCGAGACTTCTATCCTCTCTCTGCTCGGTAATCACAACTCCGCGGGTTGCGGGAAATTTTTAAAAAGCGCCAGAAAAATTTCCTCACCCCCCCCCCTCCCCTCCGCTCAAGAAAGGAGCAAGTTAGAACCACTCGGAATTAGAAAGCAAGCTGCGGGTGTGAGTGGGCGCAATCTGCACGAGCCAGATAGTACGTTTCACACTTAACACCGTCCGAGGTTTATAAAGAGAAATGTCCGAGCACCATAAAGTCTCATAAAAACTGCTCGTGTGGTACAGCGGTCGCTTCTAATCAGCGATGATCCGGCAAAAAATCGCCGGTTGGAGATAAGGCCGCAGTGATTAACACTGGTGAACGTTCTCGCAGCCGCGACCGAAAAGAAACGGATAAAACGGCGGAAAAAAAGGGGCGGCGATTTTTGAAAGCCGTCGGAGTCGTTTGTTCGCTGGTCACGTATCGAGTCTCTCTCTCTCTCTCTTTCTCACCGTTTTTCTTTCTTTCCTTTCTTTCATCTCTTCTACGACTCCAGAACCACTTGGTGGTGTATCAACCGCACTTTCCCCCTGTTGAAAAGCTAACAACGTGCGATGCTCTGGCGCACGAGCTTCACGCGTGAACAATTCATAGATCACGTGTTACGAACGTTACTGACTTCTTCTAATATTCGAGACGCTGTTTCAACGGCGTGGATGAATTGTTTCTCGTCCGTGTGGCGAGATCGCGCCGAAAACGAATGGTTCGGCTCTTTTCTTTTTTCTTCGATTTCGTTACGTGCATTACGCGAAGAGATGTAAATTGATTTTCACGACATGAAATTTAACTGTTTTTTCTTTTTTTTTTTATTTTTTTATCGAAAGAGGATGAAATTTCGCCTGTATCGTCTGCGTAACACATGGAAACCCGATCATTTCGCAAAGACACGTGAAAGGATGGAATTTCCAATCGGACGTGATCAAAAATATCGGGTCGATCGGTCGGAAGGATAGTGAAAAAACAACGAGAGCCATCGAGGGAGTTTCCAACTTTCCGGGGGAAATGCGTCCGGGAGGGAGGGGGGAGGGGGAGTGTGCGTGAACGCAAAACGGAAGGGACGGATGAAAATCGAGCAAAAGTGCATATCCTGGGGAAGCTTCTGGATGGGGTAGATCGATTAAAAATCGCTCGGATGGGATCGTCGTCCGACCGGAAGGATAAAACGCGCGACGTCCCTCTGCCTTCAACTTCCGACCAAATGATTCGACGATCGTCTGCCAGGCTGTAATTAGCGACCAGTTTATCGAGTCCCGGAGCTCGTTTCGAGAGAAAGCTCCGCGCTTCCGCCAGCTACCAGCAAATCAGCAATATCTCCCACTGGCTGGAGCGTTTGATGTTCCAGAGGTCAGAAATTACAATGTTCTAAATAATTTGACGCTCGATGTTTGCTGCAAAACGTTCAGCAAATGTTCAAACTGTACGGACGCGTTTCCCTTTCAGTGGCTTTTTAAAAAAGTAATCCCGTTGCAATTTGAAAAGTTACGAGTTTCGTTCCGATGAACAAGACTCGAGTTGAAAAACAAAGAGCCACTGTGTTTCACGAGATAAATAAATAATTATTCTACGGCGCGTAGCGTACCGTAACAAGCACGTGTATCGTTGTTGGACAGTAAAAGGATTAAACTGTCCCATACAGTCGCAGAGACGCTCGTTCTGAATGCGAAAATAAAATCACGTTAACATAAATTGAATACACATTCGTTCAAAGGAGGAATTATAATCAAATAATCCTTCACTCTATTTTTCTAATTTAATTCCTCCAACTCTCTCCACGTTATCACGTCGTCCATGCTCAATTTGTTCGTACATTGAACTATCGGAGAATACAATGTGCGCTTCGCTGGCAAATATTTTATCTCCAAAGAGGTGGGACCATGATTGACGGGACAGGAACTAATAGCTGGAAATCGAGAAGAAACGTTGTATAGCCAAAATTGGAATAATTGAATGATAATTTTATTATTCGAACAACTTCTAGCACGAACGTTCGTGATGCGTCCTTTCGAGAAGTACTTGCATTTGCGAACAGTCTCTTTTCCCCGTGCGAAGCACAAAAATTTTAGACGAGCATCTTGAAAATGCTATTCGTATCGCCACTACCAGATATTGACGAATTGATACTAAAAAACAAGCTTGATACTTTTATATTTCTTAAATTAATATAAATATATTCACCGTAAAAATATAGGTTACATTGAACTGATAGAAAAATATGCAAACGTATTTTTGTTGGCCAGTGAGACCCAGAAAATCGAAAAGTTTGGACACCCATAATGTAAACGCTTGATATGGAAAATAATGCGTGGTTCGATTGATCAGAGGATACCAGAAATTGAACGATCTTACATCGTTGGCGGGTGCCGATCGTATCGAGACGGCGAGATATTTTTCTCGACCGTGCGCGCGATGACACACGACCACGACGATGAAGTCACGCAGAACGCACCAGCGGATCCGTTCTCTCCGCTTTCTCTGCCGGTTCTTTCTCTTATTTTCAAGCAACATGCCTGCCGGATTTCGCGGAAACCCGCGTACGTTTCGCGTCGTGAATTCGAAGATGCAAGCAGGAGGAAAGCTCGCCAATTTTATACCCGGCGAGCATTCGCGGACGACGTATGCGTGCGTGTGTATAAATTTTCGCCGTGAAAATTCGTGCGTTGTTTCCCCGGTTTAAACTTTAATCGAAATGTGAAAGCTCCGCGCGCGCTCGTCCGAAAAATGCTTCTACCGACCTGTGAATGTTTAACTCGCGTCGGCGCGCCGCTGTTCCACGTTCCCACTCAGTTTCTCTATTAGAAAAATTAATCATTTCAGAATGCGAATGTACGAATTTCCCTTTCATCACCCCCTCAAGAATTTTTCATTGTATATTTCTTGCCTTATTAAAATTGTATCTTTGCTAGTTGTTGAAATCTACCGAATATTTCATCCTTGGTGTGTCAGACTTGCAGCAGTTCAAATTCTTGACGACGTACGAACGTCGTGGGCTTTATTGTTATCAGTCTAATCACTGTTTCCAAGTTCACGTGAGCGGAAACCCCAGCTGTCTCTCAACACATGCAAACTGCTTTCCTGTCGTTTCCCTCGTCGGAGAAAATCACCGCCCGACCCTCGTATCGGACGAAATAACAATTAATCTGGCAGCGGTGGCGTCGTCTTCTTCTATCTATCTCTGACGTCGGAGAGGAGAAGTCGAGAAAGTCGTGAAAGGCGGTGTACAAAGACGCGATAGGCACCCTGTCGAAGGAAGGTCCCGTTTTCATTTCGTGCGTTCCTTTCCTCGTGGATCGCCGGGTAATCACGCTCGAGGGTAAAAGCGGCGGAAGCCGGAAGTTCTTCCACGAAGGCTCGTAATTACGTGTCGGAGAACAAGTCGAACCGTCGTGGAGAGGATAGAAAAAGACAGACATGGGAGATAGCCCGAGTGCAGGGCTAGAGAAAAACGAAGAGAGAGAGAGAGAAAGCAGACCGCGACCGAAACTCGAAAGCGAAGGATTCGGCCTGATTTATATCGAGCTTTACTACTGGACCTCGATCTCTCGTCTCACCGCGTTTTCGAGACCGCGCCGGCTGCTGGAATCTGGATCAGAAATTTCTTCTGGAATCCTCGGGGAATTTCCCGATCTGATCGATGCCTCTTATTTCGCCAATTGTGATTCATAACGCCACGAGAGTTATTCCACGATCGCGGGTTTATTACTCGATGCTGCGGTTGTTCCAGCTGAATCTTTCGCTAATTTCTCCACGCCTCTCATACTTTTTACATACTCTCCTGTGCTGCCTCCTCTCCTTCGGCCTTCCCGGTCGAAAAAAGCTATTTGCAACGCGACGATATCGGACAGACAGGTGTTGGGTGGCCGTTCTCGTCCATCGAGCTGGGGGATTGACTTTGCGAAATGAAAACAGGTAGACGAAGCGACGTGGCTGTTGTCCGCGTTCCCGGCGCGTAGCCGAGTAGACGTGACGTTTTATTGGCGGAATCGATAGCGATACAATATCGCGAAACTCCCTTACGCTCTGCCGTGTCGGAAAAAGTTTTTTCCTCCGCGAACATCAAAGGCGAGGCTGAAACAGAGGGAGGGAGGGAACGCCACTGGAAAGCAATACGAGCTCGATTTTCTCCACCTCAATAATACGAAGCACGAAGCAATCGGTTTCAGTGCCGCGCGATATATCGCGTGAACCGTGTCGCCGGCAAAGAATTTATTTGTTGCCCGCTGCCCGCAATTTGGCCGGTCTTAGCGACCGGTTCCGCTGGTTTTATTGCTTAAGAACGTGTGCGGCTCACCCTGCAATTCCTTTGTACCCTCCCCCCCCCCATCCACCGATACGTTCCGATACTTTTGCCAACCGTGATTTACTCCTTGCAACGAATGGTATCCCTCGTCCATTGAAATTACCAAAGGATTAGAAGGCGAGCGTACGTGCTCGTGAAGATCTGCCAGTAGCGACGGACAGACTGTTGTTTCCACAGTGGTTTAAAGTAGAAAACTTTTGAAGAGACACCATTCAAAGTATATTACGTTATACGCACTGATCATCCGCGCAGATCGGTTTACACATATGTGAATGTATATAGATTGTTAGGTTGTCAAGGGAAAGAAGAAGAAACAGAGCTACTACTGCACAAGAATTATTTGTTGACTGGTTGCTGTAAGAGATGTCGCGATTAGACCAATTACATGCTTCTACGCAAACTGAGTGAACGATGGTGACGTGACAACTCGTCGTATTAACCGCCACGACCGGTGTGGCAACGCGAGAGGAATTCTGAGTGAACGAACGAAATGGATGGCAGCTCCCTCTAACAATAGACTGCATCATCGCCAATCCAAAACTTAAAGACATCTTCACAATCAGCGCATTTCTTCGTCAACACAACATATCAATATAACGGACACGCAACACGAAATATACCACACGACCAACTCAAAACAACAATATTAAACACCCCCTCCAACATCACACACTTATACATGATCAAAAACCCCCACTCAACTAACACAGAAAGGACCCAATCACTGACCCAACAGACTGACACTATAAACATGTAACAACCAAACCTATGATTATAGCTAACAATGTGAAGCTTATGGTGTAAATCTTTTCAATAAATTCAATTGAATTCTGAGTGAACGAAGAGATCCAAAATTATCGTCGGTTACTCGGATATTTCGAGAGAAAGAGAGCAGAAGCGACGAACGAACGAGAGACGTACCAGAGTTACCTACGGAGCTTCCTAACTAACGCGATAACTACTTAATACTTATCGATAAGACGACTTTTCCGTTTTCTTTCTTAATCCGCTTCGAACTGGCAAGTTCTCGAAACTCCTCTCCCGAAACTTCAAAACGATTACGTCCGAAGTAAAGACAAACAAAATTAAACGATCGAGAAGTTGCGAACGAGAGGATGGAAGCAGCGGATCGCGAAACGGGCGAGGTCGACGTTTGCACCTGCGAGTGAATTCGACCTTTGTCGTTGATGAACGAGCGAAACGTAACGAAACGACGTCGGAGGAAGTCGGAAGAAAGTGGCAGGGTATAATGACGGGGGTCAAAGGGGGGAGGCAAATTAGTGAACAGAGAGATAGTCGCAAAGACGCGAGTTAACAGTGGAGAGGAAGAGGTCCGAGGACGTGCAAAAGTTGAGAATGAAAAGAATAATAATTAATTTCGCGGGAGGAGAGAGAGAGAGAGCTCTTTGGTGCGTAATTAGCTGCGAAATTTGAAATATAAAATACAAATGTAATACTTCAACACCGGTTTACCGCGAATATAATTATTAAGCGGCATTCTCTGGACGCGTAATTATTACCATTGTTCGACACGCGTGAAAAGCCCGCTGAAGCTGATGCTCGCTGGTAAATCGTGTTTTCGTCAGGGAGAAACGTTTAACCGATCGTACGCGAACGAAACGCAAAGTGAGATATAATTAATTGCAGAATCACGCTTTATTCGTGAAAATAAATTCTACTTAATCAGAGCGTCTATTTTGCCCGTTTTGTTTTAACATTTTGCTCGTGCTCGCGTTTTTTCAACGTTTAACGAGAAATTACTTTCTCGTTTGGGTAATGTATGTAAAATTCCCGTGATAAATATCAGAAATGAATAACGAATAACGAAGTAAACAGCAGCGTTGTTTACCCAATGTCGTTTTCAACTTTTGCTGCATTCCGAGTACTTTCACGTCGCTGTTCATCGCCCTTGTCCAACGGCCATTAAACAAACCAACGAATGAATCGTCGCAGCCATCTTCGAAACTCTCTCCGCCCTCGGTGTCTCGCGCTATTCTCCGTCTCGAGTCTCCTTTTCACCTCGTGATTCCATCAGCCGGATCTCGTTGCCAGGAATTAAAGGCAAATTATATTCATCCCTCCAGCCTTTCTCGCGTTTCTCGGTGGCGTGAATTCGTCAACCTGCCGGCAGAACGCTAAATGCCCCGGCGAATAAACGGTGGAAATTATCTGCAACGGCTCAAGTAATAACGTTTAACTGCCTTTGCCGGGGCGCGGCGAAAGAGGAAAAGCGGAAGCGTTACGCGCCACGGAATTATAAATCGTCGGGGCATAGTTGTGTAATTGTTTCGTTTCTACGGCGGTGGGCGGTAGACACCGACGGCCGGTCATAATTTAACTCTCATTTCGTCGGTGTGAACGTGGCTACACGCCCGGCGATCGCCATCAGCCGAACTTTGCTCTTCCTACCTTTTTCCGTGTTTTCAATTCGAATTCGCCCGTTTCCCCGTTCTTTCGCCGTGATTTATCCGTCGTTGAGAAATTCATTCGTCCTTGAAAGAGAAGTGTTGCCCAGACTACCGAGACGAAACGACATCTACGGCAACTTTCCGATATCGGGGCTCGGTGCGAGAGAATCGCGGGGATATCCTGACGATTCTGCGCTCCGGTTTGATACGAGCCATTTAACGAAGGCGAGGAAACGAAGCGAATTACAGAGGGACGCGTGGACGAAAGGCGCGAACGGAAAATCGGATGCAACGGAGGGGAGACGGAGGATTCTAACGATAATCGGAAGCAGATTGTCGGCGAACGAAACGGAACAGTCGGTTAAGTGGTCCGGCAGTGTCCGAGAACGCTTCGCCGACCACGTTCGGACGCCCACGGCTGGCTGGAAATGCTTAGTCAGTCGACACGAGAAATTATAGGTTGGGAACAGCCAGCCCGGGGATGCTATGAATTCACCGTGAGAGCAAATACCGGCTCGTGAACGTTGTTAAACATTAAATCTCGCGATTTAATGTTGACGGAAATCGATCGGTCAATTCTCCTGGAAAACGTCACCTGTCAATCTCTTCCAACCAGAGATGCTTCGCGTTTCTCCTATCTTTGCTTTCGTGTACACATACTTCTTCACTTTCTTGCCCTTTTTCTTTTTCAAAAATCATAATTTCGACTGTAAATATCAATTGCAATATTAATGCAACTCAAACAACATCGAATTCAACTCAAACAAGCAAGATTCAAACATTTAACTTCGAACTGCAAATTGACCCTTCACACTGATCAAATTCAGCCATCCAATTTCAAAACGGACGTTGAAAAATTAAGTTTCTTTGCAAAATTTGTTTTCTTAAGTCACTGCAGTGAGGATAAAATCCGACGTAGAGTCAATGAAAATTTCATTAAAAAATACTAACAGTTTAATACAAACGATAACATAAAATTAACGTAAGATACTTATTTGACATTAAAAGTATTTATATGCGCGTACATATGTAGATTCATCTATGACGCCGCTGTCCGAGTTTCATACGATAATTATGACAATCTGTAGAAGTGACAGTTGCAACAGAAAGATTAACAACTGATCCACTAAATGTTGACAGTTTCAAGAGCCAGTCCAGATATCTCTTGCTCAATTTTTCTAAAACCATCCTCGAATGATTGATTTAAATTTATCCAATCATTTATATAACAATTAATTTCACAATTATTAAATTTCGTACATATTCGTAAGATCAATATCAACAATTGATGGCTTTAAAAATAAGAATTAAAATTTTCAATGACGGACAGGAAGTTAATTATATAAATAATTGATGTAAATCCGACGGTAGAAATAAGAAAGCGTGTAACTTTATTTTTGAATATCGTCAACGAGAAGTGAATTTGATCTGTGAACATCTCTGTACAGGTAAAATTTGTGTAATTCGTTGATCGGGAGATCCACGCGGCCATTCCAAACAGAATTCAAAATTAATTCCGTGTCCAGGCGAGGCCTAATGATTTCAATTAACACGTGCATCGACGAGGAAGATGTTTCGTTTCCGTGGCGGTTCAACTTGAAGTTCAACCCCACGGGGCTGGGTTAAACGTAAGTCTTTATTGTGCGCACAGCGTGTACGTGTACATGCCTCGAGCTTGTGTGCGAGCCGAGGTTAATGTACCATGGAGCGCATTACCGGCAGTGCTTACCATGAGAGAACTGTAAAGAACGAGAACGGCAAAACCGCCGGTTACTTACTATTACACGAAGAACGAAACTTCCTTCCTCGAGATCGATCGAGAAAAAAAAAAAGAAGCTATTTCTCGTCTGCGCTCTTTGTCCGACCGATATTTGCGAGACCGGTGTAGAAATTATTATTCCTCTACTCTTTGCTCGCGACGTTAATAGTAAAAAGAGAGGAAAAAAAATGGAAAATAGAAGCGATCCAAAATGAGACACCGATAGGGAGAAGAAAATGAAAGTTTGAGTCAAGCTGAGAGGTTTAGTGTTAAATCGTGGAATTTTTTCAAGGTGAAACGGTTTCGAAACTTTCTCGACGCGCGGAGAGAGGGATCGAGAGGTTCGGTCGGAAATTCGGTTGCTCGTTAATTAGACGAGCGTTGCCCGAACTCTCGCGGGCGCGTTAATATTCGACAGTTCGTAAAAATGAACATTCGTGCATCGCCGACGAGCGGAGCGGAGTTAACGTACCGAAGAAACGAACGAGCGGCTAAAACAGCGGAGAGACCGCCTGGTTGGAAATCGCGAGCTGCTGAAAGCTAGCGCGAGAGCTCGGGGTGAAAGAAAGGAATTTCTAACGACTTCCCCGTGGTGGGATTAACCGAACGAGACCGAAGTGTCTCTCCCGTCGTTCTCGTAAAGCGGAACTTCAGTTCGACGACGTTCAGCGGAGTGTTCGTTTCTTCTTATGCATCATTGGCGAAACTCCCGAAATTCCCTCGACGCCGTTTTCACGCGAATTGAAGGAACACTTTCGAACGCATGGAAACAAGCGATGATCGCCGTACCGAAATCGCATCTCTCGAGCTTTTCAGCCGATCAACGCCTTATTGATCAAATTGGAGCACGCCGCCTAGGCTGGCAAGAGGTTTCGTCATTCTCGAAAGCGCCGTCTGCCGCGGTTGACGAGTGGCAGAGGTCGCTTTAAAATAAATAAAACGGCAGTTCCCGCGGGAGAGCGGGCGCGTCGATGCTCTCACCCGCCGGGTGTTCCTCTCTCTCGTCAACGTCCAGACCTCCCTCCCCCTCCCCCTCCCCCCCCGCGTTCCGCGTTGGCAGAATTTTCAAGGGTTGAAACAGTCACCTTAACGAGACGGCTTTTCTTTTCGTTTCGCCGCTTCGGGCGCTAAAAACCCTCTGACGAGTTCTCCCCTCGTTTCGCCAGAAATTCACGCCGCTCTTTTTCCTTTGCCCCGGCCCCTCCCCCCTCCCCCTGTCGGACGCGGGGATTTAAACGATTTTTTTTTCCCCCGGCTGGGGGGAAAAACAATGCCGACCACTCGAAATTAATCGAGGCCATTCGAACGATTGGGAGATCGATTGCCGGGACAACGGTAATTACGTTTTACGGAATCGTAAATGTGGCCAATGTGTCGATAAGAGTTCCGGTTAATGCGGTTTTAAACGAGGCGATTTATTCGGGAGAATTGGGATTGAACGCAACGTGAGAGTTGAGCGTTTTCGCAAAGTTTCGGGGAAGAGCGGGAGATTTATATAAATTTCTGATTTAACCTGGGAATGCCTGGAACGAAACGGCTGGATAGAACGGGAAAGCTGGTTAAAACTATTTCTGTAATTGCACTTATTTCGTCAACAGCGTGATAAATGGTCGCGATGATTCGCCGTTGCAATGCTCGGAGAGTAATTACCAAAGTTGCGCCGTGCAACAACCTCGCCTGTTTATTGCGAAAATGTTACACGCAATGGTTAACGATTAATATCCCGATTAATATCCCAAAGTTTCGCGGTTTATCGGCTAGTTGTAAACGTATTAATGGCATAGTTTAATTATTGATGTTACCTTCAGCCGCTACTTGGCCATTGGCCATTTTAATTATCTCAATCTAGTTTTAACGGATATCGCGCGATCAATACGAACGTCAATAAAATAAAAATTCCCAGAAGAATCTCGATGTGTTGGACGCGAGTGCAAACAACGCCAAACAATGGAAAATCGATGAACAGTCGGGTCGACGTCTTCAAAGGCGCGCGGCACATCTTCGTGCACGCTTCAGACAATGTTTCAATCAAGGCAGGAGAACGGTGTTGCGGTTTCACACAACCCGGAGAAGCGGTGGTCGAGGTAATAAGCGAGCCCCGATCTCTCGCAGAGAGATCCAAGACCGCCTTAATAAACCAAAGACCAGCCTCTCGAGAACGCCTTCGAACCCTACTTAAGAGTTGGAGGCGGTCGACGGCTAGTGGCTCGACGGTTCCGTGAGCGATTCCCCCTTTCTCGCGGCTGATAAACAATCGAGAATCACCGAGTCGCGCGAGTCGATCATCGATGGCACCGGGGACGTTTCGATCGTTTACGCCTTCAGTTCCAAACGAAACGTGTTTGCGGTTCGTTGCCTCCCTCAGAAGATCAGACAATTATTAAGAATCTTTCGAGAAGACAGACTTACAATTTAGAATGCTTAAATTTACGTTATGTTGCGGGTGATATCGAGACGTTGGAACAATCGTAGGTTCACACCACTGAATCCGCTGGAACTGCTGATCCGAACCACTGTGAATTCGACGCCATTTCGAGTTACCAGCTGAAAACGAAGCTGGATAGAAAATTGTTCCTCACGACAATGCGATGAATCGTTTATCGAGTGTATCTTTTTTCATCGCAAGACGTGAAGACTCGAGCGAAAGCGCCGAAATTCGAAATGAACAACGCGCAACAAGTTGCTGCTTACATATGCTTTCCCTGACGTTTCGACAATTTACCATTCGACGGTGAAGCGATGTAAATTCCCGATTAAACACTCTCTAATACTCGACTACGAAGCTTTTCCAGCAAGTCAAACAACCTCCGATTCCCAGGGGCAAGAAAGAACGCGGCAAACCAGCCGCGCGATGCTTCGCTCTGCTCGAAAAAAGAAGAAAACTCTCGAGCACCGACCGAATCGTGCATTCCGTCGGCGTGCCGTTGGCGTTTGTTGCCATTTAATTAACGGAAGATAGTACGCACACGAGCGAACGTACTTGGCACTTCGTGGCGACAGTCAAACGTCAACGTGGTGCGTCGTGAAGCCGACGAATTTTTCGCTGGGAATGCGAATGGTTGGAGCGAATTTCAAAACGTTACTACCACAGTGTTTGTTACGTGCGACAAGCGCTTAATCGACGTACGTTGTTAAGTTCCAAACTGCACAATTTACAAAGTGGCTTTTTCTCCAATTACCAATTAAATTTCTCGACAGTAAACACCGAACAAATCCGTCAATCGCGGTCGCGCCTCGCCCGAGCGTAACTTCGTGTGAAACGAAACGAAACACGTGTACCAGGTTTCAGACGACGCTACGCAATCCAAGGTCGAGCAAAGTCTCGGCGGCTGAACAGACGGCGCGGAGCTCCGATGCGACAGCTCAACAGAAGACAAAACTTTCGTCATGCATAATGCATCCGGTGGAATCAGCGGCGATTTTCGAGCGGCGAATGTAAATCGGCGAAAGAAACAGAATCGTCACCCTTCCCCTTCCCCCCCCCCCTCTCGTCGGCGTGGCTGGCAATGGCCTCCCCGCCTCCCTTTCGCGGCGATCGATAGCCAGCCGAAGCACAAGCGAGCAGAGCGAGCAGACAACCGATGGAAGGAAGTAAAAAATAGGGAAACGCGGCCCCTCGAGTTCTCTCCAGTCGTTTCGGCCCGGGCTTTTTAAACCTCTTCCTCCACATTATTTTATCTCCCTTTTACCGCCCTCCTGAGGCCTCTTTCGCTCGACTGCGCATTCCTTTTAGCGATTTCAACCCCTCGCCCTCCCTCTCCGACAACCATCCCGTTCCGCGTCGCGGTGGCCGCGACGGGCGACATCCGCTTTCGTTTCACGTCCTCCACGCATTTCCTTCGTTCCCTGTCCTCCTGCGCTCCGGGCCAAGATTGCGGAATTTTTCCAGAAGGATACCGCTCCCAAGAAGGAGCGTCCGCGCCCACCACTGATTACACGACTGCCGCGTTTCGTCCGCCAATCTTCCAGTAATTCTTCTCGATCAATCGAGATTCGTTAAATCTTTTGCTCTTTCTGAATCCAGAAGGGGATCAAGTTCCGAAGTAACGGGCGTCTTCTCGAAAATCCAACTTCCTTCGCTCGATTATCGTGCCGAATTCTTTTCTCTCTCTCTCTCTCTCTCTCTCTCTCTCTCTCTCTCGCGCGCGCGCGCGCGCGCATCGAAACAATTAGAAACTTTGTCTATTCACCACGGAAGATTCACCAATTCACCGCTCGTTTGGCAGTTTTTCAAAATCCTTCGCACGAAGTCACTTGGCCCTGAACTCGCCGGAAGCTTCCCGGCGATAAGCGGGAGGGGGGAGGGGGGACTCGACGAGACGAAAGACGAAGAAATTCGTACGAAAAATCCGTCGAAGAATTTCGTCGCGAGAAACGAACGTCCTCCCCCCCCCCCTGCTCCCCTTTCTCTTGCCATTCGCGTCCTGATTTCTCTTCCACTCTCCGTTTTCGCGAGAAAGGAAACTCGTTTCATTGCGAGGAAAGAATGTTCAATTACGCAACGGGTAGAGACTTCAACGAGACTTATCGAGGGGAATTTCACGTTTCCAGGTTCCAAGCTGATTTCCGACCCCCTACCATCGTACGGCGAATTTGAATTAATATTCGCGGCAAGTGTTGTAAATCATCGCAGCGCGCGGGTTCCGGTTTGTTGCTTCTCCGTTTGTTGTTGCGCGTTTGCCTGCCGGAAATTACGTCTTGCTTGAACGGTCTCGTTAAGGGTGGCGCGGGCAATTCGCGAGCAGACAGGGGGGTGGCTGTCGGGAACATTGAAATAATTTGCGTTCGACCCGGGGATCATCGTACAATCTTCTTGTTTGTAGCCTCGTGCAGCGTGGCCTCGTCGAGGATTTTCAAAGATCGTGTCGTCCTCGCGACACTACGAACGTTGCGCAAGAACGTCTGGCAAGAACTTGAAATGAAAACCGAACGAGCCTCTGCTTGATCCTTTTGTGTCATCTGCCATCAATTTATTTACAAAGCTTCGAATCAAACGATCGTTCGAACGGTACACTTAACACGAAACTTTGTTGATTGTATCTTTCGAACGTGTGACATGGTTTGTTAAATTTGAAACAATCATCGACGTGCATTGCGGGTTTGCTGGTACAACGTACAAGAGTACTTGGGTAGTTTCAATCTTTGGGGGAATAATATCCTCGGGAAATTCTTTTCAGAAGTTTCTTCTTCTATCCTTTTGTTCTTCTTGCGACGTTATTATTGCGTCTGTTGAGATATTACCATTAATACAATTATTAGCAAATTATATAAACGAGAAGGTCCGAACTGTCGGTGAGATTTAGCACTGCCATGTCCTCCCAGAAGAGACAGTCGAGTGCCAAAGTGTTAAATTTCTTCGAGGGGCGAAACAAAAGAGACCAAACGAAATAGATGTTCCTCTCGAAACTCTTTGAAACGGAGAAATGTACATGTATAGTCATGGTAGCGTCTCTCTCGGCGTATGAAAAGGGGGCTTGTCCGGGTCTTGGATTCCCATCGGCTCGCAATACGGCGTGAAGTGTAAAACCCGGCAGAATGGAAGTCAATTTACGAATACATCGGAAGAAACGGGCGCGGGGAAGGAGCGGGACGGGAATAAAGAGCGGGCGTGTATCCCGCGTGGCTGGTGGCTCGACCGCGCGAGGATCGCGACTGGATTACAGCTTCTCCTCCTCTCCGCTCCACGTCGAGCACGATACCTTTCCATTTGGCCCGCGTCTCTGTCCGCTCCTTTTACGAGCCAGCAGCACCCGCGTGTTTCTTACTCCCCGGCCACCCTTTTCGCTTTCGTTCCTCGATAATCCGCCGTGCAAGTCGACCCCGTACGTGTACACATGCACAACACGCGTGCATTACACAAAGACGCGTGGTGGACGATTCGAACGAAATCGAAATCGAAATCGAACGAAGAAAAAAAAGGGGGGTAGAGGGAAGGAGGAACGAGCACCTGGCGAGGGACGAGAGGGAGAAAGTGAGAAGGGTGGCGCGGTAATATCTCGCGTCTGGAGGGGCCAAATTGATTTCTCCCCGGTTGCGGGACCGGGTGAAACGTAAGTCAGAGAGGCTGGCTGGTGAGCCAGCGCCAGAGAGAGAGAGAGGGAGGGGAGAACGTCTGGATTCAACATTTTAATAAAAGCCACCCGCGGTTTTGTCGCCGCTCGGCGACGATGAACTTTCCCAGGCTCGAACTGATGGTCGACCGCGTCAGCCACCCGCCATCGACCACGAGGATAGTTACTCCTCTCCTCGAAGGTCGACTAAACTAGTCGGCGTTTTCAGAGTCACGTGGATTGTGTTTTGCTTCTTTGTTTTTTTTTTTTTTTTTTTTTATTTCAAGTTCGCGGGAGAAAAAATGAGAAACAACGTTCGTTTCGCGAGAGTGGAAGTTTGATCTGACGCTGGGAGGGATACTTTAATTAGGATAATTAAATTGTCGAGCAATTTGAAGCTTTTCATTTTTCAAGAGTCTTGCCGAGTCGTTTGTTTGAACAGCGACGCGTAACGTTTAATCGATGATTCGTTAATTGAGAGGGAATTCGTCCGGAAGCACGTCGCCTCGTTTAAAAAGGAGAACGATCGTGATGAAGTTGCACTCTCGCCGCGTCGCGGTAATTCGTCGAAAGACGCTCTGTCGGCCGTAATCACGGCGTACCTGTCGAAATTAATGTCAGTCTCGTAACGTAACCTAACGTAACCTAACGTTCCCTCGTATTTTATTCGTTTTAATTAACCAAGGATTAAAGTACCTCGTGGGAGGGAGAGAGATCCCCGAAAACTTCAGGTCGCGTTCATTACGTTCTCCTCATCATTTTAATACGCTAATCCAATATTCTAATCGCTCGACAATAAATCACCGGCATGCTGAACGACGAGTTAACGAGCCACCGACGAATATTAAAGTTCACCGTCGGAGCTTAATAACATTTTATTAGTCTGCCAAGCTGGCCCCGGAATCTCCATGAAAGAACCTGTCGCCTTCCTCTCTCTCTCTCTCTCTCTCTCTCTCTCTCTCTCTTCTCGTTCACTCGTCTTCTTTTTCTACATCGCGCAGACATATTTCGACTCGTTCTTCCTCGCCGCTATTACTCACGAATGATTAATAAAGACATACATATTAAACGATAAGTTTTTCCGAGAGTGAGGAAGAGGGGCCATGCGTGAAAAGCCGCCGCTTGACAAAGTGCCGAAAGAAACCGGCCGGTTGGTTTTTCAGGCGTCGAGGCTCGTTTTCATAAAGCTGCGCCCGCCAGGAAATTCCCCACGGGGGGAAAAACCAGCGCTGCCGGCGTGATCGATAGAAGGTGGCCGGGGGTTCGAGAGACGGTGTTTAGCATAGAGGATCTCTTCTCTCTCTCTCTGCCAAGCGACGGCCCATTGTTCCAACGAGAATTGCCAAAATTTCGCTAATACCCCGGCCCCTTTGTTTTCGGATTTATTTAATGCACCGAACGCTGCCGCGGATTTCGGGTTAATTTGGCCGACCTGCGTCGCCGATTCCCCCACCCCGGCCACGGATTATTATGAATTTGCGTGCACAAAGATTCCCCTCCCCCCCTCTGCAGTTTCAGCGCCAACGATTCGGAAAATCGCTTATTTCCGGGCATTACCGACGATTACCCGCGGAAACGCTCGCGCTTTCGCTCGACTTTTCCATAAACAGACAAAAGTTTACAACGCGGATAATTTCGGGCAATTCGTCTCGCTCGCTTGTCACGGAGGTACGTCGTCGTAATTTTGCCACGTTGTAATTAAACGCGGAAACGATCGGCGGTGCGAGTTTGGAAATATTACTGTTGAAACTCGCGTTCTGTTTCTTTCGACGTGATTTACATCCAACTTGGGGTTGTTAAGGCGTGAAAGTTGTGACATGGACGTGCTCGAACCAAATGGGGAATTTTTAAATTCCCTTTGACAACTTGGAAAACTCCAATTTAAGCGCCCCATAAATTTAGTCAGTCTCAAGTGTGACGAGATCTTCCGCACCATAGGTTTGCTATGTCAAAAAACACACGCGCACTCGAAGGGTCTCCCTTCTTCCGTTGCATTTTCTACACGCTACGCGTTTGGGTTTTCTTTCTGATTAATTATCATCGCACCTTTTCATCTTAATGAAATTTCCATCTTGTTGAAATTTAAATGAGAAATTTCCCTCATAAACGAGACAACTGCGAAATAATCGCGTTTGAATAATATGTGACTGACGGAAGATGTAATTGTTGAATTCAAATTCACTTACGTCCGAGTCAGTATTCTTTCTGTTCAACAACACTTGCGCCGGGCCTTTAGTTTGATTCGAGCGACCAAGAGATCGTCCATGTCCCGTTAAAAAAATACTCGCGCAGTGAATCCACGAGAGATGAAAAATCCATCGCCTGCGAATCCGTCCAAATTTAATTGCTCGTTAAAGCTCGCGGAGCTGCGAATTCTCCTGAGAACGTGCGAACTTCCGTCAGAGCTGCGGACTATTTTCACAAATCACAGTGCGATCTTTTTTTCCCCCTGACGTCGCGCTGTCGATGATTCTGATTTATCGACACGCTGCTCGATCAGTTGCACCGGGGATCGACAACGTCCCGGCAAACCCTGTCCGACAAGACTTTTCACGCTCTTGGTAAAAAGGATGCCCGTGGGACGTTTTCCCACCCTCGGCGGAGCAGAACGCGTTCCATTTTCCACGTCCGGCCGCCGTGATCGTCCGGCGACATCTTTTTTCCCTCGCCGCGCGGAAGATGATACGCCGGAAAAGGAATCGGGCTTGACGCGACGCTCGCCGACGAGAATAAAAGGTCGCTCGCCTTCCCTCGCCCCGTCATTTTCGAAACCTTTGCTGCATTTTCTTCGTCCCCTCGTTCGAAACGTGCGCGACCGATCTACTACTCGAGCGACCTTCGATGAACTGGATCGAGCAATGAGTAGATGATACAAAAAATATAGGTCTGTAATAAAATATATTTATTTAACCCATTTGCATCCGTAAGCGGAGTATCCCGCGATCGGCGATCTTCATTTATATGTCAGTCGAATGCTGATGTCTCAACGTAGTAGCATAGGTAGAGTCGTGATGCAAACGGGTTAATCTCGAATGAAATATTTTATTTAATCTCGAATAAAATATTTCCTTAAAAATTTATTTTAATATATCGCCGAAAGGTCGAAATAAATTTAAACCTTTACGATATTGCATATAACTTAAAATTTTTCGTTCAAATATAGTTAAAAAAGCAACTCTTAATATTGCTATTAACATTAATGTGATATAATTTGAAACTGAGATTATTATTTATTATAGTTTATATAATTTGATTCAGATTCTAAATTTAAAACAATGATATGTTCAAATAATAAATACGTGGATATTTATCATCGTTGCGAACGAAACGTCACTTGAAATGGCTTTGTTGCATGCGTCCTCGGAAAAATGACGCAAACGATTCGTGTCGCACACCGTTCCAAATTAGTCGTCACATTTGCGTATCTTTAGCCCGATTATTGATCCGATTATATTTTATTCGACATCTGAATATTCGATAGAAATAGTCGGTTATTAACCATCTAGAAAAAATTATTCGATCGTCATTAAAATGGGCCTTAAGGTAGCGGAACAGCAGTGATAATTTCAAAAATTTTTCACACGAGTTGTCATTTTAAAAGTATATGATAATTTTAGAGTCGAAAAGCCTGAAATTGCGAACAACGGTACGTGTAACGCTGTTCTGCAATTTTTGTTGCTGTAAAAGGTTGTAAAGATGATAAAGCTTTACAGCTCGATGCTATACTCGCTGCGTCGGAAGAATTTAATGTGTATCCCATTTACGGAAACAGGCAAAGCTTTCAAAGGTATCTGGCAGTTCAATTTTCAGTGTTAACTCTCAAAAAATTGGTAAATGTGGACGAAAGAAGAAAGAAATCTTTAGAGAAGAATATAAACTCGGAAGACTGCACGTGATCAAAAAAGAAAAAAAAAAAAAACTCAGCCTAGCACACAATACGTGCAAACCTAAAGCTGCAATCAACCGTTCAAAAATTGTTCAAATATTTAAGATTAAACTATTGAAATTTCATTCAAGATTACGCTACTATTAAAAATCTTCGTTCGAGCGATCCATTTTCAACAAATTTTGTTCACATTTTAGTTTTTCATACACGATCGGCTTCAGTGAATATTCCTAGGTAATTTACCTTCGCTACTTTATTTCGAAATAAGGTTCCAAGAATCGAATTTATATTTTTACACATCAGCCGTGCATTTTGTAAGAAATTTCGCGGCAACTAATAGAGCCACGAGCTCGAAAGCTGCGTGCGCGAAAATCGTCGAATGACGCCGAGTCTCTCGACCGACGGGATTATTATTATCAACCGGACGAGGATGATTTTTCTCTGGCTAGGAGGCAGGGATGCATTGGTGCGGAATTGTCGGTGCAAGTTCCCGAAATTTCCGGGCTCCAAGATACCCCCGGCGAACTTGCAGATGAAACGCAATGGAATTTATGCCGAACGGAATTAGTTTTCTAGGAAGCTTCAACCGCGAAACCGCAACCGCGCTCGTAAATCGTGAGTCCTGTGTCGCAGGTTATTAGACCGAAAGTTCCCGAGTTAATCACAACTCCTACGTGCCGGGGACGCACTTTCGAAAAGAGTTCCCCGAGTGGCGGTAACTAATAACGAGACGGTCGTCGTCGTCGTCGCCGCCGCCGCCGCTTTTGCCAACTTAAACAACTTGTCTCGTCCGGTTACGCTGTACATCTCTTTGTTTCCGCTCGCCGCGTTTGACGCGCCATATGTATTTTCTATTCTTATTCACTCTTTTCTCGCCTGTCTCAAGAACAACAACATTCACGAGCGTGATTTCTGTATTTCGTTTCACTGTGAAAGTTTTCGATTTTCTTTCGTTTTTTCTTTTTTTTTTACATCTAGAATTAACGTTCGGATCGTCGACTCGGTTTCTCTCGATAACGCGAGGAAATGTCTGCGAGCCAGCTCTCGGAGCCGCGTCATATTTTACGCGGTGCCCCAGGGATCACGGGTTCGGTTCGGTCAGAAAACGGGGCGAAAGCATTTTTTCGCCGAGGGTCTGTAAAATATTCAAGAGCACGAACTTCTCTAATAACACGAAACTCTGGTTTTTACGAGTAACAAGAGAAGGCCGGCCGGCCGCGAGGTAGATTCAGCGTTTCTTCGCTGCTTGCTCGACAACAAGCGAAATTACTCCTCGCGTAATAAGTAACGCGATTATTTTATTCCTACGAAAGCAGTTGGCTTCTTCTTTTTTTTTTTCGTTTCGTTTCTTTTTTCTTTTTTTTTTTTTTTTTTTCTTCAAATCCTTTTTATCTCGACGAAGGGAGAAATTATATTTCAGACTTTGAGAATTACGGTCAACGCAGAAAGGGGGCGGGCGTATTCGTGCGCGCGTAATATTGCCTCAAGCGCGTTTTACGGGGTAACTTCGTCAAAAATTTGATAACAAATAAATTACGAACAAAAGGTGTGCCTCCCACGGTGAAAAATCAACTTCTGGTCCGCCGTAGGAGCGTGCAGAAATCTCATTCTCCGAAATTGCTCGAAGCGCTGCAATCCTTTACCCGGGCACTGGGTTTTTCTGCAACGAAAGGAAAGAGAAGAGTCGAACGACCTTTCCAAAAGGAAGAGGGACGGGTCTCGGTGTAAGTGAGTAATACAGAACCGTATTTTGACGTAATGAACATTTCTCTTCGCTCCTCGACGGGCATCATACGCGTGTGCGAAGGTACACCTTACGAGCAAAAAATAGCGCGTGCTACACGAGATCTATAAATGTCTGACAACGGATGAGAAAATTTACGCGTATTACTCGACGTCGAGGGGTAGTTCTGAATATCAAACAGGCTGCTGGATATTTACAACCCTTTTCTCGATCTGTTCCACAGTCGCCTGAATATATACTGTTTCACCGTGGCAGCCCACGTCTTCCATCGAGCCGAGGTCGCAACCCTAAATCACAATATCTCGACACTTGTGTCCGACCGCGACTTCGATTTCTCTTTCGTACCAAATAAGATCCTGTTGTCCTGTTTCAAGTCGAGAGCGAGTCTTATCTTGTCTAGCTGTTTTTCTTTTCGTTTTTTTCTTTTTTCTTTTTTTACTTTGATTTTTAATACCGCGCAACAAAATTAAGTGGCAACCGATGAAACACAACAGGGACAACTTTCGCGTAATGCCGATTAAACCGATTGATATTCGATTCGCGTCATTGCACTTTTATCGCCGTTTTAATATCAATTGGGTTCAGGTTATTCACTCGTAAAGTATTTATTTTATTTGATATTTCACGTTCCGTTCAATAGAAATTCAATTTACACGGATTAAAATTAAACGTTTCCAAGTTGAATAACAATGGCGATTTGTTATTTACGACGGCGGCGGATCGAGACGATTTTCATCGCCATTTTATTCTCGCAACGCCAGCGATACTGAAATTCAAGTGGAAAATGGCGATAGAAGGGCTGGCGACTAATTGAAAATAGTGATTAATCGAAAAATCTCTGAAAAATCGTCTACAAGCACCGACGTTTTCCAATTTCCTCCTTTTGTCGACGCTTTCTGCTTCAACCTCGATGCCCCGACAGTCTTATAAATGATGTATTTATCGGTCTCCGTTCCTCCCTCCCCCTCCTCCTCCCTCCCCCCCGTATCACGTTGCCACTGCCGGACAGATCGTGAAACTTTCGCGGCCGCAAGTTCCCCACCGTGCGAAATAAGAAGATTGAGAAATATGAGGTCAATTTGCCGTCGGTAGCAAATTCAAAGTTGCCGTCGCGTCGACTTGTGATTACTCGCCGCCGCTGCAATCACCCGCTGTATTAAACAACGTTCTCGGCTTCCTTTTGAAAATTAATCTCAGCAGGCGGCCAAGGGGAAACCGATCTCCCTGTACCTCGTTACAATGTCTCGCGTAAAAGAATGTTAAAGCGTACGCGTCGAACGCACCGAAGCTCGTACAATTTTTGCAAACGTTTCGTTACAAAGGCGAATCTCTTTGCGTTCTCGCATTGTGAAATTATTATCATAGCGCCGAAATGTTTGAAACGAATAATTCAATTCCGGCTTCAACGAAACATCTGATTTGTATTATTTTCATTCGCGTTTGAAGAAAGAAAATGAAGAAAAAAGAAAATAATCAGTGCCACGTTAATTATCGCAAGTTCGACAGAATCGATGTTGAAATTTACTTTTAATTTAAGCGGTTGACGAGCCAAGGCTCCTCCAGATCGGTCCGATAGCCAATTTCGACGGATCCCGATAGCCATTGTCAACGGAACGAGACCTTCCCGAGAAGTTCTCGCTGCTGAAAATTCAGGAGGATCGAGGGGGCGGGGGAGAGGGTCCAAGTTCGCGCGACTCAATACGTCAAGCAAATAAAAATGGAAAGTTGACAAGCCGCGGGCACGCGGTGGCTCCAGACATTCTGCCTCTGTCACGTTCAATTTGAATAAACTGGCACCCGGCCCTCCCCCCCCCCCTCCCGGAGATAAGATGCCGCAGGCCAAGCAGCGTCGCCACGTCTTCCAACTTTATTCAAATGCGACCGCCTTCGTATCATCTTCCCCCCACCTCCTCTTTCTCTCTCTGTCTCTCGTTTCTCCGCGCCTTCTCTATCACCCCTTTGTCCCGAGTTTCTCGGGGAATCGCGACGTCACCGGACCCCCTCCTCCACGCAGTTTTCGTCGAAACTGTCCCGCGTTTTCCTTCGGGGGCTCCTTCATTTCGGACTTCCCAACGGCCGCGTAATCAGTCGAGGATCCGTTTAAAGGGACCTTCCTTAGGAAACTCACGTTCCTGAAGTTTCGAAACGAGGTGTCGAAATTTCTCTCTCCGAGGGAAAACAAGCATTGACTTTTTGACTCCTCAAACTGTCTACTCGTCGTCGAGATCGAATTCTTTTTTCAACTCCTTGGCGTTTCGCTCTTCTTTTTCTCTCCCTCCTCGCTCTATCCACGTGTACCGTGTTGCTTTTAAATCTGGCAACAAGCGTGAAATAAACCGGTGAGTTCATCAACGATCAATCACTGCTGAATAAAACAGCGACCGTTGAGTGGATTCGGGGACAGATAGATCTTTATTTACTCTGGTCAATCCTTTAGCGCAGTTTCGAATGGGCAATGGTGGTCGATCGCTCGAAAGCTGGCACACTCAATCTCTCTCTCTCTCTCTCTAAAAGCGTGAGAATCGCCGCAGGACACGTTCACTGCACTTTTCGGGGTTCAAGGGTGACGAGGCTCGCTCTGATGCGGTCGAAGCTCGATAGAGCGGGCTGCTTTGCGACACTGCTAACTTCCACGTGAATTTCTTGGCCGCTCCGATTGAACGGTCCGTCTTGCAGACGAGTTTCCGCCGAGCTGAACATCGCAAGAGCTGTTAGTTTCGCTTCATGAATCCCTGCCCGACCTTGCTCCCCATTCGACTCGTTTCGACCGCCGTTTGCCAAATACCTGCCGCCGTGTTTCCGTCATCTTAAGAGTGATATTTTCCGAGCGACGAGAGAGATCCTCCTCTCTCCAAGCCGTTGTTACTTGTTCCCGTGTTAACTCTTTTATATATCGTTCCCAGGTGCTTTCAAATACTTTCAAAAGTATACACGTGCTCGATATTGATTACGCTTTAAATACTTTTGTTATTAACTCGGCACAGCAGAGAGAATTCATTCATTTTTGATCGTCTGTCGGACGAAATACATCGGAACGCGTCACGCGCGCAGTCTGCAATAATTACGCGTTAATCGATACTCCTCTCTGAAAAATTGGAATTAAATTTCGTCGCAGATGCGACAATCTACGTTTCGCTGAATCCGCGAGTGAATCGATCGATTATCGATTATCGAGCAAACTGAATTTAGCAAAATTAAATTTTGCCTAAGAAAGCACCCATGATTTCACATTCACATTTGGCTACGTGCTGTGATACACACACACACACACACAGCCATTTAACTCCTTAATCGAAATTTATCCGAGGGGAAGGCAACAATTCTCGGGAGTAGAATCGGCTGCGCAATGAATCGCGGAAAATTCGTGGGTAGGGATTAAACCCGTAATCGGTATGGAGGATCCACTCGAATCGGGTAATTTGCAGCGGGCACGTGCGACTGCAAATTAACGAAACATCTATGGCGGTTTAATGAACGTCAGGATTTAACGGACGCAATTGCTGCGGCGGCCACGTCGAATGTGCTCCTCTGGCAATTTCTGGCCGCGTCTCCATGACACGATTACTTTCATAATCACGATCCCCCAGGGATCGGGGGAGTGGAAGCGGGGATGGAGGTGGGTGGGGCCGATATTGCGTTCGTGCACAGAATTTTAATTGAAATCGCCCGGGTTTCACGTTTTGCGTAATTTCGAAAAATTCCGCCCTTCAGAGTCGTTACGTCGTCCACCGTCCCTTCGTCTCGCGACTCTCGCCGATCTTTCTGACTCTCTCCGTTTTTCATCGCGCATCGGTTTAACAATCACTTTGTCCGCGCGAATCTCGAATAAATCGTCACTTTCATCGATGTCGTTTTTGCAACAAACGACTCAGGAAACAGGAACGAGCATCGAATAAAGAGCGTTCAAGCGGGTTACATCGGAAACGCGATCGAGGACTGAACAAATATTTCCGCCAGCTAGATGTATAATTCGGCTATTTTTCGGTATAAAAGGCACGGGCGCGAAGTTGCGAGCAGGGGAGGGGGGGCGAGAGATGCAAAGTCAAACACGACGAGCCGCTCGACGGTGTTGCGAGAATAATCAGTATTTCCCACAAATTTACACAATTTCCACCGGTGGAAATAAAATAAAAGCGATCGATAATTCGAGCGAGGCGCGCGGCCGCGTTAAAAGGAGAGCAAATCGCTGCCGGGGAGGGTTTCTCGCGGAGCGGGAGGGGGGGCCGGATATTTCGTTTACGAAATAACGTCGGTGAAAACAAGGGGGGGGGGCGGTCGGTCGGGCCCGTGTAATGAAATATCGAAACCTTCGTCAAATATTGACGCGGTCGAAATAAAGCTTGCGATTCACTCGTTCGACAGGATTCATTGTGACGTCCCTGAAAAACCGGCAGCCCCGGTTGCGTATCAATCGAGTCGTTCGCGTACACCGTGAAAGTGAAGGGAGGAGAGCGGAGAAATTGAAGGGGCGAGGGCACCCGAACGAATGGCTTCGAAAGTCCTCCTACTTGATTTCCATTAATATTTCGTCCATTTTCGTTTCGCTCGGCCGGTCTTTCCCCTTTTTTTCGCTCTCTCTCTCTCTCTCTCTCTCTCTCTCTCTCTCTCTCTCTCTCTTTTCATTTCTTCTTTTTGAGCGTCGACGCCCTGGTTCGGAAGCTTTTTTCGGAGGACGCGAAACGCTCCAACCCCCCTTCGACTCGGCTTGTAATCGATCCGGCTTTTGTAAACATTTGCTACGTACTCGACTATGATTTATTTTGGTACGCACTCGGTTGACGGAACGGAAAGCCGGGAAAATGGAATCTTTCTGTTCGTTTCATCAATCATAGAGAAGAACAGCGAGAGAGCTTTCCCCCATCCCCCTTTTTTTCCCTCTTCTTCTCTCCACGTCTCTCTCTCTCTCTCTCTTTCTCTGGTTTGGATAGATTCGAGTTTGACGAGAGGACAGTGGGATATTTCGTGATTACCGTTTCTTTAATTAAAAAGCTCTCTAATTATTAAAAATTCTCGTGAAATTAAAATCTCTCCCCGATTGCACGCGTTACGTTTCAACAACAATGTCGCGTCCCGATGCAGGGATCGCGCGATCCTTGAGGACAAAATCGGGAACTGTTTGGCGGGCAGTCGGGATGGAAATTAATTAACCGGATGTGCTGCCGGCTGGTCGACAGCTGGAAACTATTAGCACGGTTCCCTCCTGGACGGTGATGAAAACGACATATTAAAATTACTTTTCCGGACAGTAACTACATTCATTAGCCACGTGCTGTTTGGAAAGGCTGGAATTCCTCCTGAGCGAGGAGTTTGTTCCTGTTTCGTCAGCCTTTCCCGCCTCTCTTCGTCACCTTTCCTCGCACTTTCGTCTTGCTCTTTAATTTTCAAGGGCTTCCCGTCCCTTTCTTTCTCTCTTTCCCGACTGTTTCGTTGGTCGTCTCTCTTTCGTTACTTACTTGCCAAACGACCTTTTATTGCTTCCTTCATATTACATCGTCAGAATTGCTGGTTGAAGACAGTTCAACGCTTCGAGTTTTTCCGTTTCGCGCTAAAATGTTGCAAATTTCGTCGTTCGTGAGATTCTTCTTCTCGTCGTTAAATTCACTCGTCTCTCGGTTTGTTTCGCGAGAGAAAGAGAGAGTTTTTCTCGCTATTGCTGGGAAATCTCAGTTCACGATCGCGACAAAGGATCTTGAGACAGATTTAAAAACAGAACGAAAGTTAACTCGCGCCTAGCTGTGTGACGTAACGGGGGAAGAAGGTTCAAATTAATTTCTCAGGCTGACGCGCAAACAGCTTCCCCGAGGTCGAGGAGAAAAAGAAGGCGACGAACATGTGGCCACCGAAATAGAGATAAAAACGGAAGACCGATCTCTCTGCACGGAGGTAAAAATAAGGAGAACAAGAGGAAGACGTTGGACACTTTACGGAAGAAATTCAACAGCGAACTTTGCGTGTTACCGCCGACCAACTAAATTCACGCAGGACAAAGGAAACGTATATATATCCCACTCTGAATATATTTCTGAATTTCCATTAAAATTACCATATAGCCGCTAGTTTCACTTTTCTTTCTCTCTTTTCTTTTTTTTTTTTTTCTCAGAAACGCGAGGAAAAGTGAAACATTTTCGAGGAAATTTTCGAGCAAATCTGACACGCAAGTTGTAACGTAACGAATATAAAAAGCATTTCCAGTTTTCCTCGATTTCTTTCAATTTCATCCGAAATTACAAATACTCGTGGAACGCAGTTTTGCCTCCGCACCGCAGAAAAGTATCAAAATTTCACCGCGTTAAGTGAATTACATTGCACGAGCCCGCATGCAATTTAATCTACGTTTCACTTTTGTTAATTAAAGCAACATCCACGTTAGACAATATTGCAAACGTTCCTCTTTTCTTTCTCTCTATTTTTTTTCTTTTTTTGTTTTCTTCTTTTTGTTTCTTTAATTTCGTATCAGGCGGGTAGAAATGGGCAGCAGCTGGTATCGTTGTTCCAGACGCTAAACTGTTTAATTATTCTTTAATCTAGTTCCGCGGAACGTAACAACAGTTTAAATGGGGAAAAAATGATTCTCGCGAAAATACAAACACGTAGTTGAATTAACGCGGCGGAATAAACAGAATTAAGATGGCGATTAAAAAACGCGAGCGCGACGAGACAGACAACGAACAGGGTGAGAGTCGATGCTCGTGTGAATTTGAAAGGCTGTCAATTTTTAATTCGGATAGAGAAGTTTGTTTCTGTTGCTTCTGAAAGAAAAAAGGACAAGTACGATATTCTTGCAAAGTTGTGTCGAGCTCGGCGAAAAATTGTTACTTGCCACTATTATTATTGATTATTTGGTGTAACAAAATATTCAGAAATAACCGTACTCGATGAAGAATTAAACTTTTAAAGTTTTAAAACTGGCGTTTCGTACTGTTTAAAGTGAAAGCTTTACTGTAACGTGTCAATTTCTCAAAGATATTTCGTACAGAATATGGGACCGTTGTTGAAAACTGTCAAAAATTTAAACGCATTGAAAATCATTGAAAAAACTTTCTCACGGCCAGATTTACCACGAGTCTTAAAGATTGAAGCATTCCCTTTATATCGATAGTTTAAAATTTGTTGCACGATTTTCCCGTGCCATTTTATCGAACATCAGAGTTAAACGACGAAAATTCAAAAAACCCTGGTTTGGCTTGAAGTTCAATAAAATGGCAAGAACAGATCGTGCAGCAAATTTTTAAAAGAAACTTGAATCTTCGAGACAGACTGACTCAATCACGAGGAACATTTTAGCCACGAGGAAGAGGTCCCGAGAATTTTTACAATTTTCGAGAGCAAGAGTGACATCCTTGAAAACGACTAACGTGGGAGCTTCGTACCTTAAAACTTTCACAGAGTCGTGACAATTTAAAATGTAGACAATTCTTCATCGAATACTTTTGTCCATTGCTGTAAATACGAGCTCGCAAGCAAAGAAGCATTCGACCACTCTGACAGGATACAGAACAACGATTCGAACAACGAGTGCCTATGTGGAATCAATCAGTCGCTAGCCAGCGCACGATCTCTCCAATTTCCACCTTAGTCCCGCGGGAAAATATCGTTTCGCGGGTAGCGAATTCGCTCGATAATTCGCCGGGGCGTTAATTATTAGCGTTAATTAGCGAGCACGTAGCTGTTTATCCCGCAGGCACATTAAATTTGCACTTCATTAGCGCAGTTACATATTAATTCGGAAACTTCGGTACAACTGGCCCCCGGTATAATTTTCATAAATCAGAGATGCACTCTTAACTGGATCGGAAACAATTCTCGCTGCTCCACTTCCCTCTGGTTACCGGCAACCGGAACACACCGCCGATTCCAGACGTTTCCAACACCCTCTCGCCCCCTCCCTCTCACCCACGCCCCCACCCCTTCTTCCCCGGGGGCGATCTAGCTTTCGACTACCGTTCGAAATCCACTTTAACTTTAATTCCCAATTCGGCTTCCCGATTGCCGGCGCGATTAACGCAAATCCAATCTGCGTCTGTTGCTCCCGCCACTTATTAATTCCGCTCGGCGGTAAGCGGAGCTTTAATTTCGAACATTCGCTCTCGATACGGCACGCGGTGTAATCGTTCGGTTTCCGCTCGTCTTGAATTTCACGGATCAAAGGCACGGGAACGGGATCGTTTACGAGGAAACAGATTGAATATCAATTCGAGAGATTTCGGAGGAAGCAGTGGCAATATATATATATATACACGCTGATAAAGTTGCGGCATGGAGATAACCAGTGGAGTTAACTGGTCTCTCGATCGCTCTCGCGACGATATCCGGCTGGAAAAAGAATGAAAGAATCTCTTAGTAGACGGCACCGGCGTGGAATAAAAAAAAAAAAAAAAAAGAAAGAAAAGAAAAGAAAAAAAAATACGCTGAGACTTGCAGATTGCGCGAATCGCCGTGGTAAAACGACAGTCGAGGGACTGTTGGAAACGTTATCTGGGACACCTTTGAGGCAGCGTCACCGGCGCTACGCCGCCGTTACTACTATCGTCGGCGTTGGCCCGGCCGCCTGAATACAAATTGCAGCGAGTAGCGTGGCAATGCACTGGCCATCCGGCCGTCATACAAATCTACCCGTCGATACCGCGATTCCTATCTCGAATTAATTCCTGCGAACCTCTGATAAATTGGGACACGCTCGAGGTGTCGGATAAATCATGTTGCCTCCTGCGAGCTTTCACGGGTCGACGATCGATTTCTTTCGTTCCGCGCGATACGCTCGCCAGCGACGAGAGATAGCGACTCGTCCATTCAGTCGCGCGCGCCACCGAATTTTTTCCCCTCTTCTTTTATTTTTCGATCTCGTCCCGTCCTACACCGCCGGTTGACGTCGTAATTTCTTCCAGACGCGTTGCTCGTTACGACCGACGTCGAAGGATTTTTCAAGCCGACTTTTCCGAGAGTGTAGATTTCGCAGGAATTTTGTCGGAGGCTTTCTTTTTCATTACACTCTTGCGTCGTTGAAATTACGGTATCGCGTGCACTCTGCACGAGGCAATTGCCAGAGGATGAAACAGAGATGGCGAGGTTATTGATACCGGTGAATGCTCGGGCGAAAAATTGACTACTCGCGAGGAAGCCACGGCAAGAGTGGGCAAGTTTCGCCTAACGACGTCGTTATTATTACGTCGAATGTACTTCTTCGTTCTTCTCGACGACACACTCGACGTTACACCCCTTGACTCGCAAGAACAGTCGGCCCGTTGAAGAGGAAAGACCTAGATTCTTGCAAAAAGAAGTTGCCGGCGAATTCATGGACATTTCGAACGTTTCATTTCGACTTCGTCTTTACCTCCCTTTCGATCCTCCGCAACGTTTATCCACAAAATTATTAAAAACACGTGCGTAAAAAAAAAAAAAGGAAATATCAATTTGGGGGACAGATTGATGCTGTCCAACGCTCAAAGGCTATCGACCATCAATGCAAATGTTTGTGCAACTTTGACAACGTACGATCGTGATCAACGTAATTCATCGTGTGCCGGTTATTCGACAGTCAATAGGATCCGTGAAATGAGCCGTGTTTTGGGCGGGGGAGAGATCTCATTGAACTGGATCATGTCGCAACCGAGTTCTCGCTTGCCAATCGGAGATCATAGTTCCGCGTCAGTGAATGACAGCCTTCGTTCTCGTGCCCTCATTAATTCGCGCACTGGCATTGTTCGACCGGTGAAGCTGGCTCGTTTTACGACGCGTGTTCGTCATGACAAATACGGAGCGGCTCCATCCGCAGAGGGAGGATGAATCGCTTCGTCTCGAACTGTACTGCCGGTTCTTCCCCTCTGAATCCTCGCTGACCTTGAATTTCACGCGAAAATTTCGACTTTGCACCGTCCACCGTGTGACAAAAACAGATATATCCCATCTCGAGAACCGAAAAAGGAAGGGGAAGGGTGACACTTTCTCTCTTGGCACGTCAATTTTTTTTTTTTTTTTTTTTTTTTTTTTTTTTCGGTCGAGCAATCGGCACGCAGCGAATTAACCAGGTAAACCAGGGGGGACGAGACCGAATTCATTCATTTTCAACGCCAGGGCGAGCGTTTCCGCGAGAACTAGCCGCGATCCATCGTGCGTCGGACAGGAGGGACGCGAGGCATCCGCTCATATAATTCTTGTCTGCGAGTCGGCATCCAGTGGCACCGGTCGGTGGTGTTGGGGCCGTCTACCCGTTGCTCACGCCAGCCACCAGCAAACGGAATTTAATATTAATACGAGCGGCGGCGAGGGGCCAGGGGCCGTCGCGTGGCAAGCAAACGCCGCCTCGAATTTCGAGAATACCGGGGCCCGCTCGATGATATCGAGTGACCGATCCAATTTCCACGACGATCGCGACGTCCGAACCAGAGAACATCGACTACTATCCGACGTAGCCACAATGGAGAAACCTCTAACAACCCTTCCTCCCCCCTCCCCCTTTGTCGCCCCTCCTCCCTCCCCTGGTTTTAGGCTCGGTTCATCCAGCTGGAATGCTACGCGAGACTTTGCCCTCCCCCCCAAACTCACCCCTTCTAGTGGCCGACGAAAGGACAGGTTTGTGGGTTCTTATGGCGACGAATGGGCTTTCAGTCGTAGTAGGCGACGGCAGGAGGCGGACAAGGGGAACTTGAGAAAAGGAAAAGTGTGTTCGTCGAGGATTCGAGGGATGAGAGTGATTCGGTGGTGGTTAAGCCGCGATTTCAGTGTTTCGCTGGAACTCTGGTCTTCGAGGTTTCGTGTGGTGGACAGAAAGAGATGGAACTGCAACTGATTACAGGGTTCGCAGGGAGAAAGATAGAGAAGTGAAAAGAAACGAGTCTCTTCGGGTGAACGAAACGAATATTTGTCGAGCAATGAGAATTTTCGTCAAGCACCGTGATTTTCATCCGTTTTTTGAATAGTTTGAGGACAAGCGCGGATTTCAAGAAACGGAGGGAAAAGGGGGGCGAGCCACGTTAGGAAACAGCGACAGACAATGGAAAGGGTGAAGTGAGATGCTTCACAGGCGTGATATGTTGCGACTGGGTCAAGTTATTTAATCCTACCGGCATAAAGCATCGCAGGCACGCTCGAAATTTATGCGCTGCAACCGTGCTGGAATACTCGACTCGCGGAGGGGTGCATGGTTGCCCGAAATATTCCCATGGCCGTCCGAGAAATTCGCGATTCCCTCGAGAGCCGCAAAATCGTTGTGCCACGAATGACTCTTAAAATCTCCATTTTTTTTCTTTTTTTTTTTTTTTTTTTTTTTTTTTTTTTTTTTTTTTGACATCTTCCTGCACGCGAACATTGTTAAAGGAACGTCGAATTTTTTTCACCAACGTGCACTTCATCGATGCGCGTTTTTTTTTTCAATAAATTTCATCGTAATCCGTTTGGAGGTAAAAGTAATGGAAGAGAGGCGACTTTTTTCGAGCTCTTGAGAAGTGAATTTCCTCGGATAACCTCCAATTTCACGTTTATTGTTAAATCCTCGGATCATTGCCACGAATGACTTAAAATCTCCATTTTCTTCTTCTTTTTTTTTCTTTTAGACATCTTCCTGCACGCGTACATTGTTGAAGGAACGTCAAATTTTTCTCACCAACGTGCACTTCATCGATACACGTTTTCCTTTTTTTTTTTTCCAATAAATTTTACCGTAACCCGTTTGGAGGTGAAAGCAATGGAAGAGAGGCGACTTTGTTCGAGCTCTTGAGAAGTGAATTTACTCGGTCGGATAGCCTCCAATTTCACGTTTATTGTTAAATCCTCGGATCGAATTATTTTCACCTCCGCCAAATTTAATCACCTCGGAAACAATGGTCCGATACGACTGCGCGCGATAGTTTGTTGACTGGGAAATCGGATATAGATGGAGGAGTGTTTTTAATGACGTTCTCAAGGAAATCATTTGATCCCGTGGAAACGGGATCCAACGCAATCAGAAGTTTGCAAGTCCCCGGAGAATTTCTTACCGTTGGAACCTTATTTCCCTGTTCTATTGCGCGACAGCGGCAATGTTTGAGAAGAAATGACTCGGGAGACTGAGCACCGCTTCTAAAGTAATATCTAACTACGTTTGTTTGTCCTGTAAGCGCTTTCGAATTCGTTGCCGGTGAGAAACCTGCCGCGCGTAACGACACGTGCAATTTCACTACATCTGAGTCGTTACGTTTCGCGTCTGAGGTAGAAGTTAAAAAATAAATTTCCAATTGAAAAAAAAAAAACAGAGAAATAGTAGCGGTTCGAATTCTTCCGAGAAAATGGAAAACTTTAAATTTCACCCGATATGTATACGTATATAGATATAAAGGCTCGCGATTTACTCTCTGCCAAACTTCAGTTTAATCTGCGACTTTTTAGATTAGCCGGGACACGCGGAGACCCGCTGAACGTCTTTCCCTCGAGTTTCGTGAATCAAGTTTGTCAACTTTGATGCGAGGCACTTTCCCAGAGACCGGCGATGCTTCACGCCGGTGAACACAAGGTACACGCGTGTTACGTTCCACCTGGAGTGGATCCGCGCGAGTAGGCAAGAAAGGAGGAGGAGGAGGAGGAGGCACCAGCAGCTGCATTTTGTCTTTAGAAGGAAATTTCTGTTCCTGTTTCCCTGGTACCATCCACCGTCTTACAAGATTATCTCCTCGGCTCTGTCGTTGCCTCGCGTCAAAAATGAATTCATAACGCGAGAGAGAAACAGAGAGAGAGAGAGAGAGAGAGAGACAGACAGAGTATTTGCATCATACAAAGGTTAAAGCGTTCGGCTTGCAATGTTGCTTTGACGCTGCGGATGCAGGAAATTAAAAAACTTCGAGATGGAATAACTTTCGGAATATTAAATCCCACCGTGGGGGCGAAGAAACGAGCAAAATGAGCTGCTTTTTGTAACGAGACGTTTTGCTTTCGACGGGAGCGTCAAATTGCGGGATGATACGTCGGAGAGGAGACAGATGGCAGATAGCGACCTCTACTTCGAAGCATTTTTGGATCATTGACAACTATGTTCATTAAATCGTTCCGTCGAGATGTGTATTCAATATAAACAAAAGAATATTTAAAAAATTGTTTGTAATTTCATTATCACTATGGAAATGTTTACAGATACTTATATATATTGTAACCATAGTAGAAATTCTTCATTCGTTACATAACTTTTATTATACAATCTTCGTTATTTTATATTTATTATATATTTTATTATATTGATAATTTATTGGTATAAACAAGTTAAATTAAATATGGAGTTATTATTTATTTGCAGTATTATGATGTAAATTTATTTACGCATCCGATGAAATTTTCATCGGTCGTTTATTCGTTGTCGACCGACTGAGGATTAACCGTGCGTTGATCGAAAGATTCGAAAAATCGATGCGTCACGAAAACGTATCCATGGCTACCAAGTGTAACAGCGATAACGGTTAGATCGAGACAACATTCGCGCCTTGATCCCCCATAATTTCAATCGGCAACGGATCGTTGCCGAATGTACGAGAGCGTATTTCCATATTTCTTTCCGAGTTTAACCGTGAGTTCCCGCGGGCGCCGATAGCCGAGAAGTTAAAGGAAAAATGGTCGCTCGTTACTCGGGCAACTTTCCGCGACAGCAACAAGTTTCGGACATTACTAATAGCGAAATCATTCTCTACGAGCGCCTCGGCCAAACTTTTCAATAACACGCTAACAAAAATCTATCGCGAAACCGAGCGGAGAAGTCTCTCCCCTCCCCCCCTAGGAAACTTTCGAACGACTTTCAAACGATATTCTCCGCGTCTCCAGGCATCGATCAACTCGCGAACATGATGCGGCCGTTTCATTCCAGAACGCGTGTTATTACTCGCGATGCTTGGGTTATTTTCAACAGAAAACGTATCAGAATTTTTTTCGGAAGAATTTTTGCGAGGGGCACGTGTCACTGCGTAAAATGTTTTTTCCTCTTTCGCATTCTTTTCGGAAATTTTCAGAGAGGATACTCTCCAGTGAATATACAGGGTGTCGTGTAACTGGTATATACTGGTGGTGAAAGGTGGTGATTTTATTTGAAAAACTGAACAAAAGATGTAGGATAAAATTTTTTCATACGAAGCATTGTTTCCGAGAAAAATAGCTTTGAATGTTTGTCGAGTACGCGTGCGCTTGATCAAGATTCAACTCAATTATTGGAAGACGTTCCTCTTGAAATTCGAAGAAATTTAAGTTAGATGGAGTACCGTCGCGTTTCAGTCGTGAAGCGAGAAATTTTTTCAAACGAAAACTATCAATATTGGATCGTCCGCAACTACGATCTCCGGACTTGTCACCGCTGGATTTTTAGTCATGGAGTCGTGTTAAGAACGTTTAACAATTAAAAGGGAAAATTATTGCAGCGGTTGCAACACTGAAACTACAAAATACTAAATTAAAAAATGTTCGTGGAAATTTAAGAAGAGCACAGTTATGCATGCAACAACGTATACATCGTATCCAATAATTTTTAAACTAAGAAAGAAAAAAAAATTGGTGAAAAGTAGATATTCGCTGCCCTCGCGTACGAACATTGGAAATGTTTACAAATTTTTAGTAGAGATAATAATGAAATCCGTTGAGTTGAATCTCGATCAAGTGCACGCGTACTCGATAAACTTTCAAAGCCAAAGCTTCGTATGAAAAAATTTTATTTCCATGTTTTTCATTCGGTTTTTCACGTAGAATCACCGCTTGTACCATCAGTTACACACCCTGTATATATACGTATATATATTTAGCGGTTAATATTCTCTGTCTGTTATCTGGGAACTTATAAATGGAGGAGGAGGAGGAGGAGGAGGAGAGGAGGAGCTTATACTCGGAGCTCGTATCTAACCGAGACCTAACAGAGCCGCTGGTCCTTGGAATTCTTATGGCTGACTCGTGCAGTCTGCTGCTACTGCGCCCGACTCTCCACGGCTCGCCATTACTGGAAACGCTGCCGGCGTCAGATTATTTCGTTTATTTTTCAGCCGATGGGCGATATCGATAACTATGACGCGCAAATCCTTTTCCCGATGTTAATAATTGTAGCTTTTAACACTGGCCTCGTATCGTTCTCCGAAAAAAATATTTGTTTACAACGAAACACGCAACACACAGAAACGTAGCGCATTTTTATGAAATTGAAAAATCCGTTAATATTTTTACGCCGTGAAAGGTTATTAAAAATATGTTGTATCTTTTTGCTCGTTTCTTTCCTTTTTTATTTATTTATTTATTTTTTGTTTTCGGTTTTTATCTTTTTCCCGTTTCAACGTGATATCGAGCGCAGACACGTCCGCAGAAATGTGTCACAGCAAATTTTTCCCGCAATTCCTTTGCGGGATGAAAGATGTTCCACGACACAAGGGGATAATAGACAATAAACGAGTACAGACGTGTCTGTCGATACGACGTCGTTCGTGCCTTTACCGGCGTTCATTGACTGTCAGAATAATTGTATAGTTGCCCGTTCGAAACGTGATGGCTTTGCAGATCATTTTTACACGATTACACTCTTTCGTTATTCCAAGTTGGAATTTGTCAACTCGGCTTTTCGAGGGAATCTGTCTTCTGGTTCTTCTCGAAACGTAAACAAAAGTGACAGAAGAAGAAAATTGATCAAAGGGACACGATCTTTCTCAAAGTGCACCGGGACAATGGAGTTTTATCGAGTGACACGCACTTGATCTGGGATGCTAGGATGTTTAGAAGGAAATTGTTTGAACTGAATGATTTGAATTCGATTATCGTATTGAATGGAAAATGCCACGAAACGATTTTACCCTTAAGCTTTTTAGATTTAGAACTTTTCAACTATGCGTTCTAATCGCTAGACACTTTTCACAGTTGAATACAGTTTCTCCAAGCAACGTTTGACAAATGTGAGATCACTTTGTACGGAATTTCGCAGACCAACCAATCTCTTCTCGCAAAGAGAGTGACAGAACAGTGAACCGACAGAGTGTCAAGTGACAAAATTAAGATTTACACGATCCCCGAAGAATATTCCAAAGTGAAAGAGATCCAACGGATTAGACCGCTAATTCCGCTTAATTTCCATTCAACATTCTCCCCCTCCCCCACTCTCTTCCCGGATTAACTCTGATAAGCACTCGAGGATCCTGTACGTTTACTTTTGAACAGAGTCCGAAATGCCACGTTCGTATTGCGCCGACGGAAACCGTCGAGTTCTGTTCGCCGTGCCCCTCTCCCCTCCCACGTTCCACGACTAAATTGCAATTACTGCTAATTAATTGAGCAACGGGTTGAGTAGTCGTCCAGGGACAAAGCGCAGCGGCGCCGAGTCGACGGAGAAAATTGAAGACGATCCCCGATTGAATATTCCAAACTCGTCGACGTTTTGACGACGACTGTTCGCGAGAGAAACTTTCGCTGTGCCAATACGAAGAGTTCGTCAGTCTCCGTTTATTTCCGCGATGATACGATATCCGTCCATCACGTCGATCACAATCGTAAACTTTCCTTCCCGCTGGAGAAAATTTCCCGGCGTGTACGGGATTAACCCCCTTTGGCTACGGCAGCCATCGATACGTGCCGCGTGTAGCACACGCTGGGAGTTCGATCTACAACTGAGAACGGCGAAATTTTTCGTCAGCGTGCATTTCTCAAGAAAGTGTATTGAAATAGTCGAAACACCGAACCGCCGTATCAATGTTACTTATCTATGAATCACGTCGGCGCACGTACTAGAAATTTAACTTCGCCGTTTTATTTCGTAATAAAATCGTTATTTCATAAAATTTTGATCGTAACAAAATAATCGTCATTTCACACGTTTTATTTCGTCTAGTATGTCTGAGGTATGGTCGAAACATGGGCTTTAAGTCACGTTTCTTGCATCTCCCGTCTTCTGTTGTGTTTTCTAAGCATTTGTGTCTTTGTGCGATTAACAAAATTACGACATCTTTTCGTTTCAAGGGCACTGAATGAAATAACTGTAAAGTATTAAACACGTTTAGATGATGTATAATCGTAACGGAATACAATTATATAATTATAATGGGATATAATGGAAGATATAATTGTTGAATTAGAATTCACTTTCGTCCGATCCAAGCGTGCCCTTTAGTTTTGACTAAATTCAGGCAAGTTAAGTGGCTGTAGGCGCCAATGGTACGTCGAAAGCAAATCATAAAAGCGCCTTTGAGTGGTCAAAGTGTTAACACATCGTGCTATCGATAACAGTCGAGCGTTCGTGACGTTTTTCACACGTGATATTCGCAATAAATATTTCCTGCAACGTTGCCCGATTTCAAGGAACTCGATCCCAAGGAGTCAATACACGAAGCCACGAGAAACCAGACGAAAGCACGTAGCTACGCAAAATCAGGCAAATTATAATCAAACCTAGATTCGAGCAAAGGGCCCCTTTCGCGGCCCTTAACGAACCTTAAACTTGTAGCACGGATAGCTCTTTCCCCCGCATAATTATTTCACATCTGTCGGTAGCTTCTGTTTCTGAAGACACGATGAAATTAGGTCGCGCCGACTAACTAGGGCTAATTGATAAACAGCGCCTGGCCTGGCATACTTGCAAATGAAATCGGTGAATGAGGGAAACGCGGTGGCTGACAAGCAGCGCGCTAATTAAACCCTCCCTGCGTATAGAAATTCGATTCGTCGATACCACGTCGAGGGCGTGGGCGTTTTTGTACGTGCCACGTACGTAAAATACGTGTGAAATGCTGGGATCACGTGTGGATCTTCTCGGAGCAGCGATTCGAACTGCGTTCGAACGAACGACTAGTCCGTCTCGATCTTCGCCTCGTTCGAATTAAGAGGGATTCTTTCGTTTGAATATCGTCGCTTTACAATTCCTCCAACGACAATAATCCAATTAAGATGCCTGTTTCATTTTAGACAGTCACTTTTCATCCACCATTTTATTCTTCTTCTTCTTTTTTTTTTTTTTTCTTTTCTTTTAGGAACGACATCTTTGACAGAATTACTCTCGATACATTTCGAAAGGACGAATTTCTCCTTTCGATTCGATAAGCACTCCGAACGTGAACCACAGTTATTGGCTTGCGGTTGGTAAATAATTAAGATCGCGATCGCCGTCAGCCCTCGAATTTTAAATCACCTGTGTGACGAGACGCGCGAGTGTCACACGTGTTCATGTACCGAGGGGTCGGGAATACGTGCCCCGAATCGAAACGGAGCATGAACTTTGCCCCCCTCCGCCCCTCCCCCCTTCAGAACGACGTACGTACGATTGCAAAACCTATGGCAGCGTTAATTGAAATTTAAATTCGTCTAGGCGCGTTCACAGCGTTCAGCGGAGATGAAATATGCATGCCTTTTTTCGTCCGTTGTAATTTAACAAGTTCGAGGTAGCGATCAATTATGGAAACGAATCGGCCGCGGCGAAACGAAAATCTGTAATCGCTGTATAAGACAAAGAAATCAGAAACGCTCCCGGGGAATTTCGAATTATCCGTTCGAATCGTATCGTCTTTCATCTCCGCAGCAACGTCGCAACGTCGTCCAATAATTGGAGCGGAAATATAAATTACGTTATCGAATTATCGAAAATCTCTTCGATGGTTATATGTATATGCGTGTACGTGTGTATATTTGTATTTTCCTCCCCCTCCCCCCCCCCCCGTTGGAAAATGTAGTATTGAATTTCCTGTTTAATTCCGATGCGCCTTGTATGATCGCCGCGTCGTGAAATATATTCGCCGCTTTTACCAATAAAACATGAACACACGTTCCGTGTTGTGTAAAATATTTCCACCGTCTCGACGAAATAATTGAATTCGACGCGAAACAATCTCCGCAACAGCGGACGTTGACAGCGACGCATCGATGCTCCGTTAATCCGTGGGAAACAACAGAACGACAAACGTACGACGGCCAAGTCTTTCGAGACGGGGAGTCAAGCGGAAGAAAGTTTGTCGCGGAATGACTTAACGTGAAACAGAAGTGAGATGGACGCGGCAAGCAGACGAAGTGTGTTTGAAAAGAAAAAAAAAAAAAGAACGACGTGAAAAGGAGACTCGGGGAGCGTAGCTGGCGCGTTTCAACGATAATCCAGGTCGCCGTGACGCGGGCCGACTATCTGTCGTTAAGAATGCAATAACGGGACGGCTTATCCCGTCATAACAATGTCCCGTCGACGGGTGGTGCTCGGTGCGACTGGAATTGAATCGACCGTCGAGGAAACGGCACACCGGCAGCTCGCCTCGTTCGTTTCACGGCTATGCAAATTTTTACGCGCTCGTCAAAAATACATCGTGGATAAAGAGCAAAGGACACGCGTCTTACAACGGACGTTCGACAAAAAAAAAAAAAAAAAAGAAGAAAGAGAAAAGGAAAGACAACGAAAGAGAGCTCGAAGAGAAGCAAAAATTTTCGTTTCGAACAGCGAGAAAAATTCGAAGTACGAGCGATCCAACTTGGCAGGATAGTTCAACGTGCACCGTTCTTGAAGTTCGTTTATTCGATTTATTTAACTGCACGTACATATGTATGCGTGTGTAAGTTGTGAGTTTGCTTTTAAATCCAACCGTTCTCTCCAATTCAAGGGAAGAATTCAAGGAAGTGTCAGGGCTCAATTGCTGTTAGTGGGGCCGTTCATTCGGCGGAAAGGTGCAGTTAAGCACGCAGAAAACGCGACAAGCTTTATGGAAACGATCAATTCTAATGGCTCCATTCGTCTCGCATTACCACTGTAATGCTAGCGTATTTACGAGAATGCAATAGCGCTGTTGGCCGGGCTTAAAGAGATACGAGAGCGATCGAACCATAATAAAAGGGAAGATTGAAGCCTGGAAACTTGGTTTGCCAGCAACTTGGAACCGTTTCTCAACTTTTCAGCTTAATTCACGCCGACCTCCCCGCTGTTCTATTAATAAACCCGGTCTTGGACTTTCCTCCTTGCTCCATCAACGCTAAAACTCATGCCGCGTTCTATATAATTTAGTATTTCAGCGACTTCTTACCGTTCCCTTTTCAATTTGATTTATAGTCTAGTCGTAGCCGGTGCTTGGAAAATTTGATCATAGGAACAGAAGTTGGCGGGACAAATTGAAAAGCAGACAGCAATCACGGCTATTGAACTTTCAATTTCTCAAGAAAAAAAAAAAAGAAAGAAAAAAAAATCGTCGACGCGAAAAAAACGAATGGTCTGAAGCCGGAAAATGCATCGAGTGGAAAAACGTCCAGATATAATGATAAACATCTAGCCGGTTACGAAAGTTTACGTATTGTTCAACGGAGCTTGTCAAGTTGGCCCGATTCCGGTGAACGCCGCACCGGGCATAGTTTCGATGATAAATCACGAATGCCGAACCGATTCCGTCGGAAAACCATAAATATCCAAGACATTCGGACGTAAGCCAAGTAATAATTTCATTTGTGTTGCAGGACTCTCGTTAGGCGGTGGCCTGATAGTCCTAGCATCTGCTTTGTCGGATGCATCGCTGGAATTGCCGGGAAAGTACAGTCTGCCCTCAACGTCGAGTATGCAGTCCGATGACAACGGTTTGCCACAGTATCAATATGGCTGGTGTCTTCAATTGTCGGGGCTGGCATTGATCCTCGCGGAAGTGGCCGCTGTTTTGACTATGTCTGGCTACATGGCTCGTTTCTCCACGGTGGAAGAAATGGTACCATCTTTTGCAGATATCGTAAAATATATAACGGAGCCTTATCACTGGGGAAAATTGCTCGAAAAGGAAAAGATCCCTGTCTGAATGCAAATAAATGCTTCCTCGTACGGAGATGGCTCCATTTTAGATTCTAATATCTCGATATTGCTCTGAATTTTCAAGGTGAGAGTCATGGTGCCCGGTGCTGAGAGGAAATTGCGAGAACAGAGAGGACTGAGCTCGGAGTACCTAGTTAGAGCTCATCAAAAGTCACCTGGACCTCCACAGGCTCGAGGATTCGGACAGCCCTCGAAAAGTAAGTCTTCTTAATCTATTACATTGCCGTGTGTAGTTTGAAGTAAACGATCGACTGTAACTTTATCGCATTTTCAGCATCGCAACGAGCTCCCGAGGAAGGAACGTCACTGTTGTGCAAAACTGCCCCGGATATCTGTGCCTCGAACCCGCAAGCTATCAGCTACGTCGATAAAGCAGATCTGTCTCACGTCTTACCAGCATACCCGGACGCGAAAAACAACGATCCAAGATATACCTTCGGGGATAAGTCAGAAGCCAGTGTTATCGACTCACGGTTAAGCGGCTTCGCCGATAAAGAAGGTTTAATCGATTCCAGAATTCTGTCCGACTCGCGGCAGAACATGATAGCTTTCACGGAAAATAAAGAACACGCTGTTGGCCAAGAGCCACGGTATACCGAATTCTCTCCGAAAACAACCGAACAAAACGTGGTGGACTCGAGACTGAGTGGCTTTACCGATAAGGAAGGTCTCCTTGATTCCAGACTCAGTGGGTACGGTGAGAAGAACGAATCGTTACTGGACACTCCATTCGGTTACGACACGCGGTACAACAGCTTAGCGGGACAGACGGTGCCCATCACTCTGAAGAATCAGAACACGTCTGTCTCGGCTATTCAATCTCAATACATTTATCAGAATTTCGGCACGATACACTCTGGGATTCTGAGGGTGTCCGAGCCAGGGACTAGTTCGAGTTCGAATTCGAGTCAGAGAAGCATGACGCTACAGAATCCGAAGAGGAAGTCGCAGATCGCTCAAAATACATTTAGCACGATGGAGTGTGAGAAGAGGAAACGAGGACCTGGCTTGGCTGGTAAGACAGGTTTCTACACCGGCAGCGCCGTATGACCACCACCACCTCCTCCGACGCCCAGGTAACTGCAAGAGGAGGAAACGCCGCTTTAATCCTCGATGAAATGAAGAGGAATGAAGAGGAATGAAGAGGAATCAGTGGCGTGGAACCTGTTTCGTCGGAGGAATGTACCTCGTTTTGACAATTCTCTCGAAAGGAATCTGCATTACCGAGAGAGATACAGAAATCTCTGTTGTATCTATAGCTGATGCGACAGATATCGACAGTAACAATTGTCGCAGGAGTGGATGGTATCCACAGCTGGTCGTATAGTTCCCTGTGATTTCGTAGTCGAAAGAAGAACTAGAAACTGAGGAGTCTTGTGTGAATAGGGTGCGGATTAAACGAAGAATTTAATTCAGACTTTTAAAGAAAAAAAAAAAAAAAAAAAAAAAAAAAAGACTTGTATATAAATTATCGATAATAAAGTTGAAATCGAAATCTCTCTCGTCACCGGAGAGTAACTCGAAACGAATTTTTCTAACGTTTCGTAATTACACGACGTGTCACATAGTCATTGTAACAAGCGACATGTTAATCGATAAAATAAGGAGAAAACAAGATTCGTAGTAGCGTGCATAAACTAGGCGTAGCGTTAAGTGGCATAGGCAACGTATGTTAAAAGGGATTAATGTATAGGCTCGATTTTACCGGATGAATTTATACCTTTTACTTGTGGGGCCGTGATCTCTTTGCCACTGTAAGATCTAGCCGATCGTTGTTTGCGTGTCGAGCGTCGACGCAGGAACGTGTGACAGAAGTGCTGGGTTACCACAGTCGATTGGTCCGCTTAATTGTTTCAAAGTTGTTGATAATTGAGAGATAATTTCAACGCGTTCAGCATCGCCAGTTTTCTCGATACATCGTAGAGAACTTCTCTTCGGTTATCGTTTTCTAAATGAAGCAGCCGATACGACTCGTCGATGGTTCGCATGGAAAGTGGATCAAGAGACGTGGAAACCCGCAACTCGCCGTTAAATTTATCCTCAACTAATCACGTAATCGCGTTCTCAGGCTGCATAACCAATCGAACGGAGCTGCAAGTCGAAGAGGAATATTAATGTAGTCGATATGTTGTAACATTTAACTCGGTGGTCGTGATATAGTCGCGAATATACTCAATCGGGCGTAAACTCGTCTGACCATTTTTGGGAAAGGGGGAGTGCCGTGAATTGCCAACGACAATTCGAGAAAACGACCGTCGGATGAAAGAACGAAGCGAAAGAGATTTTACCATAGGAACGGATCATCGACACGAAGCACAATAAGTATCATTACGCGAGGGAAAAGAAAAAAAAATGAAATGAATGGATTAGAGTACAAAAACCATTTTCTTACTATTATCGAACGAACGTACCGTCATTCGCTTGACCGTCTACGATTTCGATCATCGTTTCCCTTGACTGTCACATTCATCTGTGGCAAAGTCCTTCATTCCGTTCGCCAATCTTGGACATATCAAGAACACGAAGAAATGTTTTTTAAACCCTTTCTCTAGCCGAGACGCTAAAAGATCTCTGCGACTTAAACTCCCTTCCTCGACTTTCTCGCGGGATGCTCTTGCACAAAGGGTTGAGAATATTTTGAACATCTCGAAGAACCCGTCTCAAAGAAATTTCACTCTCGAACCGGATCGTACCGTTGTTGGTTGTATGTAACTTTGCAACTTGCGTATATTCACGTATACAGATGGTAGGTAAATGTAATAAAACGTTTCCTTTCTTTTCTCTTTTTCTTTTCTCTCTCTCTCTCTCTCTCTCTAAACGCGTTGTTTCCTTACCCGACCCATTCGAATAAAGCTGTACGAAATCGTTGTATGTTGTCGTTTATTCAAGATCGTCCGTAATAAAAGCTGTTGCTGTATTATTCCGAATTATTCAGCCACTTTACATTGAGATACTTTTTACTAGCGACAGCCGTGAACCTCAATCTGTATGTGTATTTGTAATGCATATGATGTACGTGTATATTTAACATTGTATTTTCTGCTAATCGTGAATTTCTCTAAACTGTCAGATTTCCACATCGTCACTTTTATATCGTTTTCACGTTACAAGCTGCAACGCTTGCCGGTTTCTTACACACGTTCAATGTTATGAATCACCGTTTTTTGCCATCGATCGTGGGAACGTTGCGGTAAACTGAATCTGTTTTTTTTTTCTTTTTAGACGATAAGAAAACCGTGTGACCCGAAGCGCAAATTTGTACGAAAAATGTATCAGCTGAAACTATTAAATTTTCCCAATTACGTTCGTCGAGCATCTCGTACCCGATACCGTTTGCATTTGCGTCTCGCGTCTCTCCATCGATCTCTAACGAAATGAATCGCATTCCCGAGCCACGAGATCTGCGTTTCACATTACTGTTTCAAAATAAATGGAGAGGCAGAAGATCAGAAAATCCCGACGAATGCCGACGCGGCCGAAAAGAAAATGAGAGCAGAGCGACGATGACTGTTCAACGATAAAGCAGACATTCGAAAAATTTACCGCGAACCCACCTGGTGGACGCCAGCGGAAAGAAGAAGCCTCTTCAGATGTCACTGTTGGCAAGAAGCGGCCAGATCGGGATGTATCGTCGGCGAGCTTTTCGCCAGATGGCGGACGCCGTGCTTATGTCGCGAGACTTTCGCTCCTAATGTTTAATTAACGCCGCATAATTGCCCGGCCAATTAGCCAACGCCGTTTAATATTAATCTGCAATTTGAATTCATTTCGATGCGTTTAAAATTTATTGAATACATAATTAATGCGGCGTGGCGCGAATGCAGATACGATGCACGAGCCGCCCCCGGCACTTTGCACGCTCTCTCCTCCGATGATTTATTCCGACAGTCCTCCGAAAGTTCGCCGCGAAAAAACCCCATGAAAATAGTTAATCGTTCCCGAAAGCGTTGCTCGCTGAAGGCGGCCGGTGTCCAAACAATTCCGTAGGCGTCCAGATACTCGGAACTCGAACGTTTCGCTAGTGACGCTGGAAAATAAAGTCGATGTTTGTACATGTTTTGTGCAACCAACGACAGATGAAAGTGAATTTAGGACGGAAGCAGAAATCTAATTTTACCAAGTCGTACATTAATTTATATATGAATCTGGCGTTTTGGTAATGTTGAACAATCTACGGATTCGGTCCGATTTCTTTTGTGCGAATCATAGTAAATATGTATGCGTCCCTTTCGAGCAAAATGGGCGGCAATTGAGTAATTTATGACCGCTGGATTCGATCAAGTCGCCTTTTTAACATCGTTCTAGCAGTGTACGTATTCGTGTAATTGCAACTTCTCGAGTCTCCGATTCGTCTTCTTGCTTCGTCTCAACGAGACACTCCATTTTTATTTATCGAAAGAATCCAGAATCTTTTCACCTCACTCCCGTTCACTCGTTTTCCAATCTCGCAGAAATCCAGCTCCGAATTTCAATGAGATTCGTCGATCCGCAAACAATCGATCCATTGAACGATCCTCCAAAGACCCACCATCGCCACGCGTTCGCGAGATAATCTTCCTAGTTCAAAGTAATCGCTCTATCAACTCTATTTCGAAGAAAAAAAGGGGAAAAAAAAAACGATCGAGTCCACGAACATCGAGTCCTCCAATTTCCCCGAGCTTTTCCTTTCTAACGAAACCGCGTGAATCGATACTCTCACCCCTCCCGCATGTACGAGTGCCGTGGAACGCGAGGAGGGTGGCGGTGCGCGCGGGTAGATTGTCTCTGTCATTTACCTGCACCTTCCAACATCGTCCCTTGCCCCTTCGCCTGCCACGTCCGAATATTCCAGGCAACCCCCGCCCCCCTCCTTCCTGCAACAAACCTGCCACCCTCCTCGACACGCTCGACCCATCCCCGCGGCCTCCACCTCCGCCACCCCCGATGCTGCGTGTAGCCGTCTCGCTCTAATCCAATTAAAAACGGCGGACGATCGCACGAAACAGCGGCTCATCGACCGCGGGAATTTTAATTGATGTTACAGGTACCGAGAGAGAGAGAGAGAGGGGGGGGGGTGGCGCTGACTGGAGGATCGGAGAATATAGAAAGGGTTGAACTCGTACACGGGGGCTGATTTTCCCTCTCTCCCTCACCCCCTCCCCCTCCTCCTCGGTGGAACACGGCCGAGGCGGGATGACGGTCTGTCAGCAGCGGGCCAACTTTCGCCAACACGAGTCCCTCCTCTTCAGCATGTCGCGCGGAATCGTGTTAACCATCAGCGGCGAGCAGTCTGTTTACGGGGGGAGGAAGGGGGAGCAGTCTGATTAACCGTGTCGCACTCACGAGCGATGGAAAATTCACGGTTCGAGCGAAGACGCGAGAGCTGACACGGTCCAGAAGACGACACGGTTTTTTTTCCTCTTTTTTTTCTTTTTCTTGAATTTTTCCTGAGTTTCAAACTAGTTTTTAATCTGAGACGACGGACAGATTTGGAAGTCTTGAAATTTCGCGCAAATTTAGCGAAGGATCGATTGATACCAAATTGACTGACTGATTAATTAACCGAATCGTTCGCCAACGAGATAAATTTAATTACTCTTACAAAGTAGGTAACAAGCTCAATTATTATTAATAACCGGGCAATTTCAGTTTCAATAAAGAAGGCAACTATTTATTAGCCGGCAGCGATCCCGGCAAATCGATCTGCTCTATTAATTTCTAATTTATAACGATCTGGTTCTCGATCTAGATACGTATCACTGCCCGCCGGTTAGAACGATCTTTTTTCTATCTCCGTTCTAATGCGTCTAATAAAGAAACGGAAACCTGATGGAAATAACCGAGTGCGATACCGACTACGTCTGGCATTTTCTTAATTTCTCTTTTCTCTTCTCCAACGACGTCTCCATAAGAGAGAGAGAGAGAGAGAGAGAGAGAGAGAGAGAGAGAGGAGTGTATTAAGCCGTCTTAATGAAGGAACGTTAACGCGACCAGCCAAATTATTTTCCACTAATTTTTCCCCGACGTTATCTCCGCGACGGCGGCGTGCGGCCGTGTTCCTAGTTCTTGCTATCGCGAGGCGGCAAGAAATCCCGTAGGAAGGAAGCGAGCGGGCAAGGATACCTTAATCCTCGCGGTCATCTATCATCGCCGGACCAGTGTACCGGTTAGCCGATTCTATCTTCCAGCTTTTTTTCGCCAGCTCCAGTCACCCAAGCCTTTTGTTGGCTTGTTTAATAACTCGTGATGAATGTACCTCGGGTTGTCTCGGTTCCCAGTTAGTCCTGGCTGGCGCGCGAGCCGCAATGATCCCCGGGGTCCCGAGATATCCCCGTTTCTTCTTCTCTTCCCGAGACCCGTCAGAAATTAAAACGATAAATCCTCGACGCGAAAATCTACCGACACGCGTTTCCCGATGCTGCCGCCAATTCTTTCACCTTTCAACCCTCTCTCGCAGAGCTTGCAACGATCGAAGGGTTAATCTCGAAGGACGGGTGAATTTCTCACTGCAAATCGGGAAATCGTTGATGTTTCAAACACATATCTTCAGTTTACAAACTCGAATAATTCGCAATTTTGAATTTTTTCTTTTTGAAAAGGATGTTTTCACATCGTGCAGCAAGGACACCCTTGAAAATTTGAACGCCTTTTCGTAGATCTACTGCAATTTTGAAGATTTTTTTTTTCTGTTTTCGCTATTTTATCGAATCTTGAATACCACAGTTAAACGACAAAAATTCAAGAAATCCTGTCACTTTGCAATTTTCGAGAACAAAAGTATCCTCGCTCTTTTATCTGCTGGTTGTGACTGAGAAACATCATTGTAGAGAACTACAGTAGCCCGCTGTCAAAGTGTGGGCTTGGAAATTAGGCCAACTGGATTGTTACACGATTGTTAATTTTTTTATAAAGTTACAACAGTTTGAAATGGACAATTTTTTTTGTCAAACGTGCGAATACCTTCGATTTTCGATACCTTTGATATTTTTCATCTGTTGCCTCGCAAAAGTCAGTTTTAAACTCATTTGCCAAACTATCGTAAGCTGAATTAAACAGTTTAATAGGAATATCGCGATCGCCCGTACGAGTCAGATTCGCGAGCATAATTCCAGGGAAATCTTATTTTCCGTTACACCCCAGAGCCTCGCTTACAATTTAAATCCAACTCCATCGGCGCCGCAATCTCTTCATTTCGCAAGTTCCATTTGTCACCTCAAGCTCCACTCTCTCTCTCTCTTTCTCTCTTTAAAAAAATTTCAGCTCGCATCCTTCGACCTGAAATTCTGGCTGGAACTGCAGTTCCACCCTTTTTGTTCCCGTTTGCAGATGAGACTGGAGAGAAAAGGGGTGAACTCTTATCTGGCGGAGGGACACGGACAACGCTGGTGGGGATGTATTAGCGGCCGGTATTAAATTATGGTCAGCCCAAGGCAGCAGTGATACCACGATGTTGGCCCGTAACAAACACATACACGCGCGCGCACAAACATACACACCCCGTTCGTGGAATTAACCCCCGAGATCGTCGGTGCTTTCGAGGGATAATTTCATTTGGCAGCGGCTCCTGGCTAACGCGGGCCACGGTCCATTTTGGCCGTAGGCTGTCTGCCTTCCGATTTTTCCACCCCCTTTCTCCTACCAACCCCCTTTTTTCTATCTTACGGCTGATTTTTTTTTTTGCCAAGATACGCTCGGTTTTCCAGCTGGACGTTGAAATAAACGTAGGTACTCTGCTCCAGAGATCGAATCGGTATTACGAATACAGGTAAAATACCGGTATTTTTAGGTTACTATTCGATTACGTTTGATGAAACCGAAATGGCGCGAATATCGGTACGATGCTATCAAAACGTCGTTAGGTCGGTATTAGATGTATATACAGATATAATACCGGTAAATAAAATATTAATATATTAGAAGAGAAAAAAGGAGACAATGATTAAATGTTTTCATAAAGCTGCCGATAGTAAATTTGATGACGCTTATAAACGTATCCTTTATTATTTCCAATACTAATTCATCGTTGTATCTTCGTACAACATCAGCCACGATACTCTTACTTAATTTTAAAAGATTTCTCGATACGTTTCTCCTTTTTCTCGGTGAAAAATGACTAATTGTCGTACGTCGATAAATCGAAAGATGAGTTAAAACAACGGTTAATCGTAGAATGGAAGAATATTCCGCTAAATTACTTGAAAAAAATTACTGGAAATATGCCTAAGCGTCTGCGACGTATTATTGAAGTTAAAGGCTACCTAACAAAATATTAATTATCGTTTATGTTGACAATTTTCAGGTTCAAATATTGCAGTTCCTCAAATGTCTGAATATTTTTGTCACGCTACGTTTCGACATAGTTCAGTTTATTATTATTTGATATTAAGAAAAGCATGTGCAATAAATAAATAAAATTTACGTCACTATAAACTATAACGAATGTTCTATTATATTATTAAAAAATTAATCCAAATTTACTATTATAAACAATCGAAATCTGCAACAATACTTCGAATAGCACGATGTTCGAATATTAATAATAGTCACTGTACGTAGAAAATGAAAAATTTGTTTTCGTCAGTAAAATGGTACCGTACCGGTATATATTTCGGTACTTTTACCGTTGTGGACATCAAATACCGATAAAATACGTATGAAAATACCGGTATGACCGTCTTGTACCGGTATTAAAACCGATTTCTCAAATAGCGGTTATATTACGACAATATGAGAAAAATACCGGGTATAATACCTAGACCTCACAGTATTTTGGTTTCAGTCTCTGGGTATAATACCTAAACCTCAAAATATTTCGGTTTTCAGTCTCTGCTCTGCTCTTTTCTCGATAAAAATCGGAAAACCTTGCGGAAATTTGCGAGCTTGCCAGATTTTCTTTCAAATTAAAATCGAACGCAGTTTTACGCGCTTTACTCCCAAGATCGTGCAGTTTCCTTTTACTGCAACGCAATGTCTTGGAATATCAATCATCCAACACCTTGTTCCTCGTCCCTGCTTGTCGATCCAGTGGGAAAATTTGACGAAACGACATTCACTTAATTTCAAAGCGAAAACGTATCAGGTCTCGTCGAATTTTCGCGCGGAATCAATCTGCCCGGTTCGCATAAATGGCCCGGGTCGTGAGCCCCGGTGGCGATTACGTCAATGACGCCCGTAAATACAAGCTTATCTTTACCATGGGAAAGCAGGCGTATTAAAAGGCGAAAGCGCGCGGCTTTTATTCCCCGTCCGTAGGTGCCGGTTCGCCAGGGGTAATTTCATTTGGACCAATCTCCACCGAACGAACCGCACCGACCTGCCTCGGAGAGTCGAGCTAGCCGCCGGGCTCTTTCTATCTATGAAACATTTTTACCGTCTTCTCTCGTTTTGCTTTCACTGCCGCTGTGTCCTGCCCCGCCGCCCCTTATCGCTGAATCGTTTACCGAGCCACCCTCTTGCCGCGATTTCACGATCATTAAGGAATCGTACCGTCTCCAGCCTCCAACTATTTCCGCGCGTAAAATAAATTCCATGTGTTTCAAAAAGATGTTTCATTTTTTTTTTTTTTTTCTGAGAACCATCGTTCGAAATGAAACGTTGCCAGGGGAGAGTTTTGAAACGCCGGATCTTTAGGAAATTACGCAGCGAAGAAAAGGGATTAATAAAGGATCGCATTAAAAGGATTAATCTGCCGTGGCACGTACCATATCACGCAACATTGAAAGTTAGCGTGTACGCATAAATCACAATCAATAATCACCGCATTAATTATCACCAACGAGAAGTCCCAAGCTCGAGGAGGATCGGGTTAATCGATACACTCTCGACGCGCGGACGTATGTAACACAACGTGTATGCGCGGGCACGCAACAAAGTAAGCGGACGTATATACTCGACGAGCGAGAAAGGGAAACGACAGAGCAGAAGAAGAAGAAGAAAGAGATAGAAAAAAAGGAAAGGAGTGTATCAGAGGAGAGAGAGAGAGAGAGTTTGTGTGTGTAAAAAGGGTAAAAAAAAAAAAAAAAAAAGAAAAGGAAAAGAAGGGAAGAAGCGACAGAGTGGAAAAAGGAAGAAAAGGAGGAGTAAAAAGTCAAGCTCGCGAGAAACCGATACTCCTATCGCAGCCTCTAATGAAGTGGCCATTAAATTAATAGCGGCCGATTTAATTCAACGGCATTTTTCTCCGGCTGAAAGTGGTTTCCACGGAGCAGAAGCGGAGGCGACGCGATTTATATTCAACGTGGCCGCCGCTCGTTCGTCTCTGCCCAAGTTTCACGACTTTTTTCTCAGCTACGCCGAGCAAGGGACGCGGGTGAAACAGAGAGAACGAATTAGAGAAGGAGAGAGAGAGAGAACTCGGCTCTTCTTCTGGTGATACGTTTCCCGACTGAGCTGGCGTTGAAACAATGAACCGACCAACCGGCGTGGTCCCTGCAAATCTCCAGGCTTAGCGCTCCCATTGTCACCCCTGTGCGCCAGCACCCTCCCCGCGGAAGGGTGCTTCGCGGATTTAGACGGCCCTGTCGCCATAGCAACTGCAGCCACCGCCAATCTCTCCGACTTGTTCTCCATACACGGACCTCCGGGAACACGCTTGTTCTCCCGTCCTCCGAAATCGACCCACGCTACGCTCACTTTGATCCATCGACCATCGTTCGGCCTCCTTCCCTTTCGGCCTTAGATTCGCGAATCTAACTCGGCTCCCGTTTCCCTCACCTACGCTTTCAACTTTGATCGGCACAATTTTTCAATTTTCCAAGAATTTCGAAGGCCTCTCGTTCTTCGTGAAATTTCGCAGTTTGTTGTTGCAAGCTCGCGTGTGAAACGAAAGGTAAATTCGTGGCAGAAAGAAACGAGATCCTGGGAGGGAATATCGCAGGATATTCCCGAGGAATACGTGGGATAGCGATCTTCGGAAATCACCTCCACGAAACTTTTCAACCGTCGAGGAAAGAATTCGAGGACCCCCGTGGTTGAGACGCAAATCCACGTAATTCGATTTGGTGTCCCTTCGATTCTCGGAAATCGGTCGGCCCTCGCGGATTTGTCGCTGTTGAAGAGTGTCAGAGGCACGGGAGTCTCTCTCTTCGGAGTCTGATAAACTCGGAGCGTGTAAAGCGTCGCGAGGACCAGGGGTCAAGTGGCGGAGGGTGAAAAGGAAAAATAAGGTCCTCTCCCTCGGCAGAGAGATTGGCCGACGGACGGGAGAATGGCGTGGAAACGTCTCCATTTGTGGAACAAAGAGTTGGATTTTTCTCGAGTCTATCTTTCACGATTCTCCACCCTTGCAACCCCAATTACGAGCTTAGTGTACATATAACGGAAAATCTGTGAACTTTTCTCTGATCTCGTTCAGATTCGGGCTTCGAAATAATACTTCAACAACTCTGTAAACACTGTTTCGAATGGTTACGAATCCTTTGATCAGACACGAATTTTCGAATTGAAACGAGAGACGTTTGCACAGACCAAAGCAAGTGCATGTACGTGATCGTCAATGATTTTAAAATGGAGGACAATCCGTTTCAATTGACGCAGCATCGTCGGAAGATTAACACGTCTCGTCGAGCTACACTCTGTGGTATTTTCCTTGAAATGTACAAACGCTCTTTCCTCCCGGTACACTCGCCGCGTGACAAACTGGAACCACGCGTTTCCATTGATAACTCGCGAGAGGTGCTTGGGGAAAAGCATCGGCGACGGTTTCACTTTGCATTTGCACGTGCAGTAAACACGGTGATGAATCGCCCGCCGGATAATAGGAATTAGATTCGGTACGCGTTTGTCACCGGCCCAGTTCATCGGCTCTTTTGCCAGCTATAAACGATATTTATGAGGATAATCCAGTGGTAGGCGAGCGCGGTGAAATGCGTGCCTGATTTCTTCATCCAGCCACGATGGAATTCAAGTTCAATTCGGGTTCTTTCGGGATCTCGTGGAAAGCGACGCCGGTCGTAAGAGCGAAATTTATGGGTAGGATAAACGCTGGATAGAGAGAACGAGGGAGAGAAAGAGAGAGAGAGAGAGAGAGAGAGAGAGAGAGAGAACGAAGACGGAGCGAAAGAAGGCCTTCTAAACGATGGACAAATTGTACGGTTTGTCCCGGTTCCACGGGTCGGGTTATACGCTGTAAATGGAATTGCGGTACTTGAACGTTGCGGATCGGCCAGATAAATGGCACTTTGCGTACGCGCTGCTTCGAAGCGCGAGGAAACGCTTCATCCGCCTCAGTTCCCGCTCGTTTCCACGTTTCACGGGTATTATGCGCATGTGGAAATCGGCCAGAGGCGGAGCGAGCTTTCGCTCACTTTTTCGTCCGCCGTGCGTGCAACGTTCCACGTTTCGCGTCGCCTCTGGACATCGGATCCGGACGACTTTGGATTTTTTTTCACCACTTGTCCTACGTGTACGTTTCTCTTCAGAAAATCGCGAATTTCACATACACTTGTCGGCCCAAAACTTCTGGCGAATGTAGAAGCAGTGATAGAAAAACGAAACTAATAAATTAGAAAATTCACATCAATTACGCAAACGATGCACAACGGTCCCAATATTTGACGAGTCTTGTTTGAGGTACTGTCACGTTTAGATAGAGCAAATTCTAGAGTTGGATTAGTACTAGACACAGGTAGCAAGGTTCAATGTGAAATTTTTCGTATTTTTCTTCTTTTTTTTTAATTTCGCGAGTATCGATAATGCAAGCAGGTACCTTTGATTAATTCACAGTCACACGATCAGTGTCCACCGTCCGTAGAGCGAGCTCCAAAGAATTACCGAGACATTACTTAGTGTCAACTAATCGCTGCTCGCTTCAGTGAATTCCCACCAATCATGGCGTATATTTATTGCAAGCTGCGCTAAAATACAACTTCGGCGATGGCTTGCTCAGCGGTAATAATTAATGGGCTGACGATAGGTGTATAAATATCCAGAAACTGGTCATGGCTCAATAGTCGAGCTCTATCCAACCGCAAGTACCAATCGTTCACAATGATTGATAACGCAATGATTCAGGCGGTACGCAAGCCTAGCTGCAAAAACGCGACCGTTATATCCACTGATTCGTCACCGATCGCTAACGAAATCCCACGTCTCGCGATAAACTTGACTCAACAACAAGGGTTAATTTGTAAACTCTACGACGCGGAACAGAGTCTATTGGCGTACGAAAGGGATTTTCGGATTATTTATCGTCGTTGGTAATTTGCGAGTATCAGTGGCGCGTAAAACAAAGATACAACGCGAAATCTGGTCTCTGTTTCGCGAAACCTCCAAATTAACCCACGAAAATATACGGTTCCCGGGCCGAATGGTGGACGAAGGCCGGTTCTCAAAGTGGCAGGAGAGGATTCTCCTCCTCCGACTCACGGCCGCCATCTTTATTATGACAATAATTTAATTTCGAGCCAGGGACTTCTGGGGCCCGCTCGTAAATACCCCGATTATCGGTCGCGCTTATTAAATCCGTTGTCGTCCAGGGACATCTCTCGCCCGGCTCCGGCATCCAGTCTTCCACGAGCATCCTCCAGAGTTTTATCTTGACCCGGGCTCCCTTCTACCTCTTCTTCCTCTTCTTCTTCCTCCACATGATAGAGTCTTCTCTCCCTTCCACGAAACTATCGTCCATGTGTTCTCAGGCCTTTCTCTTGCTCCCACTGACAACGTCCAATCCACGGTTGGTACGTGTTATCTTTTTCCTCTTCCTCGGGCATCCTTTACGATCCGCCGATGCTAATTTTACGAGGCTGTATCGCTTCAGCAGCAACGTGGCAGCGGCAACGTGGCATCAGCGTGGAACTCGTAGCAAGGCCTACGAGCCCCCATTTCCCCCCCATTCGTGGCGGCTTCACTGATGATGACGAGATGATCACTTAATTTGGCCAACAGCTGCCGCGTCCTCTTCCTCCTTTTCTTCTTCTTCTTTGTCCTCTTTCGTCTTCTTCTTCTTCTTCTTCTTCTTCTTCGTCTCTTAATCTCGTTTCTCATCCTTCGTAGTCCCATCTCGCTTCGTTTCTCGCGTTTCTTTCTTTGTTTTCGGATCTTTTATAGCGTATAGTTCGTATACGAGCCGACACACCATTCCAACGAGGCTCGAGGGAGGATGATACTTGTAGCCCCGAAAAGATGTCCACTTTGTTGTAAGACTGGTAGCCGCTGGTTGGATCGGTCCGGTTGCGTTAATTTCAACCGCGTTTCGGCAATTGGTTTCATTTTTGAGGAAACGTTCGACCGCTCGCGCTGGCAACTGATTGCGCGGACCATAACGAGTGACCGAACCGTATCACAATAATTTCGTCGCTCTCTTTTCCTTTCGAACTCGCCGGTACGACATCACCGGACAGAAATGATCAAGAAGTAACAAACTCGTCACTCGTTTTGTCTGGGTTACATTTGCTAACTGTGAAAATGTCGCAATTTTGGGACAAATTTGGGATTCTCGACGTCATTTCAGAGCAAGAGATCAAGGGGGATTCACTGTTCGAGAGCTTGTGCTTTGAAGAAATCGACTCCTCATCGCCATCAATCATGGTTCTTGGATCGGAAGAACACGGTTGCGAGAAAACTCTTGAAATCTTATTTCTACATATTCCGCATAGTCGTGTTTCTTCAGAAAAACTTTCGAATTTCACACCGCCTCGGGGGGAGGGAATCTAACGAGCGACGTTCTCGTTCGTTTCCCAAATCGCGCGTCAATGGTCGACCAGGTAAAAATTAAAAGGGTCTAAGGCCGCAAGAGTTTGAGATCCAATCCTCGGCAGTGTCGTAAACCCAAATTTCCGGATAGTTGATACTGATACACGGATTCCACAGGTGCTGCCTCTTTTTAATCCGGGGTTCCTGATTATTCATGGAAGTGGGAGAGCCGCGGTCTGACCCAAAGCCTAAATGAGGTGTCGGCCTCGCATACCTCTACGAGTCTTTTATTAAATTATTATACGAGCGTTAGATTTACGAGCATTTTCGTCATCCGAGCATCAACGGGCCGCTCTCCTCTTTTTTCACCGGTGGTTCATTAGGGAAACCAGGTGGAGCGAAATTGGAACTGCCTGGCCCGCCCTTTCAGAAAACGATAATTCAACGCATCGCCGATTTTAACAAGAATATCGGTGTATCGTTCCATTGTTCGGAGATGTATATTTTCTATCCGTTGTTCGGAAACGCGTGTTGAGCAATTCTGCGGACAAAAGTGTAAGTTCAACAAGTCAAAACACGTGGCGCGAAAATTCATTGTCGCGGAATTGTAGATTGTTTCGAGAAACGTTTTCGTCGTTCGAAAATTAATACAACGCCGTGAACACGCGAATGAATCGAGCTCATTTCCCAGGTAATTATGCACATTAAAATTCTTTCAGACCACGGCGATCAACTTCGCGAGGTAGGTTCCAATGGAAACACGTTGACCGGTATATATATATATATATATATATATATATATATATATATATATATTGATAAAAACGTCGGCGCGCTGCAACTTACGAAAACGGATACGTAACGTGCCGTAGGATTTACGACGAAATTATGCAAATCAGATCCGCGTTTCAGCTCGGCAAGTCGTGCCAACTAGAAGCGTACCGATATTGTAGCGTACTCCTTTCACTGAAATTATTTACCAACTGTTCGTTGACACGAACCGACACCCGTTTTTTTTTTTTTTCAGTTAATTCGAAACAGTTTCGCGAAATGTTGCGAAACGCCTTACGATTGACGTCTCCTTCGACTTGGTTTCGACAAACCATGTCGCTAGTCGCACGACGTTCGACTGGCTTTAGGCTGGTAATTGAATACGCGACAATAGCGTTCGACGTCCACGCGTCTTGCTACCCCCAGTCTAATCACGCCGCTGTCAATTTTGCGAACCGACCCTACCGACAACGGCCGGACATGAGCGACTGCCATTACCATCGAGGGAACCTGTTTATCGCATTAATCAAATTCTTCAGCGATCAAGCCCGAACCCGCCCAGAATGTAGCCAGCAGTGAGGGGCCCGCCAAGAAAAACAAAGGTGGCTCGTTCCGGCAAAATTGAAACTCGATTAATCTCCGCGGCACGGCCGATGCCTCTCTGCATCGATTATTCCCGGTGGCCAAGTTTCCCCGGAATCCGTCGTTCCCCGACACCACGCAGGACCACCTTGGGAAGAAAAAGACCTCGACGGCAAAAAAGTGACCAAAAATCGATGAAGGAAGAAGGAAGAAAAGGAAGTAAAAGGATCGCCGTAAACTTGACAAATTTATCGGTGGCGTGTATCGGTCGGCTGTCGCCGAGGTTCGCCGCTTCGCTATTTTCGTCGGTTGTTTCGAACCGCCCCCCTCGGTGTCTCGGGGGCCACGGCGGCGTAATTCAAAAATTCAAATTACGTATTCTATTAGGTGCGAGTCTGGCCGCGGGCTGCGACGCGAGAGAAACCCTCGTGTGCGTGTGCGTGTGGGAGAGAGAAAGAGAGAGACAGAGACAGAGAAAGGTTGAAAAGGGTAGACGACGGTCGGGCGGCGGACGGTCATTGGAGGAGCGAGAAAAAGGGCAAACGAGGGACGACGAGGATCGAGTGCCGGTCGGTTCGATCGGTGTGAAACAAGGAGGAAACGAGCGGCTTGACTGCTCGTGGCCGAGGGTACAAAAGGAGAGAAAGGGTCCGGTAGGTGCGCCGCGCCGTGAGGCTGGTCGAGAAGGGGTGGTAGCCTGGCACGTCCAACGCGGACGGGGCGGCAGAGAGAGAGAGCGAGGGGAGGGGAGGGGGCTGGGGGTGAGGAGAAGGCCGGGAAGAAATGAGAAAGAGTGTAATAAATTGGCGGTGAGATTATTCTCGACGTGCATTAAGACGTCAAGCGGCGACGGACGACCTGGAAAGTATTGCCCGACACCTTCTACGCCACTATTCTCCCCTTCCATCCGGCCCCCACCGCTCCACCCTTTCTCCCCCACTTTGTTCCCGGGCAAAAGCCATTCCCCTACCACGGGGACAGGACCGTGAGCGTGATCGAGGCTCGTGTGAGAGAGAATGGGGTCCGCTCGCAACGACCTACGGCCCTGCCCGTTCCGACCGCGAAGCCGCAGAAAGCCTCGGACACAGAAAATTATGCCCGGCTTTAATCAGCCGGGAGGTGCGAACGCGCCCCGTCCCAATTCGTTAACCGAGCCTTCTCGCCCCGGATTTCTCCTTATCGAGAGCGATTGTAAACATAATTTCGAAAAGGGTGAAACAGTCGACGGACGATGAGAGGCGAGAGATCGTTTCATCAATGACGGCCCATCAGTCGCGCGAAGGGTTCAAGGGAACTGGGTGGCTGAAAATTGACAGCGATGTACGAAGCGAAAAGTTTCATTGAAACGGACTCGATAATCTTCGTTCCATTTCCATTGGAAAATTGAACGTTGCGCCACGAAAATGTAACGGACGTGGCACGTACCGCTCCGGGCGAACGGGAATAATACCTAGTCGCAGGCGTTCGACCGAGCTCACCGAGTCTGCCAAGTCGTGAAATTACCGGTTTCGGTGAAACGAGTCCTCAGCCCGCTCTCTGGCAAACGCCAAGGAGCTAATCCGAGGGGCGTATTTTACGTCAGGTGTTCGATTCTCGCGATGCAAATTCCATCGTCAGGTTGCTCCAGATTCTTTTGTGTCGCACGCTAGTTGATCGCCGATTGCATCCTGTCCGATCAAAGTCCAACTGCGCGCATGCCACCGATATTCACGGAATTTTTCGTTTCGCGAGGTAACAGCGAAAGTACGCGACGCTCTGTTCTATAAAATCGTATCGTCGAGCGTAATTCTGTTTCATAGACGTCAACACGCGAGAACATTCGAAGAAAGGAGCAACTGTTTCGACTCTACATCTCAGAAAAATTCTATATTTGTAAAAATCTGTATTTGCACGTTCGCTCGCAGGAAAATTCGATTCGTAGCGGCCTATAGCGCCTCGAGTGCGAGTCTCGAACACCGACTCGTACAAACCGCAAGTGGCTGTGCGCCTAGCGTCGAAGTCTATAAGTTATATTCGATGTTGAGCAAAACAGAGTGCGGAACACCGCTAGGATGGGTGATCTAGCGAGTAGTTATGACAACAAGCGTCTGGGGCAAGGGGTCGCTGCCATCAGCCCCACTGATGAGTCTGGGCAGCGATTCTGAGACGAAACGCACAACCAACCTTTCCTCACCTAAAACCTCCAAATCCACCATCCTCGCCATAATTGTAAGTAAAATGTAGATATGTAGATACCATAGTTACTCTTTAAGTCCCTTCAGATTGAAAGGAATTTTCCGTGTCGAGTTTATAAAGTTTACGAAGCTCGATAACGTTTGTAATTTAATTTCACCTTTCTTCCTCTCCCTCCTTCGGGCCGTTTCCCTTTGGTAAAGAAAGAAAGAAAGAGAGAAAAAAAATGCGAGAAAGGAAGAATACGAGTTGGAAGACGATTCAGCCGGATGGATTAGGCCCCCCGTGGCTACACGTGGATCTTTTTCGGTGGGTGTTAAGTAATACATTATGTGGCCAACACCTGGCACCGCGTGCAGACGGCCGCATAAAGCTCTCCATCCTTTCGACCTGGAGAAAACGATCAGGACTTGTTAACACTCTCGGAAACATCCCGTGGCCAGCCACCGGGACGACCATCTTATTCAGCCGCGAGATCGAATCGCGTCTCGGGATTATCCGTCTGCGTCTTGACCGAACGCCTTTCTCTCCATTTCCACGTGTTGTTATCGATTGTTCGTCAAAGAAGAAAAAAAGAAAAAAAAAAAAAAGAAAAAAGGAATTCAATCTTGCCAAACCCAACAGGGTTAAATCTTTCAGAATTAATTCGAGACTCTGTATTGTTACCAAAATGCACTCCAGAAAGAAACAATCCCTTTTACGACCTTTACCAACTCCCGAACCAATCGTCGAAAGACCAAACGTGTCGGCGATTCTCGTTGACGGACAGTGTCCAACGCCTAATAACTAACTAAGCGTCGGTTGCAAGGGATCTAGGAACAGAACGTCGAGTGAATTCCAATCAACGCGCGCTAAATTACACCGGGGCCATTAGCTACCAAAAACTTTCACCCACTGGCGTGGATGACTTGTCAAGTATCGAGGGGGATAGGGGAGGGCATCGGTTTCCACGCAACGCGAACCGAAGGAAGCGGGCTCCCTTTTTGCCTGTCCAGATGCGTTCCTTGCCAGTCGAGGCGAGCCAAGCCAAGCCAAGCCAAGCCAAGCCAAGGGAAGGACAGACAGGGGAGGATGGAAGGACGATGAAGACGTTGTAAAACGACTGTACGCTCCGACTGTCTCGGTTCTCACACCTCGGAGAGACGAAGCGGCGCACGGTCAAAGGCCCGCGGGGGGTAAGCCCCTCGGACCGTGAAGCTAATTGATACGTAAGATTACGTTCCTGGCCTGCTTCGCCCCCCCTTTTCACCCCCAGTCTCCTCGCATCCCCGTTGTCGGGATGATTGGTTGTCGGGCCCGGAGACTAGTCTCTAAATTCCTCGGAGCTGAAGCACGGAAAGCATACTTGGACTCGCGCGGCGCGCGCAACTCGCCTACGCGTCTTTTTTTTTCGGTGTTAACTGCGGATTAATTATGCCAAGTGTGACGTAAAGCGACGTGTTATCCGCAGAGGCGTTCGGTCATTCCGGATGGAACGGCGTTACTTTTGAATTTTTTGAAAGCTCCGATGAATAACATTTTCAGAGAATCTAAATTTGGAAGGTTGAAAAACCCAAGTTGCCAATGTGTAAAACTGACGTATTGACGTAATGTATATTTGTCAAATTTTTTTGGAAGAGAGGAACGGCAGAATAACATTTTCGAAGAATCTAAATTTAGAAGGTTCAGAAACCCAAGTTGTCAATGGAATTTTCATCAGTGCGTAAAACTGATTATATCGTCGTAATATATATATATATATATATATATATATATATATATATATATACTTGTTAAATTTTTCGAGAGAGAACACTTTTAAAGAGACTGAATTTAGAAAACTCAAAAATCCAAACTGTCATCAGTGTGTGTAAAATTGGCTATATAGTCGTGACATATATATATATATACTCGTTAAATTTTCCGAGAGAGAGCACTTTTAAAGAATCTGGATTGGAAAGGTCCAAAAAAGGTTCAAGGGTTGCAGACGAATTGTCTGACGCGCATGATCTCGAGTATCGTCTGTGTCAAGAGAGCGAGTTGCTTTTCTTCTTCTTCTTCTTCTTCTTCTTCTTCTTCTTCTTCTTCTTCTACTCTTACGAAAGAGACGAGGGGAACACGGCCGTTCATAAAACGGCCGTAAAACACTAAACGGTTGTAAAGCTGCCGCCCCAAAAACTCGGCGCGAGCAAGGACCGTTGTTTGGCCGTGTGTTGTTCTCCGTTGTTGTGGCATCGTCTTCTTCCTTTGCGGCCCCAGTCGAATAGAGACACGGACCCTCGATGTTAAATCATCCAGCAACCACGCCTCCCGTGTCCTTTCTCTTCTCGAGCCCTCTTCTTCTTCCTTCTCCACCTCATCTTCTTCTTCATCTGCGTGAGCTACGAATCCTCCCGGATGGCAGAGCGTTAACCGAGCCCCTGTTTCGCTGCTCGTGTTTCAATAACGTCGCAGATTGATTTAGAAGTGATTCTACGCGGTGGAATCTGGAATCCGGATGACAGAGAGATAGCGCAGCAAGTATATTTTTTTGTTAATTCGCGCTACTGCTTTTCAATGTCGTTTACTTCACAATGTCGTTTCTCTCAGTATTGCGACAATATTGGTCAACGTAACAACGCTGTTACCGAATGATTACAAATTCCTCTACAATATTGGTTTTATTTAAAACAATAAACCTTCTCCTTTTCCTCCAAAAGCTCATAATTTTCTCCACGTATGAATGTACATACGAGTCCAACATCTCGTTCTTCGACACGTAAATTCCACAGTACTTCTGTGAAAATCTTCTCCCTTTGCTCCAAAAACTCACAATTTCCTCCACATATGGATACACACGAGTCGAACTTCTTTGATCTAACTTCTTTCTTCGACACCCGGACAAAACCAGTCGTTGCAACGAACGTCGAATTAATAACAACGCACGACGGTTTTCATCTACGAGCCGGAGAATCGTACGCGAGATTTACGATTGCGGGGCCCGAGTCTCTCTCTCACTCACTCTCTTTCTCTCTCTCTCTTTCTCTCTCTCTCTCTTCTCCGGTCGTTTCTCGCATCATGAGAGTTGATTGCTACGGCTCTCGGGGCCAGGTCTGTGAAATCCACCTCGACTATCGGTCGTCGCGTTAACTTTGATGACTCCGTGATAAACGCGGCGTCGTAAAATTATCGAACGGAAATTACACGAGCCGGTTGCGGGGAACGGGTCCAAACTACAGCCTGTCGGAAGTCGTCCTCGTAATTAGGCTCTCGTTATCCCCTCCTCCCCCCCCCCACCCGCCCCCTCTCCCCACTGCGTGGAATTTAATCCGGCGAGATCTCGCGTCGATCATGATCCACGGACGATTTGCATCGTTTCCAGAACGGATTAAGATTCAATATCGCGGAGATGAGCGAGACGAGGGCTCGAGCCTCGTGTTTGCCGAACGCGCGTCGGCCAACCTCGATGAAGTTGTTCACGTTACCGATCCTCGTGATTGCTCGTGTTCCAGTCGACGACCGCGATTAAGTTAACTCTGATCGCTTAGAGCTGCATCTCTCTCTGTCTAGGGAACGGATCTTCGATTCAGAGTGTGTGTAATGTTTAACCAACGACACCCAACACCGGTGAAATAAATTTGCGTGCATCTGTAGCACGTAGTTTGCACCGATTCTTTTGCACTCGATCGCGAAACGATGGTAAACGCGTGGTAAACGAATATTTTCACCCTTCGGTTCGGGTAACACTTTAAATACTCGTGGTTTTCGTGGTGATTCTTGAAGGTACGTGCACGCCGATTTTTCGTACCTCGTGCAATTTTGCACGCCTGAAACTGTATTTGAAAAAAGAGGAAGAGGAAAGAAAAAAAGGAACGACGCAGAAGAGAAGTTTGAAAAGGATCGAGATCACCCTCGCGCTCGCAAGAAACGCGCGGAAGAGATCTACCTGCCCCTTTTTACCCATACCGATCTTCCATCAATCTCCCCCTCCCCGCTCCGCCAAACAGGAAACAATCGATCCCATCATTTAGCGGAACACCGACAAACAACTCCGGGCACCATCACGCTTCCTGATAAACGGACGCGCGAGCTACCACTGTCTCTCGAATTTCGTAATTCCGTTAAACGATCGGTTGACAGATAATCGACACGGTGTTTCGAAGCGAGTCGGGCCGCATTATCGGGGGGGCCGGTGATCGAAAAGCGATCGATACACCTCGGGATCCCTGACCCAAGCGATAACGAGGTATTAACGATCTCCGCCGCTCTCTGAACCAGTTCCCTCTGAGCAAGGATGGAAGGAGGGTGGGAGGGGGGCTGCGCCAGCTCTCTCCTCGAAACGCATCGGGCCCCGTTCCGCTCCCCCCACCACCGCTCACAGGTACCCAGCATCGGGGCCTCGCGATCTCCAACTCTTTTGTTTCGGATCGCCGCGGAGCTTTTCGATTATCGTCGGGCCCGTGCACCGTAACGATCGCCTAACTCACTGGCCCCGCCTCCCGCTCGAACGCTGCTCCACCCCCTCGGGCTCTCCAACCACCGGACGGGGCCCACTTTTTGCATTTAAATTAATTTGCGCCGATTAATTTTTAATTAAAGCCGCGCGGGGCCCGGTCCGTGCCGAGCCAGGCGCGAAATACCTTTTTCTCGAGACGAGCCAGCAACCCCCTCCGCCTCTCGCTTCCCTCTAATGGGAATCCGCTCCGAGAATAGATGACGCTCCAGATTCCACGACCGCCGATCGTCTCGCGCGTGTTTCGAAGCGAAGACGCTTCGAATCTTTCGCCTCGCTACCTGCCCACTCTCCCCTCGTTCGATGTGGTTCCGTGGTTCTGGCATCGCAGGTGGGTGTGGATCCGCGCAGGCTCTAATTTTTGGTGAAAGGATTGATTCTGCCGGATAATATGGTAGCCGAGGGATTCCAAGGGGACCTTGAACATCGTTCGCAGTTGAACGTCTCGGTGCGAGGAACGGAGCAATTTCCAGAATCGAAGCATCACGAATTTTCCAATTTTATTTCCTCTCTGGAAACGCCGGTCAGAACATTTTGAGCATCGTGGCGAAGAAACGAGTTCAATCACTTGCACTGGGCGATTGCGGGCCATAACGAGTGATCGAACAGTACACGATAATTCGTCGCCTTCTTTTTTTGAATTCGTCGGTATGATATCATTAATAAATTTATTGTTATTAATTTTGCCCGGGTTACACTTTGAATATACTTAAAATTGAGGAAATATTGCAATTTTGGGAAACGAAAAATTCTCGACGCGCGTGGCACGTCACTCCAGCGCAAGAGGTTAATGAAACTAACTGCAAGTAACGTGATTCGTGATGCGAATGACGGAAGAAAGAATATTTGCGAGAGGTTCTGACCCTTTTTCAGTGAGTTTCAGTCGAGTTAGTTTCGTCCGACGTTCAAATTTAGCAGAGACTTCTTCGTACGCGGCTAAATTTCGAGGGATGAAACAGCCCTCCCCCAGTCCCACGGCTGGAATGCGTTTAACGGCACGATATTTACGAGGGATGCTCGCCTTATAACAATATTTTTCTCCGGGCAGACGCACCGATATTCTCAGCTCGAAATCGCACGCAGACGATTGCTTATGCTGATTGTAATGTGCACCAAGAGAAACGGCCCCGGTGTATCGGAATGCGATCTCCTCGTTTAATTACGAATCCTTCTGGGAACGATCACGACACGAATCGTACACGGGTGTTCCACGAAATCGACCACCTACGATACAGGCCTCCGTATATATATCCTCTAAGAAAATGCTCTCGATTTCAGAAAAGACTGGTTGCTTTGAATGGGGATGACTGAGACGAGATGTGCGATTGCACGAGTCGAGTATCTCATCTTCAACTCGGGGGGGATGCCGGGGAAAGTATTTTCGAGATTTTTATGAACGTCGAGACGTCTTGGACGTGTTTAGAGAGTTCTGTTTCTAGAAACGAATTCTTTGATCGTCAATTTTTATCGTAAATTATCGTTCGTGAAATTCAAACTTGTTGACTGTTTTTAGACATGGTATGATTCGTCTGGAATTCTATTTTTTTTAAAAACAGTTTTATCATTAATCTCTTTACTTTTGTCCGTGAAATTCAAAGTTATCGGTGTTAAAGTTTCGAAACTTTTCAAGACACGATTCGTTTAGAATTCTTTCTTTTAGATTTTATTCAGTTTCATTAAATCTTTTCGATCCCATTCGTGAAATTAGAGTTTCGAGACTGTTTTAAACAGTTTTAGATAAGATTCGTTTCTAGAAGAGGAAAGTTTTGTCGCAAAATTTTCTTTTCAATAGGAAAAATTTCTTTCTCTCGTTTCTGAAAATCAAACGTAAACGTTAATGTCACAAGACTGCTTCAGGCACGGTGAGATTCGTTTGGAATTCCATTTCTAGAAACATTCTTTAACCGTAGCAGCAAATTTCTCTCCCTCGTTCATGGAGATCAAACGTCAGACATGGCAAGATCTTTTTTTCGAAGAAACGTCTTCGTTATAAATCTTTTCGACAGCAAGTTCCCTTCTCTCCCTCGTTCGTGAAAATCGAACTCATCGACACAGTTAAAGTCTCAAAGACTGTGACTCGGGCCGCTCGCTGAGATTCGCTTGGAATTCCAGAAACATTTTTATCATAAATCTTTTTCAATAGCGAAATTCGAACTTCGACAACCACGAAGTTTCTCCGCCACGAAGCAGACGTAGCTGAAGAAAAGAGAGAAAAAAAAAACCGTGGCAACTTTAATTTCTGCTTTCCTAATCCTACGGGGCCCAGATCGATATTTCAGTCCGTGTCTGGCGTCTCGATGGAAGAACGGAAGCAACCGTTCGTGGTTTTCCATCCGTCCCCTGTTCTCCCCTCCCACCCCCTCCCCAACCCCCTGATTTCTCGGTGTGTTGCTCGTTTAACCGCGGACGGCTTTCGAAAAGAGAAGCAGACATGGCAGAAACGTTCGCACGGCGGCACGAATCCACGCCTACCCATAACGATATTTTAATTAAACCGAGGCGCTGGCCGAGCCGAGGAGAAATTCAATCTCGGGATAATAAATGATCGTGGCCCAACACCTTCCTGACTGCTGACGAGCCGACACCTCGGCTTAAACAGTTCACACCTTTTCCGTGTGCTCGTCCGGAATGGCCAGCGCCAAGGATATCCTCCTCTTTATTATTTCTTTGATAAATTCGATCGAACTCGCCCTTTTGTCATTTGTCTTGGCCGAGCCAGACTCTCTCGTTAGGGAAGGCACACCGTCGAAGAAAAAAAGGAATCGATCTCGCCTGGTGAAACCCATCGAAAGTGATGGAATGTAGGTTGGACAACTGTTTAACCCTTTTGAACGGTTAAATATTAAGATGGATAGGTCCGAGATGCGCAATCTCTTCGTTTGCAAGATGGATTTAACTTTTACGTTTCTTTGGCGAGGGAAATTTATCATTGGAAATCCATTGGCACCACGCTCTCTCGGCGAGGTGGGACGAATCACTTTGAAACGAAACGAGAGGTAGGCGAGTAGGGAAACGAGAAAGTTTCACTTATTGGGAAATCATTGACGAACCTGAGAGGCAGAAGCTTTCCTCCCAAGTACCATAAATTAATTTTAACTGGAAAGACTCTATTTTATCTCGAAATTACACTTTTCACGCGGACAGTGATTTAAATTGTCCCCAAGATGTTGCAAGCGGTCTCATATTTATCAGAAAGAGAAAGAGAGAGAGAGAGAGAAGTGGCCTTTGTCGCCAGTATAACGGCATGATTTGTGCGAAACGTAACTGACGAGTGATTGCTCGATGATTACCGACTCGAGCGAAACATAAGCTTTGCCTATGCGAGTTGCATCTCGCAACGAGATAAAAACCATCGATGAATTACAGTTCGCGCTCGTCTTTGTAAAGTAATTTATGTTTACAGTAGGTTCCGTTGCATTCATTACGAGTTTGATAGTTCATCGACTTGTCATTAGTCATTAGGCCGATACCGCTGAAAGCCGAGGTGTCGTGTAATTATCGTTACGTTACAAATTGACCTATTGCCAACGTGAGATCGCTGCTACATAGTTGCTATAATCGCGTTAAGTGTGTTTTAACAGTATGAAAAAGGATCGCAGAAGTCACGTTTCTACTCTGCATTAATTCGCAATTTTCTTCGACTTTCTCTACGATCTTCGATTGCCACGACATATTGTATTTTATTACCGTAATAAAGCGTTAAGCAGTTAATTAGCATCCAGAGAATATTTATTACGATCGCGCTATATAAAATAAATCTAAATCCACAGACATTCGCTTTCTATACAACGTTGAAAGTAACAAGAACGTGATTGATTGAGTGACGTCTACTTGATCTTTCTTTCTTCGATCATTTTTACTACGGTTACGCAGACGCTTGCAACTAGAATCTTATTAAGGCAATCGATGTCTTAATAAGATCGCTTTAGTCACGTCTCGCAGACGTTTGTAAAACGAAATTTATTACAAAACATTTCATAATTCAGCGAGCACAACCTTGTTTATGTACATTTATATACGACGCGTGTAGCTTAGTTTATTGCGTCTGATTACGTATTGCCGCGACTACTCACTTCGCTGAAACAAGTTGGACAAGATTTTATCCCTTCGATTTCTTTAGAAGATTGCTTTCGAAATATTTTGAAAATTCGGAGTATCAAGCTTGAAAGTTTTCGAGTGCCACCTGCTGGTATCTTTACATTGTCCTAATGCAAAATTAAAAATTTCAGCCAGAAACATCTTTCACTTTTCCTCAGATGTTCGATTTTCAAAGTTTTTTTTTAAGAATAATTCAGAATATCAAGAGCTCGACTGTTTTGGTTTGTCACCTTCTTAATTCTTATATTCTCTTGACACAGAGTCCAAAATATCACTTTCTAGTTTCCGATACATTCGATTCTAAACATTTTTTGAAAATCTGAGATATAAGGAGAACCGGTGTGCTATTTCTTTGTTCCTTGTATTTTATCTGTATCCAGATTTTATCCAAGATGTCCTCCGTTTCTCCGAGAATTTTTAATAAAAAAATCGACATCAGAGATATCAGTACTCCAATTTAAAACTAATTTATTCGTGAACGTGACACTTTTTTCGAATTTGTCACTTTGGAATCTTTGACAATATTTCTCGTTGGAGAATTAAGTGGATTATTCCAAGATGGCCGGACAAATCGTGAAATGGTTACGCGTCAATGACAAAAATAGCAATCGTTTAGCTTCTCCTGTCTTCAAAATATTCTGTCTTGACCCGATTCCTTTATATTTCGAAAATTAAAAATTTTTGAAATCATCGAATGTCAAAATCGTCCAATTCTTCGGTAACATTCAATTTTGTACAGCTACGACTAAAAATAACATTCTCTTCCCTCTCGAAGTACATTATCGAATGATTTAATTCCCCCTCCCCTCCTCCGCCATAAAATAACAGGTAAATTAAGATATCCATGGCAAGAGAGAACGAGAATACTAGATATTCTCTTATTCACCTTTTTTCTAATTGGTGTAACTGTTCCTTGGAAATTAATTTAGTGCAAAAACATGTTAAATCGCGGATTTCTGCCCGTTGGAAAATTATCACGTGTCCGTACTGTACGTCAGCAACGTTCGACAGACGCAGACGATGTAATTACTTTCGCAATTAATTTCATATTAAATTACGAATTACATTTTCAATTAATTGGGAGGACCGACGTGGATCAAATTACGTCTTTCGTTATAAATCCGCCATTAAACGCTAATTACGTTAGCAATTAATAACTAGACGCTTTGATTATTAATTTCGTCAAGTGCTTGATGGAAAACGAGATTCCCATCGAACTGCAATAAAACCGCGGTAAATAGCATAGGAAAAAGTGTGAAAACCGACGTGTATACATATCAATTTCGATTTAGAAACCGTAAGATCATTATTTCCAAGTGTGATTAATCGGAGTACGACTTGTTCCCGAGAATAATTATGTAAACGAGACTTCCTGTTTCCCATAAATCATTAAAGACCTATATGAATTCGAAGAACTTTTTTTTCTTTCTTCTTTTTACGAAAGTAACAAGGCCATTCGATGTTTTACAAATGAAGATTGAACTTAAAATTCACGCCTCTGGATGATTTGTTGTCCCAGGGATGAACAACTTTTGCCAAACATCGGCATGTACGTTTGCAACTCGTTTTGCGGTGCATTTTTTCAAACAAATCTCAAAACGTCAGCAGACGAAACAGCTCAATCAAGCCAGAAGGTCAGACAGACATTTGTCAGGCGTACTCCGTTCATTTATATTCCTTCTGCTTTAAATGAAATTTATTAACAAATTATCCTCGTGTGCAGGTTGTTGAACGCGAGCGATTAAGATGCTTGGGGTGGGGGAGGGGGGGAGGGGGAAACGGAGATCAAACACATCGTCGTTGAGTCATGAATACAAATTGTCGGTATTAATCGACGGTACTTCTCTTTCTCCCTTAAAAAAGGAGTCTATCTGGAAAATTTGATCAATTAATACACGGAATGGGTTAACTGTGTTTTAATGGAACCGAGAGTCGCTGCTGGCCGATCGATTTAAATTTCCGCTTACATGAATCCGCCTGGTACACATGAATCCGCCGGCCACCCAAACCAATCAGAAGCAACGAAATTTATAAAAGCCACTTAACTTTGTTAATTTAACGTATACATTATAAATTTAACGTGTATCCTCAATTATTGCCACCGCGTCGAATCCGCCGGCTTTCCGAAAAATGATTTCATGAATATACACGCGGGGAAATGTGATGAACAAAAAAAAAAAAGAAAAAAAAAAAAAAAGAAAAAAAAATTATTCCTCCGCGGAACGTTAACAAAATCTGTTTTTACGATGGCGTCCATCTTCATCCTCTCGCGCGATACACATTATTACGCGCGTACGTACACGAAGTATAGCAGATGTCGTAAATTACAAATTAATTAAATTTCATCGTTTTATGCCTGAACATTTTCCGTATCGTTTGTATCGTTCACGTCTAATAGAGAGAAAGAGAGAGAGAGAGAGAGAGAGGGGGGGAAGAAGCAGGAAAATATTGATAAGATTGTAAATGTCGTAAATTTGACTTGAAATTTCTATTTCAGTGTCCCGAATTGTTTCGTAATTAGATTCTGAACTATTTCAGTTGTTAAATTTTTGACGAAAAGAACTAAAAACGTTCGGAGAAATGACTTTCAGGAATGATTCGAGAGAGAGAGAGAATTGGAGAGTCGGAGGAAGGAGAAAGATATTGGAAATGTCGTAAATTTCATTAAATTTCCACTTCAGTGTCTCAATCGATTTCAAATTACTTCGACTGACAATTTTCTTTTGACGAGAAGAACGAGGACTGGGAACTAAAAACGTTCGAGGCAGATTCTGTTGCATTTCCATCGAGTGCGTTCGTCATCGTACGAAGAGCGATGGCGACAACGTCGCACGAACACGGCTTGATGAGTCTATTATAAAATTAATAACTATAAATCTCCCCTGTATCCGAACGCGCGAGATAGCACGTGGCTGGCCGTTTTTCATGCTCCGGTTAATTATACACGGCTGTAAATTGAGCAAACCGCAGTTAACAGGCTTCTCTCTTCTCTTCTCGCCAACCTCGCCTTCGGTCTCTCATTCTCGCCACCGATCTCGCTGTCTTTGCATCATTGAACAATATCGATCTCTCCTTATCCACGAGCCGGAAGCTTCACGACTATTTCAGTGAAAATTAACCGATTAAAGGGAGAAATATCGACGACACTCTCGAAGAGAAAAATTTGAAGAAAAAAAAGACTCGAACGCGAGTATTAGCTGTACGAGGTGACGTCTATGTCGGATAAATAATTTCGGTGATACGTGATTATTTAAAGAGACATCGACCCCACGACGCGCTAGTATCCCGGACAATTTTCTCTAAAACGATCCTCTAATGTCAGACGTCAACACACCTGCTCGACCAATTTGGTCCTCGAGCCGAGTGAAATAAACGTGGCTTAGAGATATACTTCTTCATTCTCGCGGCAGAGTCAAGCTGCGCTCAGGTAAACTCGATATTCTCAATTTACATAAATAACGAATTCCACGGCGACGACGAGTAAGATTTATTTACGTGATAAGAAAGAGTTCGATCGCGGAAAATCAGAGCGCGGAGAACGACCGAGCTAGCCCGGGATATAGCTTCGTGGAACTTCACTTTATATCAACGTCCTCGTTCTCGTAGAAAGTTCAGAGATAAATGGATTTCCTCAACGACTCCGAACCATTTCACTTATCAAACCAACCACCATTTTCTTCTCGTGTAAATATCCGGTAAGCGACGCTCGGAGGTGAACCACGGCGAAGAAAAGAGAGCGAGGCGGAGGAAAAAGAAGCGTCTGTCAGCGGGTAGTTCGCCTCGCTCGCCAGTTCTCCCTCTCCGTCCCACCCGGGCGCGTTTCGCGTGTCTCGAGGGCATTAGGAGGAACGCTCACGGCAACCAGTTTGAATTTCGAAGCGTCGAGGGATAATTCCATCGGCGGGGTGTTCTAATTGGCCTCTCATTACCGATGCTCGGCTTGTTTCGCTGTGGCGAAACCGTGAGCCGAGGGGTCCCAGCAGCAGCGTTCACCGACGTTAACCGGTGGCCACGGCCCGATTATTGCCAGTTATTATTTGCCGCGGGACCGTTCGATTTAATGGCCAATTGTTTCGAACGCCCGGCCGTTAATAGAAATTTACTGGCGGCCGATCGACCGCGTTCTGCTACGCCAGAGCGACCAATGACGCAACCACCCTCTACGCGACGCGCTTTTATTTGCGACAGCCGATCCCATCGATCGATCTCCCTTTCGTTAAATCGTACGAGGCCAGAAACCAGGAACCAAGAGTCGCTCGCGAGAGTGAAAAAAGAAACGGCTCTTCACGGTTTAATTTCATCCCGGTTAACAGTCGGAAATTGTAGTTCAATTTTAGCGGTGAAAATTTCAGTTTAATTCCATTCTGTTCATAGTTAATTTATATTCGATATATAAATGGATTGCGTGGTTAAAGATAGGATTGCGATTATACATTCTGAAATCCAGGAGAGAATAGATCGGTACAAATACCGACGAGACCGACGTAATCGGTTCGTTTTTTCTTTTTTTTTTTTTTCTCTTCTGCGCGTAATTTATTCATAGATAATCCGACCAACTTTGCGATTCGACGCGATTAATATCGTAGCATCTATAATAGACGTCCGACCCAGCGCGGTCCTATTCCACTCGGCGGGGCAAAAACTCAGTAGTTCTCGCGTAACCGATCATTTCTGGGAATCGTTTCTTTCTCGGAGTGAAAAAAGAAATGCGGCGTAATAAGAGCTCATTAGTTCCGTTGTTTCTTTCAATTCCGCATCTCGGGGAACGAATGATTATTTCGCATTCCGACCGAAAATTGACGGATAGTTTAACAAAGTATAGATATACCTGCGATCCGTGGTAAGATAATTGGCGGGAATTCTATTAGACCTATCTCCCCTTTGGCGGGTTCCAACTGGTTTCTCGAACTGGTAGCACGCGGTGGCGAATTCAACGATCGATGGAAATCCATTTCTGACAGATAAATTTTCGCAAATTCCCATTCCACAATCTCGCCAATCGGGCAACCAGACGTCTGAGAAAGAAACGCGATACAGGGAAATTGATACGTCAAACCACTTACTCCGAAGTCGATCTGTTTCCTCTCATTACGTCCAAATGGCGAGCATATTCGACCTCTCAAAAAAAAAGCAAAAAAAAAAAAAAAAACAAATGCTTGTTCCACGAGCGGGACGGAAGCCAGCTAACCTTCGCGATGCAATGTACCCCGGTGGTAGAAAATTTCAACGAGGTCCAATTTCTCCAGGAAGCGGGCGAAAGAGAGAGGAAGACGGCAGAGAAGAAGAGAGAGAGAAAGAGAGAGAAAGAGACAGCGCGTCTCTTAGCTAGCCGACAGCTGTTGGACGCATCGGGGCCCTTTTTAATTGAAAAAAAGTCGTCCTGGCGGAGGCTGGAGCTCCAATTTGTTCGATTATCCCGAGAGCCAGGCTTCTCTCGAAGACGGAGGAGAGCAAAAAGAAAGAAAGAGAGAGAGAGAGAGAGAGAGAGAGAAAGGGGGTTGCGTTGTAGGTTAAAGGGAGGGAGGGGGGAGGAAGGTGGGTCGGTCCTCAGACCGGGACAGAAAACCTACTATAGATTACCAGGCCTGTTATTACCAGCAACGGCGCAGCTTTTTTCGGGGCCAAAAATTGGTTTTTAATGCGGGGTTCGTCGCTTTCTTCTGGCCCGGAGGGGGCCCCCGGCCGGTAATAACTATATTACCGAGCCCTATGACCACGCGCTTCACCACTATACCACGGTCCACCTCGCGGTTCGACGTGGCCGCTGGCTTCATGGGAGCTTCGTGGCTTTCGGGTCGAGAAAGATCGCCGGCCAAGGGTGTTACAATGTGTATCGAGCAGAAATATCGAAGCTATAATTTGGAACGTTCGCGACCTACATTGAGAGGGACCCAGGCCGAGTCCGCGGTCCCTCCCCCTTTAACGCGAGCAATTTATCACGACACACCGAGAATCTGCGGGAATCTGCGGCTCGACTCGATCAAATCCCTCCTCCAAGTTCACCTGAAAGTGAAACGTCTCTCTCTTTTTCAGTTTCGCGACCGAATTAAGAGTTAATCCTTACGTTTTTCTCGACAGAAAGTTCCCAGTGAACGTAACGTAAGAATCAATTTAATGGGAGAACTCTGCCAATCGAGAGAAGCGTCAACTGCGTTGCACGATCGAGGAAATTAATGAATCACGGATCTCGAGGGCTGGTTTCAGCGGTTGCTTCAAAGCAACAGCGAGGAAGGCGAGTTTATTACAACGTTTCTCAACAACGATTGTTTCGCGATCAGCGGCGATCTATTGTCGGACCCGATCCGTATTGCCCCGATCCTCCTCGAAGATCGGCGATTCCTTTTGTATATGGAGCGGGCGTCGGTTGTTCCAGGCGATTTATTATGAGAATTATGAACGGCGCAACTCACCTTTCCTCCTTTCTTTCTTTCTTTCTTTCTTTCTTCCTTTGGCAGGCAGACACACCACACACCCCCTTTGTGGAAACTTTGGGGAGTGCTCGAGGAGGTGCTAGTAAGAGGCGGTACTGCCTCGTAAACCTTAGATTTACTTCTGGCTGGCCGCCATCAAAGTACCACATACCACTACGTAGATCGTAGCTCACGGGCTCCGAGAGAGCCGTCTTGAGATACTTATCGACGATATTGCCGCGAACAGTGCCGATTGTTTAAGAACGTTGACCGAGAGAGAAAGAGAGAAAGAGAGAGAGAAAAAATCGAGGCCAGACCTCTACCCTCTTCCGAACGATCTTCCTTTCTTCCCTTCCTCCTCCATCACTCGTACACGCGATTCTATTAAAATCAATCTCGTGCGCGTCTTTTTGTTTTTTCCTTTTCGTTATTTTAATCGAGAAAGATTTCACCGCGCTTGAAGATATCAAATTCCTAAATTTCCGGAAAGACGAAATTTCAAGAGTTGAAGTCGATGTGAAATTCGAAATTTCTCTCAAATTGAGAATTAAGGATCGATTCGTTTAGGACTGTAGACGTTGCAGGTTGCAGGTTATTGCTGGCTCGCTCACGAGCCGCGCCGCCCTCGGAAACCGACTCGGGGAAATAAATTAGTCGCCGTCGTGTCCGAAACGAGATGTGCGTGACTATCAGCAACAGATCCCTATCGGCCGAGATCGGCGCGAGAACCGAGCGGACAAGTATCGGTTTTCGCAGAAAAATTAATTCATTCAGGGCCAACCTGTCGACGACCTGTGTGGGTAAACCAGATATTTGGTGGCATCCATTGACACCAGGCCGGTTCCTCCGCATCTGCCTTTCAACTCGATCGTACCAAGCGTATTTGCTCAAGTGCCGTGTCGTATAAATAAATTTCTCGACAACTTCGCCGTAAGTTTATCGCGTCTTTGTCGCGTTCGGTTCGCAGACTGTGGTGGAGGAACTTTAAAGAAGAATTCGCGAATCAGAGAAAGGAAAAGTGGAATTAGAGCTTGAGTTGAATCGAAAAAAGTTTACAAATTGAACGAAACGTTTAACCTAGATTTTCCTTCTTCGATTCCGCAAAACGAATTTACCAGAAAAAAAAAAAAAAGAAAATGCTTCGCTATCACCCTCTGTCCAACCACGAGGAGCCCGATATTTCTCGGAAATATCGTCGAGAATCGTATTCACCGACGAGAATTACTAACAATCCGTGATGCTCGACGGATCAACGGAAGCGCATCATTTAGCTCTCGACCATTAGCGCGATTCTTTCTCGACCGGTAGCCATTCCACGAAAGCGAAACACTTAAGAATTAGCAGGTGTCGGGTGAAATTGGCTGAGGATCCTCTCCGACGGAACCGATTCGGCGAGGAGTTCGTGGAACGGGCGATCGAGCGAGAACTTATCCCGCGTTGCGCGAACAACGACTTAATACAAGGTTTCTCGTGCAGACACTACCCTCCGCTCTGCACACTCCGCCCTGTGTGTATCGATTTATGCACGTACATATGTACGAAGAAAGAGAGAGGGAAGAGGGACGCGTCGTCATCTCGAGCCAACCTGGACCGCGACGTTTTATGGCCGTCGTCAACCATATTGAAAAGCTACGACGACGCTACGAGATATCCTGGACCCGGTGGAAGCGAAGATCCCAGATAAAAAATTAATAGGCGCTTTTGGCAACGGGCTTAACTGGCGGGAACAAATTTTATTAGGAAACTTTCGGCCAAGATGCCAGATATTCGTGCCAGCGGACCGGGAACTCGACGTCGACTCTCTTCTCCCTCTTTCTCTCTTCGTTCTTTCTTTTTACCTTGACTCGTTCGTGTGTGGTGTGTGTGTGTGTGTGTGTGTCAGTGCGCGTCCAGGGAACGAAGGAGATCGGGACCCCACAGGCGGCTCGTTTGAATTCACTTTTCTGCCAAATCGATTCTCGATCGTTCCTCGTGTACGTACGTACGCGAGACGATCATATCGTTGGCTAGCGCTCTCGCGTGTGTGGTTTCACGGTTGCGTCGAGCCATCGCGCCAGATTTTATCGCGCCAAGCGTGCGATTGTTTTTCCAAGTTGCGGAAGCAGTCTGCCGCTTCGATTTTCATCTTCGTTATCGCCGACGAAATAGAATATCCGGCGGAGGTCGAGCGACTCCCGTGCGTTTATTAACCCTCGCGCTGCCGAAAAGCGACGTATCGTCTTTTTTTTTTGGCTACGTTAATTCAGTCTCTCGTATGTACTCGTTTTTCAATTTTTTTTAATTTCCTTCTTCCAAATTTTGCAATTGCCATTTTTCTTACGGAATTCCCATACATTTTCTTTTTTCTTTTGTCAATTTGAGTCGGTATTTTTCGCTTAAGTAAAACTTCTTTGATCGGCGCTGAAAGGATTAATTTAATGATTGAAATCACTCACGGTAATTTCGGATTGATCGACTTGAATTTTTACCAAATTTCTCTCAATTCCATTACCCGGACTATGTACGTAGGTAATTGATACTTCCAACGTCCGAAAAAATAAACAAATAAATAATTTTCCAACCACAGACGCTCACACGTAGTCGTTGTCCTTTACATTCTTATACACGGAGTTAATCGCTATGACTTCCGAATTATATACCACCGTGAACTCGAACCTTGGCTGCGTGAAACGAACCCATCCTACAATACAAAATATCTATCCTACGAAACTCACGAGATATCAACAATTGGCATCTCCGCCAATTAATTCCAAATTACCTCGGCCATCGCTGGCAATACCGACAGCGCAGTCCAAGCACACGTCGTGAGCGAAGAAAAGAAGAAGGCCCAGCCCAGGCGTTTAAATGTGGTTCGTTTCGTGGGTGGGGTCGTGGTCTCGAACACGCCGAGGAAAGAGACAGAAAACATACGAGGCGGAGGAGGAGGGCAAAGAAAGCTGGGCCTTGTCGGACCCAGAAAGATCGAGGCGAGGAGATAGCCGATACCTCTGGGAAATATCGGTATCGATAGTCGATCGGAGCTAAATGGTTTATGCGAGCGATCGACCTCCGACCTCTTGTAATAACTGGCAAGGAATCTGCCGCCTGATCTATTGGATCGGACTCGATCGGACTTGCACCTTGTCCGCGGACGTTCATCCGTGTTCTCCACAGTTCTCGGCCGTTCCACCGCTGACTCAGGAGGACAGCGTGAATCCCGCTTTATTGTATTGTCAATTAAATTGTATTATAAGCGACGCAAATAGTGCGAGCTCTTTGTGACGTGTGCCATAATGACGTAATACAACTGATTTATGCGTAATTATTGATTACACAATTATTACGTCAATCTTATATTTATAACACTTGGTATTATTTTATATTTGCAATTATATCGTAATATTACGATATACTAATAAATGTCAAATCAAAGACGTTCAATTATTTAATGGAATCGTAAAATTACATGACCAATATTACCATAATTGTCAAATAACTAAGTGACTTTTTGGGGATTTCCTAATAACACAGCTAACATTTGAAAATTTTTAAATTTCTATTTTCCCAATACTGAACTAATGCCGAGCCAAGTTTCGAAATTTCTATTTTTCCAATCCTATACTAAAAATTACTATTTTTCCCAATTTATTTCATTATCTTCAGTTCGGCTACAGGATACTTAGTGTAAAGTATATCTTGTGATTTAATGGCGACAAATTTTAATTCGCGGAAATTTTAATAAAAGATCGTCTGAGCCGAGGATTCGGTGTGGACGATCCTTTCTTTCCATCCGCGTCTTAACTCTGTTCGTTTAGAATCGATCTTTGGATCTCGTGGATCCGCAATCGCTTGGCGGAACGGGCCCGAGCGAGGATTAGACTGTCGCGAAGATTGAATTATAATGTCGAACGTTCGAACCGGAGAGAATCAGATTATCGGTTTCTCTGTTCGGCCGGTGTTTAAAGCATCGGTATCTCCCGAAACGTAACGAGGTGTATTCGTAATGCTCCATGCAGCCGGAAGTGCTCGTTGATTGTGACTAATCAGGCTCGTTTATCTGGCTAGAACCACCAGCGTGCTTTGACAGAGTCCAAGCAATTGGACATTCGAAAGCTGGATACGCGAGATCGATCGAAGAGGAATTAAAAGAGTTGGCATCGTTCGAATGACGAGACTTGGAAAAGACTAGGCACTGGTTTCAAGTGCTAACATAATTTTCTCGAGAAGAATATTTATGAAGTAGAACATCTCGCGTGTTTGATTTGTCGAAACTCTTTCGTCGTTGACGAAACGAAAGCTGAAAGAATTGAAGCTTCATGAAGAATTTTTCATTGATTTAACATTTTTCGTAATTAACAGAACCTTCTAATGTAACAGTAGCTTCTAAAATGAAAAGAACAACTCACGCAGTTTAAATATAAGTATAAAAGATTCTAAATTGTCAATCATTCAATTACTTTGTTGTTTCTCCGATTTTCAAAAGTATATATTTAATGAAAAACCGATACGACAGCAATATTGAATCATTTTAATTAATAACACTTTCTAACAGCGTTTTAAAATGAAAGCGACAACTTACACGGGTCAAATACAAATATAAACAGATTCTAAGCTGTCAATCATCCGTCTGCTTTCACCAATGATCAGGATCAATCTTCGAAAATGGATATTCGATGAAAAATCAATACCGACGTCGGTATCTCAATGTCGAGTCGTTTTAAATTAAAAATCACAGATCGACGCGACGCATATCGACAACGCCGCCACGTCGTCGTTGTGTAGTAATTACGACGATAAATAAATTAATATCACAATACTACAAATAAATAATAACTCCGTAATTAATTTTAGTAGTTTGTACAGAAATATTATCAATATAACAAAATATATAATCACTAATAATAAATGTCAAATAACGAAGATTAAATAATGAAAGTTAAATAACGAATGAACAATTAACACGATGATCGCAGTATATATAAGTTTCTGTATAAATATTTCCACGGTGACGATAAAGTTACTAACAATTTTTAAATATTCTATTGTCATTAAATTATTGTATATTAAATACAGGTCTCGACGGAACGATTTAATCAACGTAGATGTCGTTGATTTAAATTCTTCGAAGTAGAGGTCGCTACAGTTGGCCGTCACCTGGTGCTCTCCCTCATCTCTCGTCGGAACCGCGCGGAAACCGCGCGAAAATAAGGCAAACAGCCGTTAAGGATTCCGATGGCTTCCGAGCGGTACGAGTGTAAATTATTCCCGGATCGCGATTAGAGGCCAGCCAACCACCTGCCGGATTCACGCACCGAGACTGCCAGGTATTAATAATCCGAGGATTTATGGGATCCTCGATCGCTTCGTTAGGAAAGACGCCTTCATTGTCGATCGGATCGCGCCGCGCCTCGCCTCGCCACCCGCCTCTCGTCATTATTTTCAATAGCATAAACCGTATCGATATTATTAACCGTCATCGGCCGGTGTACTCGCTTCTGAACATCCACGCCGAGCTCGTCTCACTTTTTAACCTGTTAATCGAGTTTGGTTTGAATATGGCCCCCGATACGATCGATAGTTCTCGATTTGAGAACTCGTTTCGTTTCGTCACGAATCGTTCCATTTCAGTGGAAAGCGTTCAATGACTAATGTGGGGGGGAGGTACACGCGGTGTCTTCCTCGACTGATTTCTTGCGTTAAACGAGATCTCACATTGGCCTTATCCGTGTTAGATCGACGAAGAGATAGTAAGAGTTGGACAAACTCGATGTCAGTGTTTTTGACGAACGTGTGCAGTGTTTTTGACGAACAGAATGAACTAGATTCGTCGAGCACGTGGAATCGGGCCAGGTTACGCTAGACGTCGTACCAGTTGCGACAGATTTCTGTATTTAGAACTTTGTTTTGAAAATCGCAATCGATGTTATTTTCTTGTTTGTTAGTCCTACCTCAATCAGTTTAATAACGCTGAGGCAGAGTTTCTTAGAATTACTTCGCCGCTGACCTTAGCCTTCTCGTTTTCTTTCCTTTTCTTTTTCTTTTTTCTTTTTTTTCGTAGAAACGAACGCGCCGATGATATCGTCTTAATTCAGGAAATGATAGTCACTTTGCACGTCACGAAGCAAGTCACCGGCCCTGCTCTGCTTAACGTTCCATACACGGGCTCACAGAGACGTAAAATTTGAGAACGTCCGTGGCGCGACGGCGGCGCGGTTAATTATGTTCGTGACCGTGGACAGGGACTTGGGCATGGCAGAGAAACGAAGAAACAGACAGCACACTTGGCCGTGCGATTAACTAGTAATTAGTTAACACGACGACCCCTTTCACGTACGCGTTACAAGTTACAACAATTCCTAATTGTTTCGTACTCCACGATCTACGACCATTAACGACCTCCGTCCATATTCATGATACGTATTCCTAAGCAATTACCACAAGAGAGAGAGAGGAGTTATCTCTTTAGCACCGGGGAAGCCTCTCGCCTCCTCTTTCCTCCCTTCGTTCGGACGTAACGTCGTAACGTAAAAAGGGACCGTGCGCAATGGGGGCTAATTAAGAAATCGCGCTTCAACGTCCCATTAAATGCTGAAATTGCCGGGCGCTCGCGGTGAAGTGCCGGCTGGAGCTTCGCCTTCGTGAAATTACGCGAGGAACCTTGAATCGGTGAATATTTATGGAAAGAAAGCATGGGGGCATGTGTATCGCTTAATCAACTCGGGGAGAGACCGAGCATCTTCCCGAGCCAACACAACCCAGCTCTTTGCTCTACCAATTTTTTCATTGTGGCTCGAAGTACTCTCTCCCTTCTATTTTCTTTTGTTTTCTTTTTTGAAATTTCAACTTCGAGGAATTCATTTCTCTTCACCTTATGCTGCTTTCTTGCTCGATTGCTCGAGACAGCTTGAGTTTGAGAATCGATAGACAGAGCGATTAGAATAACTGGCTTCTAGCTTCGTGCATAAATTAACAATATCAACCGAAACACACCTGTAATTACACGGTACATGAAAGAACAGCTCCAAATGACCACGTTCGTATCCAAGGTTAATAGGAACGGGCTTTTATGAATAAAAGATAGTTACTGAGAAGGCCAAAGCACGAGTGACTGGAACCAATGAAAGGATCATACGCGAGAGCCTTGATTTCCCATTCTTAGAATTAATCTCGAATTAATTGAAACAGTTTTCATTGCACGCGGAGCGATGGAATCATCAACGAACAAAACACGAGAAATACCAGATAAAAATCGAATGTGAAAATTCAATTCTCAGCAACGTTCGATCGATAAGTCGAGTAGTTTTGTTCCAGGATTGACGACTGACCATCTCACGAATTTAATCGAACTAAAAATTAATTCCAACCCGATCTTTCCTTACTGCGAATTCAGTCACTTGGAACATTCTCTCGCCGTCTACGATTTCGCCCTTGCCCGGCTGTAAAATTAATGAGACGCTATTAATTCTCACGGTGCGAAGCGAGCCTTCAACGGGGCAGATTTTTCCAGCGACCAACAGTGCACACTCTGCGCTGTGTACAAATTGTTCGCGAACGATAATAACAACACACGCAATCGCGAGCCTCGTCTATGATTTATACGGCAGTCATTGTTCGCCACGCGACGACGACAGCGCGTGAGTCAAGACTATATCATTATTATTCTACCGCTCTTTCGCCTGCAATTTTAACGAAGAATGAATCCTGCCTTCAACAAGTGTCCACGCTTCCACGAAACCGGCTGCGAATCGAGTTTTTCAACCAATCGCTGCGGTTACATACACGCGCCCGGACACAGACGATACCCGCCTACTTTTCCCTTTTATAATCGTGAACGTTTAAAAATGTAAGAGCCCTGGAACGGAAGACGCGAACGAAGTACTCGATTCTCAACGTAATCTAAATTTCTTCCAAATCCTCCAAATTTTCCGCTCCTAAGTTTACGCCTGACCGATTATCGATTATATTACATTTAACGCTTCGACGAGGGGAAATCGGTCTATTTCGAACAGCGCCACATTGATCGAACAATTATACTCGTTTCGCAACCAAAAATAATTGAAATTATCGAGTTCGAAGCAGCGCTCGTCTACTTCTCTCAGCTCTTTCAATTGAATTTCCATCGAGTTCTGACATCGGTATCCTGTTCCGAAATTGGCTGTCACCGAAGCAGCCCGTCTTGATGAATCCGCGGCGGTACAAACCGTGACACGATCGACCTCTCATAATCCACCGCTAATTGCTCCGTGAATTGCTCGAGATTACGAGCGCGAATGTTGCACGACCGCGCTCAGAGACGTTCTGCCAATCAACGACGAACGCGCCGCGGCAACAATCGTTTCGTTAATTGTTTCGCGTTCGCCGCCTATCAGCTTTGTTTGTCTGGGTTTACGAATCACAATGACATCATTATCGACGCCGAGAATAAGTCTCGTTTCATCGACGCCGCGCAATGAGCAAGGGAACGAGAGAGATCTCTTCTCTCTCTCTCTCTCTTTCTTTCTCTTTCTTCGAGACGTTATCGCTACGACCGAGAACGGTGAACCGAGACAATGTCTTCCGATCGCTGACGATTTACGTCTCGTTTCGTGGATTTTGCTTTTCTTCGATTCGAGCGCTTCGCGAGAGACGGCGAATAATAAATAAGCGGAAGTAGAATGGGAACGCCAGGAGTCGGACAATAGGCCACACTCGTACCGTCACGCGAGGATCGTCATTATCGTTATCACTCTGTTGAAGAATTTCTGCGGATGGTGAGTTTATTTATTACAGCGGTTAGCTGTTTAGTTCGATTAGAATAAACAGTCTGGCGAGCGTGGCGATGCTTGAAACTGAGAGAGAGAGAGAGAGAGAGAGAGAGAGAGAGAGAGAGAGAGAGAGAGAGAGAGAGGTTAGGTTGGAAAGATCCTGGAGTGATTTATTAGTCGGTGTTGTTGATTAATTGCGCGTGTGCTCACATATATAGAATTACACTTTCTGAAAATAATAATAGAAACTTGAAGGAATGCGAGTAGAAAATAATATCGTCATTAAGTTATTACCACACTCGCTGGAACAATTTATTTGGAATTTTCGATTCAATTTTTCTTAGAATTTAATCCTCCGATTAAATGTAATTAAAATTAAATGCGATTATCTCTAAAGAATTTATTAAAGGTGTCCGTTTGATTTCCAAGGTGGAAAGTAATAAGAAGAAAACTGAAGGAATGCCGCTGTTAATTCTCCAGGTGTAATGCCTCCGCTGTGTTTTTTCCAAATGAAACGTACGTACGTTCCTGCCCGAGGATTAAAAAATAATTAGACAGAACCGTGAAACGTGCGATTTTCTTTCTTTCCTTTCTGTAATGACGCGCAGGTTTCTAAGTAAGGCGCGTGATTATTGTTGTTCACGAGCTATGAAAGGGTTAACGAAAGGATCGCTGAATATCGTTAAACAGAGCACACACGAGACCGTTTCCAATCGTATCAGATTCTCGAAGAACCTCGGAACAAATAATTTCCGCCCGGTGGTTATGAAATGATTAATAAAACATTGGCGCGATCTGAACGAGAAGTTTTTTTTTTTAACGAAATCAAGCGTAATTTATTTAATCAGCCACTAGGCTTTCGAGACGCTAAATCACTCGTCACGGTCACGGAGCAATTCTGAACTTGAATCGTTGAAACGAACAGAGTCAGCCTTCGCGCGTATCATCAGTTTTATATTCCATCACGATGGGCGAACCGTGGATGGCGATTGCTCCAATCGAAAGTTAGCGAATTAAATTCATAAATATTTATTAAAAAATCTGGCCCCTTGTAATCGACTCCGTGGCAGGGGGGGGGGTGTGGCGCGGTTGGCGACCGAAAGCGTTAAACACATATCCGTTTTTCTCGTGAATAATAATTGCGTCGCGGTTAGCTTGAAATTTTCACACCGAATTCCGTGCCGCGAGGCGAAAATCAGCGAAACGGGTGGGGGAAAGAAATATAGGAAAAAAGAAAAAAAAAAAAGAAAAAGAAAAAAGAGAAAAAGGAAAACGGCAGAGAAGAAAACAGGTAGGAAAGGAAGAACGTAGCAGAGAGAGAGAGAGAGACAGAGCAAAAAATTGGCGGAAAGTAATCTGGAATAAAGTGCCATATATAAAATTAACAGATCGCGTTCTGTATGTAAATTTGATATACGACGACGGAAAGTTGATATATCATTTTCTATGCATATTCATACGCGAATTCATACGCGACCCCCGCGGTATTTGTTTTACGAGGACGCCTATGGCTCCATTATTCTTCCTATTCCGCGAATTTATAAACGGTACGGGGCCGTCTCTTTTAGTTTCCCGCCCCCGCATTTTATCACACGTATAAACCGTATTTTTCATCGTGTTTCATTGCAGTTTAGAGACGCGCCGCGCATCGGGAAATATTTTTCTCGCCTCGCCGTGGCGCTGTAAATATCGTGCAGTTTAAAAATAATGAGCATAAAGTTGCAAAGCAAAAGAAAAAAAAAAAAAAAGAAAAGAAAAGAAAAAGGAAAAAAAAGGGAGTATTTCACGGAACGAAATTAAGGAAAATCCGTAACAATCTCCGCATGGTGATTTAAAGACAACGAAGAAGAGTTAACGAGAGAGACGCGAGAGTCTGACGTGATTTATTTTAATGGAAACTTTCTATTCGGCTTTCACGATTTTCTGTTGCTTTTCATTTTACCCTTCCGCCCCTCCCGGCCGAAATCCACGAAAATTGTGCAATTCGCGCGCCAACCGGTCGAGCTAAAGTTACGCTAATTAAGTTATCAGGATTCATTCGGTTTCATTCCAATTAATTTCTGTTTCGTTTAATAAACAATACCGTATCTTGCTTTCACGTTGATGAATCTTTAAACGTAATTAAATATAATCCTACACACACACACACACACACACACATATATATATATATACATGATGTTGCGCCAACATGTTCGCCAACATGACGAACAGCTCGTGTATAAATAAATTTAGAAACGCGACAAATTTATACAAATACACAGGGAGTGCGTTCCAACTCTTTTGTTCGCCTTATCGATGCGTCGATGTAAATTACGAAATAAATTTAACAATGCACTTACGTACGTACAATTTCGCTGTTCATGTTCGTTGCAAGTCCCATTAACGTCCTCGAGTTTGTCGCCGTTCGTATCTCCACGCTGTATGGAACGTACGTGCAACCTTTGCCAAGCACAATGCAAAAGAATTTTATAATTAAACTTCGATCTCGCCAGTTTTTCTCAAAATTAAATTTCATCTGCGACAAATATGACGATCGACTGAGAAAGTTCTGAAGAACTGTATATCTCTTCAGTTTCCTCATTTCGTCAGATTTTTATTCTCGAAACGATCATCAGCACTTACCTTCTACACGAATCGACGACCAACAGCGCACAGGAAAAAGGATGATCGGACGATGGAGTAGATTCATCGCACTGTGTATAGTGTTGAGAATAAATTAATATATTTGAAATGAATATACGGTAGATACTGTCTCGCATCCCAGATTTTATGGCATCTCGTAACATCTCTGTCTCTCTCTCTCTCTCTCTCTCTCTCTCTCTCTCTGCTTCTCTCTTCTCCTCTTCGTATCTTTTATCGATTTTCGATCTCTCTCTCTCTCTTTCTCTCTTTCTCTCACTCTCATACAATGTATCCGCGTATGACACACAAAAAAAAAAAAAAGAAAAGAAGAGGAGATACGTCCTGTAATTTAGAGCTTTGTACCGCTTTCCTTAATTCTCAGCATCGTTCGCGCGCTGCCTAAAACTTCTTCTCTTGAATTTCTATGTTATATACACGCGTGCCAGGCGAAATCTCTATTGCTTTAAATAATATCCGCGACTCGACGAACACCGGGGGTATCGGCTACGATCAATTAAATAAAACGTAATCGTCCATACTTCGAGCTATTTACATTAAATACACGCGCAGTCTGTCGCTCTCTCGCACACGCATCCTTGCTAACCCTCTACCTCTCATCCCGTCACGTCGTACCGTTACTCTGGAACGACACGTTCCAGAGTGAAAAAAAAAGTGGGTAAGAGTATTTATTAATCCTCGTTTTATTGCACATTCTCGTCTCGATCTCCACACCCGAACACGCAGGACAAAGAAGAAAGTCGAACACGCTGGACAGACGTCAACGTCACTCACGCACTCGATGCAGATATGTCGAAACTGATATAAGCTTTTCTTTTTTTTCTTTTTCTTTTTTTTTTTTAATTCAGTCGAAGGAAAAAAACTCGTCTCTTCTCGGCTGCACGATCGTCGAGAAACAGTCACGCTGGAACTCGTTTGCGGAGCGAGTAATCACCGTTTCGAATAATCACCCTTCGTCCAAAGGACGATCCTTTCACGATCGATCGATCGCGAGACCTCGCGGGCAAGTCCTCGAAGAAACGCGCAAGCTTCAGACTCGCTGTCGCGAGTAAACAGGATTCTATCCTAAGTATGTACGTGTGTGTGTGTGTGTGTGTGTGTGTGTGTGTGTGTGTGTGTGCCTCCCTAACCTTCCTAACTCTTCTCGTTGTTCTCGATATAATGTCCACGCGAAACTGGCCCGTCGCTTCGTTGTCTAACACCGAAACTCACGTCGTTTGTATCCACCGGACAATCCACCCTTCGACTGGAAGGGAGCTCCGACCTCCTCCTGGCTCACTACGTGGTGGAGGGCGAAGTGGGCACGGAGATTGGCGACGTGGGGCTGCTCGACTCCCTGCCGTTCGACAGGGTCGGCGTCGAGGCTCTGTATTCGTTGTGGATACCGGGGGTGCTGGTTCTGTTATTACCCAGGAGACTGTCGATGGAGAACGGGTTCAGCCTCTTCCTCTCTTCCCTCCCCTTCACCGACAGATCTATGCTACCGCTCTGCGCCTCGTCCTCGCTGGTCTGCTGCTTGACGGACGTTCTTCCCGGGTTACAGCCGCTGTTGGTCGTCTGACGCGGTCCGCCCGCGCTGTTCATGTTCACCAGCTCCCTCCTTCTCTCCAGAAGGCTCAGGCCCCAGTGATGGATCCCCTGCTGATGATGGCTCAGGTGATCGAGATTCAGGCTGGAGTTGGGACTCTGCAGGCTCACTGGCACCTGGTTCACCGATCTTCGTGGATCGTTCGGCTCGCTGCTGCTGTTCGCTAGCCTCTGGTAACACTCGCCGTCGATGGAACCGTCGGCGACCGAGTCCACCCTCTCGCTACCGCTCTCGCTGCAGGAGTCCAGTCCACCCACCACGTCGATCTCTTCGTTCGCGTCGTTGCCAGAGCCTGACACGCTGCTGCTCTCGTTGTTGTTCGCCAAGTGGTTGAACGAGCTTCCCAGGCTGCCGTTCAGCGAGTTCCCGCTGGACGCCGCGGCGCTCCGAGACTCCCATTCGGCGCGAAGCGTCGACAGGTCCACCGTGATCCCCTGAAATCCAGACGTCGCGAATTCTTTCCTTTCCTCAGCGTCCGTTTCGCATCGCGACGAGTAAATTTCTCAACGTTCCTAACGGGAAACTTTCACTTGAACTTTGATGAAATTGACCTTCCGTTAACGCGCAAGTTAATGCAAGTTTTAATTGAAAGGTCATTGAACGTGATATCGGCGGATAATAAGATTCGTTTTAACAGACGAATTCATTAGAAATTAAATGTGAACCCTATAAGGATTTTAAATCAGATGCTAGAAATGAATATGAATGTCGGAGATTACGATCAATCAATCGAACCTGCCGCGTAGTTTGTCACACTTTTGCAAGGTAATATCAGAAGAGTGGTGGATCGCGCTGTGTTTTACCTTCGCGGCCAATTTCCTCTGCTGTCGTTCAAGAGCTTTCAGCAATTTTTTCTGCCGCCTCTCCCTCTCCTTCCTCCTCAGCTCCTCGGGTGGAATCGGTTCGCCGCTGCAACTCTGAGGATGAGCGTTGTGCGCCGGCCTTCCCGGCCCCTTCTTCGTGTGCTCTTTCTTCCTCCATTTTGCCCTTCTGTTCTGGAACCATACCTGCAACCAAGCCAGCCAACATTTCTCAATATACCCCGCTCGTGAATTCTCAATTCGAGCTCCGACACGATTTCAATTAATTCTCGTCAGTGGCGGAGAACGCGATGCTTTTCGAAACGTTTCGCGGAATGCCGCACGATCGAAAGGGTGAAAAATGGGCGGCAGAGAGCTAGGCGCAGTGCGTATTTCACCGCGTCGGCTGCAGCTTTATCCATTTTATCTCGGTGTAATTAAAAGCACGTCCAAGCGTGGAGCGGTCACAACGGTTAAATATCGAAATTACACGAAAGGTGGGCAGCCCGCGCGGAGGAACCAACGACCCCCCGGGGTGTCTTGATTCATGGCGAGTTTCAACCCTTTGCTTCGCGTGAACGCTCGCGGCGTAAAGCACGATTTAAAGCCGTCGTGCGGATTTCGCCCGGCGCGGCGACCGAGAAACCGGGAGAAAGAAAACACGGAAAGAGGCGCGGGGGGTGGGGGTGGGGTAGTTGAAAAGGTGGTTGAAAAGGATGAAGACATTAGTTGCGGCTACCGCCCGGTATGTGGCGCTGTGTTCTCACGCGAGCCACAGATCAATACACCCCCCCCCCCAACTATCCGCCTCGCACGTCACGTGCGCCTCTCTGCGACTTTCCTCCGCGTTTCTTTCCTTTCTTCCGTTCCTCGACGAAAACGAGATTCAATCAGAGATCGGATTGCTGCACGCGCAGCTGGCCATTTTTCGTGCCGCGGTTCGATGAAACTTTGCCCGAGAGCGAGGCGCGTGTTATCTCGGAAACTGTAGAGCGGGGGGTTGACATATTCTGCAGTCTCTCCCGGAGCAAGGAAAAATTCGCTGTAACAGCTGGAAAGTCGCAGGGATCGTAGAAGGCGTTGAAATTTCGAGCATATTTGACGATATTGTTGATACGTGGAGAAAGGAGACACGATAAAATGTCAAACAGTCGCGCCGAGTTCATCGTCATCGGCGGAAATAACGAACGACGTTAATTGGCCGAGTTGTCGCGTAACCTCAGATAAACCATTGTCTACGATCGACATACATTCTTCTCGTAGAGATTCGTTCGTCCCAACGAACGATAAGTTTCATGACGCAATTCCACGAGAATAAATATAGTTTCTGATCTTTTAGGCTCGAGTTTGCAACGAAATTGAAAACGAAAAAATAAAGAAAAGAGAAGGAAACAAGCAGAAGAATGGTAGACGAGATTTCTCCGTATCTCCTTGCGCTACAGATGTTCCGATTTTCACTCGTATCGAGGGGAGAACGACTTACAGCTGTTCCGCATTAAGTCGACGAGCACAGGACTCGTCATTTCGGCATTACTACCCGGTACGTTAAAAAATTATCGTCGACTGATAACCGCTAACAAGCTGCTCCATCGATTACTACGTGCTTCGACCGACGCTAAACGTGTAACATCTTTTTTTCTTCTCCTAACCGTGAATTTACGACCGCTTCTCCGGGTGGAAGTGTTCGTAAAACGTAAAGAGATTCCGCCCTGAGACGTGAATATTCTGGAAAATTCTGGAAAAAAAAAATATGAGAGTAACTTCACGTCCCACGGATATATCTAACTCGGGAGTAATTAGTTTAAAATATTCTCAATTTGATTTATGCATCTCGCGAAAGATTGCGGGCAACACGCTGATGGGAACATTCTTCACGCGTGTATTTTAAGCTAATCGTTGCATCAACGTAATATATTCTTCTGCGTTGATCTGGTATAAATTTCATTCAAAAGGGAAATCACCGATTGGAATGTCTCTCGAGAATATTTCTGGTTGGAGGAATATTGGAACAGTAGCTAATTTCGAGTTTTCGATCGGTGAAAATAACAGTAACAACGACGACGAGAGAAAGAAATTTTACACTGCAATAATTACCCTGACACTGTGGCATCGTAATTAGTATTCTGCTCGCCCGGTTTATTTGCATCCACGAAACGTAGAAGAACGCGTCGTGTGTTCTGAATCGATTTACGCCGATGAAACAACGAATGTCCATAGAAAAACGTCCATTACAAAGTATTATTAATTAACCTTGGACGGAGGCAAGCTGAGGTGAATTATTTTTTAACCGATGAACATCTTCATCAAGATCGTTCCTCGCTCCTCGCTTCCTTTAATGTTTAGTGCGATAGAAATTTACAAAGAAAACACGCAGAGCTCCGAGACGTGCAATTCTCACTTTGGAGATAAAATGGTACTTCCTTTAATTATCTCTCTCTTTCTCTCGCTGAAAGCCTTGGAAAATTCCTGAATGTTTATTAAAATCTGCTAATCACTGGACAACGCTAACAAAGTGGACCACGAGGACCAGTTCTGACACGACGTCGTAAACGGCCATTGAAAAAGAGAGAAAATCGTCGGCCGTTCGTGCGCAATTGATTTTTAAGCAGCAGCCATCTTCCATCCTCGCGTCGAGGACAAAGAGAGAGAGAGAGAGAGAGAGAGAGAGAGTGTGTGTGTGTGTGTGTGTGTGTGTGTGTGTGTGTGTGTGTGTGTGTGTGTGTGTGTGTGTACACGTGCAAGGAAGTCAACTTGTACGAAAGTTTTTGAATAAATATGATAATGATACCATAAAATCGTCGTACGACGTCGAAGCATAAACGGGACGAGAGAATGGCACCGACCCAATTTTCATTTCTGTCAGAATCTCAAGAAGCGTTCGTTGGCATCTTGTAGTTTCAACAAATAATTGATTTCCGAAGGCACCGATCGGCCGATCGGTGGAACAACGACTGCGACGAAACTTCAAATTAAGTGGTTCGCGACACGGCAGGAAATGTTCAACACCGCAGGTAAATCATTAAATTATTCTCACTCTCAACACACGAACGAAAGTAAGAAACATTTCGAATATCGAGACTCGTTCGCTCCGAGCGGAGGAAACTGCTTTGCGTTTAAAGTCGCGAAATTCTCGCCTCGTGTTCGCACGAGACGACTAATGAACTCGTCGCGATCGAGCAAGATACCGGTTGCTTTCGAAGAGGCGCCCTTTTTTCCCGAAAGGCCATACCCACGTGTGAACCGTGTCTCTCTCTCTCTCTCTCTCTCTCTCTCTCTCTCTGCTGCTGCTCTCGGTTTCCAGTTGCCGGTGTCGTCGGTTTATCTCGCAGTGACAATATCTTTTAAAAGCCTGGACTATGTAGCATCCGCGCGGGTTATCTAGCGTGGGCATCGACTATCTAATCTGAAGGACAGTCCCTTCGAGAAGACGCACCGGCTGCATCGTGACATCGTGTCACCACCACCAGCCTGGCTTATCTCCGGATCGCCCCTGTCACCAAGGTCGACTCGACATTTCGCCCCGCGAAGGGGATCGACTCCGGTTCGGCTAAGCGATCGAATCGTGTATCGCGCGAGGGTTTTCGCGCCCGGTGATTTCAACGCCTGGTTCCGCGTGTCGCTCGTCTATCCTTCTATTGCACGTGGAACGACTATGTTTCTGCATAATATAAATTTGTACAGGGTGGTCGCTGAAAGACCGAATGACACAAATAATATTACGAAACAATAACTTTTACAAACACGTGCTTTTTAATTTTTTATTACTTTATTTGGAAATATAATTAATGGACTTTTTTGTCAGTATTATGTGTGAGAAACAACCGTTTCAAATGAACAAAGTTATAACTTTTTCAAACACTTCAGTTTTTCAATAGCCACTCTGTATTATGCACAGTGAAGAGCGCAACTCTACCAATGACAATGAAATATTGTCGATAATTTCATGTGATATATAACTTCGTAAAAAGAAAACAGAGAATTGTACGACGTATCTCGTTTCAAAGTATGAGGCCTGTACTTCGACAGTAGCGATTTGTTCTTTTTAAAAATGATTCTGACCGTCACGTAGCGAGTGGGAAACTGAAGACACGTTTCTCTCGAAAATTGTAAAAATTGAAGCATATATAGAAACGTTGAAAAAAATTTTCATTTGACTGAATCGACTGGTCTTGGAGATTAAAACTTTTCTTTGCATCGATCTCTCAAATGATTCGCAATTTTGCTATTGGTACAATTATGTCCCTCGCTGTCTATTTGTACATAATATAAATATTTCGATGTGAATCAATTACTTCACGAAAAATGAATTTACAACGAGACGTCTGAGACGTTTAAGATAATTGCGTGAAGTCTGAAGTTTGCAGAAACAAAAATTTAAAGCGGTTACCGTGCAATTCGGGAGAGAAGATGAGATAGGATTGATTATTTAAAGAACACTGTGTTAGCAGGCGGCACACGAAGCGTGTCTAAGCGCATAAATATAAATATCTTATCGAGGGGGAGACGAGGGTAGCTTCGTAGCCGATGAGACGTGAAATTGAGGGTCCACCCTTCGTTAGGTCCCACAGAAGGTTACCATCGGTGTCAGATGCAAAGGGGTATCGCGAATCTTTCCGCACTCTCGTCGCGAGCATACGAACAAACGCAAACTAGCAAAATAGTACTCGTACTTTAGAAAATTCTCAATGAAATCTACATTCGTCTACAAATCGAACTCAATCGATAAATTATAAGAAAGGAAATCTGCTTTTCCTCTCTCGAATCGTAATGGCAAAATTCGCTGTGATGAAACGTAGGACGAGGGAACATCGCGTGGATGGTTTTGAGAAATACGGTCCGTCAATTAGAAGCGAAATCTCCGCTAATTATTTGAGAAACGAGCAACGGTCATAAAAAAAAAGAAAAAAAAAAAAATACGCGTAGGTGCAATTCCACGACTTTCACGCAGAAACGATTCGCGTGGTTGGCCGATTTATCCGTGGATCGCTAGCTTCCGGAAGAATAAATTAAGAGAATGATATCGTTTTACCTTTCATTTTATTCCACGACACGCGAGATACACGCGTTACGCGTTAAATTCCCCCCTTCTCTCCATCTGGCGATAACGTTGAAAAAATAGAAGAAGAAAAGGAGAAAAGAGTATTTTCCCGCGAAATCGATTTCCTGCCGACTGACGAATTGCCCTCGAGCATGAAACGTTTCTTCGCTGTGCACGCGCCATTCATCGTTCCGAATGACATCTTGGAGATCTACGAATTGCAACCCTCTCTTCCTGTTGAAACCTTACATCCTAATAGTTTTCCCATTTTAATTTTAAATACACGTCGCGCTTCGATTGTTATTATTATACTTTCAGCTACCCGACTACGCAACTTCCTCTTCTGACAATTAGCGCGAGCAGCACGACGAAAGAAACGAGACACGGACACGGTAAAAGTTCAGTTCGGTTGTTCGAATGGACACGGTCGACGAATGGAAACAGAGCCCCGGCCCCGAGATGGATCTTCCTCAGTTAACTACCCCCCGACACATTCGACCGAGACACGGCCCTCTGCCTAAGGTAACCGCACTCAGAATCGAGCAGATGGACTAACTACCCCCGGGAGAGTAGCTCCAAGGGCCGGCACCGGGATCAAACCACCCCCACGTCGTCTGTCGGCCGCATCAACCCTCGAAAAATGACGGCCAACTCGCTATAAATTGCCGCCTATCGGTACAACCGATCTGGGACGCCGGACAATGCTACGCCGAATCAGATCGCGATAAAAGCGCATTCTCTCGCTTCGTTTTTCTTTCAAGAACAAACGTCAAAGATCAATTGAAAATCTTCGAGTTACACGGGCGAGGTTGCAAATTCAAAGGTTAGTGAAATAAAACACGTAAGAAGACCATGTTCTCTCTCTCTCTCTCTCTCTACGAGAAGAACGTATTTAATCTTAATTTGTGTACTTAAGTTGACGTTGAATTGCCACCATTTGCGCTCACGCGAATTCCTGAATAATCTGTCCCACTCCCACCCACCCCCCTCCCTCCCCCTCTCGGATCGCGAGGTTTAATAACGTCGTTCGCCGGATCTTTCGGATCGGCTCGGTTTCTTTCACCGGCGAGAACGGGCCGCCTTTTATGCCCGGTTCCTCTCGCAGACGGGATTATCCCCTGGCGGATGATGCTCGAGCAGCGTCCGAGTTTGTAAAAGTCGCCCAACGAGATATACTCACGGCCACGCGGCTCTCTTTCAGCTCGAGTCTCACAGCCAGAGCTTCTCGCATAAACACATCGGGATAATGACTCGAGAGAAATGCCCGTTCCAATTCCTCCAGTTGCCAGCTATTAAAGTTAGTCCTGCTCCGTCGCCGTTTGCTCCCGCCTTCGTCCGATTCACCGTCGCACCCTGAAATTATGAACGTGTCCGCGTTAGAGAGGCTTCGCAGGTATCCAAGGTGGGAGGGAGAGAGAAAAGAAGATGAAAAAAAGAGAGGGGGGAAGGAAAGAGTTAAGCCACTTAGCCACTTGTTATCCCTCCGCCTTTCGGCGTCAACGTCTTAAAAGGCTCGCGTGATATTTGTTGGAAAATAATATTCAATTATGCCGTATTATACGGCGTTTCTTCCGGTAGCGTCGTAAATAGACTCGACAGCGGTGCTGAGAGTGATCTTGCTCTCCGAGAGAAGGAAACTTACTTCTCCTCGCACTGGGATCGTTAAAAAGGGGGGAAGATCGACACGGCGGAGTTCGAACTTTTGTTCCAAAATTTTCTCGAAATTTATTCCTAGCGGGTACCAATTCGATCCTAGGGAGGGAAAAACACAAACACACACATACACACACGCGCGGAGATCGTAGGTCTTATCGTCGTGGAATTGCTCGAGCATCGTCGTATCGTCCGGAGAGGGAGGCCAATCGTTTCGTTGCAGATAAGACCGGCGAGCAGAATCCCGGCATATTGAATAAACATGGAATTTCAGTGATTTTACGATGTCTCTCGTCCACCCTCCGCCCTATCTGAAGCAAGAATCTGCGGATCCGCGATTGTTTTGGCAGACGTGTTCATCCGATACGCATGCTAATGCGGACAGGCCGGAGGAATTGAAAAAAGATCGGCAATTATGATTGACTCTGCAATAAGGCCGCCGTTATCTGGATCGGGAAGTGAAATAGCACGCGGCGAAACATCGCCGGTGAGATCGCGATGATTCGGCAAAAGAGATTCGCGGGTCTGATGAAATTTGGTTGCGAAACGAAGAAATCGGAAAAACAAGGAGATTTAACCGAACGGGCTAGTTTTGTTTCAACGCTAGAACTGTTTGGCGGTTAGAGCGTAAAATTTCCAACACTCGAAGTAAAAAGAAAACAGAGAAACTTTATAATAAGGTGGAGTGCACAGGATGGGAAGAAAAGATTGTCCCAAGTTGTTGTAAACGAATTCCATCACCTTCGATTTGACGGAAATACGTGTAAAAAACCTGTCGCAAAATTAATCATGATGTTGAATTTCAAGGTCAAAAAATTTTATTTTCTTGGGCTATATATTCTATTTGTCACTTTTAAGGTAAAACTTTTCCATGAGATCGTAAAAGTTTCTTAACCATTTAATACTGCGGATGCGTGCGTTCTAACAGCGACTTTATGGTTTTGCATGTACGAAAGTTTATTTTACGTTAATTTTACGTATTTGGTTTCGCCAACATTTGACTTGTCATAGTTGTAGCATCAATGTGTCTAAATAACCAACTGATAAAACTAACTGTTAACATTACTCGAAATGTAAACATTACGCAATAAAGACATCCATAGGCGTCCAACTATAAAGTCGTTATTAGGACTCACGCGTCCGCAGTGTTAAATGATTAAGAAATTTTTTTGTTATTTTTCAAGAGAACTATCTGGTTCTCTGGAAAAGTTTTCGTAATACAATGTAGAATACAATAGCAAAAAAAAAAGAATTGAAATTTAATGCCAAAATCTATTTTGTGACAGGTTCTTTACATGTATTTTCATCAAATCGAAGGTGTAGAATTCATCTATGACAGCCACGAACAAACTTTCCTTTCCACCCTGTACAAGCTTTTATTTGTATATTTTGAAAAATTGTCTGCATTGTTTTGAATTTTTTTTCTTTTTTTTGAACTTTTTTTCATAGACCAATTTCTCCATCAATTGAAATTAATATAATATGACCACCTAAAATAATTAAAGTATTTAATTATGTAGAAATTCCATTGTTGAATACATTTACTTGAATTACTTCAGGATTTTATATTACATTAAGTCATTTATATATTTTAAATAATTTTTTTTTTAAAAAGTATAAAAGCATTACTTTCTACAATTTTAATAGGTCTATATTTTTCTATTATTCAAGTTTTTCAATATAAAAATGCTTATTCTTTTGTATAAATGATAGAATTTATGGATTTTTGTTTTATCAACTGGTTTTCATGGAATTCATGTATTAGTTGGTACATTAATATTAATTATTGTTTCATTAATTCGAATATATTATTTTCATTTTTCTTTAATTCATCATATTAATTATGAATTATCAATTTGATATTGACATTTTGTAGATGTAATTTGATTATTTTTATATATATTTTATTATGTATTAATTTAATTATATATATATAGTATAAATTTTACATTTAATTTCCAATTAAAAGATTTATTTAATTATAATATATATAATTATAATTTATTTATTTTTTATTAATTTGTTATATTAATTTCAATAATTATTTTTAATTTAAATAAATTTTTATCTATAGTAAAGAAATTGAATTTAGAAAAAAAAATTCCATTTGAATGTGGTTTTAATCCAATTTCAAAATTTATATTACCACGCTGTTCTACAAAATTACAAATTGGCCATTTTGACCACTCTGGTAGTTCCAGTGTTTTAAAAATCATCGTGGCCGAGAAGTTGAATTTCAATGATCTCTGACGACCAAGCCTGCGACTCGACTTTTCGGATTAGCGCGTAGAATCGTCGACGAGACGAGAGAAGGAATTCGTGGTTTTGGAAGCACACGTCGGCCGGTAGCCTGACGCGGGCAATTTTTCTTCTCTCGTGTGTCCGCGGCACGGTATTATTATCGGAAACGACTATCAAACTTGATAGACGATACAGGTAGCGCGTTAAATAATTTATGAGAGAGCGAGTTAAACAATTTTCGCGTCCGGCTTGATCGCCGAACGTCCTATCGGTCTATTTTCGTTCAAGACGGAGACGGAACTACGCCTTCGTCCATCGAAAAAGAGGAAACAACCGGCCGTGTCCTCCGATATACGTGGCCTCTCCGTAATGAACCTGACACGACGATAATGATTCGCTTAATTCCGCGGCGAACGCGTGACGGCGCTCGGGCACACAATGATCAGCGGTCTCGTAATCGTCGCTTCCGTAAATGGTATCTCACAATTTATCTAAGGACACGCCGACCATTTTGCTCGTCGTTCGTCGAATGAGAATGCGTAATTGAGAGGACACCCGTCCGCCATGTTTGACGTTCGATTTTTACTGCTTTAATTGGACGTTGGTTAGCCTTTGACTAACTTCCTTGATTCAATTACACACCGAACAGACTGACATCGTTTTCCCCTCGGAAGCGTTCGAGAGCAATTTCTGTCGGGGTTTTGAAAATTTAAAAATTCTGTGAAACACTTTCGATTGAGGAAACACGTCGAACATCAAAGGGTTGCTGTTGAAAAATTTTCGCAGTGTTTAAACTCATTGATTCTGAATTGATACTTGGCGCACCCATAAATAACATCGAGTTTTCTTCAAATTTAAATTTAAATTAAAATCTTCTTTTTACTTCGAAATCATCATTGTTTTACAAAAGGGGAATAGAAAGTTTTTTTTTTCTTTGTCAGAGAGATGGACGAAGGTTGTCAATAACGATGAGGACTGTGTTATAGATTAACCTCTTGCGCTGGAACGACGTGCCACTTGCGTCGCAAATTGCAATATTCTCTCAGTTTTAAGTATATCTAACTATAACTCAGACAAAACAAATAATAAATTTATTACTTCTCAATATAATAATTTCTATCCAAGTGATATCGTACCGACTAGTTCAAAAAAAAAAAAAAAGAAGCGACGAATTATTGTATACGGTCACTCGTTATGGTCCGCAATCAGTTGCCAGCGCAAGTGGTTAAGACTCTATTGACTCTGAAACAAAACAAAATTTCGTACACGTATCTCGAACCGCTCGAAATTTCACTTGCGCTTTGAACGTGCAATCAACTCGTACTCGCACTCCACCTCCATCGGAAATATAAATTTGTTTCAAAATGTTACAGCTCGGTAAAGACTCGTGCAAGTGGATACGCCGCTTCTCCTTCTCGGCCGAGCGAAATAAAGCGATTTGCCCGCACGAAACCAGCACCTTCGCACGGTATCATTTTCCCCGGGCTTTCCAGAACGGCGAGCGCACGTTTATTTTGCGTTTCGCGGAAAAATCAACGCGCGACTTTCATGAAAATCGTTCGTCGGTCGACGCCGACGACAATTTTAAGAGATCACGTTCCGTACGAGGTGTAATTTCCTAGTTGCTGCACGCTGGCGAAACTGGTCCCGGGGAAATTGGCGTGTCCCTCCCTGCTCTCCATCTTCCCGAGAAGCGCGGACAGACGGTCGAGAAATCTAAACAGCCGTAATGCGTATGTTTGTCGCGGTGAAAACATCGAGTGCGTTCGCCCCTTCGTTAATGACGAGCTCGCGTTGCCCGGCGTTATGACGGATTATGAATACAAATTACACTCGGCGCCAACATCGTTTTAATGCCGGGATAATTTATAACGATAGCTCTCGATATTCTCTCCCCCTCTCTTTCTCCTTTCTCGTTCTCGGGTTACGATCCAAAGGTCCATCCTTCGTCTTCCTTTCTTATTATCTTTCCCCTTTTCGAGCGAAAGCTCGTCCGATGCGCGGGCAGGGAGCCGGCGTTTAAGCTAATTGTCGCTGCACGCGAGAAGCAATTTCCACCCGGAGGGGCCATTAGGCGATCGAAATGTCTTCGTCCTCGCCGTGGACGAGAAAAATTTTCGTTCGGTGCCGCCGGGTTAAAAAGACTAATTCAATACTCGCGGGAAGGCGTATGCATACGAATCACCGTGTAACGGCGGCTTTATTATACGTGTATAAGGGACGATGGGGTCGGACAACGGATAGACGTTCTACGCGGGACACTTCTCAGGATAATCAGCACGTTTCGTTAATAAATCTCCGACGATTGCTGTTACCTCGCCACGATCGTTTCGCCGAACGACGACGAGCCGACTCGAGCGCGTAATTTGTATCCCAGGACAAATCTCCTCCCTTTCCCGAACGTAATCGAACTTCGTGATCTCGCGAATTTCCGTGAAATTACAGCTCGATCGATCGGCCATTTTTTGGATGATTAATAGCGGCAGCACACCTCGGCGCGGCAGCTTCGCCAGCGTAGCTCTTGCTCCTGCTGAGGTTTCTTGTTTATTATTTGCATCGGTGTGGGCCGTTTGCCGGTCTCGTTATCCATCGAGCGTTTCATTCTCGGAAAATTGTTTAGCTCGGCTTCGGAGTGAATTAATACGAGGAACGCGAGGAGAGACGCTGTTCAAATTGAAATCGAAACGGGTAAAGACGGCACAGTCGAAGAAAAGGTGGATCGAGCAGAGTGACTCGCATCGAGGATCGGTGACAATGGAAAATAATTGTTGGCGGTCAACGATTGGTCACACTTATTTTGACTATTTTCTGTTGTCCCGCTGTGGCGGTCTTTCCTGTTGCTACGCTCACTCGCATTTCCTCTACTTTCGTGGAAACAACTTGTAAAGAACGTTTCGCGCAAAGTCTTTCAATAAATATATATATATATATATATATATATATATATATATATATATATATATATATATATATATATTTCTCGCCATTTACTGGATACGCGTGTTTCCCACTAAGCCAAATGCCATCAATAATAATAGGGACATTCCGCGCGACGGTGGAAGATTAAAGCGTGCTCGTGGCGCAACGTGTTCCGAATATAAATTGCTTTCATCCGAAACGGACGTCGCTGGTGTTCAGCTGCTATTTATTACAGGCTGGGTCATCGCGATGCTCGTCCGATCGCTTTCGGTACCTCTTGTCCAATTAAGATTCGCCAATCGACGATAATGTTCGCGAATCGGCCGTGTCGTTGTTGACGAGGAGGCAGAGAAAAGAAAAAACGAAAAAAAAAAAAAAAGAAAAAAAGGGAAAGAAGAGAAAAAAGCAAAAAGGAAAAGTACCATCCGGTCGCGCATTAATCAGCGTAATTAGATGCTATTTATCCGATCCTCCCCTCTCGTTCGTCTCGCGAGGAGTTGGAAGCCGAGGACGGATATCGATCGATCCGCTCATTATTGATAATCTATACACCGTAATAAGCGATCGATCCAGCTGTACACTCGGTGGCAGCTCGAGTGAAGAACTCGCCTCGGCCGCCGTTCCTTCCTCTTACATTTCGGACTCTGAAATTTCTTTTTCCGATCAATTTGGCGAACACGGCGAAATTACGCGTCGACGTGGCGAACGTAGAAGAGAATTGAATCGGCAGGGAGATCAATCGTTCGTGGGTTGTCAATTGAAAGAGGCGTTCTGGCTGGCGTTTGAGGTTCTCAACTCAAACTCGGCCCGAATTTGAATTTGAAAGTTTTCCACCTTGAGTTCAAACCTGGTTCGAAAAGTCTTCGCGGTGACGTCGAGAAAGAATCGCGTTGAAACGAAAGGTAGCAAAAGCTGCAAGTCGATTTCGCCGAACGTCACAACCCTCGCTCGGAGGATGAACGTTTAGCGTAAAAGCGGTTACGCGTCGCACTGTTATTAACATCTCTCCCTAGCACTGCCCCGGTAACGGTAATAACAATAAGAACGAGCGGGTTTCAAGATTATAAAGCGTCGCGTTGCTAAGAGAAGAGGAGAGGAGAGAAAGAGACGAGGAGGAGGGGAAGAAAAAAGGAAAAAAAAAAAAGAAGAGACTTGAGAACGAACGCGCCGCCCAATAGGGGACTAAGTGCCAATTCTTGGTCATTGCTGCCAATTCGGCCGGTCTTGTCTGGCTTCCATTTGCACGCGGCCGAGAAACAAGACGTCCGTGGTTTTAAAAAGGGGTGGGGGCGAGGGGGAGGGGGCGGAAAGTGCAGCGTGTAGGGTCGCGTGCGTCGTTAGGGGGCCCAACATGGCCGAAACGTATCATCATGCAATTACGCCACGCTAAGAACGTAAGCTGGTCGCCGCGAACAACACACACACACACACACATACACATACACACCGTGGACCGCCATAAACGCGTACGAAACTGCGTCGAGTCTCTCTCTTTCTCTCATGCAGCAATAATCGATCCCCGATCCCCTGGATTGTAAAGTCCACCGCGGCGGCTTCCACGGTTTTTCGTAATTTCGCGAAATTACGATATCCAGATCGGTTGATACATGTACGTTCTTCTTTCACGGTAGATCTACAGATCAATCTTTCAACGCTCGAGACGATCGCGAAACTGTGGGTTAAATTGGTAGGGAAATTCCTCGGGGAATCGCCGGTTAAAAACGTTTAATAAAGGCTGACATCTTACAAGCGTGTGCACGACGGTAAATGGCGCGCAATTAAATTGAAATTACACGGACACCTGAGCCCAATTGCAGGGAACACTTTCGCGTAGGTACGTAACTACTTCGCGCACCGTGTGCAACCAACGCGTTTCGTCGTCAGGGTTCACGATCGAGGGTGGTTCGTCGAAAAGAAACACATCCCAAGGTTGAAATAATTGAGAGTATCGCGTGATTGTTCGCGTCGAGCGACATCCTGATTCTCTTCCCGGGCTATGAATTAAGAGCGCGTACAGGCGTTGAGGAGAAAACGATTCCATTACGCGCGCGTTCAACGAAGTCTGTAATGATTTCCTTCGAAACAGAAATCCGCGCCGCGCGTTTCGTATCATCCCCGTAATTGGAAAGTTCGCGATACGCGTTTGTTCACTTTTACCAGAGGAAACGCGATGATGCTATACGAATTGTCATCCTCCTTGTTCAAACGTTTCTCCGAAAACGTCGAACGATCTGCCATTAACACGACTCGCTCTCTTCTTTGTTTCGATCGGACCGTCACGCTGAAAGGCGATACACGCGTTTCGCGTTCGAGCGCGGCGTACAACACAGGTTCCTCGTCGAAGGAAGAAACGAGGCCCCCGTTGATCGAAACACTCTGGAAACTGGACAGCCCGCGAAGGAAATTACAATGATTACCCCTCGCCCCACCTCGCCATCCCCGTCAGACGCATTAACCGTAATAGCGGCGACGCGTGAAGCGCGTCTATGCGTGTGGGCTGTCATTTAAAAGCATTAAAAGGCCGAACGTTAATACCCCTTGCCCGTAAAAACGAAAATTGCCACGATTTTCACGAAATCCTGATGAATCGCGCGATTAATAATCGTTCAATTGTTAAAGAGGATACCGCGCCTTCAAATTTGTAGCCCCGACCCGTACGTGCTATTATCTTTTTACGTGCGACCCGACGATTACACGCTTTTGCCCGGAAACTGCCGAAGAAGCGAAAATCGAATTCGGCTCTCACGTCGCGAAGTGAAGAGAATTTACTCCAGAATCCATTTTCTTCTCGCGTATCGACTACGCGATGCAAGCAGTTACTCTCGCGTGTACAAATAACTGGCGAAAATATTGTTACAAACGACGTAGTTTAGATCGTAGCATTACGATTAGCCGGTGAACGTGTTTTGAATTTGCATAATGAAAGAACGGCGTCAGAAGAATTGCATATCACTGGCCATGGATTACTCTAATTATCCAACGATATCTGAGCGGAGTTTTCACGCTCGCTAGACTTTCGCCTTTGAAGTCGAAATGAAAATAACAGCGACTTCGCGATCTTGATTGACACTGGAACAAACGCCCAGGAATATCCATGCCATCTTAGTTTTATTACTCCGTGAAATGATCGAACACGTAGAACAATATAAGAGCGCGAAAAATTCGCCAGGTTGGGATTTGAAGAGTACTAAATTGCAGACTCCGCTGGAAAGAAGGGAAACAGCAACGGTCACTGACGGATCCGCCTAATGGGTCGTTTGCAGAGTAGCGAATGGGTTGTCGCGATAAATCTCGTGAAACCGTCTCGTCACGTGTTCCGCGAGGACGCACGTTCCAGCTGTCTTGGAACGAGTCGAAACGAAGACGGTGCCGGACGCGCGAAGCATCGGCGCGAAATTGAGATTTTATATCTGAAATAAAAGCACGAGTCCCGAGGCATGACTCTCTCCCTCTCTCTCTCTCTCACTCTCTCTATCTGTTAATGAAAGAAAGCGATCAGTTCTCTGTTAGCGGACGTGGCCCGCAATTAAACCGTAATTAACCGGGGGCCCGAAGTGCAAGACGCGCGTGGAATATTTTTACGCGGCGCGTTTTACGGGGCTGCCGTGCCCTGACACCTTTATAATGACATTAAACTTAATAGGCCGGCACCCATTTTCTTAGTTGCATACATACATTGTACCGGGCTTAATGAAGCCTCCCTTCAACGTCCCCGCGACACGTCGTTCACGTGACGACTCTTAATTAAAAATTTTAATCGAACCTCTTCGACGCACCGATTCAGGAGAAACACGTCTCTCGTTTCGTCATTCGTAAATAAATCGTTGCGGAGAATTTTGTCGTCTTGTATCGACGAGCTGTTTTATTTCAAACGAAGAGTGGACGGACCAAATCCACATCCAGATTCTTCTATTTTAACTGATTACAGAAAAGCATTTTTCTTTCAAAATTAGGTCGCGTAGAAACAACAGAAACGTACAAATATTTAGTCCGTATTCACTTGAAATGTTTAAAATTTTCCCTTTAGTTACATACACAATATATACAAAATATTTCTTCAATATCGTGTACAGTATCCTTGAAGACATCCTTGGGTAATTTTTTTACTTCATATTCACGTTTTAAAATTCTCTCTTCTCTTTCAAATATAAAGTATTCTTCAAACAACGTGTACTGTATCTTTAAAAAATTTTTCACTCTGTATCCACGTTTTAAAATTGTCTCTTCTCTTCCAAATATCAAGTATCTTTCAAACACCGTGTATCTTTAAAAAATTTTTCACTCTGTATTCACGTTTTAAAATTCTCTCTTCTCTGCCAAATACAAAGTATTCTACAAACATCGTGTACGGTACTTTTAAATAACTTTCTATTACATGCTCGCATTTGAAAATTCCCCTTTTTGTTCCAAAATACAAAGTATCTCTCAAACACTGTGTACTGTATCTTGAAAAATATCTTCAAGCAATTGTTCACTCTGTATCCACGTTTCAAAATTCTCTCTTCTCTTCCAAATATCAAAATTCCCTCTTCGCTCAAATATCAAGTATCTTTCAAACACCGTGTACTGTATCTTCAAAAACGGCGTCGATTCGACGAAAGTTCACGACGAGATAGCGACGAAAGTTCCCGCGAGATGGACGGTTGCACATACTTTAACAACGTTCACGACGAATGTAATTTAGAAGTGAATCCGAGTCGTCGTAATCACCGGGTTGCCGTGTACCAGGCAGACTGGTTGGCTACAGGGCGCAACCCTCCATTTAGAGGGTAGTCTCTTGTTAAGTGAGAGTCAACGACGTCATTAGCGTTAGGAACGACATTCTGGCACCCGTGGGGACCGCCACTTTCTGCCCAGAAAACGGATGCACCGATGAATTTCCACACGCGGCGCACGAGAATTTCTTCCCCGCGTTTTCGATCGCCCGCCGTCTGATTTATCATGATAAATTACAGGCTCGAGGAAATTCCGCTGCGCCACTTAGTAGCTCGGAGCCGAATTAAGCGATCGGCAGCTGCCGGCCCCCGTGATTCTCGGTACTACCGATGATTTTGGGACATTTCGGGAGGGCTTTAGAGTCAGGTTAATAACACGATATTTAAGTAGACGTTATTAAGTCGTTTTTCTCGAAGTACACCCTATTTTAATTACAACGAAATACAGAAATCGAGAGAAGGGCCAGATCTAAAAAGGACGGAGATTTGTAACGAAACAAACTTTCGCGAACTTTTCTAACTTTCTCTTCTTCCGTTTAATTTTATTATTAACTTCCTACAAAAGAGAATTGAACGAAACATCCTCGAGAGTTAAGGAGTTCAGTAGAAATTTGTTTCATTGGCCAAAATTTTCGTCGAGAGTATTTCTTGCATCTTTAAATTTCGCACGAACGTACAGAACATCTCTCGTACTCTCAGACTTCGTATTTTTTTACTACCAATTCACCGACAAGTAGTTAGCAGTCACTCGACGCGAAAAGGCCCTCCTCCTATCGAGACGCTTATCCGGCGATTTCGTTGTTGGAGTTCGCAGTAACCGAAGAGAGCAGCTTGCAAAACGAGCAGTTCGCGAGGAACCGAGGACGCCTGGAATCCCTGGACACTCTGGGGTCCTTGGAAACCCTGGATCCCCTAAATTCCCTGGACACCGTGGACTCCCTGGAATCCCTGGACACCCTGGACTCTCTGGAGTTCCTGGAGTCCCTGGACACCTTGGAGTCGCATCGACGCATCGATGAATAACACGTAGGGAAATAACTGCCAACCGCAAGAAGTCATCGTCCGAGCGTGGATCAGTCATTCGACAATCGCGCGAAAAAAAAAAAAACGTATCGAAACTGAAAGATCCAAATGCTCGACAGCGTTTCAATTCGTAAACTCTTCAATCGTGGGATATCGTGTTCGATATTTGACAAAAACCGACTGTTTCCCATTCAACTTTTTTGGCAATTTTCTTGCATCATTTTTTTGTTTTCTTCCTCCGAGTATTTTAGCATCTTAAACAGTTGTTATTGAAACATACTTGGCTTGCCAAAATTTTGTTAAAAAGCTCAAACTTTACGCTGCTCGATTTCGGAATTTTTCACCCAAGTACGCGCACCTGCCTAATTGCTCTCGACGTTTATTAGACGGAAATACAATTCAATTGGAATGATTGTAATCACTAACATGAATATCTATGGTGTGTTTAACCCCTTGCGCTGGCAACTGGTTGTGACCGAACCGTATACAATAACTCGTCGCTTTCTTCTTCTTTTGAACACACCGATATAATACCACTGGATAGAAATTATTAAGAAGAAGTAATAAACTTATCATTCGTTTTTGCCTGGGTTACATTTAAATATACTTACACGTCGTTGCAGCGCAAGAAGTTAAACTCGTTGGATCAGAGGTTCTGGCTCTAGTTCTTCCAGAGCGAACGATCGAATGTGGGATAAGAGAAACAAGATCGATTAATATCCTCCCTATTTAACCTTTAATGACAGTGCTCTCCTGTCTGAAACGATCTTCATCTTCCAAATTCATCAAGAACGAAATCACGTAAACGAAACGAGAAAGAACGAGAAAGGTATCTTCAACGAAGTGGACTTGCCGCGATACGACGATTAATTTCGACGCGATAGCCGATCGAGTCTATCCGAAACATTAGTACAAGCTTAATTAAAACGCGGCGTTTAACGAACTGCGAAGGATACACGCGCGTTAGATCATTTCTCCACCTTCCTGCACGGTCCCCGATTCGCCGGAACCGTATCGCGGCGAGACTCCTGGAGTGCCACCGGCGGGGGTATCCCGAGAAAACAGGGCTAATAAAGCAATTTAACCGGCGCGAGAGAATGATAAAGTGCATCGTACGAAGGGGAAGACGGGACGAGTTCCAGCGAGTAAGAAAAACGGGACAGGAAGACGGCAAATGGAGGGAGAGAGAGAGAGAGAGAGAGAGATTCGAGTTGTCGGATAGAGACGGGGATGAGAGGAGAAGTATCGCGATGGAATTTAGAAAGTTAGAACTTAGAAATTAGAAACATGAGAAATTGGGAAAGAAAATCGACGACAATAGAAGGGAAGAAAAAAGAAAAAAAGAGGGGAAAAAATAAAGGAAGAAACACTAAGCAGGAAGAAAATTATTAGCTCGAGGAAAAGGGGAGACTGGGAATTACCGGGAGAGGAAACTTGAGTAATTTATTGGAAGATAAGGGGTGGGGAAAAAGAGGTGCACGGGATGAAATTGCGTTAAAAATTAGAGGTGGGTGTGCACACAGGGGGTGAAGGAAAAGGCGAGAAAAGCCGAGAGGGACGGAAAGGGTAGAAAGAAGAAGAAGAAGAAGAAGAAGAAGAAGAAGAAGAAGAGGAGGACAACGAACAAGATTATTAAGTTGTAAGGCGTTAACTGGCATAAGGCGTCGGTAGGTGGATACGTTGCTTGCGTGCCAGACTGACTGCATTTGCATCTAGACGCCATCAATCCTCCTGACGCCCGGTTACACTGCCACCACTCTCCCCGCCCCGCCAACCCCCGCGCAGCAACCCCTCCAGGCCTTCCCTTCGTCCTTTTCTCTGCTCGGCTCGCCTCCGTGCCACGACTCGCCACGATCTTAAATTAAATATCCAGAGTAATAAGAGTGTTCGGGCAACCGGATTGCGGCTGCTGCTCTTCAGCAATCTGTACGATATCCAAGCGACATCTTCTTTCGAGATTTTCGAGCCAATCGTCGCCAATCTTCCTGAAGCAATCGTTCTATCCTCGTTTTACTAAAAATTAGTACTCGTCAAGAAATTCTTGTGATTTTCGAAAAAAACAGTCGGTTGTTAAACAAAGTTGCCAATCTGTTTAAAGACTCAGAAATTGTTCTATCCCCGTTACGATCAAATTTGAGAGTTTAATCGGAAGTGAAAATTGAGAGTGTGATCCCTCTGATTTCCGAAAGAAATTTCGAAGCTCTGACATACTCGTGCTCGAAGTATTTCCCTTAAAAATTGCAAACTTCCAGCAGAGTTTGCGACTCGAGTTCCATCTCGAATCGAGTTTCGAGCAGACTTCCTGCCGATAATTAAACATACACCGAATGAAGACGTTGTCCCAATTTGAAATCAATTAAAGGGATACACAACGGCGGACGCCGAGACGAGACGAAAGGAAACGTACGTGCCAGGGAGAATTTATAGCCGCGAAATTCAGCGAGTTCCCTCGCCAAAGAACAGTGTGATTTAATGCGTTTCACCGTCGATCGTGATCTTATCGGCGATCGGGTGACAACTAATCCAGATGTGAAACACACTGCGACACGCAACGCCTTGTAACACGTCGGCGAAGTTTCGCGCTCGCTGAAGGAAGCTAATTAAAAAAGAACACCGCGGGAAAGGACCGGCGTTGCTGCGAGAAACGAAACTATGCTCTCCAACGACAGGTGCGTGCCAGTTGTCTCGGGTAGAACTCGCCAGTCGGCCCATTTTAATTTACCATATAATGGCCACCTTCGATTGAACCACAAGCGGTACATACGGAGTTGTTCCATTTCGTACGTGTGAGAAACATTAAGAGTACCCATACAAGTAACGTCGTTTTCTCTCCTCAAACTTGATAAATTTAAATTTCCAGTCCAAATTTGATCAAAAACAAGATAATTCAAACAAAATAAAATTTTGTACAGTACCAAAAAACGACTCGCAAGAACGATCATGTTTAGCTATTTCAGCGTTGAAACTAGAAACAGCTGGATCGAAGAAATCGTAATCGAAAACTCAATGCAAAAGCAATCACTTCTGTGAAAAGTGACTTTATTTAATTGCAACAAAGGACAAGCGTAGTAACGGACTAGGAAATTTAACGACCGGCACGAGAACGCGGTGGTAGCGGCAATTTTTCACGATTTCTCGAAGCAGGAACTCGGGATCGTGTTCCCGCCGGGCAACGAAGGAGGCAACAAAAGGAGGAACGAGAGAAAAATGACGGGATGGGCGTACGAAAAGGCACGGAAGGGGGGAGGGGGAGACGAGGCGAAAGAGGAAGAAAGAAGAAAAATAAAGGCCGGCGGCAGCGGTGCAGCAGCAGCTCGTCGAACGAGGTACGAAGCCACGTAAAGGGTCTTCGCATAATACGGGTAGCCTCGGTATCGGCGGCCTGCTGGCCGATAAGGAGGTTTTCAGATACCATCTACAACCAGGCCGGTTAATTATATATTAATACCTTCGCGTGCAATCCTTGGCTACGTATAGCCAGCATTAAGAGCCAAGTACCCTTCCGGGGGTGGGTTGGCGCACCGTGAATGCATGGGAAGAGGAAGCCAGTTCCTTCCAAGAGACTGCTGCCGAGCAAAAAGCCAACTAGACAAACGGACCGTCCAATCTGCAGTCTTTCAATTTTTGCGCCATTCGTTTGAAAAGCTGCCATTTACTCGATAATTCGTAGAGGCTGAGAGTCGATTCTCTGATCGACGCGACTCGACAAATTAACCTCTTGTCACGCACGTCGAGAATTTTTTTATCCAAAAATTGCAATAATTTCTCAGCTTTAAGTATATTCAAGTGTAACAAACGATAAATTTATCACTTTTCAATAATTAATAACTATCCAGTGATATGCCGACGAGTTCAAAGAGAAAGCGACGAATTATTGTACACGGTTTGGTCGCTCGTTATGGTCCGCAATCGGTTGCCAGCGCAAGCGGTTCACCTCTTTGTCCCAAAATTGCAATATTTTCTCAGTTCTAGGTATATTTTAAGTATAACCCGGACCAAACAAATAATAAATTTATTACCTCTCAATAATTTCTATCCAGTGGTATCATACCGACGAGTTCAAAGAGAAAGCGATGAATTATTGTACACGGTTTGGCCGCTCGTTATGGTCCGCAATCGGTTGCCAGCGCAAGTGGTTAAAATGGGAAAATTTCGGAATCGCGGGGAGAATTTCCTCGACAGGTTAAACATTTTAAGAGTTAATTATCCTTCGTAGAACGTCGAAGCGAAGAAAAAGTGGGCGAACCGGGTTGAATCTTAATTAAATCGCAGGCGAAAATGGGTTGTGTAATTAAAAGGTTACAGCGAGAGTATCTCGCGACTAAACTAAAAGTTGAAGGAGACTAACAAGCAAGACAGGAATAACAGATTAGGTTTCCACTAAACCGTGACGTGAAATGGTCAGAGAAACAATCGACAGCCTTCGAGTATCTCAATAAAACGCAGCGATAGTAAGAACTGTTTCGAGAAAGAAAATATTTCTCTCCCCGGTTCGCGATAGCAGCAAGAACACGAGAAAGACTCAATCAATTTACAGCCGGCCATTGTTCGACGAAACAGCCTGTCGGACGCGAGAGGCAACAAGAAAGTCCTTCGTTTCTCCAACAGCGTACAACAACAGCGATCCATTTAACCTTCGATCGATGCCCGATTACGCGGCGATCGCTCGACCGTTTTATTAATATCGTTGGAGGTACGATTTTTAGATGAACCGGACGAACTCGATACGATTCCGACGGTCTGGTACTTCGGCCAGAAATTCGACGAGATTTATCGAGATGAATCGGGCGTATACGGAGCGTTGATTCAAAAAATTCGTAATCAACGTGTTCGATGCGTTTTTCAAGATCGCGCCGCTCGCGAGATCGTTTTAATTACAGGCCACCGTGACCCAGTGGAAATAGAATTATCGCGCCTCTTTATTTCTTGTTTCCCTCGCCTCTCTCATTTTTGCAGAGAGCAGCTGGATACGCGCTACGCCGCGGATAATTGTTACGTTACGCTACACAGCGAGATATTGTTTAGCAGATCTGCAGAAGGGAGCACGAACGAAGCTTCTTCGTTACTGAATCATCGGTATAGCCCTCGAGGGCTGATACGATTATGCGCACGATACGATTAAAGTTTCATCGCACGAGACGGTTGACTTTTTATACATTGCATTTTATCACACGTACACGTACCGATTAAAATCCTTTAATTACAGTCGGCGGGTTATTAAGACTCTGATTTAACGCGCGTGTTTCAATCCTGTAACAAGGTATTCAATATTCTCTATTGCCGTTTTTTTTTTTAACGCGATTGAAGGAAATAAAAACCGAAAACAAAGAAGAAAAAAGGAAAAAAGAAAATATTTGTTCATTAACGAGAGAAGCTCCAAAGTATTCGGGTAGTCTACAGGAGTGAGAGCCTTCGACGATTTGAGATCACGAGGGAAGAGGAAGGCGAAACAAATCAATAGGTTGCCCGTAATAAGCATCCTCGACGAGGAAGGAACAAAAAGGACTCAACTTCTTCATTTGGCGACGTAACTCGAAGATCGCTGTAATTCGAATATCGACCGTATCGTCGCAACAAGGAGGAAGCACGATCGATATTTTCAAATTAAAATTACCATCGATTATACGCGACTGTGTAATTTTTCAGGTTTTCGCGAGATGAGACGAGACGAGACGAGACAATGGCCGACCGCTGGGACTTGCTCGATTTACGTGGCATTGATCTCGCCAGGGTTCGATTACGGTCGCTGTAGCATCTCGGACGACAATTATTAGATCGCAGTACGAATGGAAATTTCCATGCTCTTAGAGATTGCTGGGCACTCGATCAACTGAACCAGGGTTTCAATTAAACCGACAATTTATTCCACGCCGGATGGCACACGCACGTTCATACCGATACGTAATTGCGTACACCGATAACTCGAACGGAGTTTGCCCAGCCATAATTTACAAAAAAATTGAAGAACCAGCGAGGAATATCGGCGCTACTCATCGTAATAAAAAGGAGAAGAAGTGAGACCAAGCGAAAAGAAGAAAAGGAAAAAAGAAGGGGAGGCGAAAGGTGGAACAGGGGAAAAAGGGAGAAAACGAGAGAGAAGTCGGACGTTGAACGTGGATCGCAGTAAATCAATAAGGAACGCGTGTTCAGCTTTCTGTTAAAGTTTCGCCGGGGACGCGACGTGTGTCTGCTAATTAAAATATTTCTCGATTCCCTTTGGCCGGCGAATTGTAACGGTCGACGCCAATTAAATTTCCCTGTCCGATTCTCAGATCGATTTCTTTTGATACAACCACGCTTGCGAACCGGCTCGTGAACGAGCGACACTATTATTCGAAACGGAAGCTTCCGGTTGATATTATATAAGAACACAGTAACAGACGCAGCAGTGTTAGCTAGATACTGTGTGACACTATGAAACGTGGAGGATGGTGTGTTATTAAATAGTATTATTAAAAATTAGTCTGGTTACCTGTACTCGAAACGAAAGCTTACGGTTAGTATTATATTAGAACACAGTAATAGACACAGCAGTGTTAGCTACATACTGCGTGACACTATGAAACGTGGAGGTCGGTGTGCTACTAAATACTATTATTAAAAATTAGTCCAGTTACCTGTACTCGAAACGAAAGCTACCGATTAGTATTATATTAGAACACAGTAATAGACACAGCAGTGTTAGCTAGATACTGCGTGACACTATGAAACGTGGAGGTCGGTGTGCTATTAAATACTATTATTAAAAATTAGTCCAGTTACCTGTACTCGAAACGAAAGCTTACGATTAGTATTATATTAGAATACGGTAACAGACACAGCAGCGTTAGCTAGATACTGTGTGACACTATGAGACGTGGAGGATGGTGTGTTATTAAATAGTATTATTAAAAATTAGTCTGGTTACCTGTACTCGAAATGAAAGCTACCGATTAGTATTATATTAGAACACAGTAATAGACACAGCAGCGTTAGCTAGATACTGCGTGACACTATGAAACGTGGAGGATGGTGTGTTATTAAATAGTATTATTAAAAATTAGTCTGGTTACCTGTACTCGAAACGAAAGCTTACGGTTAGTATTATATTAGAATACGGTAACAGACACAGCAGCGTTAGCTAGATACTGTGTGACACTATGAGACGTGGAGGATGGTGTGTTATTAAATAGTATTATTAAAAATTAGTCTGGTTACCTGTACTCGAAACGAAAGCTACCGATTAGTATTATATTAGAACACAGTAATAGACACAGCAGTGTTAGCTAGATACTGTGTGACACTATGAAACGATGGTGTGTTATTAAATAGTATTATTAAAAATTAGTCCGGTTACCTGTACTCGAAACGAAAGCTACCGATTAGTATTATATTAGAACACAGTAATAAACACAGCAGTGTTAGCTAGATACTGTGTGACACTATGAAACGTGGAGGATGATGTGTTATTAAATGGTATTATTAAAAATTAGTCCAGTTACCTGTACTCGAAACGAAAGCTACCGATTAGTATTATATTAGAACACAGTAATAGACACAGCAGTGTCAGTTAGATACTGTGTGACACTATGAGATGTGGAGGATGATGTGTTATTAAATAAATAAAAATTAGTCCGGTTACCTGTATTCGAAACAGAAACTTTTAGTATTAATTTTAATATTACAACGTAGTAGTATTAATTAGATACTACGTGACACTGAGACGTGGAGGATGGTGATTAAACAAGTAAAAATTAGCCTATATGTAATTACAATCCAAAATAGAGAACTTTTATACTTCTTGTTATAAAAGATCTGTTTAATAGAAATGGAAATATCTGCACGTTCGAGTAAGAGTTCTTTAAACATTCTTCGACGAATTAATTGGAAACGAAAGTAAGGATAACACGAAGATTTCAGATAGTAATAACAACGTTTGGTCAAAGGTCTGATCACTTTCAACCTATAAATGATACATAGAGACGTACGAAATCGCCATTACAGGTGCAAATTGAATCAGGCCTAGTTCTCGGTAATGTAATGATTATAATTACACAGATCTCGCTCTGATTAGTTTACTCGCGGCTATTAATATCTCGACGAATCTGGATTCCCGTCGCTTCGCCTAGCAAGTACATTAAACAAACAAAACTCGGAAAATCATTCTTTTCCGGAATGAATCGGAGAGTTCGCGATCGGCCAAGTGAATTTAATAATCACTCGCAGCCGAGGGAGTCGGGGAGAAATTATGTGTATCCTCCAGCTGTGTGTATCCTCGATAAACGACGGACAGAGCAACTAAACTTACGCGTTCCGCGTAATGATAGTAGACGGTCGTGTAAACAAATTAAGAAGCACCCATCGTTCGTAGAGCCGGATCACGATAAGCGGTTGGGTGCGCATGTTAACTTTTATCCGCATCGAAATCTCGATCTCTTTGGTTAATATTGAAATCGTAGCACACCAGGGGGCATGTTCTCTCCCTCCGCCTCCTCTAGCATCTTGCGTATCTTTCTCGCTTCGTCTGGCTTCCGATTCCCTCCGTTTTTCCTCGCCAACGGAACCGAGGAAACCGCGCCGATTCACCTCGAACGTGATTCGTTGCACGAGCGATGTTATCGCGACGAATCGTCGAGATTCCGCGTTCATGCGATCAGATCTACATTTCAGTCAAACGACGATCGAAACTGCGCGACGACGTCACAATGTGGAACGTGTGATCAGACCAGAGTTGTATTTACGTAGAAAACTGTCCTGTAAAATCAATTATGATTACTGGTTTAATTGCTGGAGCGATTGGTCACGATTTGTGACTGAGATTTTGTTGACCAAGCGTGCAGATTGGCGAAAATTTTGTTCAAGCATCGAACCGAAGAGAACATGCGAGAATATAATCGATTGCGCGAAATTTCTAGGAAACGAGGCACAATTTCGAACGAATCTTAATTAACAAGTCAAGTGATTTCTGTACATATGGCGAGTGAGACGGAATTGTTTAAATGACAAAGGCAATAAACATATCTCAATTAGCCAGCCAATTCGTGTATGACACAATGATAATGCCCAACATTTACGAACGATTGCCCCCGAAGATTTATACGAAATTAATTCGCGAACGTTTCAATTAGCGAAACAGTAATTTTTCGTACACAGACGCTCGCGAAAACCACCGACAGCTGTTGGAGAGTTTCAAGAACCGAGAGGCTCGATATAAAGAACGCGGTCGATTTGCATGCAAATTTCAAATACAAGAAAAAAAAAAAAAAAAAGAAAAAGAACCACGTCTCTTACGAGACACAAGAATCTGACAAATAAAGAGACAGAATGCGAAGAGACACTGTCAAAACGTTATCGTCGAAATAACAATGTCGCGAGCAAACCTAAATTTCATAACGCTGTCGCGAAATAAAGTGAAAATGCGCAGGGAACAACTTTACTACGTGCCAAAGCGTTTTATCCACCCTACATCGAGCTTATAATTAATAATTCGATAGGCGAGCTTATCAACGAATGCCAGCCACTTACGGGCCAACAGCCGTGAGCGAGCAATCGTGAAAAACCTGCCGAGAAGAAACGGGCCGATTCGCGTGCCACGGCTGTAGTTAAGCCACCACCGCCATCCTCTCTCGCCCACCCTAATTACTAACCATGGGTTGTTACCCCATGGCGTGTCATTTGCCTGGCACAACATCGTATCAACGTTTTCGCGTGCGATCTCCCGCAGCTGAGCGCCGCTCGCAGCGCCGATTGTTTTAAAGTGTCGATCCTGCTCGAATATCTTCATCGTTCGAGCTGTCCGCGAACCATGCATCCACGATTTATACACGAATTGTTCATCCATGCGCTGTCGTTACGTTGCTTTTCCAGGTTACGCGAGGAGAAGGAACCAGGCTTCGTGTACATTTGGAAATTTTACATTGGCGCCAGTTAATTGGACGGGAGAATTAATTTTAGAAAGCCACGGTTCCAAATAAATCTCGGTTTGGAACGTGTTTCTCTCGTCGCCGAAATTTTCGAAATAAATTCTCATCCCACGCGTTCGGAAATTGAAATTTTCCTTGCCATTGGTCACAATTATCTTTCATTGTAGGCGAAAGGGAACATACCGAATTGTGAATCGCCGATTTTGATGAAATTTGTAGTTTTCAAAAAAATACTTGACCCTTATTTTTTTTACGTTAAAGGGGTGAAAACTACACTCAAAGTTGGGAACATATTTTGTCAATTATCTCGGAAATCATTGAAGACACAGATTTTATACAAACTGATGAAAATTAGTATTATCTAACGACGAATTTAATGGCGTTTTGCAAAGAAAACTTTAATATATTGTTTAAACAATATTATATAAACTTTTTACAAGTTTCTCCAAGTAAACGTTAACAAATTTTCTTGAATATTTATTTACGAAAACTGCACAAATTACGGATAAAGTGGAATCTGGAGTTTCGCGTTGTAAAAAAATTAATAATTTTCCAATCTTTCTCGAGGACAGAGTACCAAGAAAGATCGTACATATTTCGTAGGTCATTTTCGACGGAATTCACAACGACCGACGAAATAATACGCGTTATTGATCCCGATTAATTCAAGCAGCCCGATAAATTCGCGTTTCTTTTTCTTTCTTTTTGTACAGGTGGCTGGCTGCCAGGTGGATTAACATTTTGGCTGGACACAATCTGTTAGACAATCGACGACAAACGACCGATCTAACTAATGCGTCCACCGTGCGAAACGATCCCACGTATCTCGGAAGTCGGCGTCTTATTAAGATACCGTGTTGCGGATCCAGCCTATTTCCCAGCCCGATTACGTTAATATCGGTAGTTAAATCGTCGTTCCAGGCATTACAGGCTTTGATCATTTTCCTTGGTATGTAATGATAGTGGAGAGACGAGGCGGATTCGCCGCGGAGATTGTTAAAAGGATCATTAGATGGGCGAGTGATTTTCGTTATTTTCGTCGGTGGAGGAGGAGGGGGAGGGGGATAATAATTTAGTGACAACGGAGTTTGACCAGGAAGACCCTGGATGAAACATCACGAGACGGATGAATCTCATTAATATTTTTTACCTGTTGGTTTTACGTGTTTTCTTCGAACGTAGAAAAGGAAAGAAAAATCGCTGGCTGATTACGTAACGTCGGGCAGGGAAGAGCGGTGCGTACCAATCGGCATTATTAAAGAATTAAGATGAAAATTTCCACCGCGAAACTCTGGTTCACATTCTATACCGGGCGTGCGTGAATTTATGCCGGTCATTTAAATCAATTTCATCTTCGCGTTCCTGGTCGGGCTCACCTTCGACGAAGCGGCCACCATCAATATTCCATACCCACTCCTGTTTTTTGCCTGTATCTTTAACGAGGGATGATAATAAAGGTCGTCGTTGCGAGGCAGCAAGATCCTCTTCCTCGAACAAGGTTCCAACGTAAGACGTAAAGTAAATGAATCTTGAAAGAATCGAAAATTATCGCGAATGCTATTTTAGGAAAAAAAAGAAAAAAGAAAATATTTCCGGAAAATCTGAGAAATCGAGTAGTACGGAAGATGGTTCCATTATCAATAACTAACTAGTTGGAAACTCTGTAACAAGTTGTAATCACGTTGTTGTTGGCACGACTGGCAACAATGGCCCTCACTGTTCGAGCAATCTTCCACTGTTTCTTTCGCCACCGCCGTTCCGGCCTCAATCTAATCGTCGCGAGCATTTTAATTAAATTACCGGGGGAAAACATTGTTCCTCCTGTTCGACAGCCGAGCGTGCAGCCGCGACGATAAATCGCGGGCAATCGGGATCTAATAACTAATTGAACGTGGCGAGTTACGAGGGCAGCGTTTCGCCTACTTGCTCGCGCGATTTAGACGCGCCTTGATAAACGACTGGGTGATTCACATCCGCTCGCACCGATACATACATTTGACAAACAGCGTCGCTCGCTCAGCTCGCGAAAGCGAGGACTGCTCGTTTTCAAGAAACGACCGGATCGATGCCAATTTCTTTGAAATTCGCAGACCGACGATCACCCGATTGAAACGTCAACTTTAAACCACGACGAAGGGAGATTCGAGAAGAAGTATCGCAGGACTCGCGTGAACCTGAGTTGAACGATGGACGAGGAAATTCGTCGACCATGATCGCCGGTTGTTGACGGTCTGTCAGTTTAATCCCGAGTTCGTGATACCCTTTGTTTGGTATTTAAGCTTGCGCGATACGCCTCGTCGTCGACTAGACGCAGATCGGTTCGCAATGTTCTTGCATTATTACCTCTATGTCGCAACGTTCGTCTTCTCTCATTTCTGCCCCGTTGTGAAACTGAAAACGAACGTTGCTCTCGTCCCGAAGATAGCCGATCTCTCGACTCGTTTCTCCGTTTTTCTATCGTATCGTATCGCCTCGGTGAACTCGGGAGAATTCGGGTGATAAACGAACGAGATCACGGGATCGAAATTCAATTTAATGTAAACGTGAAATGTCGTGGCGTCCACGGAGGGGTATGAGAAAGGGTTGGGTCGTTCGAGGCTCAGTGAGATCCGTTTCATAAATTTCGTGCCATTAAGTTGCATGCAATCGTGCCGCGCCGGTGTACTACGATTTTGCCACTGTACAGCAATTTAAACGTCACACCACAATTACGATCGAGAAAACGTTTCCAAGCCTCTGAGGGCTTCTTTCTCAGTCAGCCGCGCGCACTTTCTCGTACGTGTACGCCGGTGTCGCTGCCGGTTTCACGTGAGCGAAACAATTCCAGAAGCGGAGCTCCGCCAGAACACGCCGTTCACCGCCCCGGCTTGATATCTTTATCAACTGTGCAACCGGCGACTACTCCGTTCATGCGGGGCGGCAGACACGCTTCGCAGAAACGATCATCAACACAAGGCCGTGTTGGCCTTTACATTTAATTTAGATTTAACGCGTCGGCGCCGTCTGTTGGAAATTAAAGCAATTAGTATATAGCTTTTAAATTTCTTTCTGCATTCGAACGCACTCGGACGACCAGTCTCCAGTGGTTCAAAGACTTGCAACGTTTTCAAATTGCAGAAGGAAACATTGTTCGAGCCGAGTTCACCGACACGCGAGCTACCGTAATTCTCGTCGTTCGTGTCCACCCTGTCTCAGGCAGTGGAATGCCTCGTCGCCGCGAACAAACGTAAGCTACGTGGTCGACGGAGAACGAAGAGGTGGAGAAAAAAAAAAAAGAGAAGATTTCGTCTGCAAGTGGTTCGATCGTATTTTGATGAAACGTTGCTTGAATACGTTGCAGTCTACGCGGGGTCACTCTTCGAAAGATACAGGAATTGGTTTGAAAGGCAATCGAATCGTTTGGAAAGCCGACAAAAAATCAGCGTCCGGAAACGGTGGAAAATAAATCAAAGCCCGGGGCGGTATCGTTCCAACTGTCTGGCCCAGCGAAAAGCAACCGTCAATTTCCCCGAGGAAATTGATCTGTTCCCAGTTTGCCGTGATAATTCACCGCTCCCGTCGAGTCAAACACGTCTCGTCCGCGGAATCGTTGGCCCGGTTTTTACCGAAGCTGTCATTAGAAACAATACAGGGCGTCCATTTCGAAAATTTATTACAAAGGCAACTGACGAGATATCTTCGTCAGATTCGTTCCGTGTACTCAGTGGTTATCAAGGTTTTTATCACAGTGCATTTCAGGTACCATGTCGACGAATATGATACTGTTAAACGAACCTCTTACAAAATGGCTGCTCCTCCAGAGAAGGCAAAGTTGTATCGTGGTTTATTGAAATCAAATCGGATCTGCTGGCTCGGCGAAATTTCAGAACTAAGTGTGGAAGAGATCCACCGTCACGTACATCAATTCGTGCATGGCACAAGAAATTTACGGAGACAGGGACAGTGTTCGATAAAGGGAGGAGTTCGATGAGGAAAACATTGATCGTGTAAGAAATCGAGTACCGTCTTGATGTGTTTCGTAGAGGTGTATTAAACGGCGCAGAGAAAAATTTAAAATATATACAATCTCATTTTGCAATAGTCTCTTCATTTGCCTTTGTCATAAATTTTTGGAATTGCAAAGAGACTTTATGGACACTTTGAACAGACCTTTGAAGCAAATCGCTCCAACGACGCATCGGTCAAATATGGTTGCCAGCCAATCGGCGAAACGCGTATGCCTTTTGCCACCTTTTTTCTGCAAACGTGCAGCCAATTTCATAACAAAGATTCTCCTTCTTCTTCTTCTTCTTCTTCTTCTTCTTCGCCTGATTTGCCTCGACTTTTTTTTACGAGCAATCGTTTCGGATATTAAATCGACGATAAGAAAGAGGGACGCGGAAGGCGCAGGGGTCACGAGTCTTGGTAAAGTTAGTCAGAGAAGCTAGTCAGAAGGCAATAATAGGGAGATGCTTATCGTCGAAGACAATTAGCGAGGCGTATAAATACACAGGGTATTTATAGTCTGTCGGCCGTATCTTTCCCACTGGTTCTTCGCCGATCCCTCTCTCTCTCTCATTCTTCGTTGTTCTCTCCGCTGATACCGGCTGCTATTTAACCGACGTGACTTTCGTCTCGCTTGACGGACGACAACGAGTGAAAAACGGTCGATTAAATTGTCCCCTCCCTCCCTCCCTGATAATTTCGAGTTTTTGTCTCAAACTTCTTGCCGGTGATCGGTAAACTGTTGGAAGAGAAACTCGCATTGAGAACAAACCTCAAAGCAATTTGCAAAAGTGATATACTGTCTCGTGATACTTGTTCGGGCCGAATGAAACAATGATGGCCCCGATCGACAATTAGTAATTCAACACGAGGCCCATCCCCGATAAATGCTTGCGTAACACGCCGCTATCGTTAATCGAACAGTTGAAAGCGATAGTCAATGAATCGAGCGATCCCAGTAACCAGAACAACATCCGGAACCATAAGCTTTTATCTTATCGCCGTGGAAGATACAGTGCTTTTGGGTGCCGAAACGTACATGTAGTAACGTCGGCCGCGTTAATTTGATACTCGTGTTCCTCCGGCCCTAAAATGCCCTTTACGGACACGTGGACTGCCTAATATAAAAGAAATCGACCGGAGATACCGGTTTTTCACATCGGAGGTGTTGACATTAAATACCGAGCGGAGTTATCTCGCGCACGATAACTGAATAAACGAGGACAAAGCGTATGCAAATTAAGCGCATTAATAATTCAAAGCGGAGAAATAAACAGCGAGTTTCGCAACGCCGCGAATTCGTATCTGTTTCGAGTAAAAGAAGAAAAAAAGGAACACGCGAAGTTGCTCGAAGTGTCGGCGAATTCTTTAATTAGCTTGCTGTTAGTTAAGAAAAAGAAGAAGAAGAAAAAGAAAGGGTAACAATTGACGCAGCAGTTGTTAAAAATAATCTGTCCGCTAAGTTCGAGAAGAGGCGCGTTACTGACGAAACTCCACACGAGTTGACGGATTCGTTCGAAATTGCGCGGAGTTTGAAACGACTTGGACAATTTGTACCGATGTGCACGCGCCATTAACAAAATTGCGAAATTCCAGACACGTGTACATGTAAATGTATAGAGTCTCACGACATACAAATCATTAAAAAAAAAAAGGCGTTTCGTTGCCCTATGTACGTACATATCAATCATAACAAAAATTCGTTCGGCATCAGTGAACGCATTAATGAGACAAGGGTATGGCAACTGCCTTCGCACGTTACTTTCAATTTTATGGAAACTTGAGATTACCTGCCACCAATGTACGTACATACGTGACGAACACTTCTGTCAAACATACTGGATCCACGGTCCAGGGAGAAACCGTGATCGGAAGAAGAAGGAGAGAAGCGGGCGAAACCAAAATTGGTAAAGTATCGGCGAGTATCGGTGGAATACCGAACTCGAGGTGAGGAACCGGAGGATGAGCGAGAGAGCGAAGGCCGAGGACGATTCAATTTGTCGGTCGCGGCGCGAGTGTATCTGGGGGCCCGTGGCGAGATTCACGGCGTGGCACGCAAGCCACGCTCGGAAATTAGCTCGTGAACCGAGCCACGCCGTTAGCCGGTGTTATGCCGATACCGGAGTAGAGAACTGGAGAGAAGTGGAGAACGGTGATCCGTAGAGGCGGAGGGAAGAAAAGCGAGACGAACCGAGCAGAAATGAGAGAGAAAAGAGGATAAAGAGCGGGGAGCGAAAGGGACCCACTCTGGATGACGGAGAAAGAGAGAGAGAGAGAGAGAGAGAGAAAGAAAGAAAGAAAGAAGTTTTGAAAAGGGACTAACGACCGGCAGTTAACGACGGCTCTGAAATTGCTGGTTGCCCGCTGCATCCTCCACGGCCGACCTGGCCGAGAATTATTAAACTGTAGTTTAGTTTAAATTAAGTTATTACCCGGAGCCGTCCGCGTTTCATTCGTTTTTCTACACGACTATGACCCCTCTCTCGACACCCCCGTCGAACGAAGGGGGCAAGAGAAACCACCGCCGCCGCCGCCGGTTTTCTAGCTTCTTCCCTTCGCGTTTTTCTCAAACGGACCGACCGATGGGCATCGAACCAACCTCCTCTTCCCATCGTCGAGCGTGGGGTCAAATTATTATCGCTTTTCCGTTTTCAGCTTCCTCGCCTGGAGTCCTCGGAGGATTTCATTGGATAGCCGGGAAATTCGTAACGACGTTGAAAACGGGAGCGAGAGTATCTCCTCGACGGGGCGTAATTTGTTAATGCGAAAGGGGATGTTGTCTCGTGACAAGTGTCAAACTTGCCAGTTACCGGGCTCAAGTTCCCTTTTTCGTTGCATCGAACGACGCGAATATTTTCTCAAACAGGCGATTCGATTGTTGATGCAAAGTTAGGCCGGGGACACTTTACAAATTACAAGAAAAAGGAACAGATCAACGCAATGCCTCGAGACGTGCGTTATCTCTGTCAAATTTACCAAGCTAGCTTTGAGAGCTAATTAACAATATGGTAGGGAGAAGTATTTATTTTACACGTCGGTCGACACAGTTCCCCTTTCTATTTTCCCATCTTTTGCTCTAAACGACGTAATTTGTTGCACAGTCACGAAAAAAAATCAACGACGCGCGCAACGCCTCTAGACGAAAATCAAATTTATCATGTATTCGATAGCCAGTTACCATCTTAAAGACATCATCCAGGTAGAAGAATTTATTTTACACGTTGATCGAGTCTCCTCTACCACCTTCCAATTTTTTGCCTAAACGAAGCAGTTGGGTGATTTGCGAAGGCTCAGTTTTAGAATCTAACGGAATGAACGCAGAAGGAACGACGCGGTTCTTATTTCGTGGCATCCAAACGACTTCGGCTTCTTTTCAGAAGCGGTCGCTCCTTATCGTCCGGCATCCTGTCATTATTTTACGATTAGACCGAACGAACGAACTAGCATTAGGCGGGTTGACACAAAAACCACTGATTTGTCGAGCTGGATGAAAGCAATGGGCAAGATGAATCGATGGGATCGCGCTGGTAACAAGAAAAAAGAAAAAAAAAAAAAACAGAAGAAGAATCTTCGAATTAACGATCCTCCGCCGAGATCGTTTACGGAAGCTCGAATAAATCACATTATCAACGTGTCTTTGCCTCGTACGTCTCAATCTGTGGATCAAACGATCCATCATGGTAAACGCGCAACGTTTTCAGCTAATATTGTACCGTAATAACCGATTCCTCGGTCGGTTTTTTTAACTGCACTACGTCGGAGGAAGATGATAGCAGCAAAACGAAATTCATACCTGACGTGTCTCTTAGGAAAGTATCAAAAAGTCTTGACGAATAGGATGGAGGTTCTTTTTTTTTTTTTGAAACTTACATAAATCTTCTTCTTTCGAAACAGAGCAACGATATTCTTCCGTAATTTTTCTCGAAATCAAACCGGAGGATATTGAGTTTCAAAGAAGAGACTCGGCACTGAAGTCCTCTGGAACACCCCAGGAAATTCTTTTACAATAATTTAGAAAATCCTAAACTAACGAAAGTCTGTAAGTACTAGTTTCGTTCGAGGCTAAATATAAACCTCCGATAAACATTTTAATCTCCGATTCCAAACTCGACGATTCGAAATACACGAATTTCTCGCAATCAGAGACATTGAGTTTCAAAGAAAGGACCGAGATTTTTCACTGAAGTTCTCTAAAACTCTTCCGAAAGTTCTTCCAGTCTAGAAAGCCCTGAAACAAGTTTCGTTTGAAAGACGCAAACTTCCAAAAATTCCAGACTCGACTTGAAAAATTCGTCGAGGTCAATCACAATGAGATTTTGCAAACTGGAACTTTTCTACGATTCCTCCAGTTTAAAAAATCCTAAATCCTGGAAGTCTGTTTCAACCATTTTGTTTCAATTGTGTCTCGAGATTAATAAACATATTGAATTCCAATGATTTCGATGATTTAGAAAACGTTACGAGTCGCGAAGAGAAAGAGTAAAAGAGACACGCGACCAACGATCAACGATCGCCAGGACAGAAATTAACGCGATACAGATCGGAACGAGCGCGTTGCCCGCTTTCATCGTTCGCGGACGACTTTATCCGGCTCGGTCGGGCATCGCGCTCGGGTTGTCGCGAACCGGTCATTATTCACGCGTTTCCACGTAATCTCCGCCGAGTGGATTCGTGCAATTTCCACGAACGTGGCCGCGGCGGATCGAGCGATCAAGACGGATCGCCGAGCGATTTAGAAGCCCGAGCATCGGCGAGCAAACACCGGATAGGCGTGCACCGACGGCGAAAGGCCAACGATTTCTCTAACGATCGTCTGAAAAACTTTAACGATCGCTTGTAAAAGCGTACGCACGCGACTACGCGCGAGCATCCTACCACCGGACGATTATGTAAACGAGACTTTTCCTCTGCTATCTGGCAAAGACGTCGAATCCTCGCCGATCCACGTACGAACGATGACATCTGTTAAAAATTAGGACATGCACGCGTCATCGATGGCATCGATCTTGCTCGAACAGTATGAACAACGATTATTTTGTCAATGATTTGCATGGAATATGTTTCTTCTTTTTCTTTTTCTTCGAGCGATTTAACCACTTGCGCTAGCAACCGATTGCGGACCATAACGAGCGACCAAACCGTACACGATAATTCGACGCTTTCCTTTTTGGATCGATGGCTTCGATCTTGCTCGAACAGTATGAACAACGATTATTTTGTCAGAGATTTGTACAGAATATGTTGTTTTTTTTCTTTTTTTTTTTTGAAGAGATTTAACCACTTGCGCTGGCAACCGATTGCGGACCATAACGAGTGACTAAACCGTATACGATAATTCGATGCTTTCCTTTTTGAACTCGACCGATAATGATATCACGTAATAAATTTATTACTTGTTTTGTCTATTTTGGTTCACTTAAATATACTTCAAACTGAGGAAATGTTACAATTTTTGGAACAAAAAATTCTCGTCGTGCGTGGCAAGAGGTTACGGACACGGTTTCTACATCTTGAGATTGAAGCCGAACTAATTGACTCCATTTACTTAGAAAAATTCATCGTGTTAAATCTTCGAGTGTGGTTGCGATTTTGCTCGAACAGTATGCACAACGAGGTGCAAGATGATCATTCCATCGAAAATTTATACATTCTTCGAAGCGATCTAAAGATGACTAATTAATTCCATTTGCTGAGAAAACTTTATTGTGTTAAATTCTCAAACGTGATCGCGATCTTGCTCGAATAACGCGAATAACGAGATGCACGATGATTCGTACAGAATACGTTTCTGGATTTTTTTGAAGCGATCTTCGAACTAATTTCATTCGCTGAGAAAACTTTATCGCGTTAAATTCTCGAATGTGACTGCGATCTTGTTCGATCAATAATGCGAATAATAAAATAACGCGACGATTACTCGATCTAAAATTTATGTGCAACATGTTTCTGCAACACGTTTACCTTTATTCCTTGCGAGCGATCTGAGGACACTCGAAGGCAATACTAATAAACTTCGTTCACCGAGAGAAACATCATCGCGTTAAATATCATATCCGAACAATTAAAGTTTCACGCAACGATGGAAATTTAAACAGGACAGGCAATTAAGAACATCCAAGCGTGAACAAGTTCGAGCCCTGTTCTGTTCTCCAGCCAGGCCAGAAATGTGCTCTCGCTGGAGAACCGAAAACCGGCGCGCAGCGGCGAATTAAACTCAAGTTTCACGCAAAATGAACAACTAACTTCAGCGTTTCGCCAGGCCGAAACTTTAGCCTTTCGCGGTAACCAGGACCAATTCACCGTTCGCAGCCATCCGGGGAACTATCCTGTAGTTCCCGCTGTGAAACGGGAACGATCCTGCCGCGGTGAAAACGTACCTAACGCGAGCAAGAGGGCACGAGCCCGACGGATTATTTCTTCTCTGGCTCTCTCCCTTTTGGCTCGCGTTTCGACCACTTTCGACCCGACGGTTTATCCCGGCCTTTAATCCCGAAGCGGAATATTAATTGGCCACTGTCACCGATCAACGCATCGGCGATCCTCCGAGCGTTAATTCCCTGTAATGTATTTGCGGTAATTAGCCGCCGCTCGGGGGCGAGTTTCTAATAAAGAGGAAATTATTGGATTCCATCGGTCGATTCGGATAAACGCTCCCGCGATCGCTTCATTAACCCTCTCGTGCCCCCCTCCCCCCTCCCTCTCTCTCTGTAACTTTCAAGTCACCTATTAATTTTCTATCGATATTTCATTAAATAATTTAATCCTTTCCCCCCCCTCGAAGTGGCGTATACGTCTTGTTACATAACGTCTTCTTGCGATTAGCAACCAGTAACGGTCTAAACCTGAAATATCAAAGTAAATGGTTTTGCAAGTGCACCTACGTATACAGGGTGTTTTCGTAACTAGTGGGACCCACTTCTGGAAGCTGATTGTACGCCTAAAAATAATGAAGAAAAATCATATAAATATGTGTCCTATCTGTCTTCGTTTATGAGATATAACGAATTTTATAAAGCTTTAGCAAGCTAGTTTTACCAGGGATGGTACATTCAATTCTCATAATAATCATAATTGGGACGAAGAAAACTCACACGTTATTGTGCATTCAAGACATCAACACCAGTTTGGTTTAAACGTGTGGGCAGGAATAATTGATAAATTTTTAATTGGACTTTTCTTTCTCGATGAGAAACTAACAGGCACAAAGTACGTTGATTTTTTGAGCACGCGTTTACACGAAATATTAGAGGAAGTTCCCAGTCGATATTAGACTACTTCGTATGCGGTTTATGCGCGATGGAGCTCCGCCGCGTTTTAGTCGAGTGGCTAGGCAATTTTCAAATCAACACTTTGCAAATAAATGGATTGGTCGTGGAGGTGCTATTGCACGGCCTGCTCGTTCTCCGGATTTCAATCCATTAGATTTTCATTTGTGGGGACATTTAAAATCTATCGTATACGCAACATCGATTGAACATGCTGAAATACTACGAAACAGAATGGAGCAAGGCTTTCGACAAATTCGAGAAACACCAGGAATGATAGAGAGAGTAACCAGATGAATGACAAGACGCGTGCAGGCTTGTCTTCAAATGCAAGGTGGTCGTTTCGAGCATCTTTTGTAAAAGTAATTAAAACAGAAAATTCGTTATATCTCATAAACGAAGACAGATAGGACATACATTTATATGACTTTTTTTTCATTATTTTTAGGCGCGCAATCAGCTGCCGAAGTGGGTCCCACAAGTTACGAAACACTGTGTAATAGAAGCACAAATCTGTATAATAGAAGCTAAAGGTACCATCCATCTTGTGCAATTGTCGTTATCCTTTCTTTCATCGGTGTTTGATAAACAATTAGAAGACACCAAATGCAATGCTTTCAGTAAAAGACGCGCGAGATGGACGAAACATGGCGCGTTGACCAATTATTTCGGACAGGTTGCCAAAAAGCCAGATTCCCAAAAATAAAGTGCAACGTACATCTGTGCTTCCAATGCTCAAGCTTTCATGCGCGCAAGTGCAAACGTTGCAACCTGTTTTTACTAAATGTGTTCGTCATTTATTAACAAGATCGTTAAAATCGTTTCCATTGTTACTCTGTAACGAATTCGTTAATTAATCTATAGTTAGAGATGGTTGATATTTGACGAAGTTACGAATTTTTAAAAATTTTTCTTACAGTCGCGAAGAAACAAACTTTGTTCAATAAACGTCGTCTCGGCGGGAAAATTTCGCGATCAAGATTGAACAACGAAATCATCGACCGACGAACGAGACTGATTTAATTAAAGTTAACCGAGGAGACACACGTGACGCGTCGCGAGATCAAGCGTATACAGAGAGAAACTGGAAACAATTTGCTCGACTTTCCGCACGCTCCGCATTTCGTGGCTTGTTGAACAGCGACAATTAAATAGCACGGTTTAAAATAGATTAGGCGCGAGGGTCCGCGAGAGTATCGGGTACCGTCGCGTTGATTTAGAGCCGCGGTTTCCTAAACACGATTTAGATTCCGTTGTTGCACGGCCGCTAATGATTTCGAATACGCGAAATACCGAGAGCGAAGGAATTTTTAAACACACACACACACACACACACACACACACACACACACACACACACACACACATACTAGAGAACGTTGAAGTGAATGTCGAGAAAAAATGAAGGAAGAGAGTGTCTCTTGCGCAATGTGTTGTTGGCGAAATTTGGAGAGTCACGACGTTGTTGGAACTAATAAATTCTCTTGCAGAATGACAAGGTATGGTGGTACTTTAGAGTTTCAAGAATGAATCAAGAGAGTTGTGAATCAAAACCACTCCATTCGTACGATGGAAATCGATGACCCATTGATTGGACGTTCGTCGATTGAAAATAGATGACAGGGATGAAGTGTCAAATTTAGAGTGAATTAATATGAATTAAAATTATCCTCGAGTGAATAAGATGGAAATCAATGTCGTAAGATAATGTCATCTCGCTCAGATGATATTTCCAAGGAGATGAATGAATGTTTTTCGTATAATAATTGCAGACTGAAAGGTAAATTTAAAAGGCCACGAATGCGCGAAACCATTCAGCGAAGCTCAGCGGGGAGAGAGAGAGAGAGACTCGGCAAAAAAGAGGATAATAAATATAAAAATAAATTCACGTGTATGAAACAGTGGCCGGTCAGAAGAAAAAAAAAAAAGAGTAGCCTTCCAATTACAATTCCACGAAAACCGATCAATTTCCTCGAGCTATCCTTATTACTTCAAATAACTCAATAACTCTCCGCGCGCGGACTATAATCAGTTCACGATATAATTACTCGTCGTGAACAGTCTCTCCTCCCGGACATTAATTGCTCGTAGGAGATCGGATATACAAAATTTCATGTAATTCTCGGGGAAAAATCGACGAGAAACGAAGACGATGAAACGTGAGGCACAACAATAAAACCATCGGCGATTATCGACGTACCGAACTTCGATTACTCCCCCGTCTAGTTAAATGTCGATGGGAGCCAACGTTTCCCCGATAGTTTACCAGTTTCTCCAGGTCTGCTACTTTCTACTCTATTATATCATTTTATCAATTACGCGCGAGTTAAAATATCGTCTAGAACGATAGCTGGTATTCGACGTCGGGAAGAAAAAAAAAGAGAAGGAGTAAAAAAAAGTAATGGTACGCTGCGGCGAGTGAGATTACGACACCAATCGTTTGCAAGTAGCGCGTATTCTCCAATGTTTTAATACTCTCTCTTTTTCTCTCTCTTTGAGACACTGTCTCGTCTCCCATCATACGGTCCGTGTCTTTTCAACGTTCTTTAATCTCGTTTGCAAAGGTCGATTATTTGCAAGGAGACTGGATTGATTCGCAGAGATTATTCAAAATTGATTGCGATGGCCAATAAATTCAGTACGAGACACGGAGATAGCGGAGGACGCTCGGAGGAGGAAAAAGAGGAGAGGAAATGAGACGAGCTCGGTGAGGAGCAGATCTCTCACGGCTGTCAGACGTGACACGTTTATCTTAAACAGCGCTACGTTCAACACTCGCGGAACTCATTAGTTAGGTTGCGCACATGCAGTTCGCTTGTTACGTGCGCTTGCCTACGCTGGCTGGGCCCATTAGCGAAATTAGAAAGACGAGTATTTTTAACCGCGCCGTCGTGCTGTGAAAACGCTCGAAAGAATTGCATGTATCACTTGGGCCATTCTATCAACGAATTTTTCTTTTCTCTTCTTTCTTTCCTTTTTTTTTTCTTGGGCGGCGGGGGGAGGTAGGAGGGAATTTGTTTGACGTTGAATTATCTCGAAATATTCGTTATGAGATGTCAATTTATTTTTCGATTATTCGGCCACTCTGCGAGTAACGGTGGTTTTTTCTCTCCTTCTTTTCAAAATTGAATTTACAACAACCGAGGTCGTAGTCATCTTTTTAGTTGAAAAATCGTACGATATGAAGAATTGCAAGTATCACTCGAGCAATTCTCTTTTTCTTTTCTTTTTTTTTTTTTTTTTGTTTAACTTTGAATTATTTCGAAATGTCCATTTCGTTCTGATGAAACTATGGCGTGAGTGACGCAGTTCTTTCTTTTTCTGGAAATTTACAATAATTGAAGTCGTTGTCGTCTTTTTGGTAGAACAATCGCGTGATATGAAGATGCTCGAAAGAACAGCAGGCATCGCTTAAGCGACTCTATCGTTCATTTTTCCTTTTCGGATCTCTTCGAACGCTGAATTATCTCGGAACGTCCGTTTCGTTCTGAGACGTCGATTTATTTTTAGATAAAGCCATTGGATCATTAATGCAGTGTTATTCTTTTCTTCGAAAATTGAGCTGAAAATAACTGAGGTCGTTATCGTCCTTCTAGTGCAATGATCGCCAATTATTTTCTAACTTTTCAAGAGATGTAAGAGGTGCGAAGAGAAACAGATACACTTGCTCTACTGATTAATCGATCGTTGATGTCCACGCGTTTGTAGGGCTGGCTACCCATTGCGTGAATATTCGCAGCCGGTTGAAAAGATAATGACACGCGTGCAGAAAAACCGCAGTAATCGCAGTGGGGACTCGGTGCGTGTATTATAGCAACGAGGAAAGCTTTGTCAAACGCAAATCGACGAGGCAAAATTGACGGCTAATAAAGGTTTTGCGTCGCGGCGGCGAGGCAATTGCCAAGCGTTCGCGCGACGAATATCGTTTAAAACTCCAGGAACAAAAACTTTAACCTCCGAAGGAAAAAAAAAACAAATAAAGGAAACAGCCTGCCTCGGGAGCTACGTGAACGCTCGTAAATCCACGACGATTCGACGCGGCATTTTCTAAAAACGGCGAGTCACCCGCCACCGATAAATAAGGCAGAAATCGTACGAGCGCGACGGTCAAGACCGAGTTTCACGCGAGTTTCCTTCGACGAAGAGCAAGGACAGAGGAGGCGAAGTTTAGCGGCGCTCCCTTCCACGCATATAAACAAGCGTTAGGGACATGAATGGGATCACGTAAAAAACAGATTTCCACCCTCGATCTCGTACACGCGAGACGTGATTTCAGGGCCGACAGTTCGAAGGGAAGGGTGGAAAAAGGGCGTTGCGGATTGGGGCTAACCCTGTAAGCGATCCCAGGGGCTCGTCAGCAACGATCTTATGATTGACCGTGTTACGACACTCCCAATAGACCATTTTTCCGAACGTATCTTCGGAAATACGTTCGCCGGGGGGGGGGGGGGAGAGAGAAAAAAAAACAGAAAGAAAAAGAAACAGGAACAAGAACCAAACGACTGTTGGATCTCGAACGCGAGATCTTTTGAGATATTTCGGATGGTTAGCAGCAGTTGAGGCGAAAGATAGGGATATATGCTGCCACCACTCTGTCCGTGGTGTGGTTTCAAACTGGTTTCCACGGTGCATTGCGTTTGTTCAACATTAACAGGAGATACTCCCGCGTATTTACTTATTATGAATTATTCCACGGTGTGATAATTAGTTGGCCGGGAGTCGCGGCACAGACGCTTAACAATAATACGCTCGTGTCACCGTGCAAAACGTTCAACTGAGTAATGCATCAACGAGGAAAATAACGCGAACAACCGGAGGATAGAGCGTGCGTCGTAATGGGGTGAAATTATTTCGCGTTTATTACGTAGAAATAATACTACGTCGTGTCCGCGTTAAAATTTCAAGCTACGTTTTTGCTCTTGCTGCCGCGTTACATACGCGTTAATAATCGGGAGGCGGCGACGAAGAAAAAGATACAGTCCCGCTCTCGACGTTTCATTGAAATGAAAATTTTCGACCTACGCGAAACGCACGTAGGGAACTATAACGAGAACCATTCTCACGAGAAGCAAGTCCAAGAAGCGAATGGCAAGGGAAATACGAGAGCCTGTGAACCTGTTCGCGCTTTATCAAGCACATGTGCAGAGACCAGTTTTTAATCTTATTAATGTGAATTAAGATTAGAAACACGAAAATTAGAAACACGCGGTTCGATTCACGCTGTAAATCAAGCAACAAAGTAGCGAGTTAACTCGCGGGTTCGCTATCTTACTTGCCTCGAAATTGCTGCTTATCGTATGCCATAAGTATGCAAACTATCGCGGCGAGGGAACCTGGCAATGAATTCGAAATTGAGTTTCAATTTGGTCCGAAAGTAGATCGGACATGTTCGTCGAACAGTTTTCCTTTTTTCTCCGTAAATAAATACTAGGTAGCTGGAAACAACGCCGGTTAGCCAACAACCGGTCTAACAATAACGCGAGCAAAGAAAAAGGAAAAGAAAAAGATTCAAACCGAGACTCAAAAAGTATCGATCGTCGATGAAACGCTCGCGTCGATCTAAAAGATCGACCTTTAATAGCTACATCTAAGGATGACGTGCCGATCTTTCCCAATTAGATTGAAACTGTACAGACCGGACTGGTAATAGAAAATCTAAAACCGGTCGTTCGGTGCGATAGCTTCGTTCAGGAATTAATTTCGCGAGGAGAAGCGTTGAGCAGCCAAGAGATGGCCAAGTACAAACGGTGGCCGACCATTCGCATCCTCGCGGCGATAGTTCACAGCTGCGCTCGGTTATTCCAAGCAGTTTAGCCGGAGATTGAAGTGCAACGTGGTAAAAAAAAAAAAAGGCCACTTACCTTTCTTCTCGTCATCCTCGTCGGCGTGATCGGCGCCGTGATGAAGATGATGGGCGGTCGGATGGTGGCTAGTTATCGCCGGCACCAGGGGGTGGTTCCCCAGTGCCGGATGCGGGTGATGAGGATGATGATGACTGAGGAACCTGACAGCGGCGGCGGCTGCCTGGTGCTGAGCCTGCATCGTCTGTTGTACTTGGCTTTGAACCTGCCCGAGGACCGGATGATGCGGTGGCCATCCTGTCAGATGAAACGGAAACACCGGTGTCGCCCTCTGGAACAGTCTGGCCGGAGTGAGAAGGGAACCACCGGAACCAGCGGAGCCGCTACCAGGAGGCAGTGGGAAGGACAGACCACCTCCTGGTTCCAGGACCATGTTTGGGACCAACTTGACGACTGGTTGCCTCCCCGCCGGAGAGATTTCACTTATTTTGCATCTATGCGCAGGTCACCTTCGCTGCTCGGTCCCCGACGAGCTGCGCTATACTCTCGACGATCGACGTGGTTCCTTCAACGTCATGTGAATCGACAATCTTCGTCGACGACAGTACTTTCAAATGTCCTTCACTGGTCACCCGAACCGAGACGTTTTCGACGACGTGCCGAGAGAAACCTTTCGTTTACATTTTACGTGCGAGTAGGTTCGAGTTTATCGCGAGGAGAATCTGAGTCTGAGAATATCTCCTAGACGTACACGGCGAGATTGATCGTCATTGTCGAAGACTGACAACTCGCCAGTGAGTTTGCGCAGAGCGAACGTGTTCGTGGCAGGCGGACAGCCGTCGGAAGGCGTGATTCGAGAATTCCTTCAACATCGACCGAGTCTCTTGTCTATGCTTTGGCGAAATCCTTCCAGACCATGGTAGATCAGCGCAAATTCTTTCTTCAGTCACTTTCAACTTTGACGCGTCAGTCCGATCTATCTAAAATCATGGGCGATTTTTCTCGCAAATCTCAAGGAACGTGACGCCATCGACTGAGTCGGGCAGGATTTCATCGTACGCGTATTTTGAGAGTTCCGTTAGTCCTTTTGCGAGTACAGTCTCCGTGAACTATCACTCCAGTGTCACTGTAACCTTCTCTCCCGTCGACAGTCTATTAAAGATCAGCCAGATTCTCGGCGCTCAGAAGCGCAAATGTCTTCACCCCAAACGTCCACGTTCCGTCAACTTTGCCAATGAGCTCACCAAACCGCGACAGTCACCAACGTAGGAACAGGACCGTCGTCGAAAGCACAGGGTCCACGAGAGCACTGGTCGAGGATCACACTTGTCAAGAACTATTCGTAGCTGACTGTGTTTGGAGTCGTCGCACCTGGACCTATCAGGTTACGCAACGAGGCGGCCACGAAAACACTTAGCCGAGGAGATTAGAGGATGGTGTAAATTGGCAGGTCCGTGGGGTGAAATTCGGCCGCGCGAAACGGAACGGATTCCAGGGATTCCTTGCTTGGCAAGGACCTGTTAGTGTTAGGACCACTACGGCACGAGCCAACGGCACAGCACTATCTGCCTGGAGAGTGAAGTCAACGGCTCCCCTCTGTCCACGGAGGCTAAACTGGTTTGGGTCGCCACCCAGAGGCTTTGGATTGGTCGAATAGATGGTGGGTTCACGGGTGCCACTCTATTCCTGGCCAATGAGGACGGATGGATTACGGAGCGAACTCCGCCTCGTGGACGGTTTTTTTGCCCTGGAATTGAATCGACGCCCCTTCCTTCCAGCAATGGTGATGCCACAGTGGGGATGAATCAATTGGTGGCTGCCCTGAAAGCAGCCACAAGATGGCTCCTCCCTTCCCCACAGCACTCGGGAAACCACCCCTGCCGTTGGTGGCAGCCTAGGCAGCAGCGTCGGATCTTGGCCTCTAATTCCACTAACGAGAGACGCGCTCTTCTCCAAACTTCAAATTTTCTTTTTTTCTTTTTTTTCTCCACCAGAGAAAACTATCCTCCCCTCTTCTTCTTTTTTTCTCCTTTCGTCGTTTTCTCTTTCTTTTCTTTCTTCCCCTCCTCCTCTTCTTCTTTCTCTTTTGTCAAACAACTCGCAAACTGTCGCAGACCGTGCACCTCCGAAGGATTCCAATTTGCAAAAGTATATTACGGAGAGGACAGAGAGTCCGGGAAAAGTTAGGGACGGACGAAAGTAGGAAGAAACTCGGTCTGTTCCATTGTTCATCTTCGAGGGAACGAGCCCGACAACGTTTCCCTTTCTTCGCGATCGTTCTCCGGCGATTGTTGTGCTTCCACCACTCCTCACCCACCCCCCACCAGGGGAGTATCTTCCACCCCTCCAGCCCTCGAGGGCACGATCCTCTTTTAATAAGAGGAGCTCAGAGCTCGGAGGCGTTAAGTAATTACATCTATTCTCTTCTGGGGAGGAAATTACCTGTGCCTCGGGGTGGGAAAAATTAGGAAATTAAAATTAACCCCCGCCACCGTGCATCGTGTCGCTTCTCCTCCCTCCTACACCACCGCCACCTCCGCCGCCTCCACCTCCTCCTTTTCAGCTCGCCATTTCTGTTCCCCCTCAGCCTCTGTCGTTCCTCTCTTTCTCACGCCTGGCCTCTCGACTCGGTGCACTCCGTGGCTGAAACTCTTCGTTCTCGAATTTAGGAGGAGCCGGCGGCCATTACCGCTTACGTAATCTTTTTACAGTGGCGGCAGCACCTTGTTAAGCAAAGTTATTTAACGCGGGACAGTCGAGCCAGCTCGATTGCCGGCGTGTCCTCGTCCATTTTCACGAACAGGGGAGACCGATCGACGTCGGAGCTCCTCGCTTCTTTCGAGATTCTCAGCTCACCAAACATCTGTCGTCTGCAACTCCGTGTCTTCTCGTTTTCGAAACGGAGCAGAGCTTCAACTACTCCGGGAAGTAGAGTCCTTCGCAAACAGAGTCCTACGTGGACTGGACTGGACAGAGTTTCCTGAAAATACAACGGTGTGACAAAGACTGGTTTCAAGAAAATTAATTCGTAAAATTACCTTCATTCACATCGTACGGTTTACCTTTGCCAAATCCTTCGCGTCCGTGCTGCGCAAACATCGTGTCTGACCAGATTAATCCAATTCATCGCATGTCCTGAACGAGCCGTGAGAACTGTAGGTACGAAAAATAAAAATATGACGATTAGCGACAAAGAGTGGTTTCAAGAAAATTAATTCGTAAAATTACCTTCATCCACATCGTACGGTTTACCTTTGCCAATTCCTTCGCGTCCGCAAACATCGTGTCTGACCAGATTCATCCAATTCATCGCATGTCCTGAACGAGCCGTGAGAACTGCAGGGATGCAAAGTAAAAATATAACGATTAACGACAATGAAAATTTATTCGCTGCGTGAAATTACTTTCATCCACGTGCATCGTACGTATTCATCTCCCAATTTTCCTCCGTATCCGCGCAAACATCGTGTTTGTTCGAATTAATCTAATCCATCGGGCGGTCCGTGAACTTGCCGGTTTGCTCCTTGGCAAGGAAACTCGTGTACATGCGGAGAGTCCTAGAGGGAAACTGGCGAGTTCCTAATTTACACAGCCGCCGCATTCTCCGAAGCCCTTTTGGCCCAGACTCCTGAGTGCCGTCGGAACTTTGCCGACGATTAAAACGCTTTAGTAATTAACTGGGTCTCCTCACCTTCCGCGGTAACAGTTACCAACCCACCGGTATGCTCCTTCTGCCAACCAGTGGCGAGAATATCTTCTCTCCCTCTCTCTCTCTCTCTCTCTCTCTCTCTGTCTCTCTTAGCCCGATTCTCCCCGTTTCCCTCTTCTTACGGGCACGACCTCTTCTTCTCACCCTCTTTTCCCCTTCCTCTTTCGCGCCACTTCTGGCCTGCTGGCGCATATTTAGGGATCGCCGGTTAGAGGTTGCCCGGGCAACCAACATCGAGAAACCCTCTGTCGTTGCCAGGGCAACCTTCTCTCGCTCCTTCATCTTCCCTCCAGGAGCTGCTTCGCCACCACCGGCTGGATTCAATTCGTGAGAGCGAGAACGAATCGACTCCTGGCTCCGCTAGGTGAAAAAGGGTGTGTATGTGCGTGCGTACCTAAGGGTGTCCGTGTGTTGGGCCGTGCGCATCCGGTCGCTGCACGCTGCTGCCACGGGGGAAAGAAAAAAAAGAGGAAAAAGATGCCGCACGTTCGGTGATTGTATTTGATAGCCCGGCCGTCGACGTGGAGAATGAACATTCGACCTTGATTAAAGCGGAGCCTCCGGATTCCTCGCCGTTTCCGCGTAATCGTCAGCTTGGCTCCTTCGTTCGGTCTCGATACCTTTCCACTGAAGATTCGCCGCTTTCGGGGGATTCGGTCAGCCGCATGTACCTGAAAAATTCGTCGACTCGTTATTTCCGACGAATGGAGACGAGTAAGTATTCATTTGTCGACAGCTTGCAAGAATCTTCCACAGATAATAATAATAAATTGACTGTATCAAGCTGCAACCCGAGGATTTATTCACTAAGAAACTGTAAATCACTCAGAGTCTTTGGGGGGAGGGGGGGGGGAAGCGTCCACCATCGTTCTCGCGTTCGTAATAAAGAAAAACGGGCTCGGCGACGGGCTCGAATTTTCCCTGACGTCGCGGTGAAAATTCCGTTGGACGCAGCCGGAGTTTTCCGCGGCGCCATGAAAAATTGATCGAGCGCGATATCTCACGTTTAGGCGAATCCGTTGAAGGAAAGCAGGACACGCGCCGCTCGTCCATCAGAAAAAAAAAAAAAGAAAAAAAAAAAGAAAAAAAAAGCACAGGCAAACGGCAGACAGAGGAGGAGTGCGCTTTAATATAAAACTTAAATAACGATACAACGCGGCGTCATGACGAAAATGGGAAATAATCTTATGAATAAGTTCTTCCCCGGGGTGTGCTTCGCTCAGTCGGCTGTTCGAGACGCCTTCTTGAAAATTTGAGGGTAATTTCCCCGGTAGGTGAATTTCTCTTCGTTATTTATGGTTGTGGAAAGTGGAGCCCTTTTGTCGGGTATCAACGATGCAAGCGGAATGAACAAATTATGTTCACGTGTTCTTGGTAATCAGATATATTTCACTATACCTAAATATATTTATGGCGAATAGGCATAAAGGTGAAAGCATGCCTGGACAATACCGCCAGGACCATAAGGTAATTACAAATATTGCTTTATGAGGACTGACCTGCCTCTTGGTCTTAACTTTCCCTATCACGTAACCGAGAAGGGGATAATAAAGTCTAACATAGAAAGGGACAACACGGTTCTTTCTTTCAAGTACCTTCAAACTACTCAGTTCTCGTGCCACCATCTTGCCAGGGCATCACTCGTGCGACTACAATTCGACAGCAGTCGTTTTGTACACCGCTCTTGAAGCCATCAGCAATCACGCGTTGTGTAAGCCATCAGCTTATCAGACAATAAACTCAGGGCAAGATACGTGGCATTCGATCATTTACCACAACAGTGGGTGGTCCTTCGCGCCCAAGGCATACACGCAGAGGAACAGGATCGACAACAGTCGAGACAAAGTATGCGAGTTATTTGTTACAAAATAATGATCAAGCAGGGGCCAATTTCCACTTCGCGAGTAATAAAATTGACCATAGCGAGTAACTACTTCGTCGTTTTGTGGAATATCATGTGGATGGTGTAAGGCAGACTGAACAAATTATATGGATTTGCACTTTCTTCTTGGTAATTAGGTATAATTACGTCGTCGAGAAAACCATCGAAGAGTTCCGAGTTGAACATTCATTCACAAAGTGCGCGAATAACGATCAAGTTAAGGTGCGAATTTCGTCAGTCAATGTCATAAAATTGACTCGCGAAATATACGAAATTACTTCGATCCTCAGAGTTATTAAACGCATAGAAGTTTCGATCGCAAAGACCGGAAGCACTTATTACCGCCTATTCATTTTGAACAACAGCCTGACACACGTTGCCCCCGTTCGAGAACAGCAGCCGCGATATGATAAATTAGAACTTTCCTCGGAACTGCAAACAGACTTTCTCCTTTCCCAGCCGTTTGTCACTTTTTTTTAAATCGCCGTCGATTTCCTTTTCGCGCGAGGTCTCTCGCGTACGTATGTACATACATACATACATACATACATGACCCGCTACCTTAAAGACACTGGCTATGTACTCGTTTTTAAATAACGACGTTGCGTACGAGTGACGAGCGTGTTTGGATTTCATTAGCCGGGGAACGAGCAAGAATATATGCTAATAAATAATTTCCTGCCTACGTTGGGCAATTTTCTTCTTTTTTCTTTTCCTTTTTTTCTTTCTTTTCTTTTACCGCTGCCTCGGAAGTCTAACCAACTGAGAGAGTTTTTTGCGCGATATTGTACGCTTGAAAAGCTCCATCACAGCGCGCGCACGACCAGCCGCGTAATGATATAATGACACGGTTCGCATACGCAAGCAACGCGTTTAGATTTTCTTTCGCCCGGTGACGACGAGAGAAATACATTCAATTCAAATGGACGGGCGCACGCGTTCCTGCTAATTACCAGCTAATTGATAAATTAGAATCTCAACACGCACACCATTCCACTGCTCGCGCATCAACGCATTCCGCTCGTTTCAATTTATAATTCATTCAATCTGCTGCGATTCTCCGCCTGTGTTTAACTTTTGCATTATCATAAGCGGTACAAATCGCGAGGAATTAAACAGACATTGCCGATGCGTCCCGTTTAAATTCGATTCGATCTTGTTGCTCGATTTCTTCGACCTAGTATATAGTACATCAGTGCTCGGGATCCAGGTAATAACATGTTCGTCGGAATTAGTTGAATTTGTCCAGGTGTTGATCTGGAGGGACGATATTTGCCGAGGTCGAGTAAAAGTCGCGGCGAAATTTAAACAGCCGGTCTATTCGCGAGTCGATAAAGATTCCACCGCGGTCCGGCAGATAATTATTTTTCAGATAAGAGGGCCGAGGTGAAGAATTTACCGAGCGCCTCGCCAGCTTTGTTGCCGCGTGCCAAGAGCCGCCAGGACGACTAATTAAGTGCGCCGTAAGTTAATTGAGCCGCGTAGGAGGAGAACCGAAGATACGAGGGAAACGTTAAACTGCGTAAACATCGGACTAATTACTTCGTGGCTTTATCGCGCCACCAGTTACTCCGAGCAGAACACGGAGCAAAGATTTCGATGCGACGATAATTCGCCGAATTGGCATAAATGCAAAAAAAAAAAGAAAATGACAGGTAATTACGAGTGGAATGAGACGACGAGTTTAACCCCTTGCCGCTGGCAACTGGTTAAACTCGCGGACCATAACGAGTGACCAAACCGTACACAATAAATCGTCGCTTTCTTTTTCTCTTGAACTCGTCGGTACGATACCACCGGATAGAAATTATTAAGAAGAAATAAACTCGTCATTTGTTTTGCCTTAGACTTATCATTTCAATATACTTTAAATGTGAAACTGAGAAAATGTTGCAATTTTGGACAAAGAATTCTCAATGATTCGCGTGGCAAGAGGTCAACGAAATTTCGAAATACTTATCTCTCGAAGAAATAACGTCGTCGACGCGAGGAACGTCGTGATTAATTCGAGTTTTCGCGAGTAGATTTTTCAAACGAGTGGAAATCGAACGAGGACCAAGAGAGAAAACGCCACGACGACGAGCCGCGATTTGGAACGAACGCGCCTGGAACCCTGTTCTTAACTCCGGACGCCTCATCTAATCTGTCGATTCCTCTTTTTTCTTCTTCTTCTTCTTCTTTTCTCTCCTTTGGTCGATCGTGCGCGCGGATCGTCCCGTTTTTTTCCCCCCTGCACAATCAAGACGCGATAAAGATGTCAAACGTCAGTTAACTGGCCACCAGGGTCACGACCGTACTCGCATTGAGAAATTTCAATTCATGAGCACTCGGTCGATCCATTGATCGCGACAGCCATCGCAACTATCTCTCCCGTTGTGCAACGTCTCGTCAACGGACAATCGCGATCCGAAAAATGTTACTGTCAATTTCCCGCGAAATTAGTTGAATCTCCGACAAAGAAACGGCAAAACAAAAAAAAAAAAAAAAATTATACATATATTTCTACTCGTATCAGTCGAATCGTTTCCACGAACGTTTTGGGAACTTTGACGGAAAATTTCCAACATCGATATTACAATCTCGGTGTTATTAATATCGAAGGAAAAACAAAAAAAAAAAAAAAAAGAAAATTGAAATCAATCGAATTTCGCTTCTCGTGATGTTCAACGCAGCTTTCGCAGCTTCCTCCGTGGGGAAACAAATCCCCGGGAGCTTGGTGAATCCGTACCCACTCGTAACTGCGAGGCAAACTTCGAAGCCGCGATCTACGGTTCTCGCGGAGGAACGTGAAGTAAGATCTCCGCGAGATTCGCGGTTGCTTTGCAAGTCTAATTGCCGGCGCGATCGCGAGGAAATACGCGGCGGAAGAAGAAGAGGAAGGGGAGAGGGGAAATGGGAAAGGGGGGTGGAGGAGAAAGACTCCAGAGGTGGAGATTTAGCTGGCAGGTTCGCGAGGGAACGGCCATAACAGGAGCGCAAAAATGGTGTTGCTAGTGAAAGGGAGATGCAAAGATGGCTGCTGCGGAGAACGACGTGTCTACGCTTCTTTTCATCCTCTTCCTCCTTCTTCCACCATTTTCTCCTCATCCTCCCTCGTCTATTTCTTCCACCCCCCCCCACCCACCTCGGTTTGGCCGTGTCTTCTCGCGTTTTTCTCAGCTTCTTCTGCTTGTTCGTTCGTTCGTTCGTTCGTTCGGTCGATGGGGGATTCGAGTCACGCGTCGGCGGTTAGTTCTGATTAGCGACAGGGCGAATGACGTACCACTGGCAGAATCTCGTGCCTCGAATACGGAAACAGGAAGGTGGAACGCTGCAAGTGGCAAGAGCAGGCCAACGTGACCAAGCCACCCGGCGCTGCTTTATGGGAATTTATTTAGAGGGATCCACGGTGACTGCACGAGCAGCCTCTCTCTCCCCAACCTTCTGCCTCTCCCCCCCCCTCCCCCCGCCGCCACTTTCGCACCAAGACGAGCTGCGGATATCTCCCGGCTACTCGCGCGCGCGATGAGAACGCGGCGCGCACACGCGATCATTTCTTATTTCGAACAGTTGCCTTCCCTCGTGGCCACGAGGTACGATAAGTACCGCACTTTGAAATCTGGTGGGGAGAGGAAGGTCCTTTAAAAAGGATAGATTTTTTAAAAAAATTCGCACTTTGAATTTTTTTCGCAGCGTGTGTATATATATATATATATATATATATATATATATATGGAATTTTACGGAAAATTCTTTTTTTTTTCTTCGCTCCACCGAATAGAAATCACAGCGACGATAATCGTCAGAGCGCGAGGTATCCCGCATTTTACCAGAGGGAAATTACGTCGCGAGCACGCGGCCACGTTGATTAAACAGCGAATTTTCCCGTTGTAACGGCCACCGCTGTAATTAAATTAATTAGTCGTTTACGTGTGTTTATCATCGAATATTAAAACGTACGGCCGATCTCTCGCTGTCAGTATGTTTCGATTAAATTGCCCGCCGTGCCGATACGGATGATCAAGCTTAACCCGTATTTATACGACACAATAACTAACGGTCAGCAGGCGAGTAGTAAAAGCAGAACAAATTATTTTATTCTTCATTGAATAATACGAGCCGGCGCGCTTTTCCAAAAACCAAGCGCCCCGGCCGGTATATATGCATCGCCGTCCTATTTTGCAATTTGCGCTCAAAAACCAACTAGGCGGCCGGTTCTCTGTGTGTATATATATATATATATATATATATATATATATATATATATATATATATATATATATATCTGGAAATTTCCAGAGAATGGAAACCACCGCGAAACGCAGTAATTTCACCCTTTCGGCCCTTTGTTCCCCGCAAATAAAAACCAAACGAGGATTTAACGCCATTTTCGGGTCGTTTTTCAGGTCGTAGATAGAAAATCTCACGCTGCCACGGAGCGAAACACAAAGAAAATCTATACATCTCGTCTGTCCCTGAACCGTCTTGAACTACTGCACACAACTAAAGACACAAACAACCAATTCGTCTAACGAAACGTAACCTCGTAGTCAACGGATCGACGCGGACCTTGCGATAGGGCGAGAAGATACACTCGGCCAAAATCGCCGAGGCTCGATCGTGGCGGCGCTGGTCTAGCGTGAGAGGGTGTCGAGAGCTGATTCACCGGTAATCCGCTCGAAACTCGCGCGAGAGATCCAGCGAAGACAAGAGGGAAAAGAGCGTCTGATAAAGGAAAGAAGGCACACGCACACACACACCGGCGAGGTCCTCCTAAATCACCAAGAAGATGGCCGGCCGCCTCCTCTGTCGCTCTCCCTTCTTCTTCTTCTTCCTCCACCGAGGCTTTCCACTTTGCCACCCCCGTTCTTTATCCCTCTTTTTCCCTTCTCTCGGTACGATCGTTCCATACGCCGTGGCTCACGAATCCTCGTCGCTTATCGTTCGTACGATCTACGAGGTTTGCACACCTCGGTACCGTACCGTGTTCTTCTTCTTCTTCTTCTTCTTCTTCGAAAGAGCGGAGCTTCTCGAGAAAGAGAGAGAGAGAGAGAGAGAGAGAGAGGAGAAGCGACCGGACACGCACCAACACACGGTCACACCGCTCGGATAATGTAGTCCTCCGGTTGATTTATGGGTTAATAGTTAACCGGCCGTAAATAATGCTAATCACACTCTTATTATACGTTTCTGGCCGCGGCATCGCGGCGAATGTTTTGTCCTTGGCTCCCGCCAACGTTTCAGACCGGCTTTGTCCGCTCTTTCGCCAGCTGGCTCTGATTGGACGAGGACTCTTCTCTTCGATTGCCGCCTGCGACTGCCACGTTTTCTTACGTGGACATCTCACGTGAATGATATTGTCGCCGGGACTCGGTTTTCGGTCTTTCGCGCGTCTCTCGGTCCCCACCGAGATGATTGATCGACCACGTGATACCCGGAGAATAATGTGCCGGGAGCTGAACGCACGAAATTGATTGAGAGGTCGCGAAGGTGATTTAATTTCGTTCCGTTTGATACAATACCTACGTTCCTCTGGTAGGAGCCAGGTAAAACTGACTTCGTCAAACGCGCGGAAAAAAAGGGAGAACGTAGCCGCAGCAATCGTGATTGCTATCGCGATTAAATTTGTTGCTATGACAAATTGTTAAATGTTGTGCTGGTCGAGTTTGACTTGAATGGGTATTCCGAAATTGGATTTTAATTTTACAATAGACGACTGTGTAGACTGGTTGTGTCAAATCCACTCGTTTATTTTACTCAGCCATTCTGATTCGGTGTTCACTTGGTATTCCTAATTTCCTAAACATACTAATTCATCCTGGCCAATCAAATTTGCCTAACCAGACGTTCCCAGGTGTTTTTAGAACGTTGAAGATTATCTTGCCATACAAACGGGTGCTTGATCTAGCTAGTTGACTTGATTCAGAAAATGGTAAATGTTCCAAAGAAACATGAACTAACACTCTTGTATATACACTGCTCATAAAAATTAGGGGACACTTCAGAATGAATATGAAGCGACAAAGGAAGCATTCGATATTTTCTCTATTAAACGAGAACAACTTTCTTCGACTTGTCGTTTGCTTTACCAATGTCCTCCGCCTCCTGACCCGGGTCACAATTTTGACCTGTGCTGGGAGTTGCTTGTGTTAGTTAGGGGAGCTGCTTGTGTTAGTGATCGCACTAACGTACGAGCATCATGTGGCTGTGCGGCATGTGTTTGCCAAATTGCCGAAGCGACGACGACTAAAGACGAAAAAAATCAAATTTTTTATTTCAAAATTTATTTCATATTTTAGTGTTTTTATTATTGTTTTAGTATTTAATACTATTTTTGTATTTACTATTTAGATTTTAGTTTTTAGCACTATTTTAATATTTTACTATTTTTATTATTAATTTACTGTTTCTATTATTATTTTCATTCCTTCTGTTACTTTTCTCCGTTGTTTCTATTTGTTGACGCAATGTCTCCATTGCCAACGAGCAATTTTTCTTTGTCTCCTTTCGCTCAATTTGCACAAGACGTTCCTGACAGTAAATGACACAAATGTATAATAAATATATATAACTTTATACTCCTACATGTTCTTATATGAGTCGGGTGTCTGTCACTTGGTACAATATCGGTGAGGACCTCGGTCTCGAGCGACCGTCACATTACGTACAGTCCGTACGAGCCTAAATATGCATTAGTGGGATATCCGTGTGAATCAAAATGACCCAGCTCAGTAGCCTTAGCGTCAGTATTCGAAGGGTTAACAAAGGAAAATCAAATTCTTTGTCTTTTATCGCTTCACATTCATTTTGAAGTTGTTGTGAGCAGCGTGTCTTAGAAATACCTACGCCACTACGCTTTTTCGCCGTTTCTTCCAAAGCATCGTGACAACTTTCCACAGTCTCGAGGAATTCAATCTCCCTTAAGATTCGCGAAACAATTCGAATTACCAAAGAGAACTCCCGCCAACGACGCCGAGGATATTGAATGCTCGGAACGAAGACGGTGGCCGGAAATTGCGATTCGCGGAGGGGTTCGAGGGAACGTCCAATACGAGGCTGGCGAGCAAAATAGCCGATACACTTTATTTCCACCGGCAGTGTTCTCTGCGAACGGTGTGCTGACTCGGTCGGTTTTCCCACCCCGGAAACCCTCGTTTCGGTGCGCCAGCAGCGACGTCTGCGCGATTACCCCTCGGAAAAAACGTCTCAAGACCAGACCGAAAGAGAGAAAGAGAAAGAGAGAGAAAGAGAGAGAGAGAGAGGTGGTTTCAGCTGAAAATGACGGTTGGTCGATTGGAAACGGTTTAGTTGCGGGAATTGGACTGTATTTCGTGGAACACACCATCGTCGGATCCGCCTCGAATTTCCCTTTCGAGGATTCATTTAACGAACAATCGTTGGGTGGAAACGGGGATTCGAAACGAGTTTAGGAGTTGATTGCAAGAAAAGAGAGAGAAGGAAAAGAGAATTGGAGAGGTTTCTTAATAAATTCTATTTTAATTCCGTCGAAAACTTGGAAAACGATCGTGCAGCGAGCACAAAACAAGCGACTCATTTTTTTTTTTTTTTTTTTTCAGGAAACAAGTCAGTTTCTCGATTGGTCAATCGTTGGCTTGTCAGAAACTCCGTCCTTCCGTCCCGACGACAAGTGCAAATCTGCACGTCGTTCAAACATCGATACGATGGTTCAGCTTTCGTTCAATCGTCCTGCTAGAAATCACAACTTTAACTGGCCAGAGGAAGGGAGGAAAAAAGACGAGAGATGCTGCCTCGAATTTTGAAAAATCCATCAGCTCGTGGTCGTCGAGTCGATTAGCATAATTTGACACTTTGCACAAGCGAAACGAGCAGGTGGCTCGGTGGGGATGAGACCGGTGTGTCAGCAGCCTCTCCGTCGTTCGTTCGTTCGTTCGTACGTATATTGGATAAGGAAAAGGAGGGGGAGCAGGGGTTAAAGGCAACAAAACCGCGCTAAAAGTCGAATCAGCCTGGAACAGCGACGTCCACGAAGAGAAGATTGACCACCTTCGATAGTAATGGGCGCTTGATTACAAAGCACGCTCCACTCTGGCCCTGCCCCCTGTTTATATCAATATCTCTTTTCTGCGTGCACACGCACACACGCACTGGGATTTGATGCCTGGTGAGCACGTGTGTGCCGATCGTGATCCTTCTTCTCGCGCACTGGGCCCGCGTATTCACCGGAAACAGCAAATTTCATCGGACAGTGTGAACAGGTATCTAGGAATCACCGGTGCCTCGTTTTCTCCAACACGTGGCAATTTTCGTCCGCGTTACATTCGTGACGGCGCGTCGTTCGTTTTATTATGGCTGAAATTCTCCTCGGAATTTCCTCCTCCCGATCCCGACCTCCGGTTCGACGAATTTCGACGCCGACCTCACTCGCCTATCCCCTTTCGATCCTCGTTCTCTCGATCGCCGCGAGATTCCCTTCTTCTTTTCTCTCTCTCTCTCTCTCTCTCTCTCTCTCTCTCTCTCTCAGAGAAATTTCGCGCCCAGAAATAACGCTTCTTCACGGTGTGATTTCGGTTTCACCGTCTCGGCGAGATTCTCGCAGTCGTTGAATCCATCTCCCGTCTGTCGAAAATAACTCGAGATTAAACGAGAGCGAGAGAAACTTCTCAACAACTCTCCGTTCCGAGTTATTGACTCGAATCGATTTCGAGAAACGAGCAGGAGACACGTGGGAGGATTTTCCACGATGTTTCTTTTCCAAGATTCGAGGCGCGATTAAGAAACCGGGTGGTTCGCAGGGAAAGTTCGGAGACGTTGAGACCACGGCGATCACGGCGAGATCGTAAAACGATTCTCGGTTCCGAGAACCAGAGCCGATATCGATCCACGAGGGGCCACACATTAAATTATGTAGAATTTTCAATATGTGCTATAATATCGGTACGCGATGCCAAAATGGACGAAGACGAAGCACAATATTCCCATCATCGATAAGAACGGCCCCACCCCGCCGTTTCACCTGGGCAATCGTTTTGTCGATCGGCCGATCGTGAATGCCGAGCCGAGCCGAGCACGTTAGCCGCGTGGTGGTGAAACGGCCTACGCCAATGGCCGATGATGAAGTTATCCAGCGATAATGGCTCCATTACGTTGCACCGTCTCCAATGGGGCCCCGTATACGTAGCAGGTATCCCGTGAAGGATCCCCGCGTACCGATTCCACGATCGCCACTCGCAGCCCGCCAAGGTTCGACGAGGATGTACGGAGAACGAGCGGCGCGGGATGAAGAGAAACGGCGATGGCACGAAAGTGGGAGAGGGGCCAAGTATCGTCGCACCGTATACTTACCATGGCGATTGTTTATGTTGGCTGATGGCCACTTATGTTGCACACACATCGCATTACGAGGCCGTTCTCGAGGCCCTCGCGAGCCGTTACTTAGCCCGTGGGCTTCGCCGTCGTAGGGTAATGGCGAACACGTTACGGATAAAATGTATACTTAGTCCCTCGGCCTGATGGCACCGATGCCACGGCACCATACAGATTACGCAGGCGGAGGGTTATCCCGGATCCTCCTCTTTCGACGTTCCTACTCCTTTCTCTCTTTTCTCCCTTCGTACCTCTTTTCTTTTCTTCTTTTTCTTTTTCTTTTTTTGCTTCGGCCACCATACAACTTCGCAAATTCGAGGCGTCTCCAACATTTTCCACGGATCGACGACGACGCCTTTGCGACGCACCTGCCAAACGAGAGACGAACCATCCGCGGAGGACCTGCCCAGGTCGTCCCTTCATCTCTCTCTTTACGATCGACAACAAGTTTCAAGTCACTGCGGAAAAGTTTTATTCCCTCGCGAGTGACGATTCCGCGATCTACTTTCATTTATCAATTCTATCACGTTGTCGGAAACAAAAGGATCGTGAGAACGATCGACGCGACTTCCTTGGGCGAGAGCTTCAGCACGAGCGGATCGGCTGGCCGGCTCCCGTTTTGTTCTTATTGGCAGCGATAGAGAGGCGGGTATTCAATAGTTATTCATTAAACTCGAATTCAGTCGGGCAGGATGCTGGGGTCAGTTCCACGCTGACCTTGCGGCTACGTTCAAAGGCCTTATCTCCTGCTGAGGTTCCTTGCCTCTCCCTCCCCCTCCCTAACCGCCCCGGCGCGGTTTCGATATGCACGGCCCGGCACGACTCTCGCGCCTCGACCGATCGCCGATCCCTTTTCTTTCCTTTTTCTTTTTTTTTTTTCAACTCGCCGCTTCCTGCTTCTCGCTATTTTCGTTCGTCGTAGTTCCTCTTCGCGGCAGGCTAACGACCCTCCGATCGATTTCGGAACAGCAAAACGATCGAGAATTTCGTTGCGGAACCATCGTTCCACGCGTAATTGTTACTCTTAATATAAATACCATTTGTATCTTTCTCGCTCAAAGGCCAGATCTAACTAAATTCGAACAAATTTCTTATTTCTTGCCACTCCTGTTTGTTTGTGAGTTGCACGGTTACGTAACGAGATCAAATCAAGAAATTAACAGCAGTCATACTCGCGAGAAATACACGAATAAAAGTCTCTCTGTTATCTCGAATGTAAATGGCCGAGTGAAGCGTGTTAATATATAGCGCGGACGATTTGTTACGATATCGAAAGTTCAACGAAACTTAATCGCAATCCCATTTACTACCCCCCGAACGATATCAAATAATTAACGATACTTGATACATCGTGTCGCGATATATTAATAAAACGAAAGGCGCACGGAGGAAAACGATCGAACGATCGACGATCCATTTCTAAGGGAACGCAAGCTGCAGCGGGTGGTTCCCAAATCATTTAGCCACGTTGGAAACTCGACCGCGTCGAATCGCTGGCACACACGATTAAATGCAGCTCGTTTCTACGTCGTGGGAACCGACTGCCACCGGCACGCTGACTCGCTCCACTTCTAATCGCCGTGAAAATCGTTTCGAAACAAAAAAGAAAAAGGGAGAAAGAAAGAAACGTTGTCCCTGATCAGGCACGGGCAATTACGCGAAAGTATGCTGAGAAGCACGCCGCCTAAAACAGCTCACTCAACGCGCCATGAGAAAATTCGGTTGGCTTTGAAATCTTCTCTCTTCGTTCGTAGGACTTACTATTTATTTATCTCGCGTTTATTTCGTAATGATTTATGAAACCTTTTTGTATTTATTTCACGATCATTTTTATTTAACCTCACTGTGTTTATTTCATAATAATTTATGAAATCTTCAGCTACATTCATTTCGTAGTAATTGAAGATTACAGTGAGATCTTGCTGCATTTATTTCACGATAATTTTTATTATTTTGTAATAATTTATGAAACCTTATTGTATGCTTTTTTAGTATATTGTATAATTTTTATTATTTAGTAATAATTTTCTTTCGTTCAAGAAAACATCGAACTATTGCTCAATTTCACTCGAGGATCGTTCACGTTGAAATTTATATACGTGGACTGCGGATTTTCACACGATTTCTGGCAAATGGAAAGTTGAGAAAACGCAGGCAATGCGTATGACACGCAGAAATGTATAAAATATTCAAAGTGAAATAGCAGCGCTATTGTAATATACAGTAGTCGGGAAAAAAATTTCTATTTACGTTCTGTTTATTCAGTCATGCTTGCAAAAGTGTAACAATGCATGAAAAGTCCGCAGGCTGAGAGTCGGAGGAATTCCAGCGGAAAGCCACCAGAGTCCATAAACTTCTTTCCCTCGAACGAAGACCGTTCGATAGAGTGGCAAGATTTTCGCACAGTCAGAGGTTCGACGCGCAAAGGGACCTCTAGGATCGTGGAGGCAGCGCACCGATCAGATAGACCGCGTTGCAACATCAAGAATCATCTCTCTCTCTCTCTCACACACACACACACACACACACACACACACACTCTCTTTCTCCGTGTATGTACGTATTTGAAAAGAGCAACAAATCCAGTGGCTTTATCGTCGATCGCCGGTGGTAATCCTATAGGTGCTTAGCGTGAAATCCCATAATCGATAGTTTGCTTAACCCGTAGCCACGTGGCGCCACGTGGCGTGCCACCATTAGACCCATCCTAAAGTATACACGGGACCGAAAACGACACCGGCGCGAACCGTACGTCGTAACACCGTATATCTCTATGTTAATATGGGAATGCAGGCCGACGCCGTGGCAGGCCCATAGGGGAATTCGATACGCCTCGTGCGACGCATCTGGCTGACGTTTCATACCCCCTTCCCGATCGCTACCGATTTTCCTGCATCGTGTCGTACTCGCAGGTACGAGGGAAAAGATCCTGCTACCCGGGCTGATACCGGGCCGGCGCAATTATCGAAATTAGATGGGATCGTACGCGTTATCTCGGAACGGAATTTCCGTACCAGCCGCGATTTATCGAAATCAGAGGGGGTTGAATAACGGGGCTGTGTAATGTACATGGAGTTTCAACTGGACTGACGGCGCTCGGTCGTTCAACTTGGAACACCGAATCGTCGATCCTTGGCCCGTCGTGGACTAGTTTCACTTCAGAGCTGATCTTCTCTCGCAAGCGTGCCGAGAAAGATCCACGCAACGAGCGTGATTACTTCACGCGAACATGACGTATCGCGGTCGCGGCTGTCGGCGATATCTTAATTATGTAGGATATCAGCATGTACTTGGTCGTCATTCAGCTTGTTACACAATTGGTACATTCACTCCGCGCCATTCATAAATTCAGCTAATCTCGAGACGAGATTCTCTCTAACGAGGCTCTCCACTTTGGGGAGGAAAGAAGAAAAGGAAGAAGAAGAAAAAAACACGGTCACGCTCGTTATCAACCAGCCAGATTACGTTCTACTTTCGTCTGACGAAAGCTTGACTGAAATCGGAATGCAGCGGCCGCGGAGATACCAACGGATGAATAACTGGAACGATTACATCGCGGAGGCTATTGTTCCACATTTATGCGGAAGATTCGTTTCCTCCGTGTTAGCTCGCGCGACTCAACGACCGATCGTCGTCGTCGTCGATCCTCGAGCGTGAAAATTCCACGTGTTTTCCCTCGCTGGCCCGTGATCCACCGCGATCGTTGGAAAATCTGTCCCACGCCCCCTTTGGACCATTAACCATCGGTCGAGGTCGACCTCACTTCTTTTGATAGCGGCGTCTTGAAGTCTGCCACGGTCGAGCCAGCTGCGCTTCCACCATCTTTCTTTCACGTCTTCCCCTCCCCCCCTCCCCCTTCCCAACCCACCGCTTCGTTTCTTCTTCAATCGTTCGCCCGCGCCGTTCCGCTTCGCATGGGATATTAATTATGCCGCGTGATAATCACGCCGGAGCAACGAATCCGTTAATTGGCCGGCAGATACGTTTTCCCCCGCTGACGTCGGAACGGAACCGAGAACCGTTTTGATAAAACGGAAATAGCATTCGTATATCTTGTATCAAGACGGGCCATTGATTCCTCGGTTGCGTTCAATGGGTCATCGTCTCCTCTCTCTCTTTCTCTCGTTCATTCAACGGCACACAGGCGGTGATTCAGATTCCATTCAATCGGCCGTTTCAATCGTCGAACGTCGTTGAATTTCCTTTCTCAAATTCTTCCTGCAATTTCGAGCGGGTAAGGGATGAAAATTTGCGAGACTCTGGAAAAACCCGAACCACGAAACTTCAACTGTCGAACGGAATGAAATTTAGAAAAGATCCCAGTGTCCCAGAGTAGGGTAAGAATTGGGTGCCATTGTTTTTCTAAAATATGATACGCAACTTAACTATAGTGAAGAAATTTCAGAGCAAACAACGTCGCAGTGTTGCAAATTTCGGCTTGAAGGGTTTCAATGAGTTTTGTGGATGAAGTGATTGTTTCTTAGTGTTCTCGCAAAAGCCAAACCCAGACAGTATCTATGCTAATAATGACAACGAGCTAGCAACAGTCCACATGAAAGTGGACTGTGAATAGTTAGTCACAAGGGCAAGATCCAATACTTGGTCATCCATGCTCCTTCCCCTTCCACTTGAGGATGATAATCAAATATATATAAGGACATGTTTTACAGTAGAGAGTTAGAATACTACAGAATACTAAAGTGGACTGTGAATAGTTAGTCACAAGGGCAAGATCCAATACTTGGTCATCCATGCTCCTTCCCCTTCCACTTGAGGATGATAATCAAATATATATAAGGACATGTTTTACAGTAGAGAGTTAGAATACTACAGAATACTACAGAATACTACAGTAAAGTTAGATAGAATAAAATATCACAGTAGATAGAGACAGACTAGAAGATCACTACTACAGAATACTATAATAAAGTTAGACAGAATAGAATATTACAGTAGATAGAGACAGACTAGAAGATCACAGAACATTCTATATCATTCTGTATCATCCTACATCATACACGACCACGAACAACGAATAAACTCTTCAAAATTATAAGCGTGTTGACTCCACTACACGGAATCCAACAGCATTTTATCCACCTCTATGGGGCATCTGTAGGGTATCTGTATACTTGCAGAAAATTTTATTTTCCCGTACAATTCTTTCCAAAACAATTTGTTCGTATCCTTACTGTACAAAGTCCAAAATTCAAGAGATTCAGCCTTGTGCGATTTTCTTTCTTTTTTCCTTGCGAAATCCAATTTTTCGTTACGAAGCTAGATGCATTAGGCACCCGGTTTTATCCCACTCTCCCCTACTCCATGGCAGAGGGAGTCGTTGCGATCAAAGTTGCGAGGAAATTCTTGTTGCGGGGCTGGAAAATCGGAACGCGCGGGTGGGAAAGCAGTGGCGATTAACTGCAATTATTCGCGGACAAACGGGCGGCGATAATTCCGATCTAATTGCATCCGCGAGTCGGGCGACAGATGCAAATTGGGCTTAAGTCGACGGGCTGGTGAATGGGTGGATGGAGTGGGAGGGGGTTGGGAGCTATGCGCCAGCGGAAGAGGAAGCTGCGTTTTCAGTAAGATGAACGACATCCATTCGCGGCTCATTCATCCTCGTAATTAGCGCTCGTCCCTGGCGCGCATTCGCGCCACGTAAATACAACGCACGTGGGAGCTATACAACCCCTCTTGCCGGTAATTTATTCGCCGCTGGTACCTTCGCCTTATTATTGTATTAAGCCCGGTAGTCGGTGGCCGGCGTACAGTTAATTACAGAAGAGCTGTTAACTCGGAAGAAAATCGCGAGACGCGAGTGTGCCGCTAAGCGAATAAGACACCGCAAGATAGTCTTATAGCCGGCCGTAGTCTCAAAGTCATCGCTCGAGACGCGGTGAAGTTGATGGAACTGAAACCGGAGGGGAAGATGGAAAAAGGGAAGTGGAAAGGGCGAAGATATTCTCCGCTAGATATTCCGTGTTTACAGCAGCCGGCTCTCAGACTAGGAGCAACTATGCATGAGCTGCGTGTGTTTAGGTTTCCGGATAAATATTGCATGGAAAAGGCGCTCGTGTTCTTTAAGGGTTCAGCTCACCTGTAAATATGCAACGCTCCCTTTGGCTCGAGTTGGCGAGCAAAAATTGCGCATTGCTTCGACATTCATGAACGAGTCGTTAGCATTCCAAATAAAATAAAAAAAAAAAAAAAAAAAAAAAAAACAGCACCTGAAGACGAAGGAAGGAAGGGCACCTGGTGTCATTTCTCCTAACGAGAAAGTCTACGTCGTTTGGTAATAAATTGCCGAAAATATTTCACTGCGCTGCCAAAACGATACGCGACTGGTTCCCTGTTAATTGAAAACGCGGTTCGAATTAGACGCACTTAGGTAACACGAACCCGTGGTCATAATTTACTTTTCAGAGGACGAGAGAGAGAGAGAGAGAAATTACACGTTTGCGGGGCATTTCGGTGACATATGTGGTGTTTTCCGCGGCAAAAAGGCTCGCTCTTTCCGCCGAGCAAGCCAGAAGGGAATTTAATTCCGGCGATTTCGAGGCTTGACCAAGGGTTCCGTGGGCTGCGGAGGCATTCCGGGGAATCAGGGTTGTTCGGCACGGTGGCAGTGATTTAAAATGACAACCGCCCCGGGCCGGTGCAGGGGTTATCCCAAGAGTGCAGTGTCTCACAGCCAACTGCCTCCGGCGGACGACGGTTCATGCGTCGCGATTAAAAAACTTCCGCCCCGAGCGTTGCAGAATCTCGCGGATTTATTCGTTTCGAATCGAGTCCTCCGGTCTCTTTGTCTCCTTTCGTTCCCCCGAGGGTGGCAAGAATCCCCGGAAGCAAAAAAATTCCCGAAATTATTCGTTCCGAGAGGTGGCTATTTATTAAACAATTCGTTCGGTTACTCTGACGCAGGTGTGTCCAATCAAAATTGGAATAATTGAATGAGAATGTCGTTATTTGAATAACTTTAATAATTTTGACCGTGAATGTTCATCATGTTCCTTTTAGGGAGGGTTTATATTTGCAGACACGAAAAATACACAGTACAGAAAAAATAAAGTAAGGAGAGAAAATTTTAGACACGAGCATCTTGATATACTCTTCGTATTGTCACTGCCTGTATCAAACCAGATATCGACGAACTGACATCTAAGAAAAACAAGCTCAGTGATCTCATTTCAAGAATTTCCATATGTTTTTTCATCAATATAAATGTACTTCTCCAATCGATCTATTGTTACAAAAGTTGTTTCAATATTGAAACTGATAAAAAAAAATATACGTGTGGCGAACAAATGAGGTTAAACAACCACGCTCCAACGAATGGATTTTCTCCTCTTCTCGAAACCAGTAGACGATAATGTGAAAAATAATAGTAACAAGGGGGACGTCGATCGAGATATAACCGTCCGTTGCAAAAACAGACAGAGCACATCCAGTTAAGTGTGATCGATCTCTTGATCGCAGATATCGATCGCAGAAAAATCACGTCGTATTTCGGCTGTTTCCGGAGGAGATCACTTTTGGAAATTGTCGATTCTAAACTGGCCACGGGTCAGAAACAAATTGAAACGGTCGACGAATTTCCCTGAGAATATTGGTTTAACGTCCACTCGAGGCGAGCGCAAAGCCTCGCGAATTTATTAGCTCTGGGATTGCTGGGACCTGCAGGTTTCCTACGCTCTGGCGGAGCCACCGTTCAACCGCTAATGGATGTCCAGGCTGTATCTTGCCGCCGCGATTCTTGAATGAGCTTGTAATGCAGCAGGCGAGCCTTTGTCCCGCTTCGCGTGGGAGGGCAATTTGTTTGGCAGAAATGGAATGTTCGCGAGGCGTTCACGTTTATTCGCCGGCTTTCTGCCGGGAAATTACATATATATACATGTATGTATATATATATATATTCGCAGATAAGCGACGGAGTGAATAATAAACAGGAGAAAATGAGAAATTCGTCGACGTAATTATATTTTCTTTTGTGCGTCGCGGCCCACAAATTGCTAGTGCCGTTCTCTTCTTATTCTAAAAAAAAAGAAAAAAAAAAACAGAACGGAAAGAAAAAATCCAACCAGTTGACACAGTTATACCTGTCGGGTGTAAGATCCATCGTAAAGATATATATTCACCCGTGTCGTTTTCATTTGCCTTTTTTGGTACGTTTAAGCGTTGCTTCTGTTCGTATCTAATAAGACTGGTACGGGTGGTAAAGTTTAACTAAACAGCTCGTGAAAATACAGCTTGACAGTCAACTACCTCTTCGTCGTCTTTCGTACATTTCCCTTGCTTCACCTAGGAGACTGAAACGGGAGAGAACGCGACTACGAAGCGCACACAACTCAAATTAAAATATTCTTCATCGTTACGCCGCTACTATTTTTTACCTCTCTGTATCTATGTTAGCCATCATTTTTATCACCCCGTTGGCTGCCACAATCCCCGTGCGTCTTTGTTGCCCCGCTGGAGCAAAGGTTCCATTAAAATAGAATAGAAAAAGGCGAAACCGATTGCTCGGCGGCCGATCCGCCGTAGAGGAAGGGGCCAGACGGGCGCGGATGATCGATCATCCAGCGGAGGCAAACTAGATCAGAACTGAAGCAGTAATGATTTTTCAAGGGGCGTTTCGTTGGAACTTCTCTCGTCTCGAGAGCTGCCGAGATAGGAGAGAAGATTCAAACTTTTTATTAAAAAGCAGAAAGGAGTCGGCCTCGGTAAATCCATTTGCGGAGCTGGCTCCTCATCGAGATGGTAACTTAATGACTGATGATCCCGACTGTTCCTGCTGCCCTCCGCCGCTCGCCCCACCGATTTCCATCTTTCGCGCGAATTCATTTCCCTATTATTTCAGAACGTCGACCAGCAGATATATGAATTGTTTGATATCGCCGGGATGCCGGCGCTGCTGCACCACCGACGCCTGGTTCCTCCGGCGGATAAATTGTCCTAAATATTCCAACGTAACGCCACGGCGTTGGATGGCAGGGTGCACGAGGGATCGGGCGAGTCGTGGGCGTGTCGGTCGCGTGCCAAGCATCTATCATCCCTTTAAACGGCCTCCAAGATGCCGAACAAACTGAATGCCCGTGGCTGCTAAACGCTGTCAAAACGTTGACGAAGTCACGTGCCGGCAGATGAAAGAAACCAGCCTCCCTCTCTGGTTTAAATCGACTCTTTTTTTTCTCTTTGTCCTCCCCATCCCTCCTTCCTCCTCCCTTTCAAACGAAACGCGACAACTTCGTCTGATCGATCGACCTCCAGACGCTGTCTCCAGGACGAGACGCGCAGGAGGGAACGAGACGACAGGACAGACAAGATGAAAAATACGACGATTCGCTGGACTTGGAATTATTCCTCTTCTTCTTTTTTTTTTTCTTTTTCTTTTCTTTTAATTGTTCCTCCAATTCGACGATTCCGTTAGTCACAAACGAAAAAGAGGTAAAAACGAAGTTTCGATAATTAAAGTTCGTTATTTCACCAGTCCAGTGCCGGGAATCGCACGAGACCTAACGAATGCAAATGATGGAAACGGCAACGCAACTGGGGGATTTGAGATAAATGGTAGCGCGAATTAAATGCAGAAGGCAAGATTAGAAGCGAGGTCAGAAGATATTGCGCAAGATGGGAAATGATTAATGGGACGTCTGCTGTATTAACTGGGTTAGTTTTACGCGAATATCTGTTAATCTACTGCGGATTGCTAATTACTGTATCACGGGCCGAACCTACGTTGATTAGAAGCAATACGATTCAACGCTAAATACCATTCCGACCGAGGGCGGGTGTAGGGATGAATTTTCTGCGGATAATTCAAGATAGTCGGCGCCGTCCGACAAATTTCGTAGCGTCTGGCCGCGGAAATTTTGGGCCACGGTGTTCCTACGACGTTCACCGCCAACTTAGAAAATTACCATAAAGGTTCCGGGGAACTCGTGCGAAACTTTCGCACGAAATGTTGATTATTCTGCTCGGAACTTCCGTTCCAATTCACCGTGTATCGAATCCATCCAATCCGTTTCAAAACCCAAACGAGTCTTTAATCTTACGGACAGACGGGAATATTTCAGCATCGGTATTCCACTGTCAAATTTCTAGTCTCTCCTCCTCTGTGTCCGATTGTTCGACGAGTGAAACCTTGTTTTTCATCTGACGACATTCGAGTCACGTCGAATCGCCAGATTTCCGCGGTTTAAACAATTTGTGCAAAGCAAAGTTCGCCTCGCGAGAGGGATTTAGTTCAGTCGAAACGAAGAGGTATCCACTTGGTAATAATAACGAGGAGAGCCGAGGAGACTTTCGGCGTTAACTGAGCCGAGGGTGGCCCGGTGGTGTTTGCGGTCGTGGGCAGGGGTTGCTCCTCTGTGATTTTAGGGTTTGTACAAAGAGAGCAGCGGCAACAACACGGAATACATATAACCGCGCCGCCGGATGACTCGTACCCCTCTGCCGGGAGAACGTTTTCACCCCTCCGACAAGAATTATATTTGGATTACAAGCATTATCGCCCCGGAATGAACTTGACTTTTATGGCGGCGGAATTGCCGAGGGTTTTCGCTCGTTCATCCCCCCACGACCAGCCACATCCAGCAACCAAAGAAATTAGGCCACCCCCTCCGATCGCTTATCACCCTCGCCGATACCGATTTTTCCCGTTGTTTCTGATTAAAACAGTTTCAAGTAGTGGCTGAACAGTTCAGCTACCACCGGGAATTTGATACGGCTGCTTGACGAAAAAAATGAATAAATGTCGAACGCCTACGCCCAAGGGGTGGTTTCTTAATAAATCGTAATCTTCGAGACTACTTGTATATACCATTTGAACCATTATGCTAAGTTTTAAAAACCATCGAGACATTGTGTTAACCTCTTGCGGACGTCGAGAATTTTCTGTCCCAAAATTGCAATATTTCCTCACTTTTAAGTATAATATAATATTCATATGAATATATAATAATTATATGTTACTTAAATATTATTATTACCTAAGTGTTATATCAACATATAATATTTAAGTATAACTCAGGCAAAATAATAAATTTGTTACGTGTTAATAATTTCTATCCAGTGATACCATACCGACGAGTTGTTGTATACGGTTCAGTCACTCGTTATGGTCCGCAATCAGTTGCCAGCGCAAGGGCTTTAATCTTAACCTGATGTCACGCACGTTCAGAATTCCTCGTTCCAAAATTGTAATATTTTCTCAGTTTTAAGTATATTCAAGTAAAACAAATAATAAATTTATTACTTCTCAATCATTTCTATTCAGTGACATCATGAAGAAAGCGACAAATTATTGTATACGGCTTGGTGTCACTCGTTATGGTCCGCAATATCAGTTGCCAGCCCAAACTTTTCTAAACCATTTGAAAGTTCTACACACCACCGGAACCATTTGCATTAAACTTATATACCTATACGATTTAAAACATTCTACGATAAACTACGTCTCCTTGAAGCCTTCGCAGCCAATCTAAACATCTAACCGAACGGCCGTAGATCTTCGGCCGACCGAGCCGGGACCGTGCCTAAAATGATCTATCGCGGCCACGGTAATTAATTCAACGTGGAAAGCCATCGAATCATAATTCAGCGAGCGAGGTCATTCGAACGGCAATATATTCGCGTACGTCAGTGCACAATGCCGAGGGCCACTCCTAAGAATGCTCGCCACGCTTGCACCGGCGCGCGGCGTCTACGCCACTGGCGGACGTCTGGCGGCGTGGCTGACAGCCAAATAAAGGACAAATAAATTAAGTTAATGCGCTCCGACGCTTCGAGCAGCGCGATCACCCTCCTTCTCCACCGTCGAGAGGAGTATTAACGCCTTCCCGGCCCTCTGGTTCCTCCGCCTATTGTTCGATGGAATTTGTAATTTAGATTGATACGACGCGCCGTTTCTTCTCGGGGCCCGCGGGCGCATCGTCGATCCTCGCGGCGCGTTTGCCTCGCGGAAAACTTTCGAGAAATCGTTTGTTCGCCCGTCGTCGAACGGATCTCTCGTGGAATTTACGGCTGGACGATGACGGTGCCACTGGCCTTACGCCGCGCACAGTGAAGTGTCATCGTCAAGAGATATTCCTCGACTGTCTGGACGAAATTATTTGGAGTTTCTTTCCTCCCTCCCAGCTGTCTAGCTTGAGTTTTCTGTTTTTTTTTTTTTTTGTTTTTCCATTTCGGAGGACAGTTGCTTGTTTGAAAGATAATTTCCATTACACCGGCGAGCAGCGAGATATTGCTGTGCACGTTTTCCTACGATGCTTCGAAGGTGCCATAGATCAACGTTGAATGATATTCAGAGTAGGGGTTTGAGTTACGACCGTAATTATTCTCGAACCAAGCTCGCGGAGAATGTTCGCATGCACGGAGGAATAGCAAAGTTTCCAGGATCTTTGTGAAACCGTGAATTCGAAAGCCCGCATTAGCTTTAATTACAACTCCTGAAACAAGTATCTTTTACGGATTTTTATGCCATCTCTGATTCGCTCGAGAAAGGTGAAAATCTTCTTCGTTTCAGCGCGTTTTTTTCACCACGGCCGAAAATTTGGAATCATCTACGCGCCACGAGCAATATTTAATGGATTTCTGATTTTACGAGAAAAATTGAAAGAAACTTTTACAATTTTGCTGATTTTTAACCAATAGAACATGTATGTAAGATCGTTGTTTTCTCAAACCTTTAATCTTGAAATTTTGTACGTGGCATGCCTGTTTCTACGATTGACAGATCGTCTAATTTCATAAGTAATCCCATCAAACTTGTTTCATTCGTGAAATTATTACTTCAGTGATAAAAGTAGAAATCATAATACGACAGAGATAGTTTTACTGTTTTGAATCTGATGTTTAAAATGCGTACTCCGAAATCGTATGATTTCAATAAACATTTTCTAACTACGTAATATCACGCAATTAAATTTACAAGTTAATAGCGTGTAGTCAAGTTGTTTCTAAAATAATCGATCTCTTTGAACAATATGCCTAGTTTCTTTCACTCGTCCATGTAACAATAAATATTATTTAGTAGGTAACTAATCAAGTTGGTTTTTAAATAATTGAATCGACTTTTTGAACAATATACCTATTTTCACTCACTTATTAATTTTCCGTAGAAATAGATTATGCAAGAAATGCCCGTAGACCTAATATTTTTAAAAAAGGAACAACGTGACTCGAGTTAGATACATACGAAACAGTTGACATTCCTACAAATTTCTATCTATTTAGGCGCGAGATTTCTTCTCAAGCGAGGATTCAGCGCGAGCAACTTCCAACCACGGATAAGTAATGACCCAATCAGCTCTCAGGAATTATCTTTACTACCTAAGCGCGCACGTGGAATAAAGTAAGACTTTTAGTGCTTGTTCTTGCTACCTGCTCGTTCCGTGTCACATTTACCACACAACGATCGCCGCGGCCCCAAACAGGATAATATTCTTTCGACGGTGTCGTTGGAATTTAATCGCCAGCATCGCCGCTTGATTTACACTCTCAATGGCGTGGCTAACGTCTCCTCCTGGAACCTCCCACGTCCAGCTCGCGCGTGCAGCCACTAAAAAATGATCGTGTTTCGCCATTACTCCACAGCAACATCGTTACGTTCTAACGTCCTGCTGCCGCTTCGACTCGATCCCACTTTGCAGATTAGTTTCTAATTTTACGCTCGTTGTGTCCCATCCTTCCTCTCTTCTTTCTTTCCTTCTTTTAAGGAGTGAGTATCTATACGTGGTTCTATTAATTTCAGGCCACCAGTGCCAATTAGATATTGCAGTTGACTGCCAGGCAGATAAAATTTCCCGGGCCTCGAACTCGCCTCGCAGAAACATGAATTTACAATCGTCGTTTGCACGCGTTCACCCGCTCGCGAAACGATCCCTCTTGCTTTTCTTGGTTCCCGATTTAAAACTTGCTACTCGTAAGGTAGTGTTCTTAACGGGGCGATTAGCAGAATCGACACGAACGGTCGAATAAAACAATTAATTTGCTCGGCAGGCGAGAGGAGAGCGTTACGTGCGCCGCAAATTGACTGGCAGTCGAGTATACCCGAAGATGTAATTACGCGGAATCCTCGTAATTAACCGTTAGTATGACGAACGTGTTATTAACATCGACCGTGGAAAAAAAAAATCGCGCGAGCCCAGCCCTAGCCGCCAAAGTTCATCGTGGTAACTTCGTTCGACGTACAACTAATAATAAGCCGCGGGTTTATTAATTACGTCGATGCCCGAGCTCGTTGAGACGCTTACGTCTCTACGATAGATTGTACTATATATATTTTCGAGCACCAGCGCTTGAATCATCGATCCACGTACCATTGAAATTTACACCTAGTTACGAGAGGGTGAGTTACTTGCACGCGGCCCTCGGCTTGGTAAAAATTGAAAAACCTGATTTCGCAAAGTTATTTAGCACCTGCGCCCTTCGTGGCAATGGAAACCTAACGCTACTCCAATGATTTGTGTCCCGGGCTCGTTTACGTATAGCGTGTCGCAAAAATTGAAAAACCTGATTCGCAAAGTTACTTGCCACTTACTTTACCGTTGAAAATAAAATCCAGACGTACATAAACGCCGCCCGTGTAACTCTCGGAGAATCTAGTTTCATCGCAGATTTATATAATTGAGTATAATCAGCTGAAATTCATAATATACTTTTATCAGAAATTAACCAGATACTTCGAGCGAAGATTGGAAAACCCGATTTGCAAAATTATTTGCCACTTTTATCATTAAAATAAAACCCACGTATATAGTGCGACTTGTATAACTCTGGTAGAATCTGGTTTAATGATTTATATAATTGGGTATAATTCATGATGTACTGTTATCAGAAATTAACCAGGTGATATTACTCGGAGTAAAAATTGAAAAGTTATTCGCCACTTTGAAATAGAAATAGAAACACGTACGCACGCTGCCACTTGTACAACTTTGATCTGAGAGTCATTTGATCTCAAACTTGTATAACTGGACGTAATTCGCGAATATTCGTATAGACTGTTGCGAGGAAATGAACGGGAGAATAGCGCGCGGATACTTTACGAGCGCATACACTACACACAAAGCAAACGACTACTAACCGTCGATTCATCGATGGTATTAGCCTCAGCTGTAAACCTATCATTTTCGAGTGTTTCGTGTATTTTTCACGCCAGTCAAATTTCGAGAGACGAGTCGATTAAACGACGCTGGCCGACGTGCATCGTACAATGTATTGAGTTAATAAGCACCCCCGTCAGATGAATCCTCCTGGGAATTTCATGCCTTCTGTGTAGTCTTGAAAGTGTCTTGAAGCGGACAAAAAGTAAACGGCGGATAGACAGCAACGACTGAATAATTATCGTACGCCGGATGATAGAGCCGTAGTAGCCTGTTGTACGGCAAATAATCGAGCTTGAGGCATGCCCGCGAACACGCGAAATAAGTGGAACATCTATTTTTGCCAGTTCAGGCGGTTGTTTTTTCCTTCTCTCTTCTCTTTTTTTTTTAATTTTTTTTTTTTCTTAAACATTCAAACCGGCTTTACACGTTCCCCGCGGTACAAATTACCGCCGACTGCCCGCAGCAAATTAGAGTTTCTATAAATCATTCTTCTAATTATACTTCTATAAATTACGCTCATTAATTATTGTTGGTTTATTCGCGCCAGTGTGTTTTATATATAGCAGCGAAGACACTTTTTCTTCTCTCTGCTCGGCCGCTAGCTAGCTTTTCTTCCCTCCTTCTTCTTCTCTTCGCGAGCCACTCTATTAACCAGGTGATTCGATTCCAGCGACAAGTAAGCATTGCTTATTTAACAGCCGGCGTTAGCGAATGGAAACAAATCCAATTGAACGACGACCCAACATTATAACGAACTACTTCTTCCCTTAATAACGCAAGAAATTGTTGTTCAGCTTCAAGAGGGTGTAGAACATTAATCAATTAACAGAAATGAAAAATAAAGAGACTGTACAGACAATGAGGTGGCCAGAAGCACCTCGACCGAAAGTAAGACGCAAAGAGCGGCAGGGAAAATTACTCACTCGTTGCAAATTTCTCTGAGGCCCGAGCATAGCGACGAAAACGAAACAGATTGGAATGAAAATGTCGAAAAGTGAAAGCTCTCGAGTCGAGAGACATTCGTCGAGAACGTTGACTCGCGGGCTCCGGAACAAAGTTAGGACGCGCACCTAAGGTACGGAGGTACGACGGTTTGCGGTTTGCCGGCGAAAATTTATGATGATTAAACGGGCGACCCATCATGGGCGAGCATGGGTCTGTATGATGACTTCATCCGGCCGGGTTGCGTCGCGCCGCTTTCGTTCGCCTCGGTCCGCGCCCGCCGCGGACAAATTGGATTACGATTTTACGCGTGCTAGCGATGACGTGAAAGACCGCAATGATTATTGAGACCTGGACGCTGAAATGAAACAGGAAACATGTATCTGGCTGAAGAAGCCGAAGAAACGAGCAGCTTGTTGATCCGGACTGCTCCTCGAGTTTCTGTGAAACGTTTGCACGAACGTGTCTGTTCTTCAAAGGTTTTATACGCCGATACATATATATATATATATATATATATATATATATATATATATTGTAGCATTGGTTATTATAATTAATCTGTAGTTATAATTTTAGTTATGTTTAAATATAACAGGCGGCCTGTTTGTTGATCATAGAGATATGATAAAACATGAACGTGAAGTCCAACGTAGGCATGGAGCGCTCTTCTTTTTGAGAAAAAGACCAGAGTCGTGAGAGAGCGTTGAAAGAGAACTATTAAAAAGCGTCGATTGTGTGAAAGAATTTATTTGACTAGTTAATTCGTGTTGTTTTAAAGTAATTTGTCCTCTTTAATTATTTGTCGTTCTATCATCATCATAATTTTCATTGAACAAGCATCATTTATATCACATCTCTAGAATATATGTATTTGAAGGTGAAAATAATACAAATGGATGTTAACCCACGTGGTTTAAAATGAGTATAAACAAAGTTTGTTAATGTAGGAATTAACAAACAATGAAATGTCCCGATACGACGATGACAAAAGATATCAAGACTCTCGCGGTCTCATAACTATAATTTCCTCACGATCTGCACCCTCTCACGACTCTCTCGATCTTTATTCCTCGCATATGCATCCTCGAAACCTTCGTCCTTTGCACACTAACATACACACACACACAAAACCGTACCAGTTACCATTACCATTACCATTATTTTAAGTTACCATATTACTCTCATATTTCAAGTCTTAAAACTCGAGACTTTGGGGCGTCCCACTGCAATTGCTCAATTGCCTCGTGCTTAGGCCGTACAGGAACAAGTCACGAGCAATTTCCCCAAGTTTCCTCGCGTCACACATTCGCGGGCGAAGCGCCGAGAAGCGAGCAAAGGGCAACGCTCGTGCGTAACAGGCTGAGATTTTTTTCTAATGAATATCCGATTTGTACGGTTGACGGATCCCCTGCTGAGCGATAAAGCCATCCACGTACGACGATCGTCTATTTACCGCGAGGCAGTCCCTTCTGATGATGCTATTCATAAAGCGTTTGTGTCCGCCTGTTCGTATCTCTTAAATCTATTTAGGGAAGACACGGCTGGATGAAGTAATTACAATGTAATGGCTGCGGTGGAAATACACCGTGCGCGCGTGTGTGCGTGCCGAGAGATTTGTAAAGGAGAAGCACAAGGGTGTCTTGCGACAATACGCTTTCCTCTTCGTCGTTTGGTTAAAACGGGAACTCGTGAAATTTTCTCCGAGCAGAGTCGAATTTGAAACGGACAAAGAGCTCGTCAGGGATAGATCGAAGTAGGCGCGGAGACGAATGGGAGCGGGCGATTCCTCGGGCCTGTTAACGATAGCTCTGGGAAGCCGAAAATTAGCGGAGGCGAAGGGACAGGGCCGAAAATGGTAAGAAGAACGCGGGACATTCGAGAGGGTAGGTTGGCCGCCACTATCAGTTACACTATTACCTCCGATAGCTGCTGCGGGGGGAAAGACTGCGATTGCATTCGTTACGTTTACTTTGTACCGGGTGTTTCATGGTTTCGACTTGCAATCCATATAAAAAAAAAAAAAAAAAAAGCAAAAGAAGAAAAATTGATTCAGTATCATTTCCACGGGCAACGATCTCCTTGCGTCGAGAGAAACTAGAAGAATCACTTTTATCACTTGCAGGTTTCGGAATAGCCATCGACAGACGATATTCCCTCCCCCAAGAAACTCACGGCAAGGCAAACGACGAAGGCGAATATATTCATTTGGAGCAGTGGCTCCTTCGGGGAAAGAGCATAACCGAGCGAGGCCAGTTAACCGAATCGTTTCCCCAAAATTACCGACGACAGGCGCCTTTGACGCGTCCGCCGCCACCGCGCGGCGTGCTCTCTCGAAATTACGAGGGGATTTCTTACGGCAGGCGAAAATCTCATTAGTAATTTGCACGGAAACTGGTCCGCGGTAATTAACGTATTTGCTCTCGGTCCTCGGCTCTCTATCCGCCGAGACAGATGCGGATATCTTCCGGATGCGATCAGTACACCCGTTATAGGCGTACCTATGCCCTGGGAAGGGATGAAGGTAATTAATTGCCATGGCAACGCCGAGCGGAAGCATTGAACGCCACCCCCGCGCGCTTTAACTGAAATATGGCGGCCCGTACGAATTCCTGCCGCCTGCCCGGTACATGATTTTCCTAGCGAACCGCGCCGGCATCGCTTCCACGCTCCCGACACATACCCAGTGAAACGAAACCACGTTTCGCAGCTTTGCGAAAAAATTATTTCCAAAGAAAGGGCGAAGCTAAATGGCAAAGGATCGTAAAGTGAGATTCGAGAGGAGTCGCTTTTGAAATCTAATTAAATCGAACTGTATCTGAAGCAACAGCTGCGAAAACAACGTGCAACTCCACTTTTCCAAGTTTCCTCCTTTCAAACCACCGAGAGGGTTTTCGTTTTTCGAAAAAAAAGACGCAAAAGAAACGCGAAGAATCGCAGCGTGCAACTTCTTTTTCTTTTCTTTTTTTCTCTCCTCAATCTCCTGCGCTTTACGACGCCCGACCAAAATGCTTCTTTCTGTCGAACCTGTCCCTTTCTTTGCATCTCTCTCTCTCTCTCTCTCTCCCTCGTCCTTTCTATTTCTATCGATACGTGCACGTATACGTGTGCAACACAGAAGAGAAACGGGATGCGTACACGCTCGGTACAGAGAGAAATAACAAGGATGCTCGCCGTAATGAAGACCTCAAGGCGCCGCGCCTCGGCGATAATTACAGGGAGCCAACCTTACAACCTTCTAAAGGCTTAAATGTTAAACGTTATACGTCCCGGCACCACTACGGTAGCTTTTATGCCCCGGCAACGCGCGGCTCGTTTCTCCCCACCCCCAATTTCACCTCTCTCTCTCTCTCTCTTTCCTTTCCACCGTTTTCATCGTTCATCCCCACGTTCTCTAGCTGCTCTCTCTCTCTCTCCCTCTCTCTCGTAGCATCCCTCTCACGGCCCCGGTTCGAGTCGACGCCGCAGCTCCAAAGTGGCATTTCTCATGGGCTACGAGAAACCAGCGCCAACAATGCACTGCAGCGGCGTTTCCACGGATGCTGCAAGCACCGTATAAATATCGTTTCTTTGACGTGGAAAGATTTCGCGGCGGTGCTCTTTAATTACGCCCGTTTTGTCGGCCATGGACTCTCGCAATTACGCGGCCACCGCGTCGTGATGATGCTGCTGGCCGCGTGGTGGTGGCTGGTTCAAAGGGATCGACGCGGAGTGTTACGAAGTGGGTCCCGGGGAAATTTCCGAGTCTCGACGATGATGATTGATAGACCGCTCGAAATGACGGATAGGGGGTGGAAGGGTGTCGTTGATCAAGGGGACTGATAATGAGGAGGCGCAGGGGTTGAAGTTGATCGTTGAAAAATACGTATTCGTGTGCTGCTACCCACGAGCAGAAGTTTCGTTCCAACGACGTATGTACATATTTTCTAGAAGCTATAAAATTCGCACTCGTGGCTGTACTGCTTGTACGGTCGAGTTTACGGGTATTACAGAAATGAGATTTTATTTTCACGGCAGTGGACTGGCTATTGTCCAAATTCGCCTGTTTAACGAGACTACATTACTCACCGATGAAGATACACTTTTGGCATTCCGGTGTTTCGCTAATTCGGCGACAAACTGGTTAATTCGTCATGGCCAGTCAAATTTCCCACCCCGACGTTTCTAGAACGTTGAAGTTGTGTTCGATAATATTGAAAAGTCCGAGTCCTTGATTTATAATAATAAATAGTATTTTCAAAAATGAAGAAACAAACGGCGGGAAAGAAATATGAATTGGACCATGACTCAACGCTCGAGAATCTTTCGTTAATACTCGCAAATATTTTCATGTCTTCGAAAGTATCGTCGCGAAGAAAAAAAAAAAAAAAACGACGAGGCTACTTTTGCGTATTCCGAGCACACGCGACACATCGATATCTTCGTGGGGAATCTACATATCGAACCGACAGACAGATCCGTGACAATCAGTTTAGTTGGACGCCGCGAATTCCCGCGAATTGGTGCGAATTGACGATGAATGATGATAGCACGCGGTCGATTCGAGTCTTAAAATAACATCTGCCACGAGGAGGAACAACTGTGTCTGAAGGAATGACGTTGGTGGTGGTGTTGGCGAGCCGAAAGAAAAAGGATGAAGAAAGAAAAACTATGAGGAAGGGAAGAAATAAACGCGATACAGTCGGTAGAGAACAAAGGGACGGCCGCCGGTGCCGCGTACACGCGAAATTAAAATAAACGGCGGCAAGAAAGCGTGCTTTTACCCTTTTCCTTCCCTCCCACCTCCCGTTCTTCCCGTTTCTTCGCCACTTACCGTCTTCGCCTGCTCCGCGAATTTTATTGTGCCATTTAAACCCTCTCGCGGCTCCGGATGACCACATAACGCCACACAATTCCACCAGCGACTACGTCTACGGGAATATGGCGCGAGACTAGGCACGTTGCACGATTCAAGCGTTGTTTCGTTTCAACAAGTTGATTACAAGCGAATTAAATGAAATTAATTCAACTAAATCAAATGGAGTAGATAACTCGGAATAATAGGACACAAGCGTTGAAAAGAGTATAGATCGTGTATCAAGCGTGTAGAAAAATATGTTTTTGCATCTATATTTTCATTGTGAAACGAAGAATTTTTTTGAAAATTCGTCATCGACGTTCTAATAACGTGTATATCGCGTTTATCGTATCGCGTCGAGAAAAATTGTTATCAAAATAAATATCAAAGTAAATATTACTCGTTAGTATTTAGTATTACTGTACAGTATTATATAATAAATTATTATTATTTAGAACATAAACAATGATATTAAAAATACTTGAAACAAAGTGTCACATTTTAAATTCCGACGTCGTTAGAAAAAATTGTTTATCAAAGTAATACCTTAAAATTGAATTTACTGCTAACGCATCTTAGATCCTAGACACTTTTCTCGATAATTCTTTTTTCACCGTTACAATAATCGTTAGACATAGTTCAGAATAGTAATGGGGTGTATACGTCGCATGTTTAGGAAACTGCACTGTCGACTTTAGCCTAGGAAGTGACATCGAAGTGTTAATTGCACGAACGCAGAAGAATTTGAATCTCCCGGGTGAAACTCGGGGATAATGCAACGAAATCGCGCGTATCCGTGTATCTGTTTAAGCTGACTAACAATTATTCTCGGTGTTTAATAACGAGCACGCGTGCTACGAAAACAAGGATCAATTCTCCGTCGTAATTTATGCGGGGCCTGGGAATAACTTACGCGCGCGGCGTTGCAAATAAAATTTGGCCCGATAATTTGATGAAGTCGTATTCATTACGAGATTCTAAATTGAACTAATTGTCAGAGATAGCAATCAAGCTGCGGCAGTTTGTAAGTATTTCGCGTATATTGCATCGCGCGCAAACAACCGGAGGAACAACAGGGAACCGAACGAGCATCGCGATGCAACGAAAATTAATTATTTAAACCAATAAACTCGAGTTACGCGTGATTTTAAAGAGGAAGCTTCTCCGAATTTTCAGAGACTGCAAGGGCCTACGGAATTCTGAAACTTCAGCAATCAGAAGTCAGCACGAAACAAGCGGCTGTCGATGATGAGAGGCGACACTCATCACTGGGCACAAAATTCGTTTTTTCGTTTTGAGAATATAATTAACACTTTAACGATCAGAAACCTATTAATCAATCGGGAGCCTAATTATCAGTTTTTTGCAATTTTAAAGATGATGAACATTTATTTAATATACCAAATGCTTACAACAAGAACACCGAGATTTTATATAGTCTAGAAAGACTGTCAAATTTCAGAAAGTATACAGACTTGTAATTATAGTGATAAAAGCAGAAAATCCCAAACGCGGAGTTTGTGATATCACTCTGAAAAGATATTAAAAATTTGCTTACTCGAAGAAAATCGTTACATTCAATATATTACGTTTGACAAATAAAACGTGTTTTATAAATAATTGTTTAAAAATTGTTCTACATAAAATAAATATCACGTAACACTAATGCCATGAAAATTAAAAATGTTGTTAAATTCTCACGGGTATTGATTTAAAAGTTGTAGGGATGCTTACATTCCCAGCGCGATGGAACCAAGTTTCTCAAGTGTTAGACATAACTGAAAGTACATAGGAGATTAATTTGCACACCGAATGTTACAGAAAGCACCACATCTTCAGATCTATTTTGCATATTTTTCCACGGTACGCGCAATTTCGGAATTTTGCACACGCAAAATGTGGAAGAAAGAGTGTAGCTGAGCTGGGAATTAATTGAAACGCAAGGATTATTAAAATCGAGCGGAGGGGACGACGTCGATTCCTCAGGCCGCTAATGCGTCCCGATAGGAACGGACGAAAACGACGATCGGCCATTTGCATCGCGAGGGAAAGCACAGCGTAACACCATTAGCGTTAATCCGGCCGCGAAATAAATCAAGCCTGGAATAATGACCGGGGCCCCGGCTAAGGACAGTCGATTATGTCCGGGAATAATTTAGCCGGCCACGGATAGAGACACCTTGACGACAAAGAAGACGGAATCCAGCGGTAATATCAATTCGAGTACGTGATTCACTCGGGATTCACGGCGTGAGTCTTGGCATCAAGATGAAGATAAAGTCGATTCCCGGTCGGCCGAGATGAAAGCCGAGCGTCCCGGGGCGTCCGACACCTTGTTAGACGAGTTGGAGCATGGCACCCCTCGAGGAAACGACCATTTGTTACCAGCATCCTTTCATTCTACCCTTGGTCACCTCTTTTCTTCTTTGCCTCTCCCTCTCCTCCCCGTGGCCGGGAGGTGTCCACTGCCCTCCTGTTCCTTCGTGAAACGGTGAATCTTCCTTAAGCTCGAGAAAGAGCTTCGGACCGAATTTACACCGATCAACCCCCTCTGTCCCTTCTTCTATCACCGATAGAATGTCCTCCATCGGACGGCTTATTGAGTCGGGATAATACGACGCTATTGAGTCGGCTGCAAAGGGAATCCTCCGGACGGGGATAATGTAATTAAACAACGGTGGCACAAAGAGTCCAAACTAACCTCTGATAAAGTCGTATTTTTTTTTTTTTTTTTTTTTTGTAAAAAGATATTCCATCGTCTCGTGCAAGCACTTAAGTTACTTTATCGATATTATCAATGGTTAACCGTAGGCACATCGACACACACCGAAGGTTCAGTTTTAAAAAAATTACGTGTGTGAATATTTAAACAGAGAAATTGCGGAAAGTGGTGTCACGTCACACGCGAAACGCAGGAGAAGAAAATTACTCGGCGTCGTCCCGAATTTGACGCAGGAAATTTTCCACGTTGAAATTGACATATGTTACACGGGTTGCCGGTGGAAAAATGACGGTGGTGCGGAGATGATTCGAGAAACCGCTACGTAAATTGTGTTACGGTGGAACGCAAGCGGCCACGCTTAAGCGTATGCAAAGCGCGCGTATCCGTTGGATTGACATAATCACAAGGAGTTGGAAGGATGCAGTTATAATCGCGTTCGACGTTTCACTGTAATTTGCTTTTTGCCAAAGCTGGCGTATTACGTATTAAGGCAACAACCGGTGGTTCGCCGGTAATGACAACAAACAGCAGGCTTCGAAATAATATAAATCAGCCGATCGACGATTATACCGCGAGCCAAATTTTTGTGCCGCTCGACCGGAAATTTTCATTATGACGAAAATAAATAAAAAAAGGAAAAAAAAACGAGGCGCCGAGAAGCAATCTGCCTCAAATTAACCAGTACGAAAATTTCCTAAAAACGATAATCGCAAAGGCAAACATCGCGGTTTTTCTTTTTTTAGGAAACGAATTTAAAGGCAAGAAGATTATTTTCACAAGCGTGGTTTACGCACAGATTGCGTTCGTAAACGGGACAAAAATTTAAAAAAACATTCGAAGAGAGAAAAAACTGGAATCGTCTTTGTGAAAATTCCCATAAATCGCGCGCTACGCTGGGCTACGAGTTGGAAAAACTTGGACGTGGAAGTGACATGTGTGCAGGCGTACGCGTTTCCATCTCAAGCGGGGGGCAGAGGAAGGGGGTGGGGGGTTGCAACGCGGCTCATTCGGACAGGAGCCACCTCGTAAGTAACCTTGAGTAAATCAGTACCCAAGGTGGCTGTAAATCTGTCTCCCTGGAGCAGAGTCGCGGCAACACGATGGAGCGTTGCTCACCCCCTCCCCCCTCCCCCTGCCTCCTCTCCCAACCCTGTGCGTGGCCTGTAAGGGCTCATAACGGCCGGCGGACAAGTGTTATGGTATGGCTTATAAGTGAATGCCACCCTCTAATCGGAAAATACGAGCTCGATTGTCGAGGGTGGAAATTCTCTCTCTCTCTCTCTCTCTTTCGCCACCCCACCCCCTCTATCGCGGCATCCTGGTTTTTTAAGCGCCTCCTTTATGAACCTTGTTCCATCTCTATTTCTCTGTCTCACCCTCGCTCGTGCCTTTTTTTTCTCCATCCCCTTTCCTTTTTTTTTTTTTTTTTTTTCTAAACGGTACGCGTGACCCAACGATTCCGAACCGCGCGCTCCTTTTATGGCCGAATTTGTAACTTTAAATTGGCGGCCTCGCGCCACCACTCTCAGCCCCGATCCGAGAGAGGTTCCCGCACCGTGAAATTTCGTGGCGTTTCTTTTTTCTTTTTTTTTTTTTTTTTTTTACGGGCTGATTTACTGGATCGCGCGGCGGGCGAGGAGGCGGGCAGAGTGACTTTCGAACGCCGCGATTTTTCGTGGATTTATGGCCTGCCGTCTTGACGACCTCGGCGATTATTAATACGAATATCGCTGCGGAGGAGGTGATTCTTTTCTTCTTCTTCTTCTTCTTCATTTTATCCTTGTTTTCGTTCGTTCTAGAGTCCACGGTATTAAATTCCTCTCGAAGGAAAGGGCGAATCTCCACGCTTCTGATTTCTTTCTTTATTCTTTTTCACCGTCAGCGACGATCGATTCAAACGAGTCTACTAACCAGAAAATGACGGCGAATTGCAGCCACCGTCGTAACGATCGGACAAAGGCTCGAGCCGAAATTAGCGTCCACGTTGCGAAGGGATACGCGTTCGAGAGACGAGCAAAAGGCACGCGGCTTAGCACCCTCGGCCCGGAGGCAACGATAAGCTCGTTGGGATGATTTGCTAAGCTCGCTTAACAAATAGAAGGATAGATGGCGACGTTCGAACCCTGCCAAACGCCAGTAACCCCGGGACGTAACCGCAACGCGCCGTAACCAACCCCCCGATGATACGACGAATTACACGCGGATCAGCGGATCACTCTGTGCTCCGATTCGATACACTAGGCTACGACGTTACGTCGTGTCAAGCGATACACGACTCCTTATGGCTCCCAAGATGATACCAGGATGATAAAGGAATCACGGCGAAGATTCGACGGTTTTGTCTCTGAATGGGGTAGCTAACGTTGCGTCGTAAATGGATTATGCTTCACTGTCAATTTCCCTCACGTTAAATTGCTCTTTCCTCTGTTAAATGATATTTCCCACCGGTGAGTTCCTTCCTTTTATTTCCATTGAAAGAGATTTAAAATCAAAGTGGAAATTTCGACTCAGAGGTGGTGAAGTTTGTCACGTGTAATTTTGCAAGTTTTAAGTTTCGCAGCGGCTAGACATTGAAAAATGAGGGTTAACCCTTTCGATATCATACAGGTTCATATAAAATTCGTATCAATTCATAGTTGGTAAAAGTGACACCTGGTTGTAAGTGACATCGAATCTATATATAAGGAAAACCATCAAACGACATAAAAAGTTTTCCCTCCGCGCGTCGGACGTATCAGTTTAGAACTCTACTACTGTTTATATAAATTCGAAACGAAGAAAGACGCTTCAATCGTCGAACCTTAACGTTAACGAGACAAATTTTTACAAAAGTAGTCGCAAAGACTAATTTTGTTCGAATTATTACCAAGTCTTCGATTTGTACTAGCACTACGTTGATATTCCAAAAATCACTGTCGTCGTGAAATTTTCGACGTACATACGTTCACGTGTGTCTACTCATGTTTTCCAACATTTCGTACAAAATTACTAAACAACTTTATCAAGTGTTTTCAAGTATGATTTCTTCCCACCAATTTGTTACAAAATTTAACTGTTGCGCTCCTTATGTATCGTATTCGCGATTAAACTGTCCGCTGTGAGCAAAGATGAAGCCGCATCGAAAGGGTCGAGTCAATCCCAGTTAACGATACTCCTCCGAGCGAACCATCTTCCGTACCACTGACAATCGTCCGCGCCCGATTTCCATATTTCCCTCTCCTAACTCTCGATAATACAGGGACAGGTATTAAATTATTCGCCTGTACGTGCAAACACGCCGCATAATGGCGTGCGCTGAAACGCAAATAGAGCGAACCGCGGCCGATCGTAGACGTAATGTAGGTATCTCCCGGCCATCCGCACGAGAGAGAGCCGATCGCTCGCTGTTTCGCGGGAAGGTTCCACCTCGTTACCAGTTTCCAGGCTCGAGGAGAGGAGCTGGCGAGGAGCCAATTACGGGCACGCGATCCCGAGTCGTGTCGAGGAGACGCGCGAGAATTTCTCGCCGGGGTGTTTCCGCGAATATTTCATACGCGATAGCATCGGTGAAAACGCGAATCTCGCCCAATTCGCGAAAGAAGGAAAAAATTGAGAAACGATCTTCGTCGTTGAGGAGAAACTGGGTTAACTTTGCCGAAGTTTAGAGCACGATCGAACGGTTCGACGTATGTGTTATTTCAAGACTACTCGAGACAGTGCTCCGCGGCAATTATCACAGCGAAATTAATTACCCCGTCACGTGGCAGACGGGACAGATTCCAGGGACGACAGTTTCGTTGAAGATTACGGGGTAAGAAATATTTGTCAGCCCCTTTTTTTCAAGCGAGAGATAACCCGATCTCCCGGGGGGAAATCGATCATTTTTTTCCGCACGCACAAAAAAAAAGAGAAAAGATACGAAGAGCATCCTTGAACGAGCGTCGAAGAACGATCAGAGAAATTTGTCATCTACGTTTTTAACTGAAACAACAACCAAAAAAAAAAAAAAAAAAAAAAAAGAGAGAGAAAAAAGAAAAAGCAAAAATAACACATTACATTTTTACTCTGTTTAGCCGCATTTTTCCGTTCGCGTCACGTGACGCATGATATAATGTCTTTGTTAAAACTGTCACTCTGAATCCGCTCATTTTTCAAATGAAACGCCGTATCAAATATTTTTGCAAACGAACCGTGCACTTATAGAAGACAACCCATCTCGCAGAGAGGGAAACGCAGGCAGTATCGGTTCATGCTCAGTCAAAGCAGCGCGAACTTTGGAAACGACTGATAACAAATGACGCTCGCTGCGTCACCCGTATTAGACAGCGAAAATGTTAAATTCATCCGCGAATTCGACTTCTAAACGCGTTATATACAATAATTAAAATTAACGATTAATCTTTCTCGGCAAGAGGAGCACTATCAAAATGTTCAAACAACGCGAACTCGCTAAACACGTCTCAGTCGACGAAAGAAAGTTAACGAGGTGATAGAATTTGCAAATCGAAGTCAGCCGATCGTCCGTCGATGGATTCCATTTCCACGGGGTGGTCTGACCTAACACGCAGAGAAAAAGGAAACACGATTATCGTTAAGTTTTGACACGCCCCGGGCATGCCGACCAAGCGAATTCAACTTGTGGAAATCCCAACAGATTGCCACGGGGTTTTGTCGCCCGTCGGTGGTCTCCCTTTTCATGGTGGTTTCCTCATAAATAAAAATAACCATCGCACCCCTCGAGGGATGCGTATACGCGATATCGCTTTCGTGTCTTCTCACCCCGCTGGTCGAAATCAGAAAGAATTGTCGCGTTTCGTTCCTTTCTTTCTTCCTTCTCTCGATGGAAGAGTCCGCTCTCTCTCTCTTTATAGAAATTTCTCTGCCAGAGATATTTCTATACCTCCCGACACAGTTTCCACGTTCCTACGAACATCGAATTTTCTCCAGATCGAGAAACAATTATTAATTACTTTTTTTCTTTGTTCTTTCTTGCGTTCGAAAAAGCAATCACGTTCTTGGTTTGACGCGGGTCTTTAGCGAGATGAGAAGCATGGCGGCGAGACAGCGGACCGTAGAAAATCGTTTAAAAAGCAAGCAACGGGGCCGTTGTCAGAGGGGATTGTCTTTAACGCGTATGCACTTGTCCATATGGTCCTGGTGCCTGGTACGCGATAACAGCAAAGGGGATCCGTTATTCTCGTGGCCCTGGTGTCCCGGTGTCAGGAGGGTGGAGACGCTCGGTTATGGCACCCATGGGAGTTTGGCCGCGGGCTACGCAACGAATACGACCCCCCTCTCTCTCTCTCTCTCTCTCTCTGTCTATGGCTATGTAGATACACGCATTACGGGATTTTCAAGCTGATTCTCCACGTGGACTCTTGCCATCCACAGTCCCATGGCCTAGAACGCCACCGATTTACCCTCCTGTAATCTTTCCGCTGCTCTGTCCATCTTCCTCCATCTTCCTCCCTCCGACTGTTTATAGCCTCGTCCCGTCTTCGTTCCGGCATTTTCCTCCATTTTCTCCCTCTCGTCCACTCAGAGTGCGTTTACTTGCGGGTGGAAGCGGTGCCAAGACCGCAAGGATAACATCCCCGAGGGAGAGGCTTGACCAGGAGGGGTTGTACAGCCAGCCCCGCGGTCAGCCACCGATACCGCACACCAAAAGCCCAGAGAATTTGCCAACCTGGCGAAAATATGTTTGGGATCCGCATTCTCTCTTCTCTTTCGTGTCCGCCGCAATTCTTGAACGCGACGTGCCACGGCGAGCGGGGGTGAGAGGCGCCGTCATGGAATCTACTTTACGGTGGAGCACGGTAGAGATCGAGCCATTTTCCAATGGCCGAGCTGACCTCGCCGAACGCTCTGGGGGACGCAGAGATTTTTTTTTTTTTTTTTTTTTTTTTCGGGGAAAGCAGCAAGCAGCGCGGGTTTCGGGGGATTTTCGCTGGGAATTTCTGGCGCTCCCTCTGATGAGATTCTTTCTCGAATTGTGGACGACGTCGCTTTGGAAAGTGAGGCAAATTACGTTCTCTTCTAACGGAAGCTCGAAAGTGTTGTTTTGAAAATCGTTTTAGGAGCAACTTAAGGAAATTTCAATTTCACTGATCGACCTGAATCTTCCGCCGCGATATTTATATCGGTGCTTATAATCGAAGCGTTTAATTAAAAAAAAAGAAAAAGAAAAAAGAAAAGAAGAGAGATCATTAAGCTCCGCGTACGCTGGTAGCCGAGGGATGAAAAGCATCGAATTTGTGGGCGTAGACGAGCCAATTTAAAAGGCTAATTCCCTGACGGAAGCCCGTGGGATCCTTCTCCGACCTCCCTTTGTCGCCCTTCTTCGCCTCACGGAGAAAACTCTGCCCCCGGCAGAGACGACGCGACGGGGGTGGTGTATCCAGGCTCAAAAGTAAACCAATTTCGTGGCTTGTTTAAAGCCGAAGCCGGGATAGGACGGTCGACGAGGCCACGGTCCCCCGAGTTATTTCGCGTAGGTAACGCGCCGTGAAATTACGATGATACGCGAATCAATGGACTTCCAGGGCCCCGCCGGCTCTGTTCCTGCCCTTCTCGCACGCGTGAGAATGCCTGGGAATTTCGATGATCGATCTGCCGAGGCCGTCTTCGAGGGGGTGACGTGGCTACGGCTCGATGATCTCCGCAACATCGCCACCATTTTATATCGCCCCGTTTCATTTTTTTACGAAGCCTCGCGCCTAAACTGGATCCTACTCTTAACCTGTCGCGCTGGAATGACGTGCCACGCACGTCCAGAATGTTTTTTTTTAGGTCAGTTTTATTTAGGTAAGTTTTAGTTTCTCAGTTATATTTAAGTAAAACAAAACGGAATAATAAATCTGTTACCTCTCGATAATTTCTATCCAGCGACGACGAGGTGAAAAAGAAAGCGACGGAATTTTAAATATTGTGTACGGTTCGGTCGCTCGTTACGGTCCGCAATATCAAGTTGCCAGGTCAAGTGGCTCCTCGCCCCTCTAAAGTTCCAAGTTATCTGGCATTTGATCACGATTACAAAGAACTGTGAATTTTCGCCCGAATCTTCTTTGTTTTTCCAAATTTCTGACGTTCGATACTCACATCACGCGAGCCCATTTTCCATTTAATACCACACCGTCGTGCCAACGGTGTCCTCCTAATGAAATTTCTAACAAGATGTCCCTTTTTATGAAACCGATGTCCTCTCCCTCCGATGAAATAATAACCAGGGACCTCGCTCGAGGAGAAACATATCGATCAGCCGGTTGTGTCGTTAGGTATTTTCTGCTCGTAACGCTCGAACTGTGAGAAGTCGTGAGGCGAGCGTGGCTAAGCGGATATCGAGTTCTCGCTAACGAGAACTTGCCTCCTTCTCCTCCGTTCGTGTCGGGTCGTCCTGATCAAACACATTAGTCTTCGCTTCCGGTCGAGCGTGCCAGTCCAAAGTGGGCTAGGTAGATGACAGTCTATTGTCGTTGACGCGCGGCGCAGCTCGCGAACGCTCGCTCGTTTGTCGAGGAAATGGGAAAGTCGAGTGGCTCTCTCGACCCTCTATTGTCGATCGGGCAGGGCCTATCCTTCGATATTTCCTGTGTTTAAAAAGAACCATTGTCGCTGAATGACGACTGCTCGTGACGAGTGGCCAGTTGGACTCGTTCCATCAAGTACGGCAAAATGGATAGGTATAATGTACCCTGCAGGTTCAGAAATTATATCCGAATAATGAAATATTCCGACTATCATTCCGATCGATTTATTCTCGTCGATTGTGAACTTGCGTTGCAATTACGAGCGACGCTGAGAAAATTCACCTCCATTTCGTCGGAGAGACTAATTACCAATCCGAAATATTATAATTCTAAGCCAACGATCATGGAGAAACCATGAACCATCGATTACTAGAAACAGAGAGATAGGAACAAATGTTAAAAGGAACTATTGTCGCTGAATGAACGATTGCTTCTCATGAGAGAAGCTGGTTTCACTGTTCACAACGAGAAAATATGCGAAATATACTCGTTGCAAGTGCAGAAATTACATCTGAATAACGAAACATTTCGATCGACGTCGATTCCGAACTTACGTTGTGATCCACGAGCTCTGAAATTCTCATTCTCGGTCAAAGGACTAATTACACCGGGAGTGTCAATAATTTGAGCGAGCGCGGAAATGACGAAAAACAGCGAAGGATACGCGAATCCGTGGCGTGGATAGTTGAGAGCCGAAACAGAACGGGGGAGGAGATCGGTAATGGCGAAACGAATTTTGCAAGAAAATCGGAGAGCAATTCGGCCATTTCTCTTTGCGCTGCATAACTTTGCATGCGACCATCTTTATCGCACTCGTGGGAACGCCAGCCTGGCCGTAGATCACCGGCGCAATATTGTGCAAAACGCGGCTACGCGTTTCTCTCTCTCTCTCTCTCTCTCTCTCTCTCTCTTTCTCTCTGCCTCCTCTGCCTCGCTGCCACCGCTATATTTCACCCCTCGCGGTCGCGCTCTATCCCGCGAACATCCCATACGTCGGTCTCTCTCGCTCATGGGAGTAGCTACATTCAATGTGCCGGCCATATCTCAGCAACGAGAGACACTTTAATGAAAAATCATACGGCGAATGCACGTACCGCTGGGTATAGAGCAAATATTTCAGCCGGAATGAGATTTTAGACGGGAATAAATAAGGAGTTAGAGTATCCACGGCCGATCGTCGCCATTCTTCTCCGGTCGCGTGGAAATCGCGGGGCTCCGTAGGATTTTGTTTTTCCTTTTTGCCTTTTTTCTTTCAGAACGGACGGGAGAGAAAGATTGCAATTACGTCAACTCCTCTGTTCACTCGATATCCAGATTCTGTCTTATTTAATTTTTACGCTGTGCTCGCGTGTAGCTGGAAACCATGCCAATCCAAATTTTCGGGAACGTGCTCGAGATTTAAGTTTTTAATTTTTCACGGCAAGCTCTACGTCTGTGATTTACTACAATGGAAATTGTTTACTTCTTCTTTTTTTTTTTTTTTTTGAAGAGAATTGGACACGGTATATCTCACTCGCGATGATAATTTAACCACTGGCGGCGGCAGCTGATTGCGGACCGTAACGAGCGACCGAAACCGTATACAATAATTCGTCGCTTTCTTTTTTCAACTCGAAATTATTGAGAAGCAATAAATTTATTATTTCTTTCGCCTATTCCGTTTTACTTAAATATACTCAAAACTGAGGAAATATTGCAATTTTCGAACAAAAAATTCTCAAGGTGGCACGTGCATTCCAACGCAAGAGGTTAAGGAAAAGAAACGCGTAAATTGCGCCCTCGATTCTATCTTCAAATCCCAAGGAAATTATTCTCCGTACGATCGTTCCAGCTTGCCTCTGACAAAAAATTATCATCCCCGCCGTTCTTCGGATTGTCCGCGAACGATTCAATAATCAGCAAGAGTCAAGCTCGACCGACGTTTTCGACGTTCGACGTTCTTCGAATTCGATGTTCTTCGAGCATCTTTCCACCGTCTCATTACCATGGTTATTACCGTGCGGCGGGTACCAACGCGGCGGTCGCGTCGTTTTCCAATTTTCCCCGAGGCCCCTGGAGCGGCGCAACGCGACGCGCGAGAAGAGGAAAAATTATCTTATCGCGGACAATAATCCCGATCTCCCGTGGGAGAAGCCAGCCACGCGCGACGCAGTGGGCGTGCGTTCGCGGATTAGGGAACATATTTCGTAATCCGCGATAGATACGGAGCTGAATATTCGGCCACCCTGTGCTTGCACGATGCTGCAGCAGCAACCCCATCAGTGGGGTGGAAGAGGAGGACTGAGGTGGGGGGGTTTGAACACGAGCCCGAGCGAATTATTATCACGAAGATCCTCATGTATCTCAATGACGCATCGTTTCACACGGGACTTAAGGTTTAATGGACTGCTGGCCCTATCCTCTCTCCCCTCCTTCACTCGTGTTTTTGTCGGGGCCTGACCACCCCCTACGCGTCTGTTAGCCCGTTCCCCGGCTTCGAGGGAGAGAAAGAACACGGACAGGGAACACGTGAAACGCGTGAAATCGCGTGGTAATTTCGCGACCACGATTGGAGATGCGAGCGAGTGTAAGGGACTGTCTGATGGGACTGACGTCGCCGAGACTGAATTCGGTAACGAGATTGCGGGGCGACGTGGGACGAAACGTGGGCCGTCGGTGGGGTGGTTTCTTTGACGGGAGGGAGTTTCGCGTGACGTGGGACCGTCTCGGAGGGTCTTTTCTTGGGAGAATTACCGTCCCGGGTAATTTTTAATTCCACCGTCAGACCGACCGGAGATTAGCCTTCTTCGTAATTAAAGTGTAAATTAGGGGAAATTATTTAGTCAGTGAGACAAGCAGGAATGTATTTCTATCGATTACCCGAGCCTCGTGTATACCTTCTTCTTTGTCACATCAGTTCCAAGTATATATTCCAGAGGAGCTCTAAGCCTAGCAGCGTCACGCATTAAAAACCCGCGAAATCGATCGAAAGCAAAAAAAAAAAAAAAAAATAAAAACCCAGGAGATCAAATAATCGCGAAACTATTGCCCCGTTCCCCGCGAGGCAATCTCCCCGAGCGATCGTGGCGCCGCGATCTAAAAAGTTCGCGCCGCGCCAAGGAGATAATAAAATTACCGGTATCGTGTTAATCAGACCGCGCGAGTAACCAAACGATCCTCCACATCCGGCCACGCACACGGAAAGCAGCGCACGATGGGCGATGGGCGGTGGAGGAGGAAAGGAAACGTCGTTGGTATTAATCCGTACCGAGAGGCAAAGGAACTGGTCGCCACGGTGTGCCTTAATTAACGAGATTTTAAAAATGCGATGGCAATTTCAATCCAGCCCGACTAACTTCAGCTCCGAGGGTAATTCTATTAGGCAGTGGCGTAGCATCGTAAAGGGTTGAGAGCGAGAGACAGACGGACAGACAAAAAGAGAGGGAGAGGAGAAGCATAGTCGGGGAGAGAGAGAGAGAGAGAGAGAGAGGCGAGCAAGCGGGAGGAGGAACGACAGTGGCAGGGGTGTACTGCCCCCTGGGGCACCCTCACGCTAACTGGCTGCGACTGTGCCACGGACCCCTTTACGATTCTGACTTAATTTATGTATCATCCGAGAGTTAAGTAATTTCTCCTCGCGAATTACCTCCATCCCGCTGACTGAACGAATTTCTTCTTATGCTTCCTTTCTTTCTCCGTTCTCGTTCTCTCGTTCTTTCTCCCCTTTCTCTTCTTCCATTTGGATCCTTGCTCGGATAATTTATTAAAATAGCTTGGTAATTGTCGGTCGTTCACGCTGTCACAATCGAATAAAAGATTTGACGAATGAAAAACAAAAAATGCAAATACACGTCCTCGAAAGCGATTGAGATTTTCTAAGTTCCTGAAAATCGTTTCAGTAACCGAGTAATAATTTGCTTCAAGAAGAATGATCAATCTTCATCCGCACGAGAACGTTTCGAGATGATTTTTTTTTTTTTTTAATTTAAGAAAAGAGAAAAGAGCACTCTCGCCGGGAAATTCGATCGGATAAGGAGAAAAAGAAAAAGAAAAAAAAGTTTCGTCGTTCGCCGGCCTTGAACGACGGTGGTAAATCGAAGAGCAGGATAGATTATTTAAAATTTCCTCGAACGTTCAAGCGCTCAGCGGATTCTGCCACCGGCGCGGCGCTCGCACGGCTAATTAAAACGCGAGAAACTTTCGCGGCAGCCCCGAGGAAACGAGTTTAAATCTGTTTCAGACCAGTTTCCAACGAGCGGTGCCTTAGTGGCTCCCTCGTGGACCGTTTCCAACGTGACTACACCCCCAGCACTTTATTACGAGTCTAATCTATCTCGGCGCCGCGCCGGCCAAACGGGGTAGGTATTTAACCTCCGAGCTAATTGCTTCCTTTCGAATCTCTCGAAGAAACAAGAAAGAAACATTTCTCAACTTCAATCCTCCGGTAAGCTTCGAAATCTACCCTGACGCCGTGGAAAATTCATATCTCTCTCACCGAATAAGATTCCCTTATCTATCCTCGCATTTTCCATTTACGAATTGCCGCTCGACGGAGGATTTTCAAACTTCATTTACTATATTTAAGCAATTCAAACTTCTATCGAAATTTCCGATGAAAGAAACTCGAGCTCTGAGAGAAATTTACCGCAACTTCAACTTTTGCATCGGCCAATTGATCGGAGCGGAGGAGAATTCAAAGGACAAAAGGACGATCCACCTGGCAGATGGAGTTGTGTAAGGTGGCGTCGTTAAATGATTTAGGCGTAGCGAGATCGAAATCAGAAATTGGCGATCGAGAGTCGCCCGGCTGATCACCCGGGAAACATGTGGCCGACGTGAAACGTGGTTGCGAGGGATGCGCCTGTTACGCTGGTAATTGCATCTTACACCAATGAGCAACGAATTACCAGGTAATATATTACCTCAAATTATAGGTGATAACCGACGGGACATTACGATCGCCACTTCGACCAGATGGGTCGATCGGTCCGTTTTCGGTGGCGATCCGCGCCACGGCATATGGGAACCTCTATAAATATTCTCACCAACGCTGGCCCCTTTGAACCCCTCTCTCTCTCTCTCTCTCTCTCTCTCTCTCTCTCCCTCTTTCTCTGTTTCTAGAGTGGACAGCGTCCAAAAGTTGCAGCTTTTACAAATTTTACGAAATTTTTATTTCGTCTTATTTGTTTCGAAAGCAAGAGCCGGAAGCAAGATCACGGAAAGAGATCCCAGCCGATCTTAGAAACAGGGCACGTGCTGTAAATGTTTCAAAGAAAAATGTTCGGATCGTGTTCCAACAACGGAAGCACCGTCTCTCTCCTCTTCCCGCCACGCGTTATTCTTTATGGCACTTTGAATCCTTTATTCTTAATGGAAGGAGCAGCTATCTTCTAAATCTTCGCGCGTTTCATATTTTAAAACATCCGCTTAACCGCAATTTCCATTTTGCGCGCATGTGGCGCGGCGTGTGTGTTTCCAACTTCGCGGCGCGAGGCGAGCAAACAGCAACGAGCAGCAGCGGAATTCCAAGGGAGCTCTATCTCTAATGCGTCGCGCGATCTCGCGAAATCCGCGGACAAGAGCAGTTGTTAAAAATACTTCGCGGTAAAACCGGAGGGTGTCCCCTCCCGAAGCGCACCGCCCCCCCCCGCTCTTTCGCAGTTTCGCGACCCCCGACAACAATCTCGTCCCTTTCGTTTTTCCGCGTTTACTCTTTACTGTCGTGGCGGGGCTAACTGCGACTTTATAACAGGACGATTATAGCGGAAAGCTAATTTCCAACTAGCTCCAGAGCTCGTCCTCCTCTCTCATTCCCGCTCGCGCGCTCGCCTTCTCTACGGCCCCTACGTTCGCACAGCTAACTTCGTTAATGTATAATCCGGGGTGGCTCCCCGGGGCTGCGTTCCCCGTGATATAAAATCAGTAAGCTTTAGTAAATTTCGTTTAAACAATCCAGTAAACAATTTTCCGCCGCTCTGCACGGCAAAGTAACGGCACCCTGGTGGCACCTGTACGCCTGCAACACTTCCTACCCCCTGGCACATTTGCCCCCTATCGTCGGCCTCGTATCACCACCCCCCCTCCCCCCGCCACCTCTCCCCCACCATACCTTTTGCACTTCGGACGGTTCTACTACGTGGAAGAACCAACCACGGCTCAGACCGAATGTCTGTCATCCTGGGATTAATCTGGTTAAGCGTTCGTACAAAGTTCTCTCTTCGCTGCTTCGCGCCCCGTTTTAACCGAGGCTACTCGCGAAATTGTCACCGAAGCGAGAGAAATATCGCGAACGATGAAACAACGTTTCGTTCGAGGTCATTTTTACACGGCGCGACATTTCACGCAGTTCTAATTGCGTCGCCTGTTAAATCGGCCGTGTTCGGAAGGAACGAACAACGGCCACTGTCGGATGATTTATATCGGGCAACGCGGGCGAGCGACGCGTATTTAGTTAAAATCAGTCCGTGATTTCCAGGTGTAGAGCGACGAACGCGTCAGAGTTTCGTTCACGAAACCGAGAAACGAAATCCCCCGGAAATATCCATCCTAATTGCACCGGGCAGTTTGCAATCGACCCCCTTCCCGGCCCCCAGGTGATGGAACGCATTTTTCAAGGAAACAAACAGCGAAACGGCGTTTCGCAATCCGGCAAGCCTTAAAAGGCCGCGAATTATTATTCATCCGGCGTGCATTCCGGGAGACAGCGTAGGTGCGGCACAGATAGTGATAAAAATATCTATAACTCAAAAAAGAAAAAAAAAAAAAAAAAGAAAAACAGCCACGAAGAAAGAGGCACAAATCATTGGGCGGGATGTGCAGGGGTGGTAGGGGGGTGGGGAGAGTGAGCGCGGGTGTGAGCGAGGAAAGGGGGGGGGGGTTAGAGGTCGGTCTCCCGGGGGATATCGAACGCGGTCATAAATCGCAAATCAAAACGTGTCAAACGGGCCGGCCGCGAAATTAAAAGTGACGGGCGAGCGGCGTGTATTGTGCACGGTTGCATATCGGCACCGTGAAAACCGGCCCGCCATAATTGTGAGTTACGGTGATCACGCAAGGGGCATTTATTTATTCGCCGCGGCGCTCGTTATTTATGACGAAAATGCATCAGCGGTCTGTATCTGCGCGTCCCCGTGTACCCGCCGCGTATCCTACGCCACCGTATCGATGACGCGCCGATATTTTATCGGAATTTTCGAAACTCCCCCCTCCCCGCCATACTCTCCCGCCACCCCATCGCGATCCAACGCCCCCGGTGCACTTTTGACGTCGCGCGAACCACCGGGATCAACCCCTTCCGAGAAAAGTGGATCGATTCCTCGACCTCGCGCACTTTACAAGTTACACGAAGGAAGTTTCCTTCCATTTTCTCGAGAATACGAGAAACATGAAAACGAAACGAAATCTTCGTCGCGTCTCGCTGGAAATGGTTAATTACCGAGGACAATGCGATTTGCGAAAGCTCGCGGGGGCGTTGAGGACGGCGATGGTTCCGCGTGGGAGGATGAATGTTTCACCGGAAAGTTGGCTTCGTCGACTCGGCGAGTGTTCTTCCGCTCGGGTGTAGAGCGCCTCAGCGTCGAGAGGACGCCTGGAAAAACCCTTTAACGAGGAAACTTCCTCGCTGAAACGAGCCACTTGAACGTTTTTCGAGAGAGGGTTGGTCCGTTTAAATATTCGAAAAGCACGGGTGGTGGTTTTTGCCTCGGTGCCCGTCCCTCTTTCTCGACTGCCGCCGCCGCCGCCGCCGCCGCCGCGCTCATCCCTGTTCCACATCGGGCCGCCATGACAGTTCTAATTTAACGCTAGCTAACGACGGAAAAGGGGGAAGGTGTTACCCCGTTCCAGGCCTCGCTCCTCTCGCTCTCCGAAACCCTCGACACGCCGTGGAGCGTTGCGCGTCCACGGGGGTGGGGGTGGGGGGGGGGAGAGGTAGCACACATTCAGAGGCTAACAATGTACTGTTTCGGGACAACGAATAAACAAAAAACAGCGATTCTCCATCAAGTTGATTGGCAGCGCGTCGGAGGATTTACGATGCGGATTTTTGGCGAGCACGGTCCAACGGCTGCTTTTTCAATGGCACCCGGCCCGGCGTTTAGACGTTAACGTTGAAATAATTTAAATTACCCGGCGAAAATTGTAATTAGCCCGGTGCCCCTCTCCCACCCCCTTCACCCCACCCCTTCCACCCCCGGGCCGTGTAATCGGGCGTGCAGAAAATTGCGAGAGGAAGGAACGTTAATTATGCGGACGTGACATAATGGCCCCGAAAACGACTTCGCGCGGCGGCCTGGACAAGCGCGTTTTTGCAATTATTTTTAAAAGCGACAAATTTCGCGTCGCGCCGCCGTCGGTGCAGCGGCACCGCTCTTGATGAATTGTTTGTTTAAACAAAAAGGTGCGCCAAGCCAGCCAGCGTTTATAGTGTCCGCGGCGCGGAAATTATAGGGCGACTTAATTGGGACGCCGGTTGTAATTGGACGCCATTATTTTTCTGTTAAAACGTCGCGGTAGTTACACTTGGCGCACGAGCGTCCACACGGAGGCCTAATGAGCGGTAATCAGCGAATTAAACGATCCGCTTTCGAAATCTTCGTTTCCTCCTTTCTCTTTCTCTCTCTCTCTCTCTCTCCCTCTTTTTCTTTCTTTCGAAACGCTTGTTCTTCTTGTAAAATGGTAATTAACAGAGACAGATATCGGAAAATATACCAACAAACTATTGTAAGATGATGCACCAAAGGAAAATATACTCGAAAATGCAGAATGATGCATGTAACTTGCACAGAGCAACATGAAGTAACTTTTAAATTACGCGTCTAATGAAAAATCATTTGGTACAAAAGTCGTATGATTTTAAGAAAGACGTATTAAATATGGCGTGTGTTGATGAGTTTCGAAATTTTCAACGTCAGCTGTATCTTTTTTCATTTGGACCATATATTCTTATCGAAAGAATGTTAAATTCCAAGGAAAAAAGTATCGAGCTATTTTACGACAATTTGTCTGTCGAGAATGAAAATATATTTGAAGATATACTCGAGGAAAATATAGCTGAGAAAAAATGTGCATGTACGCGCTCGTTAAGTTAAAGGTACGTTAAACCGATGTTTCTTGAGACATTAACGTCGACACACGCCAAAAATTCCCCGACATCTGTCCAACATCTTCGTCTGCGTTGTAACAAATATGTAACTCGACGATTGTGTGCGTCGGGTTCGTTTAACGCTAAGAATTATTCTTCTTCTTGCACGTTAATAGCTTTAGAAACCAATAACGCGTCGAGGTTATAATCGATCGAACGTGGCAACCGGCGCTGCCGCGTCGCGTTTAAACGTGTCACGCGTGCACACGCATTATCCACTCTTCAGAAACGCATTACGCAAGATTCGAAATTCCATTCCGCGGCCATCCAACCGAAAGGTCCCCGCGCGTGAGCGCGCGCGTCCGGCAATAATGAAAATTTTCAAATTTCACGCTCGATTATCCGCCAGCCCGCATACATGCCACCGCCATTTGGTGCTTTTACAATCGCCGATACTTTATACGTCTACGCACAATGGCCACCCTCTGTCCTTCGTTCACGACACCGCGTGTTACGAACCGGGAATTAAAAACCAGCCGACTAAAAGCGGACGTGTCGCGAATGACCAAGTTGTTTAAATTGTTTCTCGCGTGTCGTACTGAAAACTAACGTCTCACAGTTGGCATTCTGTTTAGATTTTAATACACTGCCAGCTGCTGCCAAGAAAACAAAAGTGGTGACTTCGCGCCAAGATTTTCAGGCCTCGTTAGTTTGACGTTCAGAATTACCGACGACCAAAGCACAAAATTTCCACCAGAGACGTTAAAATAAAAGGGACAGAAGATATCTTACGAGAAATTGTTCAAGTCTTTGAAAATACACTGTTTTATACGTAGAAACTATCTAACAAAAATTATCGATTGGTCATTTTGACCATTTTGGTAGTTCTGGTGTTGACACACATTTCTGGAAACCATTCTGCTTGCATGATACTATTTATGCACTTGGTCCACGACATTTTACTTTGGCGATTATTGCTTTTCGGAAAAAAGCCCCTCGCACCCGAAATTAACCGACTGTGAGATTTTTGGGGAACCTAGTTGTAAATTTACTAAAGAGGTGTAGAAATTTCTCAAAATTTGCCGAACTTTTATTAACAAATACATGCTATCCGACGAATTCTACGATTGTACAAATATCGCATCGGCGGCGACTTAAAAGGCTTAAGAGGAGAGAAATGTGCGACCATTCAAAATGTCAAGACGTCGAAGTGTCGACCTTCGAGCACGATCGATTAAAAACCCGGGTGAAATCTGGTAGACAAAACAACGACATTTGTCGAACGACCGACATTTGGCGCGTTCCTAATCGCTCAACCCCTGACGATTCACCCTTCGTCGCCTCGTCCATCATAAACGATCGCGCGAACCGACATTAAACACGACGGAGCACGGCGATGCGATGCGCGCGTACGTGTCAGCCGGGCAGCAGCCTCGAATTCCGCGTTATCTCTCCAAGTGCATCGTTGTTGCATCGGCAGATAGACAGAGAGAGAGAGAGAGAGAGAGAGAGAGAGAGAGAACGGTGGACAGATGGTGCAGCGTCTCGGCAGGGTCTATGACAGGTTGCTCCTGCGCACCGGCAGCATTTCGTGGTTCATTTGCGGTACCCAGGGGTGCCATCTATTATCGAGGGTCGGCCTCCTGCCACCGTCCCGAAAGTCGAGCCTCCCTTCTCGCGTCTCTCCCAACCCCCCGCCCACCCTCCCCACGACCGAAATCTATACGCCAAGGGTGGTTGTTTACATGGTGGAAAGGCAACTCGATTTAATTCGGTGATGATTTTTTAACGAGCTCTACGCCGTTGCTGCACCGACACGGCCTCGCAGATTGGGTTTCCGGGGCCCGGTATTTTGGCTTTTCCATTTGGTCGCGGGACAACCGGCGCGCTCGTTCATTGAAGAGCGGAATTGGCTTTTGGAAAAAACGAAAAAAAAAGGAAAAAAAAAAAAGAACGTCACGCGAAACAATCACCGATGAATATGAATGATTCGCCCCCTTCCTCTCCCTCACGCCGTGTCAAGCGGTTCGGTGGAAAAATTCACAGCACGCAGAGAAATCGGAGAGGAAGGAGTCTTCGACACTTCGGAGGAAGGAAGATTCGAAACGCGGAATGACGAAGGAAGTGATCGATATTCGGAGACGCGCGTTTAATTAAAAAAGAGATTAAACGTCAGCGTTTAATTGCTCGAGAAGCGTGATTGATAACCGAATTAAGTGTCCTCAAGTATCGAGGTAAAAAACTGAGGACGTTAGAGTTCTTGGTAAAGGAATGAGAAAGATCTGGAATTGTCCGGTGAAAAACACGTTTTCGAGCACAGGATCGAGATAGCCTACCGAGATAATCGACAACGATAATCAAAAATTTAATTAATTAGGCCACCTTGCTACCGCACGAAGTTACGAACCTACTCGCCATTTTTATCCACCCATGAATTAACCACTGTTCGCGCCGCGTCCGTTTGCTTATTCATGAAAAACTGATCGGTTGCTCGGGACTCTCGCCAAAGTTTTCTCCTTTTACTGAATTCGACGTCGATTACTCAAGCGATGAACATCTTTCGTAAGATACAAACCGGAGAAGAGTCGAGCTGGTCGAGATCAGAGAAGAATCGGGAAATGACACAGGGAAAATAATGTGCAGGAAATTACGGAAAGTGATAACGAGCAAGGATGAAGAGGAGAGGACAAAGAAGATACGAGGCTCAAAATGCAACATAGAATATGAAAGGGTACGGATAGACAGACGTACAGAATATCTCAAAACAAAAAGAAAGAAAAGAGACATGAGACTGACAGCAAGATTCAGATGTGGCAACGAGCTGGAGAGGACATGCAGAATATGAAGAAGGTGAAGAGGATATAAAGCATGTTTCAAGAGAGTGCAATATGACCAAGGCAGGAAGAGATAGGCTTGCCGATAATGCACAAAATAGTAAACGAGAGAGCAAGAAAAGAAAAGGAGGTGAAGAAGTGCAATAGCAGCGAGACAAGCAGCCAAAGACTTTACAGAGACGTAGATTCTAATAGATTATATATGCTATAGTTCCTTACGGTTAGAAATAAGATGATTACGTATATGTATATATCAGTGTACAAAGTTATCCAAAGCCAGAAGGCAAGGATTAAACTAATAAAATAATAAAAATAACATCTTTCGTGGTCGACGCTAACATCGTCTTTATTAAATTCCCTCGCGCTCGATCGAATTTTCGCGATCGTCCGGCCGAAATGTCGAGCCAGCTGCTTCCTCTTCTGTCGAACCGCGACTCGAAAAAAGAGAGAAAGAGGGAATGAAAAACGAGGGCGATCGCGATCGCGATAAGGGGTGGCTAATTAAAAACGAGTAAATTAGGCTAACCAGTGGAGCAGACATCGGCCGGTGATCAGTGTCCAACCACGCAATAATTCCGCAACAAGATTCACCGTTCTCCTTGGATGGCCATGAGCCAGGTAGCGTTCTCTCTCTCTCTCTCTCTCTCTCTCTCTCTCTCTCTTTCTCTCTTTCTCTTTCTTCGAGGCGGTTTTTTAGCCGCGTTCCTTTCGAGCTCGCCGCCGCCTACGGGCGTTTCATTAATCTCGCGTCTCTCAATTTATTTTGTACGTCTTGTTAGGTGCCCCGGCCCGTTCTCGGGTGGTTATGTCTCACTCAAGAGGAGAAGAACGCGCGCGATCCCGTGCTGGGTGATAATGAAAAGCGGACGCCCGGACAGGAGGAAGTCGACGCGCCGCTGTTGCCGTTGGAAGGGGGCTACGCACGGCGAGGAAAAAAGGAAACGAAGGAGGCGAAGCCAGCCCGGCGATCAAACGATGAAGGTATTACCGGCGCGATCTTCCGCAGCCACGGCGAGTGAGTCATGGATTCGTTCGAACCAGATTGCGAACTTCTCGCCACGGCTTTTCGCGCTGGAAATTCAACGGGTGATTGCCGCGCGTAGATCGCCGATGAAATAACGCCTCGTTTTTTGCATATTAACTCTGGCGAGGAGTTGGGATAATTTGGCGTGAGACTCGGTATCCGTCATCGTTTTCCAGACGAACGTGCGAAACGCTGATTACGCTGCGAGACTCTGCGAGTGTCGCCTGGAACTTTGTCGTGTACTCGGGGGGATTTTTTTTTATTTTTTTTTTTTTTTTGGACAAATAATGGACACTTTTATGAAAAAAAAAAATCAGTAACTTGAAATTAATCTCGAGACGTAAAGAAAATTTTTTCAAAATATCGCAAGATGTTTTGGTTACAAATATATTGCAATTATATATATTGCAATTATATTTCGATTATGTTCGTAACACGTAGTTATTTGTGAGAAGAACTCCCATTTCGTTCGTAATGCTGTGAAATGTAAAATGTTGCTTCGACTGAAACAATCCTCCATGATTAAACATTTAAAAAATCACAAAGTCACTACAGTTCTTATCTGTACTTGAAAGAGAACCGAAAGAAATTTCCTTTACTGATAACTTTTATGATCAATCGAGATAAATTTCCCCCCGTCGACAACTATTACGAGCGATGGAGAAAGAATTTCCCTCACAAATATATTAATATATATAAATATATATAATTGTTACGAGAATAATTGAAGTAAATCTCCTTCGTCAATAATAGTTATCGGCAACGAAGAACCTTTTCAAGTATTTATAATTGTTATTTGCAATCAAAAACGTTTCAATCGAAACAATAATTATTATTCCATGATTCTTTTCATCCTAGTTATAGTAATATGATAAATATATACCTGCAGCATAATATAAAAATATAATAGTTATAATATAGTTATGGTCCCTGACGTTCTCGAATGCTTATCAATTTTTCAATCGATAATTCAAACATCGCCGATACGATCCAACTGCGGGTCTAAACATCTATAGATTCTGTCCAACGATTCCGACCACGTTCTTACAATTTTCCCTCGGCCAGTCGACAACAAAGCGGCGATATCCACGAAATCGCATCGAGAGTCGTGACAAATCATCCCCCGGACAAAGCTTCTGCCGCCATATTCGACTGGTACGAGCGAGGGAATCGCGTAATTAACGTGTCTGATCATCGTGATCATCTCTTAACGCGACGTGGCGGCCGATCAAAAACGTTCTCCTTATCGTTTCCATCGATCTTTCCTCCGTGCTCGTCCCACAGGACCGAAAAAGGGGACTCTCGCTCGGTGTGTAGACCGCTGACATATCCCTCATTGACGAGCCACCACGGGGATGTTTCGTGCGACCCCATGCCTGCCAACTCATTGTTCTACGCGCTTTCTTCGAATTTACGCGCCATCCACGGTAACTGTACTAGCAATCATCAATCGCCAAAGCGTATCAACTCCCTTCTATTCCTTGAGTTTATCTCGCGACGCAATAATTTATTCGACAATGTATGTCGTGATTTATCAATTTCATTGAAAAGTAATTTTTTCACTCGTTTAACTTCGTTGCTGTTGGAAAATAATTAACAATCGCTCCCAATCGGATCGCTCGCGCCGCAATGAAAAAAGAAAGAGAGAGAAAGATATTGAAATAATATCAACTTGAAAGAACGTGAGTATCGCCGACAACACGCCGCGAAAGTTGAGGACGAAAGGCATTTCGTTGAAAAGTAGTCGCAAGAGTACGAGAATCGAAAGTTCGATCGGGTGTGCATTCGGACAGAGGAACGTGCATGGAGAGAAAAGCAATTGGGAAAGCGGTGTCTGGCCCGTTAATTAGAAGGACAATCCTCATCAATCATGTTGCGTAAATTCTTTTGCACGTTGTGTTTTCACGGTTTTACGTAAGCATTCCGACGCGCGTAATTAGCGATTCATTTTTCTTGCGCGCTGTTTATCTCGCAAAGAAGCGAGCAGCTCTTACGACACACGCGGCGTGTTGTTCGATTCCCCCTCGTTAACCCCCATAGAGGATGACACGCGTTTTGTCGGTGACACGAAATCGATCACACTTAACCGCACCACCGTGGTACCGTGTGTTTTCGTACTTTGCGCGTTAACCATTCGCTCGCGCCTCGCGTCTTCTCGTCTGCGACGAAATTTCACGAGATTTCTCGAGCTCTTTCGTTTGTACTAGCTCCATAAGAACAATAAATTAAAGTTAAGTCTGAAAAATATAATTGGATAAAATGGAATATTAACATCTATGAATTACATTATTGATGACTCCAAAGGAAAAAAGGAAAAAAGAGAGAGAGAATCGACTCGTTTAGAAAAACAGCTTCGAGTCCCTCGTTTATATCAACTTCTACACATAGTAATAATAGTAAATAACAGTGTTAAATCTGAAAGATATAATATATAAAATATTCTCTACGAGTTACAATTATCTATTCCAAAGAGAGAGAGAGAGAGAGAGAGAGAGAGAGAAAATAACGATAAACAAAAATTACAGCAGAAACTCTAAGGGGTGTTTAGACTGTTGGAGAACGAAATATGTACACCGGTTTCGTCGATTGAAAGCGGCGTTAATTAACATGGGCATAATTACCTGTTACAAGACGATCGATTCCAGGCAGAGGAGACACAGGCGTATTAATTCGCGGCGGGAAGACCGTGCGAGTCTCTATCACGGCGTTCTGGATATTCCATTTCCACCTCGTTGCACGGTACCACGGTGATATAAATGCTAATTCGTGACGGGCATCTCCGATCGAGACTAGAGGAATCCGTACCTAATTTTCCTGCTGCCAAGGGATTCGCCCGCGGAATAGAGACAGCTGTGTTTCCTCCGCAGGAACACGAGAAACACGTCCCACTTTTCGCGCCAACTTTGACACGTGCGCCCCGCGTGCAACGTTTTAATTGCATCCTCGTCATTATCACCGTGTAATCCCGTTCGACAAACTGCCCTTCTGCCCCTACTGCCGCTTTTTGGCCAATACATCGTGACTTCCTCGCTGTACCTGAAAATTAGACGTGTGGCGTTAGTCGTGGATTATTCTACTAGCCCGCGACGTATGAAACATTCCCCTTGCTTGGACCCTGTGTCCAACACAGTTCGCATCAAATTTCGGATACAAGTATAATACCTTAAGTATAATGATGTACTGTATAAGTAATATTTGGTTAAGTAATGTTAATTTAGAAAAAAAATGAAATACGAATTTAATGAAATTTGATCGAAGAACTGCTAAATTTAACGTCACAACTAAAATCACTCGAACTGTTTGTGCATTCATTCAGAGGAATTTGCATAAATAATCTGACGCGTTAACAACGGTCGTTTCACACGTTATAGAACCAAAATGTCCGAAAGCGGATATTCTCAGTTTGCTTGATTTTCGGTGCAAGTTGTTTTGTCAAGGGGAAATTGTTTCGAAGCTGTACGAGACAGTGTTAGCTGATTAATTTCAATAAATCAAAGAAAATAGAGAACGGTGGATATCGAACGTGGGCAGAGTCCGATACACCCGCGACGATACAACACGACAACTGGAGGAGGGTTATTAAAGACCAGTCAACGTGTACGTTGCGTTTCGTACGAGTATCGCGTGAGAAACGGTCTCTCCGCTCGCTAGATTGCACGCGCCGTGTTGCTGGCTTTGCCCGCGTAAATTAATTATCCTCCACCGTTTGTCCTATTTCGCGAGCAACGAACACGTCGTCCCGTTCGTTTTCACGCGGAAACGTGAATATAAAACTCGAGTATTTTGCCTGGGAATACTACAGTATCGTTGACGTAAAGTAACTGTCCAGTCATTTTTTTCTTGACGTACACTCGGCAAATGTCGCCAAATTCAAAAATACCCGACAATTCGCGACTTACAATCGAAACGCAAACGTTATTCGTACTTTCTAATCCATGAGCCTGGAGAATGTGTTCGAAGGAACGCATCAAAGGGGGGGGTCAGGAATTTTATTTGCGCGCGCCTCGCGTTAATCGAGGCGATTATAAGAGATGAATTTCGCAATTCCCGAGGTAAACTGATAACCAAGCGTCACGTGTCCTATTATCGACCACCGAGGCTAGGCAATAAATGTCGATATATGCCTACTTGGCACATGCGCGTGTAATCGAGCCTCCGCGTGTTTCATCCTATCAGGGCTGCCGTAGACGATGGCATCATTGATAACGCGAAGACATCGTACGATAGATTCGGCTCCTTTTCTATTTTCGTCGAAATCACGCGAATCCACCTTAGTCACTCCGTCTGATTTCATTCTTTTCTTTTTCTCTTTTTTTTTTTTTTTTTTTTACGACGTCATCAATCTAATCGTACCGCTCGTTTTCATCCAGCTGATCGAATTCGACGAAATGGAATCGTAGATCAATGCGGAGTCGTACATTGTAAATACAACGGGGTGTTATCGAAGAAATCGTCAGGAAAGGATCTTTCGTTCGGTTTCGATCGAGCAAGTAGACTGGACTCGATAAATTGTGCTTTACGTCCGAGTGGAAACAGGTATTAATTTACTTTGAAGGTGAGATAAATCTAATATGATACAGAGAAAACGTAGAGTAAAATGACGATATAGATGAAACGAGCGAGGATAAAAGACAGATCGAGCTACTGGGCTGATAACGCCTCATCACTCGATTATCCGGCCTTCGGTTTCAAATATTCGACGAGCGGAACGCTGCCGAAATATTACGAACGTTTCAGGTTCTGATTAATAGAGACGCACAGTGCCGATAACCGTAGCAGAGAAATCTGCGAGCAGAAATGATTGCCGGCGTTTTGTCCGTTGACCACGCTGACCCGCATTAAACGATCGATGCTGAATTAATCATAATTAATCTTCGTGACAGTGTTCTGTTCTTTTTTTTTTTTCTCTTTGCATTTCGAACGAAGAGTGAGAAATCGATCGATGCAAGAGACTGCGCGAAAATGTCTTGAACCGCGTGCACGACGACTGGAAACTCTACGAATCGATTGTCTGACCGGTACGGGTCTCAATCCCCTTCGGCCGGGAGGGAAACTGATCTCGCTCGGCGCTGAACGATTCAAACCAATTCCAATAACTTTCACCGTATTTTTATCGCTCCAAAATTCTCCATTAACCTATTCTCCGCAGTATTTTGCGTCCCGATACGTGCTTTAAAATTAAGAAATTAATTTCTTCGAATTCAACATCTACCGTAGTAAAACGTCCGTTTTACATTTTCTCGTCTGAACGTGAAACGACAACCAGCTCCAATTCTCACCTGCATCGAAATTATCCGTCGAGGATGCATCAAACTATCCAACGAGGATGTCCCCCCCGTTGGCAGCTGTTGAAATCGAGCCGATTGAAAAGAGAGGAAAGAGGTAGGCAGCCGGTTAATTCGGTAGACCGGAGCGGACCTAAAGCGGAAGGTGGTGTAAAACTGAAAAATCAAGGGGTCCCTCGGTCGCGCGCTTCGCCGCCTGGTGGGGGTAATAACGTGAAATTAGGAGCTAATGTGGATCGATGTGCCCCGACGTCGTGGCTCGACTGTTTTAAGAGCGATAATAAAAACGAAACGATTTCGTGGAGGCTTCGGGCCCCGGCGGAATCGTGGAGGGCCGCCGCCGCCGCCGCCGCCGCCGCCACGACGAGGGGAAGTGAACGCGGCACGCGGGCGGAAGAGGCGGTTCCAGCGCGGTACGCTGGACTTCTTCGTTCAACTTTTGCCCCGCCTACGCCTCCACTGTTTCTCTGCCCCCACCAGAATTCCCCTAGAGAGAGGGGTAAAACTCCCCACTGTGTTGGTGTTGCTTCGATTGCCAACCGACGCGGGCAACCGTTCGCTCGGCTGGCGCAAGTCGCCATGGAAACCGACGAAAAGCGTCGCCCGGGATTGTTCGAAACAATTATCCGGCGCTCAATTCCACTAGCTCGCGCTAGTTCCACGTATCCTCTCTTTGGAGCGGCCGGTCCGCTCCGTTCTTTCTCTCCTGCTGAATAAAAATTTCCGCCAGCCGCGGAGAAGAATCTTCCTCCACCCTCCAGCTCCCACGGCGTCGCTCCGCTTTCGATCCGCTCTTCCAACCCCTGGCCAACGTTTCGCCAGGCAAGGGTTACGTATCAGAGAAGATGTTCACGAAGGGTTCACAGGTCAGAGGCAAATTGGTTTCAACTGGCAAATGCCAGTCCACCAATATATATATGTATGTATGTATGTTTTTTTTTCTCTTTTCGTTTTAATTTTGACTGGCCACGCTGTTTCGAACGAACCGTGTCGACGTCGACATTACGCGATTGCACTCGGGTCAACAGGCCTCAATTCGTGCAGCCGATGATTGCCAGATCGTTACGTCAAACGGACGAGGCGCACTGTGAGCGATCCGAGTTATAATTGGCACTTGCGCTATTTTATTTATAGACCGGCTCGATTTGACTAATTGTTCCACGGAGAGCTGAACAAGCGTCACGGAGCTCGAAGAAGTTTGACGACGTGGCGATGATGATGATGACGATGTGCGTGGAACACAGCGCACGACGCGTTCTAACTGTCGCGCTTTCTCCCCCACTTAACGTCTGATTGAGCTAAGAAGTATCTTTGTAACGAAAGAATCCGCTCTCCAACTCGATATTAACTAGATTCAACGAGAAATGTGAGAAAGTTGGGCAAGAGGAAGAAGAAACAATTATTTAAAGCAATTTCCGCTGCCTCGCCAAAGTTCGTTCGAACGGAGTAGAAAAGTAGAATAAACACAGCAGATCGGGACATATCCGCCGATCCCCTAAATTACTTTGGACGATCCGCGCGGAATAGGGGGAAAAGTGTTGCGCAAACATTCACCCTTCCACCGGAAGATGGCTGAATAGTGGCTGAATACGTATTCCACTCGAGTTTTACTTTAGCATATCCTCCTAAGAGGGATCCCTCGTCGGTGGTGTGCGCGCTCCTGCACGCGCGCGCGCGCGCGCGAGAGAGAGAGAGAGAGAGAGAGATTCGCGATTCGAGCAAATGTGTTTCACGCTCCGCTAAGCGACGGCTCGATTGGAGATCAGAAAGATGTACGCGCGGGCATCGCGCTCGCCTCCTTCGAATATAAAACTTTACATACAAGCGAAATGAAATATCGCCGTACACTCTGCGAAGAAGATGCCCCGCGATACGGATCCACCCCGTCTCGAACTCGAATCTTTCTTCCAAGTTTAAATTTGCCGATGGAATTTGGCTTGAATTGCCACTGTTTCTCCCGCCCTTGACTCGGGCAAACTTGAAACAACCGGTCTTCGATACGTAGTATTAAGATATTACAATTCAAACGACAACAATCGACGTTTTCCAGTGCCGACGAAGAAAAGTGATCCGGAGCGAAATTGACGTACGATAGTTTAGCGGTGAAGATTACGGGGGAAAAAATTCGTAGAGATTGATAACAAGGCTTGCTAAGAAAAAAAGAGAAAGTAGATAAAAATAATTTGGAAGGATAAATAAATAATTGTGCCACGATGCATGGTATCCAATATTTTATAATTAAAAGGATTAAAATAAATAAATTATGTCTGAAACAGAAATCCGTATTAATTTTGAGGACGAAGATACCAGTGTCTTTCGAGCAACTGTAAAGAAAGAAAATCTGGGATTCACGTTGACGGAATTAACGTAGAACGTACTACTTTTCTCTCAATAATTTCCACAAATTCCAATGGCAAGCAACAAATTTCTTTCAGCGGACAATGAATCGAAGCAGCAGTTGTAACAGCTCGTACAACGTTGTACTTTCTGCGGAGGACTGTATGCGAAGCCTGTGTTATTTTCGCCAACATCCAGATATCGTTTCCGCGTCACGTCTCCGCTATTCGCCTCGGCTCACCTGCAAATAAATATGTTTCCCTTATCGTTCCCCGTTGGCCGATCAGTGAACAACGATTCCTGGTTCCAAGGAGCTGGAAGAGGGACGTAAACACCGAACAGATCCCCGGTTACACAGGTACGTACAAGTTGCGACGTTTCGAAGCGAAAAATGTTTCAAGACGGACGAGTTCGCGCGTTTTTCTCGCGGAGCAGCTTATAATTACAGTTATCAGAAACGAATCAGACGCGAAGGAGGCAGCAATTGAGACAAGCCTTCTGTCTGTCATCTTTATTTCCATTTCTTTTTTTTTTTTATTCTCCATCGGCGCCAATTAACAATTCGGGGAAAGAGATTAAAGATCGGAGATCGATCTCTCGACGAGATTACACCGGCAGGTTAATCGTCGTTATTAATTACAGAGTTGCTCTCCGTTCGACTTTCCCCTCGTTTATCTTAATTAATTGCCCCTCCTGTATGGTCGCTGCCTAATCTTCTTGTTTCCTACACTTTGCTACACTCTTGTTTGTCGCAACGTGGCGATCTTTCGGACCTCCGTGTACGCAACTAATGATCACACTTGTAATTAAAAGATTTTTGTCGCAAGGAACAGTCCAAGAAATTTTAAACAAACTGAAGTATCGCAGCCTAATGCAACATTGTGTCTGTTGCTTTCTTTCTCCCAAATTTAGGCGGGATTCGTTCAGTGTATCAAAGTATCGTATATAACGTGTAGGATCGACGTTAATTTTTTTTTTTTTGTCCCAAAATTGTAATATTTTCTCAGCTTCAAGTATACTTCGGTAAAACAAAATAATAAATTCACTACTTCACAATAATTTCTATCCGATAGTATCGTACCGACGAGTTCAAAAAAGAAAGCGACGAATTATTGTATACGGTTTCGGTCGCTCGTTATGGTCCGCAATCAGTCGCCACCGCGAGTGGTTAAATTATCATTTCGCGAGTGAAAATTCTTAACGCTCAATTCTCTTTAAAAAAAAAAAAAAAAAGAAGTAAACAATTTCCATCGTAATAAATCAGCATCCCGTGAAAAATTCTGTGCTTCGCGCGGAAATTTTACGCTCACACGTAATTAGCTCAGAATTAACAAACTGGCAGAGAAGCAACACTGTCGCAGAGAAAATACACAATTCGGGACATTCCGCTGCGAGGAGTATTTTGCAGTCAATAACCTAGTCGGTTAGGAGAGCGTTAACAACGACGGCCGAACGGAAAAGTATATGGATTTAACGGTAATTCGAAGCAGCCACGGCTGCGCAGAATGATTCAGATGCTCATTGCCGCGAAGCTGCGGTACCGTTTCGGGCATCAATAACGTCTAATCACCCTGACGTAGAACCGATCCTGCTTGGTCCTGCGGTGTAATTTCGTCCTCTAAGCGTTCGCCACAAATCACATCCTGATGCGATTTGGGAGCCCCTCCCTCCTCTCGCCCCGGACTCGACATTTAAACTCGGCCGGATTATGGTCCAGAGCCTCTTGCGCCGTCGATAATTAATCGCCCCTCCCCCTCCCGATCTGTTTTACGATCGCCTCTAATCGCGCCGTTTCAAAGTGTTTCGAAGAATTCCAAGTGCATTCCCCAACGAGACACCGGCGTCAGCGTTTTCTTTCTTTCTTTCTTCCTTTCTTCTTAATAAGAAATCTCGTTAATGAGAAAATTTCAATTGTAGTTTCCTCAATTAAGTTCGAAATTTACGTGCTTTTCGCATCGTGACAGCACGAAATTAACAGCGAGGGCGAGCGCGTTTTGTTTAATTTGTGTGGGACACGTTCGGGAGAAAAATTGTCGAGCATCACGGGTTAAAATTAAATTCCGAAACAATTCGTCTTCCGATGTTTTAACGCGATACACGCGCGGAAATCAACTAGCCGTGAAGGTCTTCTTACCAACTCGAATCGAGTCAGGAGGATTACTATCCGAGAGGTGCTCGTAATTTCTGTGTCCGTGACTTAATTTTTGGCGGTTGGTTTATGGGGAAAAAAAAAAAAAAAAAGAGAAGAAGAAGGACGACGACGACGACGACTGCGGGCTTGGACGGTGGCTGACCGATACCGTGAACGCTCGTAATAATTCTCGCTTGACCGTGCGCCGGATGTAACCAGGGAAATAACGATGAAATAACGACGACGGTGGAACGTCGTCTGTGGCAACGCGAGATAAATATTAAACGCGGGTTGTTAATATGGTCGTCGTTCCGCTTACAACTGCTAACGGTTCTCTCTGTTGCTGCTTGAAAAGGCAGTGGTAATTTTCTTACGCTTCTCCCGACTCATTGTTTCGCAAGAACGATCTCAATGCGATTGCAAATTGTTTTCCACTGTGATCGGGAGAGCAAAACGAATCGACACTGGTCTTTATTTAATAATGTTATCGCTTTTTTTTAGTACGTTGCACGATTGAGTCACTACAGTATCTGGGGATAGTTAAGCTCCCATTGGGATGACAATCCTATTTTTCTGATCTCAAAGCAAGAAATATTTAGTAGAAAGATATGTAATGGTAAATTAAGCAAATTAAACTCGATATCAAATAACGATACAACAATAATAGTGTTGTGGAATTTTCTGAATTATTTTGAAGTAGTACGTGATTACCTTGTTCACATAAAAATACAATATTGTAATAATTATTTGCTATATATTGAATCAACATTGGAAAGGTCCCGTTGCAAATTCTCTAAATTTCTAATCTACACTCGAAGGATTCAAAATACTTTTAATCTGACACTGAAGCACGTACATGTCAATAGCATAAAAATAATAGAATGCCCAAAGATTCGTAGTCTCGCGAGAAATTTACTAAATTTGCACTCAACGATCAACGTGTTAATCCGATTTTTCCGAGGGCTTTCAATCTGAATAACTTCATTACGTTTAAAAATAATCCCCCTTTTTTCGACAGGGTAGAACTAATTCTGAAGAATTTTATTTTTCAAAGTGATTTGTAACTGATTTTTTAACACTTTTAATGCGACGATAAAATTCAGCCTCGTGATTGTCTCTTTCGTAAATACATCTACCTACGAGATCATTCCAAACTCGCGAAACAACTGGCTGTCGATTCAAACGAGACACTTGAAACCATCAATCACGTGGATGAATGGGACATTTTGTTATAATACACCACTACTGGTAGTTTCTTTAACAGATAATTTACACGTACAGCGTCTACCGACTCCGCGAGCAAACGGCAAACGCTTCTTTCAATCGTTAACGAGACAAGTCATGTCGCAGCAATGCACACACATGTGACTTCACATGTTCAACATCTTGCAACATAAGATACATACGAAAGGAACAGAAATAAACGTGAGGAAAAGCAGACGATGCTCTCGCTCGATGAGAAATTTAAGTTTGTCTCAAATCATCCAAGTCAATAGGTGTCTGACGCGATAAAAATATCACCGAAAGTATCCGTTCGCTTATGACCGGCGATATAATTGGTTGGTACACCGGGACCGTGATAAATCGCGCGAGAGAAAAAGGACAAAAAAGGTGGGAAAGGGGAGGAAAAAGAACGAGGCATTTTTCCACTATCCGGGGAAACAAGAGAGAAAGAGAGAGGGGGGGGGGAGGGTAACGAGACAAACAAGCTCCCGAACAAACTGCGCAAGAGACTCGCCTCAATCAGGCGGCGAGGAACGAGGCAGAAAAAAAAGAGAAGCCCGATAAAGTAGTGGCGGCGGCCGGTAGCTCGCGCGAGATACACGGTCACGGATTTTCGAAACGTATCTCAATTACCCCGGCGACTATAATTAACAAAAACAACGGGGCAGCGGCGGTGGCCGGAAGTTCGGCTATTTTGTTATCGAGCTACAGAAACGGTCGATGCTCGGAACCGCACAATTACCCGCCGCAGAATGTACACAGGCAGTCCGGAATAGCTGCACGCGGAATCGCGCTGCAGATTAATTGTAACTGCATCGTGGCTACCGATTTGCCTAATTAATTCGGTTACTAATGGCCGCCGCGGAATCCTCGACTTCCGAGGATCGAACGGTGCCCGCAGCGCCATTCGCTGTCCGAACGCTATCAATGGGGATTGAACCGGATCCCTCGGTTCTCGTGGCCCAGGGGATGGGGAGAGCGCGGAGAGGATTCCAGAGGAAGCGCGCGGCTGCCAGGCGACGATGGAAACTCGGGCACGCGGAATTAAATCGTCAGAAATCTTGGGCTAACCTGTGCCCTCCTCCCCCCGTCGATTCGATTAATTCCGATCGATTCGGTCTCCACGCTGAAGCTCCTTCTTTTTCGATTCTTCTTTTTTTTTTTCCTCAATTTCGACCTGGTGTTTGTTCAAGCTTGAGACATTTTCTCGCTCTCTCTCGCTCTCTCTCTCTCTCTCTCGAGTCGTTTTAATTGATAAATACAGCTGCTCCAGCTTGAAAAGACATTTTTGCAAATTGCAAATCCTTCATTTTTGTATATTTTTGGGAAAAAATTTACTATATTCATACTAAATATATAATATACTAAAAATAGTACTATATAGTATACTACTAAAGTATAGTGTACTATACTAAAAATACTACTGTATAGTATACTACTAAAGTATAGTGTACTAAACTAAAAATACTACTGTATAGTATACTACTAAAGTATACTGTACTAAACTAAAAATACTACTGTATAGCATACTATTAAAGTATACTGTACTAAACTAAAAATACTATTGTATAGTATACTACTAAAGTACAGTGTACTATGCTAAAAATACTACTATATAGTATATTACTAAAGTATAGTGTACTATACAAAAAATACCACTATATAGTATACCAGTGAAGTATAGTATACTGTACTAAAAATACTACTATATGGTATACTACTAAAGTATAGTGTACTAAACTAAATATACTACTGTATAGTATACTACTAAAGTATAATGTACTAAACTAAAAATACTACTGTATAGTATACTACTAAAGTACAGTGTACTATACTAAAAATACTACTGGATAGTATACTACTAAAGTACAGTGTACTATACTAAAAATACTACTGGATAGTATACTACTAAAGTACAGTGTACTATACTAAAAATACTACTATATAGTATACAACTAGAATATAGTGTACTAAACTAAAAATACTACTGTATAGTATACTATTAAAGTATACTGTACTAAGCTAAAAATACTACTATATAGTATACCACTAAAGTATAGTGTACTAAACTAAAAATACTACTGTATAGTATACTACTAAAGTACAGTGTACTATACTAAAAATACTACTGTATAGTATACTACTAAAGTACAGTGCACTATACTAAAAATACTACTGGATAGTATACTACTAAAGTACAGTGTACTATACTAAAAATACTACTATATAGTATACAACTAGAATATAGTGTACTAAACTAAAAATACTACTGTATAGTATACTATTAAAGTATACTGTACTAAGCTAAAAATACTACTATATAGTATACCACTAAAGTATAGTGTACTAAACTAAAAATACTACTGTATAGTATACTACTAAAGTACAGTGTACTATACTAAAAATACTACTGTATAGTATACTACTAAAGTACAGTGCACTATACTAAAAATACTACTAGATAGTATACTACTAAAGTATAGTGTACTAAACTAAAAATACTGCTATTCTATTATACTATACTAAAAATATAGTGTACTACTATAGTACTATAGTGTACGACTGTACTAGAATAAAAATGCACTATATACTAAATAAACTCGCGACGAGTTTTTGCTCACTCATTTTACTCAAATTCCATCTTCCTAGCGAGTTCCTCGTTCACGATAGCCGGGAAGCCACGGTTCAATCTTCGCGCGAAAGAACGCGCGGGCATAACAATCCCGCGCGAGCGCATCGTTTCTCGATCGAGACACGACGATAATGGATTTTTCACAGTAACCGAGAAATGGCGTGCCACCGCCGGGTGAGGAACGCAGAGAGGCCCGGTCGCAACAATCATCGGCTTGTTTGTCGAACAAAACCGCGTGGACGTGACCGAGGAGCGCGTTCGCTCGAGCAAAACGAAGAAGGACGACAGGATCAAGCAGAAGGACGAGGATCAAGAAGTCTGTATCTCGTTGAAAGGATGGTAGCCGATCAAAAGATATCAGCATCGAACGGCGAGTTTCGTCGATGCTTCGAAGACCAGAAGCCACCACAAAAGATCCCAGCGCAGATACGAGTACGTGGCGTACTCTCCTTTTTTTTTTTTTCTTCTCTCGTCTCCTTACGATCCCTTTTCTTTCTCTCTCTTTTTCTTTTTTTCTTCCTCTCCACTCTCTCTCTTCCTTCCTTCTTCTTCTTCTTCTTCTTCTTCTTCTTTGGTGAAATCGTCGGGGCTCGCCACGATTTCACGTCGTAAATGGTCGCTCGGAGGAGATGGACGGGTCCATTGAAAAGCTCTGAGGAAGAGGCGATTGCATTATAAATTGAGATACAAGGTATCGGTGCTCGCTCGGATCTGTTTGTTTCTACATCGGCCGATCGTCCGCCGACACCCGGTTGCCCGAGCGACGTTTTAATTGATTCGTTTCACGAATCATTTTCTTGCAATTCCGGGCCGATCGTTCGAAGTTTAATCAGACCTGGCTATTCAATCTTCGATACCGTTACCCGCTACTCTCTCTCTCTCTCTCTCTCTCTCTTCCTCTTTCTCTCCTCTGTCCGGCAAAAATCCTCTTTCAGAAGAGAGAAGAGCCCCTACGAGCCGGAGAGTTGCCAAGGCATTATACAAAACGACGACGCCTGTATAAATATCTCTACGTCCGGCCGTCTCCTCGCCCCGTCGAACCTTTCCTCGATCTCATCTATCCAACCACCTTGTACAGCTCATGCAAAAGCAAAAACCTCTCCTCCCAATATATTACGGGGTGCATAGATCCCGCCGTGCGCCGTTCGTTCGGCCAATTGAGAAACAAGTGAACGATATTTCATCTCCGTCGTTGTAAAAGCGACGAGCAAAGGACCGCGTGCAGCACACGTCATGGAAATTAAAAGGAATGGCGACGTCAACCGAACGGATGGCGTGCCGTGGCTAATACAAACAGCTCTCTCTCTCTCTCTCTCTCTCTCTCTTTCCCCCCCTTTCTCTTTCTCTACCCCTGTGGAAAAATTAAAATAACGACTTGATTTATCGTGAAAGTTCTCACGGTCGAGGAGGAGCGAAAAAGTTTCCACCGCGGACGGAAGGATGAGGGCGAGGATTCTGGCTGGTCGTTGTCGTTGTCGACGAGAAAAGGAAGTTTCCTCTCTTTCTCCGACCGGTTAGCGCCCCCCTCCCCACCCCCTCCCCCCGCCCTCGTCCGGCGCCGTTCTTTATTCAAAGTTGTAATAACGTTTGGCAGATGTTTCTGATATAGTGGCGAAGCCCAGGGCCGCTTTATTCCGCGAACTTTTATCGAGTCAATTTAAGTTGCTGCCAGGGACTGCTGCTCGCGTCTGCTCTCGCCTTCCTTTTCTCTTTCTGTTGCCACTCCGTCTTTTTTTTTTCTTTTCTTTTTTTTTTATCCCCCTCGACGCCACACCATCGGCCGCGGCCGTGCCACCAGTTACATCCCACACGCTTTTCTTCGAAAACTTGGTATTCATATTCATTGTGGCGCCGGTGGTTTCTTCCTTTCCGACCACGCGGATAGATTTTCTTAATTTCATGGCGTGCAACTTTGGAATTAGTTGGACGCAATGTCGGTGAAACAACCGCGGCGAAAAGTGTCTGTTCTTTTTCTTTTCTTCCCCCCTTTTTTTTTTTTTTTTTTTTTTTTTGGACAGGTTTATAATTTTACAAGTTTGATAAAAGAAATTATTGAATCGGCTCGTTTGTTCAATCAATTTCAACACGCGGATCTCTTTAGACATTTCTCTATAACCAGCCAGACGTTTCCAGTTCTCCTCCCCCGAGTTTTTAGGAACGCCGTCCGGTTGAATAAAAATCATAACCCGACTGGTCAGACGGTTATTAATTTTATGCATGTCGAATACGATGGGCTACCTAGTAACCAGCGCCATATAAATTCCAGCACACGTATTACGTCGGGCCGTCGTATCGTAGAGCAGGCAAATATTATAGCGGGGGCTTAAACCTGCCGATGTAACTTTATTTCAGCTCACGTGCGAATCCAATCCAGGCATGATTTTCCATTTCAAATCGAGCGTATATCAAAAGTCGAGCCGTCTCATCCATATCAATCGGAGGAAGAAGGGTATCGCGCATCGTGCCGCTGAATTACAATAATTCTTCTGGATCTATAGAAAAATTGTCAGGCTGCGTGAAACGTACGCGAATCATGGGAACTCGGCACTTGTTTCCTCGAGCAAAAGTATGGCACAGATTTTTGGACACGTGATATTACGTATTATCCTCGAAACGATTGAAATTTTATCGTGTCCATTCACAAAGGATCGTTCAATATTTGAAAAGTTTTTGATAAAAATATTACTAATCTTACCAAAACTTGTAGTTGCTTGAATAGCATTTGGAAAATTTTGTTCCAATTACATCCAGTACGATGTAATTTACGTTTTTAATTTGTTTAAATAAATTTGATGTTTTATACGACAATGTGCGACACGGATATTAAATACTTCATGCCAGCGTCATCTATAGTTGCTTGGTCCGTACAAATTCTTCATTGCATTTCTCTGTCGTAATTTCTCGTTTGTCTCAATATATCGGCTTTTAACGTATATTCAGACGTCAGAAGATATGTAAAAATTATTCCATTGTATAATTTCTGCGATGCATTCAGTTATTCAATGTCGTGGAACTTCAGATTCCTTTCTTATCAACAAACGTTACGAAACTCAAACCTCCTTCCCCGTTGGCAGTCGATATGGTTGTACCCTCTGTAGATATTGCAGTTTCTTTACAGGTTTCTGTACGATTGATCACGAATAAAGTAGAATAAACAATTTTTCCACTCAATGACAAAAGAAAAATTCCAAAGAAAATTCGTCGAACAAATAGTATTAATACCACTATTAAAGACACAACGAGATTTACATTAAAAAACAAAAACTAGATTATTTCACGACGACAATTTGTTTCAGATTTTTTTTTCTTTATCAAAATCAAACGTACGAGAGAACGCAGAATGCTCTCGTTCGTGAAATTGCACAGATCGAAGTAAAAGGATATGAATGGAAATCCAAGATACATCAGTCGCATACCAATGCTAAGGCGTTCGCATTTCTTAGCTACGAATGAGTAGAAACGCGAAGGATGTATTAACGTTGAGCAAGTTAACGATGACGTATACCTATCGACCTCTTTAGAAGACGAAGCATGTAGATTCCTAAAACGTTGGGAATTCGTGGAACTTCACTGATCACAAACTATCAACTTACACCTTGATATTTACAGTCTTGAAACATATTGAATTATCTGCGAAATTTCAAATTTCGAACTTGACGATCGTACCGATGGAATTCCTAAGCCTGTCGTCTAATAACCTATTAATTCGTCTAGCTACTTTCAAGGAGAGGGAAAAAGGGGGATGGGAAGATTCCATCGTCGCATCGGAATTACCCCATTTCCCCGACTCTCAGGCCCGAGACGACAACGTTTCGTTAACAACGTGCTCGCTCGTGTGCGTGAGAGGCCCGATTCGATGCTGAAAAGTGAAAAGCAGCCTGGAAAACAAGAAGTCCCGGCACGGGGACAATGGCCGCCGATTAGACGGCCTCTTTCATGTGCGTTCCTTTTGCGAAGGAGCTGGCGCGTGGTGAAGATTAGGGCAGACGCAGGTAGAACCCGGCATGCACCTGCGCACACCTGTGCACCGTCGGTGAACCCCGACGACACCCGAGCAACAGATAAAACGTGGACTGCTCCTCTGGGAACGAGAGGGGAAGCCCGCGAGAGAGCCGAGAGTGCCACGAGCCACCTGTAATGTGTGTAACGGTACAGAAAAGCGTACGGTGGCGCCGATCGCCGGCGACGAGAACTAAAAGTCTTCTTAGGCGAGGTCGAGCGGCCGCATACCACGATCTGGAATCGCAGTCGAGAACGCAGTCGGTGTCCGGTCGTCCGGTGAACGCTCGAATTGCCGAAGAGGAACGAGACGGTTCGAGGTGTTCCGGAGACGGTGACGTACGCAAGTTCAAGTGACAAATATCTGGCGCGTGACTCCGTTCGGCCGATTCGACGATTCCTTCGATCCTGCGTGCTGTATATGCTATACACACACACACACACATACACGTCACATACACGCGCATATACACACACAGGCACGCCGGTCGCGCCTCCGTTTTCCTCTCTGTTTCACTTCTCCTTTCTTCATCTTCCTCTCCTTTGTTCGTCGTTCGTTCCCGTGCCATCCGCCGAGGGATCCTCGTGGCTTTGCCTCCCGTGATTGCGTGCACACACGTCAGTGAACGAGCCACGTTTCTCGTCTGCCTGTGTTTTAAACACTCTCTGTGACATTGTTCTCTGATTGAGGGGGATAAAGCCGGGACCGGAGCCGAGAGCAGAGCCAGCGAGAAAGCCAGCAGAGTGAGTAGAACACGTATTTTACGTATGCATGCCGCCTGGAGACATCGATGCGCGGTCAAGGCACGCGCCCTCGCTCGCAACGCGTTCCTCCTTCATCGCCGTGAGATTTTTCTACTACGTATTCTCTCTCTCTCTCTCTCTCTCTCTCTCTCTCTCTTTCTGTCTATCTTTTTCTCTCTTTGACGATTATCCTCATTAACCAATTCATACGTGTACCCAATTCGTACGAAGACTGGTTGCACGGCCGATCGATTTTAAAATGGCGCGGTGTACACCCGTGACACTCGAGCTACGCCAGGTATTCCTCCCGGTCGCTCGGATGCCATTCGACGTGTGCCTCTCAAGCCCTGTATATCCTTTCGCTGCCATAAACATGGAGTTTCCAGCTCACGCTCCTTGTGTCACGTTGTCGATCGAGGCAGACCAGTTCCCTCCGTCCGGAGACACAACGGAATTCTCACGATCACGCACACACACACACACACACACACACACACACACACACACACACACACACACACACACACATCGACGCCGCGCGGTAGGTTATTCGTTTTACGAGGTTGGAGGTTGTTGTAGAACCGGCACCGGTGAAGAGGGAACGAACGAAAGGAGAGGAACGAACGGTTGAAATCGGTATCGTCGATGAATAAAGATGCCCGATGGCAGGACAAACAACTCGAAGACGTCGATTATCGGAGAAGCCTATTCCCATTAGCTAGAGAATCGACGAGTTGCTCGAGCACGTTGTTCAACCTCCCTCTGGTTTTGTTACTCTGGTCTGAGTCACAGTTAACGTACGCTGCGATCACGATTTATTGATGATGACGCGAACCACGACGAACGAAACTGAAATAACTTCGACTCTCGTCGTAGGGAAGATTCTTTCGAGTTATTTTCCCAGTTTCTTTAAGATCCGATATAGAGAACCACGCGAACTCTGTCTCAGAAACTGAATATTTTTCGTGGACGAGACAGACGAGTTCGATCGGGATGCCAGATTAGGCGAAAGTATTCAAGGACAGTGAATCGTGTAACCTCCCGCTGTTGCCGGAGAAAGATAGTGTCCCGTTATTAACATTCATTCACGTCACGCGCAAGTTGGAACGCGATGGAAGAGATCTTTGCAGCGAAACGAGCAGTTGATCAACCCGCGACAAAATTTTGTCCAGAAAATTTCAGAGAACCCGCGCTTTTACTATCCTAAACTGACATCCGCTGCCTGTATTCTGACGAATTCTTCTCAGGTTATTGTTACTTTCAGGTTAAATATATTGAATTATATTATTATAGTATTAAATTTATAATATATAAAATATTGAATTATATTATTATAATATTAAATTTATAATGTGTAAAATATAAAATATTAAAATATATTATTATAATATTAAATTTATAATATATAAAATATTAAATATTAAATTATATTATTATTATATATTAAATTCCAGGTAAATAAATGAAACATGTGCGGACTAGGAACTTTCATCGTAGACCGCGAGTCGATATTAATTACGGTTGTCGTTACGCTCGTCGCTCTTGAAGCTTCCAATCAGCGGATCGATAAGAAAGCAATTCACTTTGGGAAGCACTTTCACCGTGAATTTTAACCAGTTTCAGTATCACTGGCAATCGAACTTTCAACGAACGAGGGCGTACCAACTTCCCCCAATTACCGGTAACTGCGAATTCTGCGCAACGCTCGACAGTATTTGCGAAATAATCCCGCGGCATTGGAAAAATCTCTGCTCGAATTAATTGGAAGTAATACCGAGCACCTGTGCAATACCACGTTCCAACAAACCACCCAGCTCTCTGTCGAACTAATTCAGCCTCCGACGTTGTTTCTCCGGAAATCCGATACAACAGCGTTTTGATTTATTCAGCCGGAACACCGAATTAACAGCGCAACGCAGTTTGACAAAAGTAAAAACTCGACGTTTTTCTCTGTCACTCTTCGTGGCACGTAAATTCTACGCTTGACGCTCGACTAATCAAATCCTTCCTGCCGGAACGAGAACTGTTTCGTTTTATCTGTCGTTCAAATACGCGAAACGAATAAACGTTCTGTCCCTATGTTTCAAAGGAAGAGTTGCTTGAAAGAGAATTTTCGCGACGATGTCGATCGGAGATAAGTAATCTCTCGCGTGTCTTTTATTTCGATGAAGGAGAGACGCGATTATGAATTACATAAGATCCTTGTATCATCGCATCCGAGAGCTGCTGCTTTCTCTGTCTGACCCCGATACTTGCTCGACGAAACCCTGTCCCCCCCCACCCCCCCACCCCCACCCACTCGATTTTAGATTCGGCTTCGTGCTTCCTCGATCTCAGAAAGAAATCTCGCAAGAAATCTTCCACCGTTTGACGAACGTCTTATCTTATTGCCAGAGTTAAAATTAAACGCGTCTTTTATTCACGAACAATTCGCCGACCGAGATTCGTGGGCATGCTACGTGAAATTTTAAACAATTTCTTCCATACCGATCGACGAAGAAATAATCAACGAGCGATTTGAGATACGAATATCTCTCAGATCGAGAACAAACAAAAGACAATGCACCGTCTATCGTGATCGCTATCGAATTGGACGTAATTGGCCGTTAATAACCGTATCGGGAATAGAGCTACGAATTACGAAACGCGAAAGTCGAATAGGAGTTCGAAAGAACAATTGCAAAAGTGTTTGTATCTTTCCATGATAATTTTCGATTGATTTTCTAAAGATTCAAAATTCGATGCTTAGCAAGAACCTTTTGTAGAATGAAAAACCAAGGACCTTTCAAACGAGACAAGGAATAACGAAAGACTGTGTGATATTGTAACGAACGTATTTCTTTTTTTCCTTTTGTTCCACAACGTTCCACGTTTTGCGACGCACAATTTGTCTTGCTGAGCTATTTGACAGCAGCAAATTATCCATTTCAACGAAATGGAGGGCAATTTATTCGGTGCCCTGAAAACTTATTTCACCGTATCGTGGCTGCAATGACGATTTGTCGCTGTAATTTCGTATCATTTTCTGGGACGGGTCTACCGTTCCACGGTAAAGGCCTGTCGATCCTAATGTCGAAACGTTGCGTGATCGTCGTTCCTTAAAAAAAAAAAAAAAAAAAAAAAACGAATTGTCCATAACACGTGATGATTTCCAATGGAACAGTAAATAGCGATAAATTGAATATCTCGTACAAGTCGATGAAGAGTTTCTCGCTAAATATCTCGTACAAGTCGATCGAGAAGTCGCTAAATCGGAGAAAAAACAAAGTTGGCTCGTTTTTCTAAAAATATCGATTACGTTCCGTTCGATGGTATCGGAGGATAGTGAAATAGTGAATCGTAAAATTTAATACTTAATACTTGCACTACCGTGCTACGTAATAGTTACTAATATAGAGGACAAGTGTAATAACTGCTGGCACTATGTTTAGAAACCAATCTTTCGCCACGATGTATCCTAAACCACAGTACTCGCTCTTGAAATTCTTCCGGCCAGATCGCTTTTATTAGAAATTTCTTTCTACGATTGAATTACAATTTCTCCATCAGCCCCACGACCAAATGTGGCAAATTAACGTCGCTGCAGTTCGACGATCGATAGAAAAAAAAGAAACCTTGGAAATTTTTCACGGAAACGCAAAGCGTCTCACACCTGTCCAAACAAACTCATTGCGCGAGTCGTGGTCCCATCAACACTGGACGACCAAAGCATTATAAATTTGTAGCAAAGAAATTAAAGTCACAAGAAGAAGTTAACAATACAATAAAGAACAAAAATTAGTATCTGTTCGATGTAATTTGTTAAAAATCACTCGAGTATTTAATAACACACTGTTGTGAATATATAAAATATTATAAATTGACCATTTTGGCCATTTTAGTAGTTCCAGTGTTATAATACTCTCAACAAATTCAATCTTAGAAAATGATTCTCCTCTCCTTATCTACGCCACATCTTTTTTGTCTCTGACAGTACACTGTTTTGCAAATATACGAAATTTCCACAGAAAATTGTAAGTCAGTCGTTTCGCCTTCTAGCGTTGATAATTCAGAGCCTCGACTCGGCATTCGCTCGAAGAACGTAGAAAACAGCGGTATTCGGTGATACGAATGATTCACAACGTGTCGTTAACACTCTAGCAGCCCAGCCAGAGGCGCGGATGCGTGTTGCGAGCATCGATCATGCGAGCAAATCTCTCGTCGAGTAAAAGTACGTGTACTACTACCTCCTGGCGTCCTTCTGCGCCGCTCACGCCGGAATGCGTTTTGCAATCTTATGCTAATTTGGTTAGTCACCCTCGCGCGGTCGCTCGTTGATACCAGCGTCTACCGAGACTCTCGTCGTCACGTATATTATCGTATACACCAGCGACAATGGGTGGCAGAGGAGAAGGCGTAGCTGAGAGACGAAACGACGGAACAATGGCGGCGGTAATTTGGCCTTTCGACATCATCGATTGTCCATTGTCCTTTTCCACCGTTCTTAAACCGGCGTCCCATTGACCGACGAGGCGAGGAGAACAGCCGCGATCGTTAACCGATCACGCGCAAATTTCTTTTCACGCTGACATTGAACACGCTCATGACGGATCGTTGGGGAAACGTACGAGACTTCGAGAGTAGGTTACGAACAGTTCTCGACAAACGTAAACTCGCTGCCAGTCCGCGAGATTCCGGCTGACCGCAACAGGGGAGTTATTGATGAACGTAATCAATGGTGGAACGAAACATGTTTCCGCGCGATTCTAGCTGCGCGGTGATTCGAGATGGCAAGTGTGCAATGGAGAATTTTCAATGAACAGTGGTTGAGATTCGAGATGTCTGTTAGATGTAAATACCTTGGCAGATCGTGTGGTGTATTGTTCCGATTGATAATTGATAATCGATTCCTAATTATATTTACTGGAAATTTTATAGACACAAAACAGTGTATTTTTAATGATTTAAATAATTAAATTGAAATTAATTATATAATTAAAAATTAATCTTGATAAGATACATAAATAAAAACTTGTGTAATTTATGGTACTACAAAGCTTTTCTATCTTCTTACTCCCACATTTCTGATGGAAATTTTATGCTTCGTGCATCTCCAATTTTAGTGTCAACTTCTGACAGTAGCCACTATAGTGTCTTTCGCGTCTGGGCGTTTCTGAGCTCAAAGTTTTTTATTCCGCTTGTTTCTCAGCTGGTAGAGAGCTCTCTGTGCGATTTATAAAACAAACTTTAATCCCCTCCCACAGTTTCAATTTCGAAACTTTGATTCGCTCCAAATTTTATTCCAATATATGCGATTACGTAAGTAGTATAGCATAAAATACCGTCGGATATACACATTTTTTCTTTTGCATCTTCGCGAAAAATTTTGTCGTATCTAGAAATCTCTTCGACGTTATCTTCTATACCTGCAGCACACGCCACAGCATCGACACTTTTCAGCGTGGATGGATATCGAAACACACCGCGGATAGAATACGGAGGTGTCGAACGTGTACTTTATCGGCTGCCATTGTATTCGCAATCGTTTTCCGAGTCGATATCGACAAACAAAGTGACAAACGACACGATGTTTTAAGAATAAAATGTCAATGACACGAGACGATGAAATACCGCAATTTCAAGTGCTACCTTGTAGCATTGAATACAGAGCATAGTACAGAAAATTGAGTTTAAGCCAGCGAACGAATTTAACGATCGTTTCTGTTCGTTCGAACGTTCGACCATTTTTTTTTTTTTTTTTATTCGTAGCAATTTCAAACGTTTCAATCGACTGAAATACTCTATGTATCAGAGTTGGAAAATTTTACGCATCGTGGGCTGAACTTTTCTACCACTTTCTCCTTAACTTGAATAAAGAGCATCGAGCATTTCATTTCAACTGTAGTTTCTCGGTTACGACTGGTAGACAGAGAGAGAGAGAAAGAGATCAGTTTTCTTGCGACAGTTCCGGTATTCGTGGAACGCGATTCGACTTCAGCTTTGCGGCGATCGCTTTCCAAACGCCGAGCTTTTTCCATTTTTTTTTTCCAGCGGAGATTGTGATTCAATCAACAACAAAGAACGCAAAGTTCCCTGAAACAGGTAGCTACCGTTCCTTCGCGCAAATACGGAACACTTTGCGACACATCCGGCGTTTGAAACGCCACGAACGATCGATATCAACGACTTGCCACGCGAACGATGTCTTCTTAAGAGCTGAAGAGTCGACGTTGCACACTCCAGAGGAATTTCAGAACAATTCAGCTCTTCGATAGATCGACTTTTGTTTGAAATTCGACTCTTTCTCCCTCGAAAACTTTTATCTTGTACGTATCATCTATCAACAATTTATTTACGAAGCATCACCTCGAACAAAACGATATATGCAGCATTGGAAATGATCGTTCGAAATATTCTTGTTGATTATATCTTTCGATCTGATCATCCTTTGATGAACGTGCATTGCGGATTTGATAGAACAAGTATAACGTATAAATGTTAATGATACGTAGGTTCAATTTCTGGAATATCCTTCGCCATTTTTTTTCAACTTTCAGAAGAAGCAACAAGAGGTCTAGTTTATGTGAATCGTTGCAACGAGTGTCCATTGACTCAGGACTGCCTTCAGAAATTCTTTTGTTCTTCTTGATGTCGTTGTTACAGCTTTCACTCTAAACGTCGCAGTATTACACTGTTATACGTCGCATCATGCAACACCAAATGTACACGTTCGTTATAATTATCAACAAATTATAAAAAGTACGAGCTGTTGGCTAGATTTAAGTAGCGTTAATTGTTTTTTTACAAAATTAAACTTTCATTTCATTTCGAAGCGACGAAACACGCGAATCGTGATTTTCGACGGAAAAAAGCATCTCAAAGACTCGGAAATCAGCATTCCTCGGTTGGTAGAACGTGATTCAAGGTCGACGTGAGCGGACCACGATGTCAAACGAACGATCGTTTCGTATTCCCTCCACGTCCCGAAATCTAGAAACACGACTCGCGTGCATAATCGCTCTCCCCGTATCACGAAGCGGAAGATGGAGAAGAGGGGCATCGATCGAATTTTTCTTCTCGAAACGCTGCCTCGAGCCGTCGTTGACAGTCGATGACGGACGTCGAATGACAATCAACCGCTGCAGCACCGGTGCTTCCGGTTCGTAAAGGCTCGCGTGGATCGTGACGTCGATCAGATCGTTTACGATTCGACGTGCGCGTCGATTCTCTAGCTATCTCTCGCTGTCATAAATATTTTTTCTTTTAACAAAATTTACGTAATCCAAAAATTTCCGAGGCATTCTCAGTTTCCCTGCTTTCTAAATTAAACGACTTGCACCGTGGTATTCGTAGAGTAAGATTCAACGTATTCATTTGTGTTCACATCTATTTCATGACTGGAACGATTCAAGTTGGAGTGTACACAGAAAATGAAAATCTTCGAAAATATTGAAATACTTATAACTTTCAATTTACAATTAAATTGTACTTCTCTCCATCCAAAATACCTGTGTCTGTAATTTTCAAAGGAGAACCTGTCGCAAGTAATTAAATTGTACCTCTCTCTCTCTCTTGATTTAATCGAATTTACCATTTCAATTGGTTCAATCTGTTTGTAGTTAATTTTAGCGAAAATGCATTCTATCAATCGCTATTCATCAATTACATTACTCCCTCTGAAATGAGGTCTGGTTCATTCAATTGCAAACATTATTACACGTAGCTGCTCGAGTCACACGTAGCGTCAAGTTTATACATTTATCTTGCCGATTAATTTTGACGATAAAATTGGATTTTTACAGAAGGCAGGGACCAACGAATCTCACCTGCAACGGGCGCAAAATGAGGGTAGTTCACTCTCTTTGGACGTTACTGGTTCTTTAACGTTACCTCAAGATGTACGCCGAGTGGCAGAAGGTGAGCCATTTTAAACATTTTAAACATTTTAGACATTCTCTTATCTAAACACTTCCCAAACATTTTCCAAACCAAAATATTGACAAACGTGTGACAAGTCACATTTTGACTCTCTCACGTTGCAAACCGCGATTAACAATTAATGGAACGAGATTAAAAACGTTCTCTCTCGGTAGAGAGAAAGAGAGAGGAGCGTTTAGTTCTGTTTGTTGAATGGTTGCACAATGTTTACGTGGTCAGGATCGTAGGAAGGGTCGTTGCGTGGTTGGAGTCAATGATCTGCGCGCACGCAATTGCGTCGCCGTGCAAACCAGCCACTTTCGAATGCCATTGCGCTTCGCGTTGCCCCGCGCCAGTCACCTAATCGCGCCAACCCACCGCTCGCGGCCAAATACGTTTTACCATTCTCGCTTCTCGCTTCGTTGCTCGCGTCTTTCGCACAATCGGCGAAAAACACGCGAGAGACGCGATGTTTATCAATTGGCAGCAATCGAATTTCGTGGATCGCGCAGAAATTCACGGTTCTCGCGTGAAGCACAAACGGAGTTTGATCCTTTGACCACTTGCGCTGACAACTGACTGCGGACCATAACGAGTGACCGTACACAATAACTCGTCGTTTTCTTCACGACATCACTGAATAGAAATGGCTGAGAATAGTAATAAATTTATTATTTGTTTTGCCTATATCTGTTTTACTGAAATATACTTAAAACTGAGAAAATATTACAATTTTGGAACGAAACAATTCTCGACGTCATTCCAGCGGAAGAGGTTAACGGAAGAATTCCAATGCTCTGCCACGACGAAAGCAATTTTCGTTTTCTGTTCAGGCGTGTGCAGATCGAAGGGAATTTGCTGGAGAATTTTCTTTTTTCTACCGACCGTGTTTCGCTTTCGTCACGCTGGAGAAAGAATTTGCAAGAAATACTTTGCAACCTATTGTCCAGTCGAGGGGATAAAAGCCGAATGAAATCGCCGGTGCAACGTCCAATAATCAGAAAAGGAAATGCGGCGCATTAATTATCGAGGCTGAACGAATGAGTCTCTCCTCTCTCTGTTACGTTACTTCAATTTCCTATAACACCGGTCACGCTGGCCGACGACCGGTGTCTTCCTCAATTATATCCCCGGGCATCATTATTCGTGATTGGACACCGATGCAACACCGACTCGAATAACAGCGAATCTCTGCCCGAAATGGGATGAAATTGTTTCGAGCAATTGTGTCAAACACGACGAAACTTTCCAACAAACTTCGTTCCCTCTTGCTTAACCTACGTTCCTACTTCCATTCGCGCGATCGAGGAACCAGCAGTAAAATCGAAAGAAACTCTCTTCGTTGCAAATGAATCGAAGCCTCGTCCGCAAACTTCACTTTGCCCGTGATTTCACTTCGGATTTCGTCTCGGAACACTGAAGAAGATGTTCTAACCGAACGGAGCACGAGTGTCTGAAACGCGTCTGTACGCACTGTGGCCAGAGCGAGATTTAGAATAGAATCGAAAGAGATCGAACGTTTTCGTTCGTGCAATCGAACTGTCGATCGTCTTCTCTACGACAGAAACTGCGCGTGTGGACGGCGGTTTGAACAGTTGTGCGAGCGCGCAATCGGCTCTTAGCATCGACAGAAAGGCAACTACGTGGTGCTTCTGCAACTCGCCACGGTGGCTAGTTAGAGAATCGTTTCCCGTTGGAGGCGGCCGCAGCCTATATTCCTAGCTAGCCTAGCACCACGTAGGCGTACGCGTGTTTAGCGCGTAATTTATATAAGAAGAGAGGCACGCTTGGTTCCACCCCAAAGCACTTCGATCCACTGGCGCCGGCACCACTTCTTCTCTCGCCTCTCCTTTTCGTGTACGCGTGAGCAAGCGCTCGCCGGGATCGTCGCGGCGTTTCGCGATCCGCTCAGCCACCTGCCGGAGCAATCGTGTCTGTCGTCACCGAAACGGGGAACCCTCGCCGAAAGGGAAACCACCCAGTGCGGGTCACGCGCTTGGGACACGTAGCCACACGATTGGCCAATTACCCGGCGGTTTAATTGAAAACAAGCGTACGCCACTGTGCATGCACAGCAATTGTTGCGGAGAAGAGGCGTATAACTTGCAGTGTTGCATCGTACATCCTCGCGTCCGGATCGCGGAACACGATCGGGTTTCTTTGTTCGAGCCCAAGTTACTTCTCTTCTTTTTCTCGTTCTCTCGTCCAAAGGGCGGATGTCGAACATCAACCCTTTGGAACCAAACTCGGTCAGCTCGAGGAACGTGCAATTTGCAAGTTTCGAGCCAGTGGCTCACGAGCCAAGCTTCCGTTTGACCCCGTTTCGACGATCGCCTCACCTCCGACAACAAGTGGCACGGATCGGGGAAACGTAGCGCCCGAGTAGCCAGAGTAGCACCTTCTTCTTTTTTCGGCAGGGGAAAAATACCTCACGGTGTTTGCGTGGCGGTGAAACGTGTTTCTGTGCGTGAAACTAGCTTGTGAAACGAGTGGAAGGACAGCGGGTGATCGAGGCGACGAGGAGGTAACGACCCGACCCCGTCGCGCTTTGCAGAATAGAAAAAAATTCCACCTTGTCGTTCCGTGTTTCTGTCAAAGAGCACAGTTGTCCTTCGTCTGTATGGCCGTTTGTTTTGCAAAAGCTGCGCGGAACTCGGAATTGAAAGCCTACGCGTACCACGTACGTGTGTGTACGTCAGGTGTGATTGAACGCGTCAATTTAAACGTCGCGTCTAATAGGAAGAACAAAGAGAGGAACGATGTTCCGCGAAGAAGGATCGTGAGGAGGTTTGAATAGGTTTGCAGTCGAGTGACAAGTACGTGCGAGAGAATTCAGAGGCTGAACGGAACGTCATTCGCCGAGAGGACCGTTAACGCATTCTATGCGAGCGATAGCACGGATTTTTCGAGACGGGTGACCCAATGTGCCCAATAGTGGCCGTCTCGGTGACCTCCTAACTCCTTTAGACCGAATTGAAAATGCGTGACGGCGCGATCGTCTCAAATCTTGGACGTACGTGCTCGGATTCTTCAACGAACGTGCCAACTTCTCGAGTGGCCGGTGCTTCCGTGTCTGGTCAACGAGCGGTTCCGCGATAAATGGCCCGAGAGTCTCGCCTCTCGTTTGCTTAAAAACCGGCCGGGTAATTTGCCACTCGTTTCGCGAAAATGAGCGACAGGGATTGGAGCGCGTGGCGATTCGAGAGGAAGTTTCGTCTCGAGAGGACACTCGAGTCATCGTGACGACGCTGACACAGAATGAAAGCAAGGTCACTGACGCCTGCTGCCACTGACTGGAAGAACATTACACGAGGAACGGATTTTACGAGTCTTCTCCGTGTTTGCCCGGGCTTTCTGCAAATAGAGAGAGTATGAAATCCTCCGCGAAAGGTTTGTCAACCTGGAACCCTTGAAGCGCAGACCAAGAAAACAAAAGGACAGAGAATACAGGATTATTTGGTAAAATCCGAGTTGATATTTAGTTTGCTTCTCGACAGATGACGACGTTGCCGGTTAGGCGAGAAACTGGTATCGAAACTCGTAACGATAGCCAAGGTCACGCCTAGATAAATTCCCCGAGTGTTAATCGGTGTCAGACCGAGCTGGAAACACGGCCGTGGAAACCCTCTCGTTTGCTGGCGATCGCGCGTGTTTATTTCGTGGTCAGTTTCTGATTTAATTGGCCGTTACCGTTAGCGTGGCTGTGAATAAAAAATATGCCTTCGACGAGACATTCCGCCGCCTCTGGGATACCTCTAACCGCGAGTCGAAACGAGTCGGACCGGCGTCCGTTTCCAGCGGCTACCACTCCACGGGATAGAAAGTGGCAAACTGGATGACTCACGAGTGCTTTCCACGCTATCAGAGCGACTGTTGACAAGCGCTGGGTCTCGCGCCAGTTGCCACGAAAAAGAAGGGAAAAAGAAGGAAAAAAGAACACCACGGGAAAGATGTCGGTGAACATTTTGGCCGACTGAACGACTCGACTTGGTCGGAGATTTCGTCGAGGAAGCCAACATGGAGTCGGCGGCGGTAGCGTGCGGCAAGAAGACCGAGCGCGGGTCTACGCGAACGTCGACCTCGAGGAATCGGTTTTCGTCACGAAACACGCGCTCGGACGCTTTCTACGCCGGCGTGGAACCGTTATCCGTTCGACGCGCGTTGCATAATTCCGCCGGCCCAGACCCAGATACAAATTCCGCTCCGAATTCCAGCGTGAGGAGGCAGCCGACTTCCGCACGTCCGAGGAATATCGACCTGACCACCGCCGTCGCGCAGCAACACGGGCTGATCGGGTCTGGCAAAGCGTTGGCCGGTGTTCGTCGAGAGGTGTTCTACACGATCCCGCGAGACGTGGCGATCTCGCGAAGGGAGATCCTGCGAAGATGCAGCAAGGAGAAGGAAAGTCGAGCCTCGAACGTGTACGATCACGAGGCGGAGGAGCAACGAGAACGACCGAGGACTTTGCCGTCCATCGCGAGAAGATCCCGCAGGGAGGCAGCGAGCAACGGTACCGCGGCGCGTCAGTCAGGGGCACAGGGATACAGAAAGGTCTCCAGGCAGGACATATTGCGGAGGAGAGCGAGCGTGGACGGGCCGGTGGGCATTTCACGCGGAAGAAAAGGTGGTGGCATTTCACACGGTCAGGAGGAGGAGGAGGAGGAGGAGGTGGAGAGGATAGAAAGTTCAGAGGCGAAAGGTAGCGGGTTCGCGAGATCCTCGGCCGGTTGCCCGAAGCCGAGGAATGCCCCGAGGCCGAGAAACGCCGGGTGGGGCAGAGAGGACGAGAGAGAGTCCAGGTCGGTGTGCGACTTCCTGGCAGTCACCAGCAAGCTGCAGGACATTACCCGCGGCCTTGTACCAAGACCGTCGACCTTGCCCAAGATAATCCACCACGCGTCGCGATCGGCTAGAATCGGGGATGACTGGGGCAACACGAGGCTGACCAAAGACGCGGTGAGAAAGGAGCCGCCAGTCTACGGGAGGATACGAAGAAGGAAAACATCGTTGCCATCATCCAACGGCGGCACCGTCAACAGGGGCTCGGCCGTCTCTCTCAACACGCTGAACTGCAGAACAACAGGCTATCCAAAACCTGGCACCATCCGCATCAGGGAGAGAGCCGTGGACGTGGAGTTTCGAACGACCACCAGACACCTTCGCGACCCGGTCCCCGACACGCCCTACTACTCGGCGACATTGCCTCTCGTCGACATGAGAACGAATCCCCAGCGAAGCGCCATCTACGCCAAGGTGTCACGGAGAACGTCGAAGAGCCGTCAGAACGACGACAACGATGGTGTTGCCGATGGGATCGAGGGTGAAACGGGCAGCGGTCGGAGGACCATGTCGCGCAAGAGAATCATCGAGAACACGAGTGTCGAAGACTCGATTAAAATTCGATCGGGATTGCAGAGCGAGGGCCAGGTAGCGCGTGGTGGACAGAGAGAATCGAACGAGACGTCGGGCGTCGATCGATCGAAAGAGTCGGACAGGTCGGGCGCGAGCGAGGAAAGTGGTGGCGACAGGCGTGATTTTCGATCCAAGGATGCGACCCAGACGAGCAGATCCAAGCCTGTTCGGGACAGGCCGATCGAAAACTTTCGCTCGACGCGACGAGAGATCGGCACGGCGACCAGGTTCGCCGCTACTCTGCCCAGTTGCGTGAAAAGTTCGAGAAAGTACTCGGCCCAAGTCAACTCGCCGGCTCCGATCGACTGTCGGAGAAAACTGCCCAAGGAGACGAGCGTCACGTCGAAACGTGGCAAAGAGAGGTCGATCCACGCGAAGAAGTCCGCGAGAAGCCACGTTAGGGCGTACAGCGACGCGAACAGCGGCCGATCCAACTCGCCGGTCGCGACGTCCTCGATTTTTGGATTCTGCACCGGGAAAAGGAAAGTTCAGCCCTCGTCCAAGGTTGAAAGTGCCACGACGTGTCCGACGTGGAACGTGGGAACGGTTAATATCGATAAGAAACTTTTTCTTTTCCTTTTTCATTCTTTTTCTTTTTTTGGGAGGGGGGGGGAGAGGGGGGCAGTGAAGATCGTAATTATACCGATAACAATGGAAAATTTTGAATAATTTAAACTGATGTAACTGTGTAGGAAAGGATCATGTGGTAATCCACTTCGTATCAATTTTCAAAGAGCGACGCTTACATTTTGACAATTGCGAGTTCGTTTCCTTCGGAAATGACTTTACATCGCGTTCAAATTTTTATCATTTGCGAGAAAAATGCGTCGTCAGTTTTTCACTCGCTAAGTGAAATCGTTCTCGGCAAAGAACAAATTCGCAGCTGTCAAAGTACAAGCTTCGTGCTTTAAAATGAGACCAAGTGGATCGTTAGATCAGTTGAAATTAACGACAATTTTTCATTGCCATTGGTACAGTTATGCTCTTCACTGTATAGTTATTTCTTTCGGTTCTACTTCGAGACGGTTGAAATATCGAATCGTTGAAATTCCAAGTTCGATTTTTAGGACTTTTGTCACGTCGAGTAATTTCCTGGAATCTCTCGATCAATATCTTTGAAAAGATATCGCTTCGTATCGTCAAGAAATTCTTTAAACATTCAAGACCGCCTGGTTTCCATTCGCACCGACCTGCAAAGCAAAATTCTAACGAAAAACAAGAGAACGCAAACCGACAATTTCATTCTACCAGATCTACCGATGATCGAGGTGTAAAGTTTGTAGCACAGAAATGAAAAAGAAAGGAATAGAAAAATAATGTATATAACAGATACAACAGAGAGCAATTAAGCTTCTGTTTATATATTTTACTAAAAATCATTCGAGCCGCTGAAAATACACTAATTACAAATTCTAAATTGATCGTTTCGATCATTTTCACAGTTCTCAAAACGTAATTCTATTGGAAGGTATCTTTCTTTTTTCCAGGGTGAATTGGTGTGGTTCGACCCGGGCGTCGGCCACGTATTGCCAGGAGAGGTATTAGAATACCACAGGGCCGCCAACGTTCTCTCGGTGCAAGCAGTGATCGCCGGCAAGGTATGGAAATCAATCGACGTTTCCACCGTCGGTGTGAAAAAAAAAAAAAAAAAAATAGAAAACACGATAGAGAGAAACGTGTCTAGATGAGACACACGTTCATTTCACGAGCACAACGAGCGAAAGAAACGACGAGTGAAAAAGAGGGCAAGCTCGAGGAGTGTAAATTATTCGCGACTGGAAATATATAAGTTATGCAAGATCTGTGACACAATCTCGATTATGATGCACGAGCCAGAGAGACGCGTTCCTCGCATCGCGACGTTCAACACCATCGGCTCTCCGGCACCTTTCTTTCCTCTCTCGCGGCTCCGATATAGACAGAAATATCACGATATTTACCGTTTGTCCCGCGTTTGACGGTGTTGAACAACGAAATCACTTCTTCGCCGACGTTATTATCTCCGAGGGACAAGAGGAACGCGTTAGAGAGTCAGCGCTAGCCAGCCAACAATGCTAGTTGACCACTTCGAGGCCAAGGAACAACCGGTTATTCTGCATTTCCTTAAAACGAGCCTCGCTTCGGGCGGTCGGCTCGACGTTCCATTGACTTTTTGCTAGGGTAATTTGGCGTGGTAACAATGGCAAACGGTGACTGCTAACTGTACCGATCCCGGGGTATTCTAGCGTGGGTGGAAATATTAACTTAACGCGCAGAGTCGAATAAATCGCGGTCGCGATTTCCCTCCACTTTCGGTCAAACGTAAACGTCGAAAAAATTATTATTCTCGCGTGCTTGTCGACGTGCACTTCGATTCGTAGTCGAATGATGGTAACGGTAAGCCATACCCCGTTTCTTTTCACCTCCAACAAGTACAATTTGAATATCAAAGCTAAATCTCTTAAATAAATCGAGCCAATTGTAAAATTGTAAAACGACAGTCCGAGAAACATGCTTAGTTATTTCGACTCGTGGTCGAGTGATAGCAGGGATGAACTATATTCCTAATAAGTATAATTTGAATATTAAAGCTAAATCTCTTAAATAAATCGAGCCAATTATAAAATTATAAAACGACAGTCCGAGAAACATGCTTCGTTATTTCGACTCGTGGTCGAGTGACAGTAGCGATAAACTATATTTCTAATAAGTATGATTTGAATATTAAAGCTAAATCTCTTAAATAAATCGAGCCAATTATAAAATTATAAAACGACAGTCCGAGAAACATGCTTCGTTATTTCGACCCGTGGTCGAGTGACAGTAGCGATAAACTATATTTCTAATAAGTATAATTTGAATATTAAAGCTAAATCTCTTAAATAAATCGAGCCAATTATAAAATTATAAAACGACAGTCCGAGAAACATGCTTAGTTATTCGTGGTCAAGCGGTAAATCTTTTTTTCACTTCTAACAAGTATAATTTAAATATGCTAAATCTCTTAAATAAATTAAATCAATGATAAAATAACAGTCCGAAAAACATGCTCACTTGTTTCGATTCGCAGTGAAATGATAGTAGCGATAAACTATACTTCCTCTTCACTTCTAACAAGCATAATTTTTATTTCAATTGATTAGAAAATTACAAAACGACAGCCCAAGAAACACGCTTACCTATTTCTTTCTTTCTTTTTCATTTCTAACAGATACGATTTGAACGTCAAAGCTACATCTCTCGAACAAATCAAATCGGTCGTAAAATTATAAAACGACAGCCCGAGGGACATGTTTACTTGTTTCGACTCCTAGTCAAATGATAATAAGCGATAAGCCACAAGTATAATTTAAACGTTAAAGCCACCTCTTAAGCAGATTGAACGAATTATAAAATTGCAAAAACGACGAGTCCGAGAAACTCGTTTGTAGGTTTCCGTCAAATTGATGTGTACAATTCTCGGGAACGGTGAACGCAGCCTCGAACAACGTTGCAACAACATTCGTCAAGGTGTCACAGAGAGAGAGAGAGAGAGAAAGAGAGAGAAACGAAAGTTTTCGTGTGTGATGGATACTCAAACGAGATACGTATGTATGTACGTACGTCGGACCACGGCGGCTAGAAAGTCGAATGCCACGCGAATACTAGGCGAAATACCGCGAAATACTTCCGCGAAAGTAGCGGCTGGCGGTATCTCGATACGAAAATTACGAGCCACCGTTTTTTCTGACAAAACGACGTGTATCGATCTCCGCGCGTGAAAGTGCATATCGAAAACCGGCGGCATGCCGGCTGCTTGCGACACCTTGTTGTACTTTCAAGCTCCAAGGACATCGTATTCCCAACGATCTTGTCCCCTAGAGTTTTTCGTGAGTCTTTCACTTTCGCGTGCAAAGTTTCGTCCTTTTTGAGTAGTTGTTCAGACGGTTCGGTTTCGATAGTTGAACGACAATTGTCTTGCTGCACACGATCGATAGACTATCGCATAGGATAACCGATTTGTGCGCATTGACGAAACAGAAAGAAATTTTTTTTCACGTTGCCAACGGCGGTTCGTTTCGCAAACTTGAAGAAGTCGAAATCAGAGAACTGAAAGTACTTTTTTCGTCACGTAATCGAGTTTGCAAACTGCACTGTCCACTGATAGCACAGAGTTCCATCTCGACCGAAAATTTCATCCATTGTTATTTCACTTGCACGTGGCAAGTTCCAATGAAACAAGCCACGATCTATCGGCGCTCGTTCATTCTAAATAGAACGTTGAACACCGCAAGATCTTTCGACTCTCGTAATTGAATTCACGCGACAAACGCAAACAGCGGTGCAGACAACTGGAGATACATATACAGGGTGTTTCGTAACTTGTGGGACCCACTTTGGGAGCTGATTGTACGCCTAAGAATAATGAAAAGAAGTCGTATAAATATATGTCCTATCTGTCTTCGTTTATGAGATATAACGAATTTTCTGGTTTAATTACTTTTACAAAAGATGCTCCAAAAATGACCACCTTGCATTTGAAGACAAGCCTGCACGCGTCTTGTCATTCATCTGGTTACTCTCTCTATCATTCCTGGTGTTTCTCGAATTTGTCGGAAACCTTGCTCTATTCTGTTTCGTAGTATTTCAGCATGTTCAATCGATGTTGCGTATACGATAGATTTTAAATGTCTCCACAAATGAAAATCTAATGGATTCAAATCCGGAGCAACGAGCAGGCCATGCAATAGCACCTCCACGACCAATCCATTTATTTGCAAAGTGTCGATTTAAAAATTGCCTAGCCACTCGGCTAAAACACGGCGGAGCTCCATCGTGCATAAACCGCGTACAAAGTCTAATATCGGCTGGAACTTGCTCTAATATTTCGTGTAAACGCGTGCTTGAAAAATCAACGTACTTTGTGCCTGTTAGTTTCCCACGGAGAAAAAAAGGTCCAAATAAAAATTTATCAATTATTCCTGGCCATACGTTTAAACTAAACTGGTGTTGATGTCTTGAATGCACAATATGACACGTGGGTTTTCTTCATCCCAATTGTGATTATTATGAAAATTGAATATACCACACTAGAGTTTGCTCTGTTTATAAAATTCGTTGTATCTCATAAACGAAGACAGATAGGACATATATTTATATGACATTTTTCCATTATTTTTAGACAACCAGCTCCCGAAATGGATCCCACAAATTACGAGACAGCCTGTATATGTATATACAGGATCGATGATTTTTCTAGGCGTTCGCGTGTCCGATTTCTCGATGCATTGTCGCGCATCGGTAGCCGAGAGTCCGAGTTCGACTCGGTGTCCCATTATAGATAACGACGCGCAGAGGCGTAGAAATCAGGCGTTTTGTAATTGTACGTTTGCATTAACGTTACATAACGAACAACGCTCTGTCGCTATTTGCATTTCGCCAATTGCGCAAACTGCAACACGTCTCTCGGCAACTATGCCGAGATGATTCACCGATGCAACCCCGTATGCGCAGCTGTATAAAAATAAGCACAATGTAAGCGGGACACTTCCTCCTTCTTCCGTGTTAATTATCACGGCCGGCGATTTGTTATTCCTTCGCGAGGGAACAATTAGACTCTAGGATTAATTCTTGGTTACTTCTGTAATTGACGCGGCCAACTGTCGAGAAAGAGGACGACGGTAACGATGAGATATTTCGATTCTTTCCTCCTCTCGAAAGACTTTGGAAACTTTGAAACGCGTGCAATGAGAACTGGCTTTCGATTCGTCTTCATAGCACCATGAACGAGACTCGGCGAGTTCATCAAAATCCCGAGTGGTAACGGGATCGGTTTCTGTTTTACTACTACCGTAATGGTGTAGCGTAATACCGAGCCGGTTAAAGAACGTTTCGCATCCGTCGCATTAAAATCGCGTTCACCGATTCCACCGGCGGAGGAAATCGTGAATCGCGGCGACGCCAATGGAATTGCAACTGCAAACTCAGGCAACCCGGTATCCGGTTAAGCCTCACGTGAGTGGCTTTCGCTTCGAGTCTTATGTGAATTCGCGCGGATCTTCCGTTTTTTATCGTGCATTCTCACCGCCGGCAGATCGGGTCGCCGCCGAGAAAATCCGGCAAAAAGTCGCTCCGGCGGAAAAACACCATCGTCGTGGAAGAAGCATCCAACAACACGATGGTACGGAACAGCCAACTCTGTGGAATGTTTCTTTTCTCCAAGTTGCACGATTGAGGTGGAGGAACAGTTTCTTTTTCTTTTTTTTTTTTGTTTTCTTCTCCTTCCCGTCGATGGCCCGACTGGAGGATCAGAATCCCGACATTTCGATAATTTACGAAGAACCGGAAACGTCCTCGTCTTCGAACGTGTCTGCCGAGAGTTACCTCGACTCGAGGAGAGAACGTTCCACGTGTCGGTGTCGAAAATCAGCTACGGTGTCGCGGAAGAGCTGCGACGTGTCTGCGCAAAAGTCAAGGTCACGCTCGAAGGAAAGTGTCGTGGACCGCAAGGACGAGGATTGCGGAACGACGAAGTCGATGTCGAGAAGTCCAGAGGCAGCGTTCGACAGAGAACAGAATTCAAAAGAGGATTTTCACGAACGAACGTCGTCGCCTTCTCGAATTTCTCCGAAAGACGAGACTAGCGATGGCAGTGGCAGGTTTTCGAGGAGGCAGGGCACGACGGCAAGAAGGAGATCCAACGAGGCACTCTCGAGACCCAGGACGAAGAAAACGCCGGAGAACTTGGCGTACCTATGCCTTCGCGTGATCTATGAAAATGTAATGCGGTGCGCGGAGAGGATTCGAGATTTTCGTTCGCGAAGAAAGATTTTTCTAGAAAGATTAGAACACGCCAGCCGCGAAATGTTCGACTTTTATCAGCGAGTACGCGATTAACACGTAATAATTCGTTAATTGGTTTCAGCCTCAGATCTTCACCCTCACGAATTTGAGCGGAGTGAAACCGAGGCAGGATCTCGGTCAAAATGGAGTCGAGGATATGATTCAATTGACGTGAGTTTACTGTTTCAACCGTGAACCATCCGTACCCCCCCCCCCCCCGTGAAATTAAGACATTGATTAATTGAAATTGCAGCGATTTGAACGAAGCTTCTCTGTTATGGAACCTCAAGATTCGTTACGACAAGGAACTAATATACGTACGTGTCTTCTCACTCGTTCGAACGTTGTATATATGCATATATAATTCGATGAACATATTTTTTTTTTTTTTTTTGGTCACAAAAAAATGACAGACGTACACCGGCAGCATTTTGGTGGCGGTGAATCCTTACAAAATGTTCGACATTTACGGGCTGGATCAGGTGAAACTCTACGAGGGACGAATACTTGGCACACTGCCTCCGTGAGTTACCAACATTACCATTTATTTAAGTTTTAATGTATGATAAATTTGTAGCAATGAAATTAAAGTGCAAGGTTCATACGAATTTCTACATTAATAGCCTTTGTTAAAAATCGAGTACCTAATAATACGCTGTTATAATATATAAAATTTAAATTTAGTATAGAAAATTATTAAACTGGTCATTTGGGCCATTTTGGTACTAGCTCGAGTTAATCAAATAAAATACCAAACACTTTACACAATTCACGCAACAAATTCAGTCTTCTCTTCTTATCTACTCGACATCTTTTTGTTCCTGTCGTGCTGTATCTAGCAATAAACCGTAACAAACTGTAGAAAATTTCCATAGAAAATTATAAATTGGTCGACTTTGGTAGTTCTAGTGTCAATTCGAGTTAACTAAAAAAAAAGAAATACTAAGCATCTTATACGCGACATCTTTTCGTTTCTATCCGTGGTGTGTATGATACTTTGTACATTAATACAAGTTTATGCAATTGCAGTCATCTGTTCGCCGTGGGCTCGTCGGCGTACAGTCAGGTAACTGCGGCGAACAACGCCAGCGCGAATCAAGTGGTCGTCATTTCCGGCGAGTCCGGTTCGGGAAAAACGGAATCGACGAAACTCGTGATGCAGTATCTAGCCGCGGTCAATCGCGCGCCGAATAATCTCGTCACCGAGCAAATCCTCGAGGCGACGCCCCTGCTGGAGAGCTTCGGGAACGCGAAAACTCCGAGGAACGACAACAGCAGCAGATTTGGAAAGTATTTGGAAGTGTATTTCAGAGAGTGAGTATCTCGGAGTTTTTAAAATTCGCGCGACTCGAACAACACGAACGAAACACCTCGTATGTGTACAGAATGTCCCGTAACTAGCGGTCGAAAAGAAAGAATAAAGTATTTACATATGAAAGTATACAAAGTACGTTAGCGTACTTAATTAACGTAGCTAGTTACGAGACACCCAGCATTCACCAAGGTATACCAATCCAATGAAGAAATTAAGAAATCTCGTTCAAGTCACGAGTGCGAGAAAATCAGCATGACCTGTGTCGTATAAAGAGAAGATTTCATTCAACCGATTCGCCAATTATTTCCAGCGGAGTGATAGTAGGGGGAAGGATAACGCAGTACCTCCTCGAAAAGAGTAGGATAGTCACGCAAGCGCCAGAGGAAAGGAACTATCACGTGTTCTACGAGCTGCTGGCTGGTCTGGACCAGCAACTCAGGGACAAGTACGGACTGCTGACGCCGGACAAATACTTTTATCTGAATCAGGTAACCTTCGACAACTTTATCCGCGATGCGGACCAAATGACCGAATTGAAATTCGATCGTCAGGGCGGGAATTGCGAGATCGACGGGAAGAGCGACACTCAGGACTTCAAAGCCCTCCTCTCTGCGATGCAAGTGCTGGGATTCACGTCCGAGGAGCAGGACACGATCTTCAAGATCCTCGCCAGCGTGTTGCATCTCGGGAACGTGTACTTTCACCGGAAGCAGATGAGACACGGCCAGGAGGGCGTGGAGGTCGGCTCCGACGCCGAAATTCGCTGGGCAGCTCATCTCCTTCAAGTGAATTCCGATGGGATCATCAGAGCGCTCACGACCAAAACGACAGTAAGTCGGCTTTGAAAGCTAGCTGTCTCTCTGTTCGATTGGAAAACGACCGAGAGTGTTTTCTCGTTCGCAGGAAGCAAGAAACGAGAGAGTTTTCACGGCGCTGAATATCGACCAGGCTCTGGACGCAAGGGACGCGTTCGCCAAGGCTCTGTACAGTTCCCTGTTCTCCTGGCTGGTCGCTCGTATCAATCACATCGTCTACAAAGGGACGAAACAGACGGCCGCCATCTCGATACTCGATATATTCGGCTTCGAGAACTTCGCGGAGAACAGCCTCGAGCAGCTGTGCATCAATTACGCCAACGAGAACCTTCAGTTCTACTTCAACAAGCACATATTCAAGCTGGAGCAGCAGGAATACGCCAAGGAGAAGATCGACTGGACGACGATCAATTACACGGTTCGTTTCTTTCATTTGTCTTTCGTTTCTCTTCTTTGTGGCAACTAACGATATGTCGCTTGGACGAAAGATTCTTTGTAAAATTTGCACAATCCGAGATATTTGACAAACTCAACTTTGTCTTCTGAGTCAAAGTCTCAGTCTTCTTGTCTTCCGAGATATTTGACTTATTCACAACTTTGAGAGTAGTTTTAGACGATTTTACATTTTTGTTATATTATTATATATATTTATTATATTTATATTCAAATTTATATACATTTGCATTTAATATTTTTGCCCCATTCACACTTATGGTACACGTTGCCTCGTGAGAAATTTCCTTTCGCTCGATACACAGGACAATTTGCCGGTGATACACCTGATAGCGAAGAAGCCAGTGGGGATCCTTCATCTGCTCGACGACGAGAGCAACTTCCCAAAGGCGACCGATCTCTCGTTCTTGGAAAAATGCCACTACAATCACGCTCTGAGCGAGTTGTACTCGAGGCCGAGAATGAACTCCGCCGAGTTCGCGATCAAACATTACGCCGGGCAAGTTTGGTACAACGTGGAGGGTTTTCTGGATAAAAATAGAGACACGCTGAGACCGGACGTCGTGGAGCTATTGATAAGCAGTAAAATATCTGTGAGTGTGTTTTTTTTTTTTTTTTTTTTTTTTTTTCTCTTCCAATCGATCGATCATGTTGAAAGCTCTTTTGATCGACAATTTGCTTCTCAGATGGTCAGCAAAATGTTCCAGCACGTGAGGACGGCTCACGAGGCCAATAAAACCATGAACAAACCAAACGGCAGATTCGTCACCATGAAACCAAGGACGCCGACCGTGTCTGCCAGATTCCACGACAGTCTGCAGCAACTGTTGGACTCCATGTCTCAGTAGGAACCTTTTCATTCAAATTTCACCACCTCCAAGAAACGCGCGTTAAACTTGACTTGAGATATAAATACTCGCCCATCGGTCTTTCTAAAGTTTCCAGACGAATTTGAAATTACGTAGATCGTCACTGGAACGAAAGTTAGACTTTCCTCCTCTCGGTCATCCAATCGTCTCACTCTCCTTTTTTTTTTTTCCTTTCTTAATCGTTTAATCGTTCAGATGCAATCCATGGTTCGTCCGATGCATCAAGCCAAACACGGAGAAGGCGCCGATGAAATTCGACATGCCGTGCGTGCTGGAGCAGCTACGTTACACGGGGATGCTCGAGACGATTCGCATTCGGAAGACTGGCTACCCGGTACGGCTTCTTTTCGGACACTTCGTGGACCGATATCGGTACCTCGTTTCCACGCATCTGCCCAGAGGTGCGCCAAACAAGGAGCTCTGCCGCTTGATTTTGGACAAAGCCGCGCCGAAGGACGCTCAGTCCCAGTATCAGCTCGGACTCACCAGGGTGTTCCTGAGGGAATCCCTGGAGAGGACTCTGGAGTACAACAGGGCGCTGATTTTGGAGAGGGCAGCCATAACCGTTCAGAGGTAGCGTGCCCAGTAAAATGTAATTTTTCAGATTAGATTCGAAATTTTTTGAAACACCTTGATTAATCGTACTATGCCCAATTTTTCTCCAATTAATTCTCCGCCCAATTACGCAATTTCTACAGATGATGCGTCCCAAGAGATAATTTTAACAGGAAAATATGCTAATATTCTACTTGTTGAAAGATTTGTTTTGTTCCATTGGCACACGGAGAGTGAAAACACGGAGTATAAAAACACGCGAGCCGCGGCTGACGTAACACGTAGTTATAATTAATTGTCCATTGTATGCGCGCAGGTATACGAGAGGATTCCTCGCGAGAAGAAGATTCCTCAACATCTCACGAAGCACGGTACTGATCCAGGCCGTTTACCGCGGCTACCGCGAGAGGAAGAAGTTCAACGCGTTGAAGAGGGGCGTGCTCATGGCGCAGAAGATGTACAGGGGGAAGAAGCAGCGTGAGAAGTTCAAGGTGCTGAAAGAGGAAATGGCGAAGAGGGCGGAGATCGAGCGTGCCAGTAAGGAACGAGCCAAAGCGAAGCAGCAGAGAGAGGAGCAGGAAAGGACCTCGAGAGCAGTGGCCGGTGTTAATCATCTGGAAATTCCTGCTGAACTCGCTTTCATTTACAGCAAACTCGACGGTATCTGTCACAAGTTATACGACTATAACTCCTCGCGTTGAAGATGAAAGTAATTTAACTACGACACGTTCGTCGTTGCAGATTGGCAACCCACGCACACAGAGAGGAATCTTCTGAAGGTGGTCGGCCAAGTGATACCCATGCACCATAATTACGGTTTGCCGAACGACATCGATCAACATCAGTTCTCCAAGTTCACCAACATTTACTTCAAGAGCCACATCTTCGGGATGAAACGCGAACCGATCAAGACGCCGTTCCTGGCGAAAGCTCGCGACCAGGACTACACCGACTCGCTGATGATCTTCAAAATGATCCTCCGTTTTATGAACGAGAACAACCTGAGCGGCAAGAGGGAACAGGCACTGGGCGATTACATCGTGAACAAGGGGATCGTCAATGAGAAACTGAGGGACGAGATCCTCTGTCAGCTGGCCAATCAAACGTGGAAGAACGAGAACGACGCTAACAAAGAGAGAGGCTGGCTACTGCTGTCCAACTGTTTGTCCGCCTTTCAACCCAGCTCCACTTTGTTCAAGTACTTCCTCAAGTACGTGTCGGATCACGCGTACGACGGCTACAAAGCTTATTGTCAGAGGAAGCTTCTACAGGGAGAGAGGACGATATTCAGGGTAACGAGCAACAATCAGCAAATCGTTCATCACGTACCGAGAAACTATCCGCCGTGCGTGTTGGAGTGGAGAGCGAACAGGAATCGCGTGAACATGGCTCTGAACGTCGGATTCTACGACGGTGAGTATTCTTTCTTTCGAAAATTTTCAGACGCGAGTGCAGAACAAAATTGTAATTCCAATTTAAATACAATTGTGACTAAATTATTAATTAAATTAATATTTTATATATAATTTATTTATATTAAATATATATATATATAATAAAATTAATTAAAAAATTCCACATAATTTAATGAAAATTGAATAGGGGAATTGAAATTAATAATGACAAATTAAAGTGCCAGCAATGGCGGCTAAACTTGTATTATAAATTAATAATTTATAAATTTTATCCTAGTAAAAATAATTGTTGCATTGAATTTACTAATTTTAGGTGCAATTTAAATTAATATTAATAGTATAGATTTTCATATTAAAATATATTAAAATTAAATAATAAACTAGGATTGGACACCCTATTATATTAATTTAAGAATAAAAATTGATATCCCGCATCATTCTTTTTTTTTTTTTTTATCATATTTGTAGAAAACGTTGAAACTAATGTTGCTCGCCGATTATTTCCAGGCGAAACGGTGACCTGCGCAGTGGACTCTTGGACGACTTGCGAGGAATTGGCCAACCTGGCTGTTCACAATCACGGCGTCGATAATTCAGGATGGACGATCACTTTGTGGAACCAACTGGACGGGCCAGACGCGATCGTGACGGAAACCAATGGTTTCGACTACGTTCTGGACTTAATTTCAGAGTTGGAACTAGCGCCAGCGTTCCCCGCTGCTAAACACATGTTCCTCGAGCAACGAAAGAACAGTTTCCCCCCGATCAAGAAGCGAGAAGTGAGTTTTGCGAGCGTTTTTTTTTTTTTTCAGTATTCGGTTCTGGAACTGGTGGAATTCAGCCTCCGATCGTTCTAATAAAATTCTCGCTGGTTTATTTAGCACGCGCACATAATTCGCGAGCTGGAGCAGGAAATAGAGCCACCGGTTCTAAAAACGTTCCAGCCCCTCGAGCGGAAACCAGTATCGAAGGTTATGGACAAACCTGTCGAACCGGAAATACAATCGCCCAGAAGACCGGCTGTTCCTCCGCCACAGCCGCCAGTCGCCAAGCCATCGGTAAATTAAATTCCCTTTAACGTTTGACGATATTACAAACGATATTTCCTTTTTATCACGACGACGATACTAATCAAGTCAGTATTGTTCCGTTAGACACATTTGTACTGGAAATACATACTTACTTTTCATTTCCAGCATTATTCTACGCTTGTGTACGAATTTTACAATCGATAAGAACATTTCTAAAATAGAATGATAAAAGTTAAAATTAAGTAATGATAAATCTTCGATTTAATCATTTATTGAAAACTAAATTATATAAAATAATATTAAATTTTATATTATATAAAATAATATTAAATAATATAATTTAGCAATGCGTAGATATTATATATTGTATAATTGTGTATGATATATAATAGCCGCGAAAGGGTTAATATCGATTCTTTTACACTGAAAATTTATGGAAGATCGCTATTTATCAACGTGCACTTCAAAGTTAAACGATCTTTTTATCAGTCAATAGTGTTCAAATTTACAATCGAAATCAATTATGACTTTCTGGTGAAATCGTTGAATTTTTAACCGAGTCTGCTGCTCAGATGAGGAAACAGTCACACGAAGCCATATTGGAGAGCACAACGGAGACCGGCCTGTCGCGGAAATCCGCTCTGAACGACAGATACTTCGAGAAAGAGAAGCAACGTAGCCGTAGCCTGGACAACCTACTTCAACCGGAAGTTGTGTCACCGCCGGTGAAGCTGGCGAATCTTGGATTATCCTCGTCGAGATTGAACGAACGGTATCACAGCCTTGAAAGAATCGGCGAGACGTCGGCGGTCAGTAACGTGGAGTACATGACGAGAAACGAGATCACGCAAGAGAGGAAGTACAGTAGAATAACCAGGACAACGGAGCCGAACATCGAGGAGGAGGATCTAACGATCGACTTCGAGTATCCTGATATTCAGTCGGTCAGCCAAACCGGCAGATCTGAGGATGACAAGAGCAGTTACATTCGATCGCAGACTAGGTTCATTAAATCTCAATATCCCGGTGAGTGTAAACGATAAAGGAAAACATTAGGAAACCTTGACCAAAGAACAATTCAAGTCGGTCAACATATTCGAAAATTAAATTGTAAATCTAGTTGTGAAAAAATTACCAACTGGTGATTTTGATCATTCTAGTCTTAAGCTGAATCGAGAATTGTATATCCTTATAGTCAATAGTAGTACTATTTATTAAAATTTTTTTTTTTTTCACTTGGAACAAGAAGCGGAAAACTAGTCACACCTATATTTCAAATCTAGTGATAAGGATCCTCTTATCTCGAATCACCAACATGGCTTCACGTCACACCTTTCAGAAAATTATTTACTCAACCTACGATATTTTCAGTTTTCCATACTGTCGAGACACACTTTATACTTCATCCTTCATACTTCTTATCCTGCGTAACGAGGCAACGTCTGCCTGTCGATAATTTCAATAAATCAATAGACTGCTGTGTTTCGAAGGTAAACGAGCGCTGCCAGGCAGTCAGTCGAGCCGCGCCTACATCGAGAAAAGCGAGTACGGCGTAAAATCGTCGGCGATGTCTGACACGAGCGAGGCGCCATCCCTGGCGTCGCACGTGAGACGAGTCAGGGTACCTAGTCAAGCGTCAGACGTGGATCAGTTCCTGGACGAGTTGTTCATGCCGGTTCTAGACGGGAACTTGGACGAGTTGTCCGACGCGAGAAGCTTGGCGGCTAGCATCAAGGGCACGAAGGACGACAGGTCCTTGCAGAGCGATGCCATAATCGTTGAAAATTTCGAGAGGGAACTCGAGCCGGAGACCGTGGTGGATTTCATCGAAACGATGATCAAGAGAAACGACGTCGAAAGTGATGACATCGTCACGGCGAAACAACTGTCCGAGAGGATCAAAGGCGGTGGTAACATGGACATACCGAATCAGAACGCGACTTTCAACTTTGGCGCCATCACGCCGGGAATGATGTCGCCACCGATGATGATGCCGATGTTCAGCACGCCGCAGCAAGTGCCACCGGCTCAGAGCACCAGCATGAACATGAGCGCCGGGTTCATGCCGATACCGATTTACAGCATGCAAGGGCTCAGCCTCCCTCAATACCCGAGTTCGCCGCCCAGTCAGAACAACGACATGATGGCCTATCAGCAGAATCTGCAACGGGCGTTCCTGCAGAGCGCCATGGCGCAGAACATACAGATTCAACAGCAGCTGCTCGCGCAGAACCAAGCTCTTCAACAGCTGCTCGTGCAGAGCCCTCAGAACTCGTCGCAGCAACCGGTGAGAAATTGCTTTGCAAATAATCCAACTTGTCCAAACACAATCGTACGTAACATCTTTCAGATTATTTTCTGGGACCATGCCCGAGCGTGCAATCTCTGATATGATTGCGCGACAATTGATTTCCACAAAGGTACAATTTGATCCCGGGAATAAGTCCGAGCGAATTGTCCCAGAAAATAATCGATGTGAAGAACAATGAACACAAAGATCACGATAATACTCTGTACAGGCGAAAGACCCACTTGGATAATCGATTACACAGCGTTACCTTATCGCACAATAATACCGACACCGGATGTCGTAACATCTGTATAAGCTGAGAATTGCATGTTAAGTGTCATCACAGCCGAACGACGAACCGATGGCCGTCGTTTTCGTGCGTCACTTTCACGATCACATAACTAAGTACTAACACGACCGGTGTTGCGCAACATACCAGCTGCACGTACAGCTTCAGTGTTTGCCCATCACTCGCCAATTTAAAAAAAAGAGAGAGAGAGAGAAAAAAAAAAAGAACCATGTCCTTCTGGGACGATCCTGTAGGCTTCTGAGCCGCATCGCGGCATGGGTGTGTGTTTCCAGGGCACGGTGTTGTCCGCAGGCCCCTCCAGTATGAATCTTGTCCCCTCAGCCCCTCAAAACGGTGCCCAAATGGGGCCCAATGATTCTATTGGACGCTACTCCAAGGTACCTACTGATTTCATCTAACGAATAAAATCCGTCGATCGACTCGCCGACCGAGTGATAACTTCAACGACTCGTTTAAACGCTGTGACGACCAGAGTCGACTGACTCGATAAATTGGAGGGTGATAGAAAAACGAAAACTTTACTTTGAAGTTGTACGATTTTTTGTTTTGCCCTCTTTGTAGAAGTTTTTCATTTTCCAAAAAATTTCTTTAACATTCGATTTGGCTTCTCGCTAGCCTTGGAAAACAATTTTTTTTCTTTTTTCTCCTTTACACTTTCATCCTTTACAGCTGTTACGGTCCGATTCGTTCTCGAATCAAGTCATCGAACAAGTATTTATTTCCTCCTACTTTCGAAGAAATCATACTTTATTAATTTTGTTTGTTCTAGTCAGCTAGCAAAAGTTACGCTTTGAAACTATCTGGTCGTCTGGTAGTGTTGAACGACTTGTTGATAGATCAACGTGTCGGGAACGTCTTGTAACATATGTTAGAAAGAAATTAACTGGTTGTGGGGGAAAATTCGACTATGTCGAGCGGTACAGTGGTGTGGGAGAATGTGGGT